>CM035163.1:112185934-113385934 GCA_020205615.1 Panax quinquefolius
ATCTTGTTAAAGAAAGTTGTTAAGCCTTATTGATTGAAATAAATCATTATGGAGCTAAGTAGTTTGAATGTGAACTTGAAAATAGATCACAACCTATTTGATGTCAAGTACGGATGGTTAAGGTATATTATACATACTAACTATTCTAAGAGTATGATGAGAAAGTGAAATGAAGGTTTTACAAACCTAGTTAGGAAACAATGTAATATTTATTATTATATTAAGAGGCGTATGATATGTATATGACTAATGGATATGAATCCATGATTATATAAGCGTGTAGGAATACACACAATGCGAGATAAGCTTTAAGTAGTTAAGTCGTAATTGATAAACTATGAATCGTGCAAGTCTTTCGGCCCTATTTGATATATGAATTTGATAACTATTTAGTTGAGCTATATTATGCTTTGAGAATGTTGATGTATATATATGAAATGCATATGAGATATGTATGAAATTGAAAGTTGATCTTTGATGATATACTTGTGAAGTAAATGTCTATGCCTGTTAAGTGAGAAGTAACATGCGTAGTATATATTAATTGATTATGAATGCATGAACTGAGTATGTTATTATATGCTATGTGTGCTTAAAACCGTTAGAATTCTTTGGGTCATCGAGCTCACCTTCGCAAATAACCACTTTTTGCAAAAGTTAAGGACTCACGATAAAGATTACATGCTACTTGATAGATAAAGTTCAATAGTATCAAAGGAGATTGATTCATTTGTTTAAATATATACTCTTGAACCATGCTTAGGTTCTAGGAGATATACATGATAGTAGTTTCTGACGTGTAATACATGTTAAGTTGTATTATGTGATACTTAGAGGAATTTGAATCGAGATGTAAAGATTTATACAATAATTTGAATAAACCTGAATCATAACATAATTTGATTCAAGGATATGTAATTGATTCAAGTTAAAAATCAATAATAGAATATTTTTCAAAGGAGATTGAAAAAGTTAAAATTATTTCGCACATTTATATAACATCGAATATGATATAAAGCAGAATGGTAAATGACAAGACTAGAAACTTATAAAGGTTTGGGGTCATTATATGAGATCCTCGAAATGGAATGAGTTTATTTTCTAAATTGTAATAAGCAAAGTTATATTCATTAAGATATGAATAAAAGATATAAATAGTTTGACTATAGTAGTATCGTGGAGGACCCGAATTCGAGGTTGAAGGACCCAAATTTGGGGGCGTCATAGACATTGCCTGAACACGGATCCTCTGCAGTTCATTTACTTCTCCTCCTGCGAACCAAACTTCCTAATAAACAAACACCAATTTAAGCATACCCATTTTATATAAACTCCACAAATTTACTACCAAACATACATAACATGATTCTAATAACTTAAATCAAATATACAACCTAATTTAAGAATCAAATTTAAAGTTCAAGCCATTTTTTCATTATTTCACATGTTTAGCGAATTTCCTCATTAAAGAATCGTTTCAGGACCAAATTGAATTGTTCAACTTTCGTTGTTTTCGTATTTAATTACATTAACAATGTCTAACTTCAATTTACAGATAGCAACAAGTTTTAACCACAATTTTTGACTCAAATAACAAGTATTCATGAATATTTCTAACTATCAAACTTGGATTCAAGAATATGGTTTAGGATATTACTTCTTGAAGTTGTGAAATGTTAATTCTTGTTTCTAACTTCTGATTGCTCTCCAATTCCCCTCACTCTCTATATGGACTAAAATCTCAGCAATTTAAAGTTTACATAATGAAGAAGTAGGCCTTTATTTATATATACTATGGACCAAATTTGGGTTTTGCTCAATGAATCAAACCAATGGAAGAACGAAGAAGATGTTGGGCAATGAAGGGTTGGTGGAAAGCTCCTATTGTCACTATTGAACCCACAACCTTCTTCATCATCACCATTTTATAGAGTTTAGAAAAGGAGGGACTAGGCCAATGGCCTATTATGTGAATGAAGAAAAAGGAAGACACTAAATATGGGACAACCCCTTTTAAAACTAGCATTTGCAAAAAATTCTACTAGCATACTTAGGTTTATTTTCTTTTAGACTCACAAGTACAACTGTAATGAATTAATAATATTACCTTGTGATAAGTTAGGGGTATATATACACATAATCATATAATCCATGTACATTGGTTTAGTCCAAATAGTGTTAGAATATAATTCCATTGGGTACCAACAATCCATATTAATTTTAAGTGAAACTTGTTATTTCAATTATACTCAAGTATCATAAAATAATAAAAATATTAAGCGTTTAATTTTTGAAAGTTAACTTTCTTTAAAATTATGAAATGCACATTTAATTCATTATCCGAGGTAATATAACATCGCACAAGGCTTTCTTATACAACCTAGTAATTCACATAACTTAGGCTTATTTTTACCATATAGTCTCATGTAACAACTATTCACATATTATAATATTATTCTCACCATTTATCATAATGTCACATAAGCTCTTTTTATAACTTAGTAACATTATATAAATCAACTTACTTTTACCATATAGTTTATATGCATCTATTCACATTTTAATATCACATCTTATACTATATTTAATGCAAGAAGCAACTATATGGCATTATCACTCACATATCATATATGGTTCCACATAACAATGAATTAATCAATAATGTTAATATTAATAACACTAGATATAAATTGATAATTAGTAAACCATGTTACTTAATCATTTCTTTATTAATTTAATTAATAACTTACTCATTTCACCACTTTACCACACTAGGAATATCTCATAAGATTAATTCAAGCTTTTCATCAATTCCACTATATTCTTCACTTACCATATACTTAATTCAATTTAAATTATCACATTTTATGCCACAAAATGTGAATTCACAATAACTAATCTAACATTTTATTTTCCAATATTTATATTATTTATAAAATTCACGTGTATTACACCCCCCCTATAAAAATTTCGTCCTTAGAATTGGTACAAGGTCACACAAACAGACGAGGATAGTCTTTTCTCATCTTATCTTCTAATTCTCATGTAATCTCCCCTCGGCATTGTGGTTTCGCCAAACTACTTTTCTGGATGATATAACTTTATTTCTTAATGTTTGCTATTTCTATCTAATATCTAGATATGAATTTCTTCATATGTCAGATTCTTCTCTACTAGAATGGGCTCACAGGAGATCACGTGATAAAGTCAGGCTTGTACGGACGTAACACAAAAATTTGAATCATGTTGTGGATGTGTTCTGGTTCGGGTGGTAAAGCTACCTTGTACGCCACTTTTCCTACTCTCTTCAGTACTTTGAATGGTCCTATGAACCTCGAATTCAATTTTCCTTTCTTGCCAAATCTTATCTTTGATGAGTGGAATTTATACCCACGAATCAGATACTTTATGACTTAAATAGTTGCCTCATCCCGTATATTTTATATAGTTTTATATGATTATAGTGTTATTATGCTTAACTGATGCAATGCATAGCTTATTAGGTCTTTCCCATGCTTTCAGGGGAAAAACGGGCATTTTACAAGTATCCACGTCGCGGCGCCAATGCCAAGCCTTGTGCTCGCGCTGCAGCGCCACCCTCCTGTCCAGCCTGATGTCATCTTGGTGCCACAGCGCCACTGGTCCTTTATGGGCTCGCGCTGCAGTGCGAGCTCCGGTGTTTTCCAAGCATGTGGCGCCATAGCGCCACCCATACGTCTATTGCCCATGCAGCAGCGCGAGCTCCGGTGCCCAGGCAGAGAGGGCATGTGTTTGACCTAGCTAAAGAAGTAAACAAAGATATATATTAAGCAAGCCTCTGCAAACAATATATATCATCTCATATATTAGATAATAGTATAACTTAGCATAGAATCGTTTTTCTTCCTCTTTTAATTTCTCTCTCTAGTTCTTAGATAAATGTACATAAATATAGATTATCTAGATTAGGGAGAAGTTTGGGATTTCCATGGGCGATAAGAGCGTTGAGCTACATGGATTAGAAAACTTGATTTGACGAAATTCTTGAGAGGCGAAGGGCTTTGACAGAGTTTCCTCTTATCCATTTATTTCCTTTGATTTTGTAATTCATTAATGTTGTCTTTATTGCTACTTATATTTTGTTCAATAGCTATGAAATGAGTATTTGCTCTAAAGTTATAATGGAACCCTTTGTTATTTAAATTGACTGTCTTATCTCTTTGGTTGGCACCATATGGTTTGGTTTAATATATTCATGCTTAATGATTCTCGCTAAGACATTAGTGATGATTTTGGTAATTTACATGATATTGAAAGAAGGATTGTAGATTTACACCTAAATATATTGACATGTGATTATGGGTTTTGATTTGCATAAGTTGTGCGTTGAATAGACATATATACGTGTGTCACATGCGATCTTCTTGAACTTATGCTTAAATCCTTGTTATGATTAATTCGCATAGACATGTGTAGGATTGTATCTAGCTTGGACATTCTTTTCTGCTCTATTCCCAATCGAGTGGATCTGGAAGGGTTATGTTTGTGCATACCTCGACAGAGGTGTATAAGCACCTATGTGTTCTCGGTCAATAAATTGTCGTGACCATTAAGACCAAAGAGAGAAGGGTAGGAAGTTTCATGAAGCATAGCACGCCAGGTGTTCGACAGAATGCCTGTGTGGGGTGAAGTTATAACCTTAGCTTGTAATTCATTCGATTACCATTCGTTATCCATTTACTTGCTTTGATAATTAGTTATACTTAGATTAATCACACTTCCATTTATTGTTGTTCGAATAAGACTTTAGCGATAAAAAGTCGGTACTTGGTAAATATTAGTGATAGTTCCTCGTGGGTTCGACACTTTCCTTTTCATTGTATTACTTGTTAGACCACGTAAACTTTGCTTGCGTGTTAGTGATCGGTTTTCCGACCAATAAGTTTTTAGGCGCCATTATTTGAGGAACTATTATTCTAATATTTTCCAATATTGATTTAAATCAATATAGTCTTAATTTGAATGTATATATATTTCTTTTATTTGTTTGATCTTCCTTTTTGTTTTTAAGTTTACAAGTTATGGACAATCATTGTTATCAATGGCCTTATGAGAGGACGACAAAACTAAGCTCGGAAGAAGGACTCGAGCAATTGCAATTTCAAATTGCAAATGTCTTGAGTTTTTCTGACAATCTTGAGTGTCAGTCCACTCAGAATGCCTACAGTCAGGAACGAGCTGACATTGAACTGATCTCCTATCATCCAAACTGTCAAGGTTATCCAAACTTTTGGGACTACAGTCAAGAGCAATATCAAGATCCAAATTACTCCTATCCAAATCAGTTTGACTATCAGTCTCCGCCGCAATATGAGGTGTGTCGACGTCGGGATTTTTTGTGTCCCTTTTCGTTACTTGTTCTTTGGTGTTGTCATGTTAATGTGAGACTTGTTTGAAAAAACAAGTGAAAAAGGTCCGATATGTATAATGTCGACGATTGACTTTAAGAGTCGCTAGTTGGTGTATTTAACTAGTTGCACCAGCCTTAACCGAAAAGGTTAGCACATTGACCCAAATGATTTGACAACGCTAAATGGGTCTATGAAACCAAGATTCATTAAGGGTTTGGGGCTTGATTATGCGGAGGAAGGTGTTAGGCACCCAGAACATCCGTGTTACCTGGTGACCGCCACTCTTCAAATAAATTATTATATGAATGTGTGTGTGTGTGTGTGGATCAATGCAATTTATTTGAAAGTAGTGCGAGGCCTCATTCGCACCTATATACCAAGAGTTTAAATTTTATAGAAAAATTAGGTTTTTACCAATATATAGCAATGAAGTTTTATAAAGAGGTTTTTCAAACCCTATGCTCAATAGGAATTGAGACCTTTTCATACTTCCATTTTATTAAATGTTAAACTTGTTTGCTTTTATTATCGAGATGCGAAGCATCCTCGAGAAAATAATATCTGTGATCTTAGAACTCCTTATGAGCATAATGACCATCCAAGGAAAATCGAGACCATTGTAAAATAATGTACAAGCCGCTTACATCTAAAAATGTCCATCATAGGAACCGAATATAGATTGATGAGATGAACTGTGATCACATGATTCCTAGGCTCACGTAATCTCGCAATTTGTATGGAAAGCAATGAGCGATTATATATATATATATATATATAAAGTTGTAAATATATATATATCTGATGGATCAACTACCACGAAGCAACTCCATGGGGATCGGAAATGTAAATATATAAAGCGGTATATATATATATATATATATATATATATATATATATATATATATATATATATATATATATATATATATGAACATGATCAACCGCCACGAAGTAAACTCCAGTGGACGAAATGTAAATAAAGTCGTAAAAGCGATCAAGCTGCCATTAAGTAAACACGTGTAGGACAGAATGTAAATAAAAGGCGTAAAAGGCCACATAAGTAGACTCAGGGCTGCCCGAAATATATATATATATATATATATATATATATATATATATATATAGCAAGCGAACGCATCAGAGATGTAAATTAGGGCTCATCGGATATGTCCGACATGACAATTATATATATGTATATATATAAAAGCGAGTAAAAGCACCGTATGTAAAATCGGGCTCATCAGATATGTACGATGAGCAATTATTATATATAAATATATATATGCAAAAGCAATTAAGCGCTCAGGATATAAAATCCGAGGCTAATGAGAATGTAATCGACCACGGTTTATATGTATATATATATATATATATATATAAAAGCAGATAAACGCTCGCATCAAAGTCAGGCTCAATCGAGGCATAACTTGATAATGTTAGTCCATATATATGAAATATATACATATATTAGTATATATATCTGAGTACGAAATGAAAACTACGGATCGAAGTCCGGCGAAACACACTCACACGACTATCAGCGTGTCACAACAAAGTGTGTGATATATGAGAAAGAGGCTTTATAGAATGTATGAAGGCTTACAGTTGGGTACCAAAGTAGATTTCTTAGACTTTAAATGGATAAACACTTTCGGCTCTCACCGGATAAAAAGTAGCTATATGTGAGCTAACTAGTGTTTAAAGAAGAGAAACACTCAAAAGATGTATATCTGAGCAAAATGGACGAGGGCTTCCTCGACTTTTCCTTCTCTCTCACTCTTCAAATGAATTTGACCCCTCACCTATATTTATAGATCGATGGCCGCATGGTACACTGCGGCGTACTTGAATATACCTACGGTACCGGTCGTGGTGGATCCGAGCCTCGCGGGTCCCGTTATCTCGTAAGACGATGCGATCTTGTAGTGCCTTGTAATGTCGCTCGAACTTTTAGAAATTCAATTGAGCATCCGAGAAATATATCTGTACTTCTTTGGATTGCTTGTGTCGAGAGTTATGTAATGACATGGATTAGAGGTTGTCACGAAGTCAAGAAGAAATTCATGCCCATGGTCTTCAAGCTTCAAATTCTATCCAAAAATCGCCACACGTAATAGTCACTCGGGATTGTCAATCCTCGGCTCTTGTGGGACATTATTGTATGTATGTATGTATGAAGTGTTGAGACGATGAGCCATTTGTCGAAGGAACAAGATGATGTATGACTCCTTGCCAGGGTTATCACCGGTTTGAGTTGAAAGTAGACGTTGCTTAGGGTTACAGCTGAGATTGGACCACTTGTTAGTATGCTGTGATATCATCTTGTTAAGACCGTAAGATGACATGTTGACTCCTCACCGGGGTTATCGCCAGTTTAAATGGAAAGCAGACGTTGCTCAGGGTTACATCTGAGATTGGACTGCTTGTTTGTATGCCTCACCGTCATCTGGATTGAAGCTAATTGCATGTGTTTGCAACAAGCATTTCCGGGGTTATCGCCAGAACTGCAATGGCATCCCTTGGGGTTATCACCAAGGATGGGGTTTCTACTCCTAGTGTTGTCTCTGGGACTGTAACTGAACGTCGCGGTGTTATCGCCAAGACAGGACTATCATCTCCGGTGTTGTTGTCGTTCTTTTGATCTGAATATCTCGGGGTTATCTTCGAGATTAGAAATGACACTCCCGATATGTGTTCCGGATTTGAGATGATGTTCCCGGTTTGTGTTTCGGGTTGAAGCTGAACTCCCGGTAGTATCCGGCATGGATGTAAGTTGTCTTTCAGGGTTATCTCCAAACGATAAATCTACTCTCCGGCATGGATGTAAGTTGTCTTAGGTGAGTGTCTACAGATGCCCCTCTTTATCATATTCATGCAATACAAGGCATGGATAGGATAAAGATTCCTAGACACTTGAAATGCAAGAAAGATAAACATGATGCTATATGCAGCAACATGATGCAAATGCATGATGCATGATTGCCGTGTAATCCTACTGGGATGACAATCGGTGATGGCTTGGACATGCAATCCAAGTCTTGAGGATGTTGACGTTGGGACTACCACCAAAGTCTTGAATTCTCTGAACCTTTGGTTTATACTCCATAGAGGTACCTCTTGTGTGGAAGAGATCTGTGGGGATAAAGATGTCTGTTTTGAGGATGTGTATAACATGTTCCCTCATACTGTCAGAGTTACTACCAACAGTTTTGTTGCTGTTAGGGTTGCCTGACCTCTGTTGATGTGTGTATCACCGGATGAATCCCTACTGGGTGTATTGCCAAGGCTGCTTGACCTTCATTGGTGTGTGTATCAATGGTTGCATTGCATTGTAACCCCCGCTGGGGAGAAGTAGATGTTTGAAGGATGTGCGTTGTGACCCCCGCCGGGAAGGCGTAGATGTTTGATAACTTCGGCGTTGTAACTCCCGCCGGGGAGGTTTGATATTTCGTGGTTTCGCGTTGTAACCCCCGTCGGGGATTGTTTAGGGTTGTAACCCTGCAAATGATGGCATCGGACCTTTGTGGGGTATTGTCGAGCATGGTTTATGAAAGCTGAGCTCATTGGTATAGTATACCCTGCATCCAGGTGAATACCATTGAGACGACGGGAGTTTAACTATGACCGACGAGAAACCAGGATTTCAGGTTGTTCTGCTCCATCGCGTAGTATTTTTTTTCCTGATTTGGCCTCTTCAGCTTGTGAAATCTCCTTTGCAACTCTAACTGGAGCGAGCCGGAGGTGTGGGACCCATGGAGGAGTACCGCAGGTGTACCTGCAAGAGCCCCAGGTTAACCTGCGGCCAGCCGTGCCTATGTATAGGTGGCGGGTCTCTTTCATAAGTCATTATCAAGTTTGTGCGGAGGAAATCAGAGCTCTTCTTGAGATCTGTTGAGTTAAAGGCAACTTTACGCATATTACGTTATTGTACAAGCGTTCTTCAACATCACGGTAACACATGCATGTATTTTTTTCCAATTTCTATCCGTTGGAAAATGACTTATCACATGAAATGCATTTAGACACATAGTAGTGAATATGCATGCTGATATAACTTGATAAAAAATATTCAACATAGTAAATGTTAGTATTAAACCATGCTAAACACAATGATGTGAAAAATTTAACTTTTGAAGCAGTCAAATTGGTACCTTTTACTGTCATTTCTTATCCTATCTGAGGACAAATGAGTAAAGGTAGAATAGTAAAATAATCACAGCAATTAGATTACACTTATTTAATTTTTCTTGTGATGTGATGAATGCATCTGGGATGTATACGACTGTGTATAGGTGTGCTACGGCATGGCCACCTAGTCACGCCTATGTGCATGTGGATAGTCCCATTTACAAAGGGGCTATGGAAAAATTTTCCCAAAATGTAGGCATTGAGTAGTTATGTAATTTTAACTCTCTTTGTAGATGTATGCATATAATCATAGAATGCATTTTGAAAAAAGACTCTAGGTGCGAAATTACCACACCCTTTACGAGGTGATTTGGAGTCTTGCTATCTAGATATTATGGATCCAGATCGCCGAAAGCGGGTTCATGAGACCACTTACGGTGTATGAAAGAGGGCTTTTGAAGAGCCTCGGTGCAGATTACGTGAGTGACCTTCGTCGTTTGGCGGGAGGCGGTGGTACGTCTATTCGGGTTGAGGTGCGAATGTCGAGGGCGAGGAGGAGGATGTACTGATTCGAGGTTCTTGCTCCTCAGATGCGTGTTCCCCATAGGGAATTGCCAGGTATTCAAGTGGCAAACCCAGAACTTCTAGGTGACTTGAGTAGGCATCCTTCAGTATACCTGTACGCAAACGAGTTATGAAGTTATATCTTTAATCTTCCTTATTTCCTATTGATGAGGAGTTAAGGAGTCTGATGTTGATCTGCATTTGATGTAGGTTCCCGGCTTTACGACCTCGAGAGGCGGTTTAGCATCCACTCTATATATCAGGCCTTGCATGATGACTATAGAGCGATCATCCATGGTTGGGGATTCGTGAGGTTCTTCTCCATTCTACCCCATCGCTGTCCCTGGGGTTACCTCAGGGCATTGTCTGAGCAGTTGTTCCACCAGATTCAGTCACTCCATTTGCTGGACTGCGAGGTGATGATGACGCCGATGGATTGGCAGTTTATCACAGGTATGGAGTTTAGAGGGGAGTCGGTACCTTGCACGACGGATATCACCCCTACTACCGTCAGATCCTTATTGGGAGTTTTAGCGGAAGCGCTCAAGGGCAGGACTGTTCATATAGGTCCTTTGAGCATAGATGCTATGAGCGGGCTGTTGAGTGAGCCCATACCTGATGATGTGAGAGTCAGGGATCGCATTCTTCGGCAATTGTTCTTGATGATCATTAGGGTCTACTTCATAGCAGATAACTCTTCTATGGTGTCCTTCGCTTTGATTAGTGCCACTCGACACGTGGATCATATAGGAGAATATGATTGGGGTTCCTACACCTTTGCCAATTTCTTCAGGGGAATATGCATGCGATAGCAGGGCTTGACCGAGGTGTGGTTAGGATTCTACCCATTTCTGCTGGTGAGTGTTTCTCTTGTCCATTCCCATGTGTGGGTTAAGAGTATTGACTAACAACAAATGTTTGTCGTTGTGTTGGCAGTTTTGGGCCTATGAGAGGCTTCCTTGTTTGCGTCCTATGAGCGTATTAGGTTTAGATACCTATCCACGAGGACGGAGATGGCATCATTCCATACCGGCGGAGGTCCCTGTTGCTGAGGGTTTCACTCAATGTCGCCTACAGCTGGAGTTGTTGACAGCCGATATCATCATATGGATTCCCTACTCTGGAGAGCATTTGGGAGTTGGCTTTGAGGATGGGCACCCGACTGGAGTAGAGTACATCATTTCCACCCGCAGGATTCCTCTCTTCACAGATGGAAGATGGGAGCTCTATTAAGGAGAACGTGCTTATCGGGGAGCACTACGGGGAGAGATTCAGATATCCGATTTTGCCTCTGCCGCCAGCGTTATTGGCCTGTTTCACAGTCCCCCATCATTGACATCCCATTGATGGGGATTGATGGCTTTACATTGTCAGAGGGACCCTGTTCTCAGAAGATGTTCCAGCATTGGTAGATCCCTTGTACGATTGGAGCTCAGACCCGCGCCACACTGTATATGGGGGATATGGTTCCAGGATCCGTGATGATGACATATTGGCTAGCCTGTGTTAGAGATCCGACTCATGTGACACAGATTGACAGATTGACGCGGAAGTTGGACCGGTCATATCTTTTCATTCGGCATTTGAGCAGAGATCCTGCAGAGGTAGATACTTTTGATCCTTCCAGCTCTAGCGTTGGTCCCTCGGATGACCCATATGGTTTTGCCGGCACAGATCCTTCTTTGTATAGGCCTGACATCCCTGTAGATAGAGATCCAGTGACTCAGGAGGAGTTACATCAGGTGGACAACATTGATGATGTGGACATCGACACCATTGACTTTTTCTGATGTATTTCTTTTTATAGGCCTCTGTTAGCTACTGTGTAGCTTCGCCCCATTCTCGCTATATCTTTTGATAAGCCTCTGTTAGATGTTGGGTAGCTTCGCCCCATTTCCCTGTATTTTAGCTGTACAGAGATGTATTAGATGATGATATACTTAGGAATGTATGCACAGTTTTCCATTCCTTATATCATATTATCATCTATTGTATCATGCATGTTATTGTTATGCATATGTATGTATGTCCAGAGATATTCAGCATTGACCCCTGGATGGTCTTATGACACGGCCCATACAGATGTCTTCTTCAACAGTTAGCCGTATTGATCATACCCCACCATTTGCGGTGGTAGCTGGTATGCGATCATGGTATTATAGTATATCACCATCAGACATGGTGATTGTAGATGATTTGCTACAGCATACTATGACCTTATTGATGTTTCAGGTTCCTCGAGGATTTGTAGAAGGCATGCTAGAGCACTGGGTACCGGACAGACATTTATTTCGCTTTGGGACCCGTGAGTTGACTCCTACTTTGGAGGAGTATACACGATTGATGATGCTGCCTCTGGACAGACCTTGCGTGCACATGACGAGGGGAGACATGAGTAGATAGTTCATAACTCTCACAGGATTGAGGCGCAGAGTAGTGCAGGATGAGATTACATCCGGCCATGTTATATCCCAGCGTTTCCTGTTTGACAGGTTTGGCTCTGAGGACAGCTATGCATAGCATTCTGGGGATTTCACCACATCGGAGGATCATTGGCATTCAGCCAGAGTAGATGTACTGCTTCTATGCATATTGTCATACGTATACATGTCGCGGTACATGGATGAGCTGGATATCGGCGTCATTATGGCAGTGAGAGCTCTCGGGGAGGGTCGTACCATTGTACCGATGATTATCGCAGAGACCTTAAGGTCGGCTACATCTTCTTTGCACCACCCAGGAGTGTTCCTGATGCTTCGATTATGCTATATGTGTGGTTCATGTCACACTTGAGACCGATTGGCACATTTAGACATCATGGATTTTGTTCCACCCATGAGATAGCCATGTTGTACTTTTTTCAGCATGCGGGGTGTACATATGCTATATCTTGGTCCGTTTTCTTGGCAGAGATTGGAGATTCGTTTGATATATTGCCGTGTTCAGGGCTTAGCTCACCCTACAGCTTCATTACTCATGCTCTGGGCATGGATTATCTCCCTCTGGTTGGTTTGAGGGGCATGATTACTTACCACCCACTGGCCATGATGTGTCAGTTTGACCAGTTCCAGGATTTTAATCCGTATATAGAAGCGATGAGTGGTCGCTTTTCATCACTGCCGTTTGTCGATGGAGGACAGATCCCAGTTGTATACTGCTTTGGGATTAGCGAGAGTCAGTTGAGATTTCTGTCAGTCATCCAGGTTGTTCTGCAAAGTTTTCCACATGGATAGAGACAGATATTGCATTGGTTGTGGTAGTATCCACAGTGCAGGAGACTGATTCTGACGATGAGGCCTATAGAGGAGGCTGTCATTCCCATCGATGACTTGGCTGGCATTTTGGGCTTACAACCGAGTGCCGCGTTTTCGAGATTCGGCACAACATTTGGAAGCGAGCTTACGTCGATGACCTATGGCGGAGAGATCGGGCTAGGGCCACGATGTCGATGCGACTCTTGATGAGAAAGAGATTGCTTTCTGTTAGAGAGGGATGGGGCTAGATCAGCCAGAGATGCATTGATAGTTGAGCGGGATGCCGCCTTATCTCGCTAGGGATGTGGCCATTGCAGCACAACACTTGATGAGATCCCGGATGATGGCAGTCGGTTTGGTGGACATGAGTGCTTACATTGATGAGCATTATGCCACCGTGCAGTTAGCCTATGATCTTCTAGCTCGGGTAGATACCCTTGGGCAGGAGCTTGCAATGCTTCCTCCGTCTTCAGAGAGGGATGCTATGTTAATTATGATAGTTCGCATGTATACAGATCTGTAGATAGCTTTGTATTTTCCTGCACAGACTAGCTTAGCCATTTTGTCATGTACAACACAGATGTATATATCAAACAGTATTATGTATGGCAGGGAAATATATTTTGATTCACTTCCCTTTTAGTTATGCCTTGATACTTGCTTGATGTTTGCCTGTTTCTCCAGGGCCTTTGATCTTGATGCATTCTGAACTTATCCTTGATAGATGGACATTGAGACATCGCAAGGTCTCTCAGAACGGATCATTGATTACTGAAAATCCCTACCATCTTTGGTGTCTTGGGACTGGTATCTGTATGGAAAAATGGAGAGGAGGGTAGTCTCTTCCTCTCTGAGATTGACCGCACCACAGATGGTCGCCAGTACTTCTATTTGTGAGAAGCCTAGTTAATTTCATCTCTTATGGGTTGGTATTGCTCTTTGAGGCACGATCACAGCTTAGATGGTCACCGAATCTTCTATTTGTGAGAAGAGGTTGGATAATTCCATCCCTTTGATCTAAAATCGATGAAGTGGGGCAATTTGAAGGTTGATCCCGATCTGTGTGACAAGTATGTTTGTTCTGGTAGGGGTTAGACTGCACCATGAATGGCTGCCTGTGTACTCCTGTTGAAGAGGAGATGAAGTCTGCGTAGTTCGAACCTGGTGTAAGAGGTTCAACGCTGAATGCGGAAGGCAGATGGGTGTAGAAGTTGTTTTTGTTGTTTTTGTGAAGAAAGGGTAGAAATGTTTTTGTTATTTTTTTCTTTATTGCGATCGGGCCATATAGAATATGGTTGCCTACGTACCCCCAGGTATTAGGGAGATCAGGTCGACGCAGTTCGTCCCTCAGGACAAATCACCGCTGAAGAGAAGCGTAAATCCCATGCGCAGGCTATACTGCGGGGAGAAGAAAGTTTAATCCCATAGAGGGGATAAATTGCAAATGTAGAGAAAGTTTAATTCTATCTTGAGGATAAACTGCAGGGGTGAAAAGTTTAATCTCGTCTTCAGGAAAAGCAGGTGTGAAAAGTTTAATCTCGTCTTCAGGAGAAGCAGGGGTGAAAAGTTTAATCTCGTCTTCAGGAGAAGCAGGTGTGAAAAGTTTGAAATGGAATAAAACAAGGCTGCTGGCTTGAAGTGTATGTTTCCCTGAGGGGCAGAAGAGTTTGTAAAAAGGAGAGAGGGTTCAAAATCGGAATGACTGGTGATTGGATGATCAAAACCAAGATGTTTGTTCGATGGTTACTTCAGAAATAGTACCGTTTCACAGTGTTCGAGTTGATAAGTTGCAGAAATTCATCGCCATCCATTTCCTGCAACCTGAGAGCACCTCCTGTCAATACTTCTTTGATAATAAATGGGCCTTCCCAGTTAGGGGCTAATTTTCCCTTAGATTGATCTTGGTTGTCAATGATCTTTTTCAAAACCAAGCCATGTTGTTTGAATTGCCGTAGTCAGACTTTTTTGTTGTAGGATCGTGCAATCCTCTGCTGATATAACTGACCATGGAAGATAGTCGCAGTTCACCTTTCATCTATTAGAGACAATTGGTGATACCTGTCTTGTACTCATTGGTCTTCATCCAACTGAGCATCCATCAATACTCTGAGGGATTCCATTTCCACTTCTATGGGGAGCACTGCTTCCATCCCATAGACTAACGAGTAGGGGGTTGCCCCAGTGGAAGCACGCATTGAAGTTCTGTAGGCTAATAAAGTTAGGGGCAAGAGGTCAGGCCATCCTTTGTGATTGGCGGACATTTTCTGCATGATTTTCTTGATGTTTTTATTAGCCGCTTCAACAGCACCGTTCATCTTCGGATGGTAGATGACAGAGTTGAGATGTTTGATGTATGACCCCAACTTATTATAAATAAAATTAAATTTCCTCTATTTATTATTTTGAAATAGTAAGGGTTGATTTGATTAATGTGGTTAGTTATGGGTAAAATGCACAAATATTTTAAATATGCAAGTGGTTATAAAATATTTATTTTATCAGCGAATATTCGTTTGGTCGTGGAATATTCTTACTTTGTGGGGAATATTAAATACGACTACTCGAAATTTTGTGTGGGCCCCATAACGGAAAGCGATTGGATGAAGAAAACGACAAATATAAGTCATTTATAAATAATGGCGTAGTTGTTACTGTTAATACTGTTAAAATACCTGGTGGTTAAAACACAGTAGCACACGGTATTGTATCAATTATTGATTCTTACGTAGGAAGGCATTACTCAATAATTGTTACAGTAATTACTGTTCAATATTTTATTTTATTGATTCAATAATTGCTACATTGATATTTTATATTATTGTTGTTTCAATAATTGTCACTACATAGTATTTTCATTATCAGATCAATAATTCATATTATTTGAATAATATTATTAGATAACATTATTGGCAATGTCTAGAAAGTTCTGTCTAAGGAGAGGTTTGGTCACCTAATTGCGCACCAGTAAGGAGAAATCCTTATTGGAAAGCCCCCTCTTTCCTAGGAACGGCCTGGTTGTCGATATTGTGATTCTGTAATATTATTTATGAATAATTAATTATTGATTTATATGATAAGGAAAATATTCATTTTATGTGGATATAGATGGAGAAAATTTTTAATGTGACAATTGTTGAAAATTGATATTTTATCTTTTTCGATAAACTAATTCATTTAAATATATTATTATATTTTAATAATATAATAATGATGATATTTTTACAATGAATATGGGATATATGAATAAATGAGGAGGAAGAATATTTTTGTTATAAAAAAATGTTTAAAATATGTTAAACGTGTTTGTGGGCCCCACTTTGTGATCGAAATTGGATTATAGCCCGTAAAATCGCCCGTTTGTGGATTTCGGTTAATTTCTGTTTGAAATTTGGAAAAACTTTCTTCTACAAAGTTGTAGAGAATGGAATTTCCTATGAAAAAGACACGCGGTTTGAATTTTTCTGATAAAAGGGCTATTTATTATGAATTATTGAAGTTCCGAAATAATTAATTTTTGGAAGTTTTTTTTTTTTTTTTAAAGAAAAACATTTTTTGTAATTAAGTTGGCCTCACATGTGATTTAAATGAGCTGAAATCAGATTTCAAAGGTGGGCTTGAATTTTGTTAATTATATTATTATTTTATTAAATTTTCTGCTCTGGTGTTCTAAGCATTTTCCTATCAATATGGTGCTTTGGTTAGAATTGAAAATCACACCAGAAACTGAAGTTTTCTCTCTCTTTCTCTCTCTTTATTGTCGAGCGTATTCTTGTGAGTATTTTGATACTTTGAGTGTTGCTATACGGTGCAAGTTCCCTTCAGCACTATATCTGGTATTCGAGCTAGAAGTACAGTCTTTTCAAGGTAAGGGATATTATTTTTTTTAAAATGATATTATTTCTTCTAATATCATTATCTTAGGAATATTGATAGTATTTTCTTGTGAAATTTTTGACTTTTAGTGTCGGGGTTACTATTCACGATATCGGACTATTCACGATATCTGAGATTATTCACGAATCACGACATTATTCATAGAAAAATTAAATTTTCATTTTTTGTAAAAATATTGATTATGGATACTAGCTTTGATTGTATCCATGTTTTGATCATTTTGAATTTTACTTCACTATGATTATTTATGAAGTATTTTTGAACTCGGATTGTTTAAAGTACTAATCCTTAATATTTGTTCTTTTGTTTCTTTGGATTCGTTTTCTTTAAAATATTTTTCATCATCCCTCGATCCTAAATGATGGTATTCTTGAATATCTTTGGCTTTTGTAGTGCAAAGATGAATGAATTTTTGATGAATATCTTTGGCTGTAGTGCAAAAAGATGTGTGGTGAGATGAATGAACATGACCCGGTGATGAATATCTTTGGCCTGTAGTGCAAAGATGAATATTTGATTCAAGATGAATATTGATTGATGTTACAGGGATAAATTAATGATGATGGACTTTTAAATTCATAGATAAAAGTAGATTTCATTCTCTACGTAACTCTTTTATGAAATATTATTTTCGCTGCGAATATTGATCTGAAACTTGTTGTCTATTGTATTTTATCAGAATTTTTTTCCCTGTTGAAGATTAACGATAATTTGTTCTATATTATCTTAGTCATAATATTCTTTACTGGGCTAATTGAGCTCACCCTTTTCCTTTTTGTTCCATTTTTCTTCTCAAGAGGCGAGAATGTAGCGAGTACTAGTCGGGGTATGGAATGAAGGTTCTAGAAAGTTGTTTAGTAGTCCTCACCATTTTTGTAAAATAATGTACCAATAATTGTAATGAGGACTTATTTGGGTGTGAATATTATCTAGATGACAATATTTGTATTTAAACTCACAGTTTTTCTGTTGTATTAATAAAGTTGTAGTTGTTTACATGCCGTGTTATTGTGACTCAAAATGGGTGATGTATACCTATTTTGGGGGTGTCACATTTGATGTGGAATTTTCTACATAATTCCTCCATTATGTTGTTGTTGAGGGTTTTAGCATTGTCTGACACAATGACCTCTGGTTGTCCATATCGACAAACAACATTGTTTCCGATGAAAGCAATGATGACTTCTTTAGTAACCCTGGAAGCTGCTTCAACCCATTTGGTGAAGTAGTCGATCATGGTGAATATGAATCGATGTCCATTACTGGCTTTGGGCTCAATGGGGCCGATCACGTCCATTCCCCACATTGAAAAGGGCCATGGCGAACTCATATTGTGGAGTTCCCTTGGAGGGGCATGGATAGCATTCCCATGGATCTGACATTGATAACAGCTCTTGACGTGTTCATCACAGTCAGCTTTAAGTGTAAGCCGATAATGTCCTGTTCGAGAATTTTCTTGATAAGTAGGGGTCCGCCTCGTGAGGGCCGATACTCCACCATGGATCTCATCCATGAGTTCTTTGCCGACTTGGTCTTTGTACAGACATCTGAGGAGACCTAATCCTGTATCTCTTTTGTAGAGTGCATCTCCGCTCAGGTAGAATTTCATAGCAAGTCGATGAATCCGCCTCTTCTCAGTTAGGCTAGCCTCAGCGGGTGTAGATCCATCTCATAGGTACTCCTTGATATGTTGATACCAAGGGTTGTGGATGGGAGGCAACTCATCCGATACTTCTCCAATGTAATTCCCATAGACCGGGGCTTTCTGCATAGCAATCATGATGTTTGGCATGTTTTCCTTGTCAGGTATGTAAACCAAGGAGGCCAACATTGCTAATGCATCTGCAAAGTCATTCCTATTACGAGAAATGTGTAGAAAGGAGATTTCTTCGAACTCCAAAGCCATCTGTAGAACTTGCCGATGGTAAGGCAGTAAACATAATTCTTTGGTTTGATAGATTCTTGTGGACTACTTGATTACCAATTCGGAATCCCCAAAGACAGTTAACTGCCTGATACCCATTGAACGGGCAAGTTTGAGTCCCATGATACAACCTTCATACTCAGCTATGTTGTTGGTATTGACAAACTGCAATTTAACGGCGACGGGATACTTCTCCCCCGTAAAGGATATTAAAACTGCTCCGGCTCCAGAGCCTTCTGAGTTAACAGCTCCATCAAAATACATTTTCCACAAACGGCATGTATTGTACTGATGTGGTAGCTGAATTGTCATTACTCCTTTATCAGAAAAGTATGTTTCTAAGGGTTTGTAATCCCCTGCAGGTGCAGCGGCCAATCGATCTGCAATTCCTTGACCTTTGACCGACTTTTGAGTCACGTAGACGATGTCAAATTGCTGTAGGATTAACTGCCATCTGGACAGTAGACAATTTAGTATGGGTTTGCTGAACACATACTTAAGAGGATCCACGCGGGATATGAGATGGGTTGTGCGACCATGGAGATAATGTTGTAATCTCATGGAAGCCTATGCTAAAGCACAACAAGTCTTCTCGATCAGAGTGTACTTGTGTTCACTGATGTTGAATCTTTTGCTGAGGTAATAGATAACTCGTTTTTGGCCTCTATTGTCTTTCTGCCCCAACATACAGCCCATAACATTGTCATTTATGGACAGGTACATAAACAGGGGAACATCATCCCTAGGAGGTACCAAAACAGGAGCGTTAATCAGTTGCTCCTTAATTATGAGGAAGGCTTTTTGACACTCGTCATTCCATGTCATGGAGGAGTTCTTCCTTAACAATTTGAAGATTGGCTCACAGGTTGCCGTGAGTTGAGAAATGAATCGGCTAATGAAGTTGATGCTTCCCAAAAATCCCCGTATTTCCTTCTTTGTCTGAGGAATGGGCATTTCCTTGATGGCCTGGATTTTGGTAGGATCCAGTTCAATCCCTTTGTGGCTAACTAGTAAGCCTAGCAACTTGCCTGACTTAACACCAAAGGCGGACTTGGCGGGATTCAACTTTAAGTTGTACTTACGCAACCTATTGAACAGCTTCTTGAGATGGTCTAAATGGTCATCCTCCTTCCGGGATTTGACAATGATGTCATCCACATAGATCTCTATCTCTTTGTGCATTAAATCATGGAAAAGAGCCATCATAGCTCGCTGGTAGGTTGCCCCGGCGTTGATGAGGCCGAAGGACAACCGTCTGTAGCAAAAGGTTCCCTAAGGCGTGATGAAAGCAGTTTTCTCACGATCTTCCTCAGCGACCATAATTTGATGGTACCCCACAAAGCAATCAGCGAAGGAGTACATGCCGTACTGAGCAGTATTGTCAATGAGAATGTGGATAAATGGCACGAGAAAGCTATCTTTAAGGCAAGCTTTGTTCAAATACCGATAATACACGCAAACTCGCACCTTTCCCCCTGGTTTAGGCACGGGAACAATGTTGGATATCCACTCTAGATATGTAGACAACATGATGATGCCATCTTGAAATTGTTTCACAATTTCTTCTTTAACTTTAAACTCCACTCAGGTTTCAATCGCTTGAGCTTTTGCCTAACTGGCTTGAATCCTTCTTTAATGGGAAGGCGATGAAGAACAATGTCAGTGGACAATCCCACCATGTCTTCATGAGACCATGAAAACACATCCTGGAATTAGGCTAACAGTGACCCCATGTCATTCCATTAATTTGTGGTAAGGTCTGAACCAATCTGGATTGGCTTAGGGTTGTCAAAGGTTCCGAGATTAAAAGGAGTGGTTTGATCAAGATTGGGTTTGGGTTTGTCGGCGACGCATTCCTTAATCTCTTGAGGTGTCTCAATGTCCTCTTGGATGTCCATCAAGTCTGAGTCCAACTTTGCATCAAAGTTACAGCCCTTGTGGAGAGAAGGAACTTCATTAGCAAGTACATGCACATCTAAATTCAGAGTCCTGAAACAAAAATATGCTTTCACTTAATATATGCAACTGTTCGATCATACAAAAGTGTTAGCATGTACGTGATAAAATAACTGCTAGTGCTGTAAAGGAAAGCAAACAATTAAATTTATCTACAGGGCAGAGGGATTTTCTGCCCATTTTACCTTCATCGACCAATATATGGAGTACTGCTCCAATTATCGAGGGAAAAGTGATAGAAGGATCGTCAGTGTCCTCCTTTTCTCGAATGATAACCATGACATCTGGGCAATCATCGTCTGGGGTGTATCTGTTATTGTGTTCATCATGAACAATGACGCGAATGCCTGCCATCATCAAGGCAAGGTCATGTTTACGTTTCCATTCCTTTTCTTCCGCTTCGGAATCAGGAATCAGCACCTCTTTAGCTTTGATTGGCACTGGTTTCGAAAATAGCATAGCCACAGCATGGGCTGGCACCTTTACTGGAGACTGCATCAACTCATGCGATAAAGGTATAGAAAATCGCCGTGCGGCAGAAGTTTGAGGAACCTGCTTATGCTTATGAGGGTTCCTATGAGTGGAACTAGCAGAATAGCCTAGCCCAGCTGTCCCAATTTGATTGGACATTTGGATAGGGTGCTTAATACCCTGTTGATCCTTACCAAGCCCTTGTCCAGGTTGATAACCCAATAACATCATTTCTTGAGTGGCTGACATAACCTCATCAGAAATCTTGGGTACGGGAAGTGGCGCTCCAATAGAATGGTATTGAGTGTTACTCACTTCCAGAGTATGGAAGCCGCCGGCTTTTAACCAACCGAATTGAAGCTGATAATTGGTAGAGTTCCTGATCTGGGACTTTCCGGCTCAGCATTGACAGTGACTAGACTGTTGTTGATGATGTATTTGAGTTGTTGATATAAGGTGGAGGGAACAGCTCCAGCCATGTGTATCCATGGTCTCCCCAATAGCAGGTTATATCCTCAATCTATCTTGAGGACGTGGAAGGATACGTTGAATGTATTAGGACCAATCTCAATTGGCAACTCATTCTTTCCAATAAAATTTCGCCGAGATCCATCAAAAGCTCGGATGATCGTATGGTTACTGTGGATTCGATTGAGATTGATATTCAACTTCACCATGGTGGCATAAGTACAGATATTTAGAGATGAACCTCCATCTATCATTAATCCAGCTAGCATGTACCCGGAAGACAATACTGTGATGTGCAGTGGTTTGTAATGACCGGTCCCTTCAGGAGGTATGTCATCATCAGTGAAGGATATCACATTGCTGTTGAAAATGTGATCAACTAAATGTTGAAATTTTTACACATTCAATTGATTTTTGGCGCGGTAGGCTTCTTCCAAAACCTTTAGCAAGATCTTCCGATGCTCCTCGGAGGAGAAAACCAGGTCCAGAATTGAAATCTGGTGTGGAGCTTCTCTCAAGCTTAAAACCACTTTAGCTTCATTATGGCCCATAATGCGGAGGAATTTTTCAATCTTCTCCATGGGCAACTTCCCTTTGCTTTCGTAGTAGGCTTGATAACCCGTTGAGGAAGGTACAGTGGATTTTCTTTCGACACTATATAAGTAGTATGAGACGTGGATCCTTCAGCTTCTCCATAATTCCATGGAACTTTGTGTGGTCGACAACAGGATGATGTTGTAGTCTGCAAGGTAAAGGAATTGGCTCTGGTGCGGCCACTTTCAAAGGATTGTCAGCTCCTTTGAGATAAATTGGTTGTATGGGAAATACTTTGACAGTCTCATCATCCACTTCGGATATAACTGCTACTGATCTCTTCCATTGGGTAGGGCATGCATTACCTGTTAGGTTTGTAATATTCATAACGCAATCAAATTGCATAAAAAGTGCGAAAGCGTGGAAAAATCAGAGTTTAAAATTTTACAAACCATATACCCGGATCACCCTTTATGCACAATTATTAATTAAACGAAAAGATAAAGAATAAATCATACCCTTGAAGATCGAGCTTCCTCAGGTACAAGTTCACCTCCAAATCCTTTCGCGTTCAATCTTGAATCCACCGGGTTTGGTTCCTTCCTTTGATCAACGTTAGCCACCCAAATGTTTGGCCTCAGAGGTGATCCACCGAGGAAGAATAAAATTCAAGAAGATGGGTGTTATGGCTAACCCTAGTTTTCTATCTCTATAGAAAAGGCATACTCCCAACAACTTGAAATTATTACGTACTTTGTTAAAGTCAACAACCCATATCACCCATAATAAGACTCCTCTTATTTATAGATGTGGGCAACCCACCTTAACAATTAAGGAATTGGGTTTTAATTAATTAATTCTTTTAATTAATTAAGCTCCCTAATCTTATTAGGGATAATTAATTAAACTCCTTTAACTAATTTTCCTTCCTAATCCAATTAGGAGTAAATGAGAGTACTTATATTAAATTAATTCCTAAACTCTTTTAGAAATTAAAATAATAATAATTGTAATAATATTAATAAGACTCCTCTTATTAATTTATATTTAATATTTCTAAAATATTAAATAATAAATATTAAGCTATTTAATTTATTCTATCACCATAGATTAAATTAAATATACTAAATATATTATTACGATTATGCCATTAACTTCTTAAATAATTATTCTTCCTTTTATGGTGTGACCCTTTAGGTTCTCCATATTAAGCCAGGTTGTGAATAAATCAATTAGAACAATTCTAATCTTATTTAAATAAATAAATTAAATAATTAATTTATTTAAATAATATTTATTCTACAATAGGGATAAAGTTCTCCCTAGCGATCAAGCGACTTTCCGGATAATATAGATTTCAACATTAATCATTAAAGAACCTTTGAGTAAATAGTTCTAAATACAATTCAATCCTTCCACCATACTGATGTCCCAATTAAATATAAGGCATGGAATTTACGTCAAGTCTTATTTTATTTAATTATATGTATTTTGATTCTTAAATGCACAACTCAAATAATGCAAATTAGAAACTCCTTTCTAATTTCATTACGCCTTATGCCGAGGACTCTTGGGTTGTCATTTATCGAATCACATAGGACATTCTCTTCTTTTATTAGAAGTGGTAGATTCTTTATTGATTATACATTATCTTCATGTACAACTTATTATACCCAAGCATACCCTTTGATATACCCTAAGGGTCTTAAGGAATAAGTCAAAGTATAACTCATCATACACAAGATACTATGATGATCTCAAGTCGAGGATTACTTGTACTACTATCACTACTGAGGAATTTCTATTGATTGAGGCAAATAAAACTCCATTAGGTATTCCTTAGCGAGCCACGTTCGGTGAACTTATTCTCTAATAAGCACCTACATACTTGCTTTAGTGTCTCCACACAAATGATCGTGAGATCAATCATCCTCATCCGATGAGCAAGCAACGATGTACCAATCTATCCGGATTCACTAATCCCCAATTTAGTAATCCAATGATTGGGAACTATTTTAGTTTTAAGCTTTCTAAGAATTTAGATCTCATTAGAATGATCATCATCATTATTCCAAAAGCATTGCTTAAAACTATGGGTTTATCACATATTATAAAAAACGACATCATGTAGATAATTAAAAGCCTTTAATAAATTAATACCTTTTATTAATAAATGAATAAGATTGTTACAAAGTATATGCTTTATCATCAAACATGATTGGCTTGTGTGCATACTACTACTTTCAATCTCCCACTTGCACTAAAGCCAATCGTCGTGTTATCTTATACTCTTCTTCTCTAAGTGGCGATTATCCTGCATTGGATAAGCTTTAGTTAATGGATATGTAATGTTGTTCTTGAGAGTCCACTATCTCTATAGTGATTTCCCATCTTTCAATGATTCTAATAATCAAATGAAAGTGCCCCTGACACATGTTTAGATCCAAGATGAGACTTAGGAACTATTCCCAGTTCTGTAATAAACTTTTAATCCAAACAATCAACTTGCAGCTTCATTTATAGCTATTTACTTTGTCTTTATCACTAACCAGCAACTCTTTGCTGTTTGGAACCTTTCCAATTCACTGCACCACTGTTCAAGATAACGCTTTACCTTTAAAGTGGATTTACTGTCATCTTGGTCTGTCTGAAAAACTTGAGTCTGTTAAGCCCTCTAGTTTTAATTAAGACCCACCATGTTTGCTCACATCCTTAGTGCCGGTTAAGAACTTTAAGATGTTTTTCACTGTCTTACAGTGATCTTCTCCAGAATATGACCGATCAACATCAGGTCTCGTATATTTCATTGCGTACATGATTGTCACTCATGCGACCTCTCTTTTCAGGAGTCTGTGGGGACTATTAAGAGAGATACACTCCATGGCTCATCAACATGAGACATCTCTTGGAGTTTGCCATGCTAAACGACTTTAGCATCAAAATGAATATACGTTCCTTGGTTAAGTCGAGCATCCTCTTAAATCTATCTATATAGATTTATATCCCCAATTAAGATACTCTTCCAAATCATTCATGGAGAAATGGTTAGACAACTTTATCTTTACTGATTGTAGCATTGGTATGTAATTCCTCATCCGTAGTATATCAACATATAATACTAGAAATTTCACGGCGCCCCATTTGACCCTTTTGTACACACTAGAAGTCTTACCTCATCGAATGTAACTACGGATCATCATCTTCATGATCGTACCCCATCATCATCATCTATGATGAATCCATACCTCCTAGGTATCTTTGGTACTATTCGGTTATGATTAGGTTGTGGTACAATAAGGTCTATCTCTGAGTTCCTCTTATTTGACTTATAGTGTTTTGTGGTTCTTGAACTCTTCAAGATCTATTATCCTCCCACTAGCCCCTTTTAATGATAAACACCTTTATCTTAGAAGGAAGCGTGTTTCGTAACAAACACCTTTTGCTAAGTTGGATTATAGAACATATACCCTAAACTTACTTTAGGATGTCCCACAAATCGACACTTGTCAAATCTTGTCCCAAGCTTATCCTTTTGAAACCTTTTCACATAAGTTGGAACCCCTTATCTTAACATACTTAAGATTAGGAATCCTCCTTGTCCATAACTTTTATGGAGTCTTGGGGCCGGATTTTGAGGTTACTATTTTCGTAGATATGCAGCCATTTCTAGGACATTATCCCAGAAGGATACTGGAATGTCGGTAAAATCATTATGGACCGCACCATGTCCAACAAGATACGATTTTTCTTTCAGATACATAAATCATTTATTACATATCAGGAGGCGTCCATTATGAGAAAACCATTTGAGATGATCAAGAAAATTATTGCACAAGTATTTATTCCTTGATCTAATCAAAGAATCTTAATACTTTGCCAATTTGTTTCACTTACAATTCTTTGAACCTTTCAAATAATTCATACTTGTATTCAAACAAATACACACATTCAACTCTTTGAATGATCATCTCCTTTTCTTATGCTAATTTGTTCAATATATGCAAAATTATTTTCATGTAAGTCAAGTATACAAAATTTATTAAGTAATATTTGAGTTCTATACAAAATATTATTATTATAAATAGAACAACAATTGTTCTTAAATATAATACCAAAGATTTCATTGTCCAACAATAAAATGGAAATAATGTTTTCAACGAGAACTAGAATACAATAACAACTTATTGACTTAATAGATTTGCCGTAGGCGATTGCTAAACTATAAGTTTCTATCGCTAATCTGACAACCTTTGCTTCATTTTTCCACACATAGGATTACTTATATTTGTTTAGCTTTTACTTCTTGGTCCCTTCATAAATCTATATTTATGATAACCAAAGTCGATATCCAATATCCAAGTAGAACCTTGACTTAAAAAAAAAATTATTTCAATCATGAACAAAAGCGTATATTATGCGAAACTTCACTAAGCTTCTTTGGTTAGCCTCTGCAAGATGCTTCTCAGATTTCTTTCCGGTGTCGGGCTTATTCGAAAAGGAAGCAAACTCATTTTTGCTATCCGTATCAGTTTTGTTCTTATTATCCTTTGTTTTTGCCTTTCTATATACCTTCTTTGAATCGTTCTTCTTTTCAGAAGATCCTTTGGCCCCTACCAGTAAGACATGGTCTTTCTTGGTTGGATAATGACTCTCAACATTTTTCAACATGTTAAGCAAATCAGCGAGGCTGATATCTAGCTTGTTCATATGAAAAATTCACAACAATTGTGAAAGGAGTCCGGGAGTGAGTGCAAGATCAAATCTTAGCTCAACTCTCCATCCATGACAAAACCTGTTGTCCTAATTGATCAATCAAATTGATAATGTTTAGGACTATTGTCTGTACTTATAGTGCCATTGGCCATTCTAGATCGGAAGAGCTCCTTAGATATCTGATATCTATTAGTCCTAATTTTCTCACCATCAACTACTTGATGTGCAGGAATATAGTAGGAGCATCCATAGTTTCATCTTGATTTGAAGCTCGTTACTCATAGATGCGAGCATGATGCGTTGAGCCAATTGTGCATCATCTTGCCACTTTCTAAAAGTAGCAATGTCTTCCTCGGAGGCATTATGCGCAACCATTCTTGAGGATAGGCGTATTAAGGACATAAGATAGCTTTTTCGACTATGAGAACTATTCTCAAATTCCTTAACCAATCCGTTTAATTGATTACGGTTAATTAAACATCTAATATGCTTCGCGATGATAGTAATTTTAGACATTGTAAAATTTTTGTAAATGAATTTGTAATTAACAACATTTTAACATACATTCTTTTATTAATTACCAAAATAATTAGGTCTTGTTTTAAATTGGTATCTCCCACTATTTTCTTTCAAACTATATTACCCTCACTTATATAGTTGGCAAAATCTAATTAAAGATTTGCTAGTGAGAATAAGGATCCCATTTCAAATGTATATAGCCTTGTGGTGACACAACAAACTATATATAAATAAATAGGTAGACAACTTTTGTCAATTACATCAACTATCCAACTCCTTGTATTTTGCCTCTTAGATTATTTTGATCAAGTGGTGGCACATCCAGAATCAAAATTATCAAGTTAAGTCCAACCTAGCACTCCATATATTCAAAAAGAAAAATATCATCCTTGTGGTGACACAACAAAACAATATTGTTCAATTTTCTTTATAAGCATCAAATGTGATAAATTAACATCTTAAATACTTAATACTTGCCTTGTGGTGACACAACAAACTCATATTAAATATTTAATACTCTATTAATTTTATCATGCTAGAAGGCTGACGTTCGATATTCCAAATATCTTTGAACGCTTAGGACTTAATATAAAAATTTGAGGGGTTTGTTATTAATTTGTCTCATCTTGTTTAGCGTGCATATGCATATATATATATAAAAAATACGCGTCATATTAATTAACATGCGAAGCATGTTTGCATAATATATAATATATATAGTATAAGCATGCACATATAGAATACTATATTCTACCGGATTGATTATGGACTTTATTCTAGTTTGGTTCACTAGAGCCACCAAGTGAACCAAAAGGTCAACCTCCCCTAGGGGTGCAAGAAATAATATTTAAATATAACTATTACATTTAAACCGGGCTCCATTACAAAGCCAGGTCTTCAAGCGCTCCTTACTCCTTGATCTCTAATTCTTTCAAAATTAATTCTAACTATTCCTATTACATAACTATTTTAAAATAAATAGAAACCTTGATCGTGATCGAGGGAAGTACATAGGAGGAGATAGAATTTACATTAAGAAAAATTAGAGAAGGCGAGGTCTGTGAGACCCCATTTAATAAAACCCATACATTCATGCATCCAACTAAAATAAAATCCAATCGCATTGGTCGATAGTCCATAATCAATCCCATTTATTATCATACACATCATCATATGCATCGATAAATAACATTCATCCTATGAATAATAAACATTTAATATATATATTGATATCATTTAATGGGCAAATTTAGTTAGTATAAAATCTAATTTTGAATCAAAATAAACTCCTTTATTTTAATCCAAATTTAAATCAAAATAAAACTATTTTATTTTAATTTATCCAATTTTGAATAAAATAAACTATTTTATTTTAATCAAAAAATTTTAATCAAAATAAACTCCTTTATTTTAATTAATTATGGAATCCAATTCCATGTAATAAAAAAATCTTTAAAAAAAAATCTTTAATTAAAAGTAAAAAAAACTTTTATAAAGGAAACACGGATATTCTTTCCTATTCACAAATAAACTCATTTATTTTGAATAATATGAAATCTTATTTCATATTTAAATAAACTCCTTTATTTAAGGAAACATGGATTCTCTTTCCTATTCACAAATAAACTCTTTTATTTTGAATAATATGAAATCTATTTCATATCTAAATAAACTCCTTTATTTAAGGAAATTAGGCAATCCAATTTCAACTCCAATTAGTTAGCATGGAATCCAATTCCAACTCTAATTAGTTAGCATGAAATTAATTTTAAAATTAAAATAAACTTTATATTTTAATATAAAAATAAACTTTTATTTTAATATTAAAATAAAATTTTATTTTAATAATAAAATTATTAATAATATTATATATATATATAATAATAAAACAAAACCATTATTTTATTATATATATATAATAAAACCGTATATATATATATATATTAGTAATACATATATATATATATATATACGTTCCTTCCTTTTTTTTTTTAAAAACGTCTTTACCACATTAACTTACTTAGTGCATTCCTTGTTTTTTTTTTTTTTTTAAATGCCGTGCAGTTAGATTATTTCCGTGAATTCCTGCAACTTTTAATTCCGTGCATCAAGCATGTTAACACGTGTATGAAGCTGATGCATTTTTTTTATTTTTATTTTTATTTTTTTTTAAAAAATATAGCACCAAGCAGCTGAATCATATCAGTTCCTTTGCTTTAAAAAAAAAATGCCAAATAATTATCACGTGGTCCATAGCAATTCATGCCAAATAAAAAAAAATGCACGATTATTAATTATTAATAACGGTTATTAATTATTAATAATTTAATTTCTAATAAATTTTATACAATAAAATTATGCCCAATTAAATTGTTCTAAACACATATCAATATAATATTAAATTAAAATAATTAATAATTTGCATAAAAGTTTGGCTCTGATGCCACTGTTAGGTTTGTAATATTCATAACGCAATCAAATTGCATAAAAAGTGCGGAAGCGTGGAAAAATCAGAGTTTAAAATTTTACAAACCATATACCCGGATCACCCTTTATGCACAATTATTAATTAAACGAAAAGATAAAGAATAAATCATACCCTTGAAGATCGAGCTTCCTCGGGTACAAGTTCACCTCCAAATCCTTTCGCGTTCAATCTTGAATCCACCGGGTTTGGTTCCTTCCTTTGATCAACGTTAGCCACCCAAATGTTTGGCCTCTCAGAGGTGATCCACCGAGGAAGAATAAAATTCAAGAAGATGGGTGTTATGGCTAACCCTAGTTTTCTATCTCTATAGAAAAGGCATACTCCCAACAACTTGAAATTATTACGTACTTTGTTGTTAAAAGTCAACAACCCATACCACCCATAATAAGACTCCTCTTATTTATAGATGTGGGCAACCCACCTTAACAATTAAGGAATTGGGTTTTAATTAATTAATTCTTTTAATTAATTAAGCTCCCTAATCTTATTAGGGATAATTAATTAAACTCCTTTAACTAATTTTCCTTCCTAATCCAATTAGGAGTAAATGAAGTACTTATATTAAATTAATTCCTAAACTCTTTTAGAAATTAAAATAATAATAATTGTAATAATATTAATAAGACTCCTCTTATTAATTTATATTTAATATTTCTAAAATATTAAATAATAAATATTAAGCTATTTAATTTATTCTATCACCATAGATTAAATTAAATATACTTAACTATATTATTACGATTATGCCATTAACTTCTTAAATAATTATTCTTCTTTTATGGTGTGACTCTTTAGGTTCTCCATATTAAACCGGTTGTGAATAAATCAATTAGAACAATTCTAATCTTATTTAAATAAATAAATTAAATAATTAATTTATTTTAATAATATTTATTCTACAATAAGGATAAGCCTCCCTATGATCAAGCGACTTTCCGGATAATATAGATTTCAACATTAATCATTAAAGAACCTTTGAGTAAATAGTTACCGTACAATTCAATCCTTCCACCATCTGATGTCCCAATTAAATATAAGACATGGAATTTACATCAAGTCTTATTTTATTTAATTATATGTATTTCGATTCTTAAATGCACAACTCAAATAATGCAAATTAGAAACTCCTTTCTAATTTCATTCGCGCTTTGCCAAGGACTCTTTGGGTTGTCATTTATCGAATCACATAGGACATTCTCTTCTTTTATTAGAAGTGGTAGATTCTTTATTGATCATACATTATCTCCATGTACTGACTTATTATACCCAAGCATACCCTTTGATATACCCTAAGGGTCTTAAGGAATAAGTCAAAGTATAACTCATCATACACAAGATACTATGATGATCTCAAGTCCAAGGATTACTTGTCTACTATCACTCTGAGAATTCCTATTGACGTGCAAATAAAACTCCATTAGGTATTCCTTAGCGAGCCACATTCAAATTGAACTTATTCTCTAATAAGCACCTACATACTTGCTTTAGTGTCTCCACACAAATGATCGTGAGATCAATCATCCTCATCAATGAGCAAGCAGCGTATGTACCAATCTATCCGGATTCACTAATCCCCAATTTAGTAATCCAATGATTGGGAACTATTTTAGTTTTAAGCTTTCTAAGAATTTAGATCTCATTAGAATGATCATCATCATTATTCCAAAAACATTGCTTAAAACTATGGGTTTATCACATATTATAAAACAGCATCATGTAGATAATTAAAAGCCTTTAATAAATTAATACCTTTTATTAATAAATGAATAAGATTGTTACAAAGTATATGCTTTATCATCAAACATGATTGGCTTGTGTGCATACTACTTTCATTACCACCCTTAAGTTGCACAGTGTAATCATCCGCTATCTGCAGGACACCGCTATCAATAAGATTCTGAATGAGATGGCAGAGTGCCCAGCATTCTTCTGTGCTGTGACCGCGAGAATGTGAATGATATTGACACATTTCATCAGGATTGAACCGCCTTGAGCGGGGATTGATTGGAGGTTTAAGGAATGTTATTCTTCCTTCGTTGATCAACATTTGAAGTATCTCCTCCATAGATTGGCCCAAATAGGTGAATTCCCTTTTATTGGCGAAATCCCGATGGGCTTTAGCACTTGCGCGCTTTGAAACCTTATCCTCCATAGCTTCACTTTCTGAAGGTGTTGATGAAGCATTCATAACAAATGGAAGGAGATAGGCGTGCTCCTGCTTGATTAATTGGCGTGTGACTTGATGATGGTGGGTCACCAGTTCTGCCAGTTTGCTCAATTTGTTTGCAAAGAGCTTTCATTTTTCGTTCCATGGTAAACTGGAACTCTGCAAAATCCCATTTGTCAACACCGTCTTTTATGGGTTGGGATGATTCACCAGTAGAATTGGAACCATGTCCAGTGCTCCAATTGATTATGTTGACCTCTTCTTCTTTGTGTTGAGGGAGAGGGTTGTCTTGAACGTGAGGTTGATCGGGTTTAGTGGCCACGATCTCACCATTGTCTATTAGATCTTGAATCTTATGCTTCAAGGCCCAACAATCTTGAGTATCATGTTCGGGTGCCCCGGCATGGTAAGCACACTTCCGAGTAGCATTAAAACCCTTCCCATTAGGGTTGGCTGGTGGAAGAAGATGTGTAATTTTCCTCTGAGCAGTCAAAAGAGCAAGAATATTCTCGAGCGAGTCCCCTAAGAGTGTGAACGTTCGAGGCCGCTTCACTTCTCTACTTTTAGGCAATGGAGGGTTTGAAGATTGTACTGGAAAAGGGGAGTTGTTTCTCCTCTGCATAGGCATGCTTGGATTGCCTTTTTGTCCTTGTATTATCAAGGAAACATCCTCCTCTTTCTTATTATGGACCCTCCGGGGGTTGATTCCATAAGATCCGGACTGGATGTGCTCAGGAACAGCTTTAAGAGCGGCTAGGTCTTGAATCTTACCGGACTTCAATCCCATTTCAGCCATCTCGCCGTGTTTAATCATTTCAGAAAATGGATTGCCAATACCAGCTAGAACTCTTTCATAGAAAGGAGCTTCCTGTATATCTATTAAAGTCATGACCATTTCTGATTCTGTTATGGAAGGAATAACTTGAGCAGCAAGGCGCCTCCACCTTTGAGCATACTTTCTGAATGACTCATTAACCTGTTTCTTGACTTTGGTAATTTGGTACCAGTCAGGAGCCATCTGAGATTGAAAACTGTATTGAGTGAGGAAGGCGTGGGCCAACTCTTCCCAACTATGGATCTTAGAGTTCTCTAATCTGGTATACCATGAACGGGCTTCTCCAGTCAGACTTTTTCGAAGCAATTTGCATTTCGAGCTTTTCATTCTCAGCATAAGATTCGAGTTCTCCAATGAACACTTTTAAATGTCTATAAGGATCCCCTAATCCGTCATACTTTTCAAAATCAGGGACTTTAAATTTCTCCAGATAATGAACACCAGGGAATATGCAAAGGTCTGTATATGAAACACTGCCATGAGTTCCAGTCCCTTTGAGAACACGAATGTTTTCCTCCATTTGAAGGACTTTCTTCCCGATGTCACCGTTGTCTGGATCTCCTTGGAGATGGGTGCCTTCAGTGTCTTTGTTGGTTGTATCCAACTGATGTTCTGGAATTATTTTCTCCAGACCTTGAACTCCTTGTGTAAAGGGTTCTGTATGTGTAGGTATCTACGTATCCTGAGTAGACTGGTGTAATTCTTTAAGTAGAACAACCAAGTCTGTGATTTGTTTACTCAATCCGTCAAATTCTTCTTGGGAAACAAGATTAGACTGTTCGGAAGAAGACATGATTGGTTGTAGGCTTGTGGCCTTTTTGGATTTTGAGCGGGTAACAGGCCCAATTGCTTCCCTACAAAAGACTTACGTAGTTTAGTCTTAGGGTAATGTAAATGTTATCATAACATGTCTGTTTTTGGAATTTGTCCTGCAAAATCGGTTTGTTAATTGATAACATGTCATGCACAAATATTATTCATATTTTCCATTATATATGGATGAACATGGAATAAAATTAAAAGTAAATGCTTTTACAAGTAATTGAAAATGGAAAGTATGAAGAGACTTTCCTCCGCGTTTGGTTTATCAGAGGTTGACCTATCTTAGGGTTACTCTCGCGACTTTTCGGCATGAAGGTTCCCAGATCATCGCAATCTACTCGACGGGAAGTTAATCCAATCTTTCAATAGGACCGAATCTGAGTGGTGCCTTTCCTGATCCCCAGGGAATTATTCTTCCCACGGGTCCAGTAAACAAACACCGACAGGATAGCCTCCTGGTGGAGGGACCACACAACATACATTCACATACAACGTGTCTCACCATTTATGCAAAATGATGACATGTGAGAAGCACTAATATCACAGATAGATATTTAGCAGTGCAATAATTAAGATGCATTCGTACGCATTCATCAGAAATGTAAATGCAACAATCACACACAAGCATATAACAATTTTGAAAAGCTTGTAATAGCGGCTAAAGCCCTCTTACTGGAGTCCCCAGCAGAGTCGCCACCTGTCGACGTCGGGATTTTTGGTGTCCCTTTTCGTTACTTGTTCTTTGGTGTTCTCATGTTAATGTGAGATTTGTTTGAAAAAACAAGTGAAAAAGGTCCGACATGAATAATGTCGGTGATTGACTTTAAGAGTCTCCAGTTGGTGTATTTAATTGGTTTCACCAACGCAACCGAAAAGGTTAGCACATTGACCTAGTGATTTGACACTGCTAAACGGGTCTGTGAAACTGAGATTCATTAAGGGTTCAAGGGCTTGATTATGCGGAGGGAAGGTGTTAGGCACCCCCCGACATCCGTGTTACCACGGTGACCGCCACTCTTCAAAGAAATTGTTATATGAATGTGTGTGTGTGTGGATCAATGTGCAATTTATTTGAAAGTAGTGCGAGGCCTCGTTCACACCTATATACACAAAGTTTGAATTTTATAGAAAAATTCAGTTTTTACCAAGATATAGCAAAGAAGTTTTATAAAAGAGGTTTTTCAAACCTGCGCTCAATAAGAATTGAGACCTTTTCATACTTCCATTTTATTAAATGTTCGGCTTGTTTGCTTTTATTTTCGAGATGTGAAGCATCCTCGAGAAAATAATATACAGTAGTGTCGAACTCCTTATGGGAATGACAGCCATCCAAGGAAACTCAGACACTGTAAAATAATGTACAAGTCGCATATGACTAAAAAATGTCCATCATGGAACCGAATATAGATTGATGAGATCGAACTCGTGATCACATGATTCCTAGGCTCACATGATCATCGCAATTTGTATGGAAAGCGATAGCGATATATATATATAAAAGCTGTAAATATATATATACAGACTGGATATATAAAAGCGGTAAATATATATATATATATATACATATATATGAACATGATCAACCACCACGAAGTAAACTCCAGACGAGACGAAATGTAAATAAAGCTGTAAAAGCGATCAACTTCCACGAAGTAAACTCCAGGCAGGACAGAATGTAAATAAAGCTGTAAAAGGCCACGAAGTAGACTCCAGGCCTGATAGAAATGTAAACACCGGATGTAAATCCGGGGTCATCGGATATGTCCAACAGTAATTATATATATGTATATATATAAAAGCGAGAAAACGCACCAAATATAAAATCCAGGCTCATCAGATATGTCTGACGGCAATTATATATAGATATATATATACAAAAGCAATTAGACGCTCTGGATGTAAAATCCAGGCTCATCAGACAGAGTGTGACCACAGTTTATATATATTACTATATATATATATATATATATAAAAGCAGATAAACGCTCCAGACCTAAGTCTAGGCTCAATCGAGGCATAACTCGATAATGTTAGTCCATATATATGAAATATATACATATATTAGTATATATATACAAATAGAAATGAAAACCACGGACCGAAGTCCGGGCAAACACACTCACACGACTATCACCGTGTACAACAGTGTGTGATTTATGAGAAAGAGGCTTTATAGAATGTAAGAAGGCTTACAGTGGGCTGCCAATGTAGACTTCTTAGACTTTAAATGGATAAACATTCAGCTCCTGCCGGATAAAAAGTAGCTATATTTGAGCTAACTAGTGTTTAAAGAAGAGGAAACACTCAAAAGATGTATATGTAGAGCAAAATGGACAGGGCTTCCTCGCCTTTTTCCTTCTCTGTCACTCTTCAAATGGCTGACCCCTCATTCTATATTTATAGACTGATGGCCGCAGGTACACCTGGGGCAGCCGCAGTTGTACCTACGGCTGGTCGTGGTGGATCCTAGCCTCGTGGGTCTTGTCGTCTCGTAAGACGCGGCAACAGCGTAATCGTAATGTCCTTTCGAACTTTCGAACTTCAATCCGAGCATCCGAATGAAGTATATCTGTACTTCTTCGGATCGCTTGTGTCGAGAGTTACGTAATGACATGGATTAGAGGTTGTACGAAGTCAGGAAGAGGGGTCTATGCCCATGGTCTTCAAGCTTCAAATTCTATCCAACATACTGCCAACGTAATAGTCAGTCAGGATTGTCAATCCTCGACTCTTGTGGGACATTATTGTATGTATGTATGTATGTATGAAGTGTTGAGACGACGTGCCATTTATCGAAGGAATAAGATGATGTATGAATCCACGGGTTATCGTGCGGTTTGAGTTGAAAGTGAAGCGTTGTTCGTGGTTACAAATTTGAGATTGGACCACTTGTTCGTATGCTGTGATATCATCTTGTTGAGACAGTATGATGACGTGCTGACTCCTCACCGGGGTTATCGCCGGTTTAAGCGGAAAGCAGAAGTTGCTCAGGGTTACATCTGAGATTGGACTGCTTGTTTGTATGCCTCACCGTCATCTAGATTGAAGCTGATTGCATGTGTTTGCAACAAGCATTTCCGGGGTTATTGCCAGAACTACAATAGCATCCCTTGGGGTTATCACGAAGGATGGGGTTGCTACTCCTAGTGTTGTCTTCGTGGGATCGAACAACATCGCAGTTGTTATCGTAGAGACAGATCGCCCTCTCCGGTGTTGTTCTTAGGTCTTTTGATCTTCATATCTCGGGGTTATCTCTGAGATTGGAAATGACACTCCCGGTATGTGTTTCAGATTTGAGATGATGTTCCCGGTTTGTGTTAGGGTTGGAGTGAACTTAGGTAGTATCAAAGCATGGATGTAAGTTTTCTTTCAGGGTTATCTCTAAAAGACAAATCTACCCTCCTGTAATGTTAGGAATAGGAGTGCAGAAAATTTTGAGTGTGTACAAGGTGACTTCTCGAACCAATGAGAGCTTGTCTGAGTACTCAACACGAGAAGAAGAGAACATGCTTGGAGAGCTTGTCACCAACTTTATTGAGAAAAATGAGGTTCAGATGGCAAGCCAAGAAGCCGAATTAAAAAGCCTTGAAAATTAAATGGGGCAACTCGTCAATGCCATCAAAAATCAACCACAAGGCAATCTACCGGTCATAATTGATCTCAATGATGAAAAAGTAGAGCAATGCATGGTGAATACTCAAGAAAAAGGCGATGAATCTCGCACAGTTGTTGAGGGAGACGTCATGGTGCAAACTATCCAATCTGCGGAGTTTGAAGTTGGAGACAAAAGGATAAATAGTGGTTGTATAGTCAAGACTGATCAACAACTAGAGAGCACACTCTCGATTGTGGAAACCTTGGGGGGCCCACTAGAGCATGAAGAACGCTTTCAATTTTATGAAAAAGGCGAATTAGTGGATACTTCTAGTGGCGAAAGATTCTTTGTTCTGATGGGTGAAGGAAATAAGAATGTCTAATCATCCATATAAAAGCGAGTAAACACATCGAATGTAAAATCCAGGCTCATCAGATATGTCTGACAGCAATTATATATAAATATATATATACAAAAGCAATTAAACGCTCCGGATGTAAAATCCAGGCTCATCAGACAGAGTGTGACCACAGTTTATATATACAAGTATATATATATATATATATATATATATATATATATATAAGCAGATAAATGCTCCAGACCGAAGTCTAGGCTCAATCGAGGCATAACTCAATAATGTTAGTCCATATATATGAAATATATACATATATTAGTATATATATACAAATAGAAATGAAAACCACGGACCGAAGTCCGGGCAAACACACTCACACGACTATCACCGTGTACAACAGTGTGTGATTTATGAGAAAGAGGCTTTATAGAATGTAAGAAGGCTTACAGTGGGCTGCCAAAGTAGACTTCTTAGACTTTAAATGGATAAACACTGAGCTCCAGCCGGAGAAAAAGTAGCTATATGTGAGCTAACTAGTGTTTAAAGAAGAGGAAACACTCAAAAGATGTATATGCAGAGCAAAATGGACAGGGCTTCCTCGCCTTTTTCCTTTTGTCTCACTCTTCAAATGGCTGACCCCTCAGCCTATATTTATAGACTAATGGCCGCAGGTATACTGCTGGTACATGCAGCTTGTACCTACTACGGCTAGTCGTAGGATCCGAGCCTCGCATGGCTCTTATCGTCTCGTGAAGACGATGCAAATGTGTTTGTAATGTCCGCTCAAACTTTCAGAACATCAATCCGAGCATCCGAACGAAGTATATCTGTACTTCTTCAGATCGCTTGTGTCGAGAGTTACGTAATGACATGGATTAGAGGTTGTACGAAGTCAGGAAGAGGGGTCTATGCCCATGGTCTTCAAGCTTCAAATTCTATCCAAAATACTGCCATTGTAATAGTCACTAAGGATTGTCAATCCTCGTCTCTTGTGGGACATTGTTGTATGTATGTATGTATGAAGTGTTGAGACGACGTGCCATTTGTCGAAGGAACAAGATGATGTAAGACTCCTTGCCGAGGTTATCGCCAGTTTGAGTTGAAAGTAGACGTTGCTCAGGGTTACAGCTGAGATTGGACCACTTGTTGGTATGCTGTGATATCATCTTGTTGAGACAGTAAGATGACATGTTGACTCCTCACCGGGGTTATCACCGGTTTAAGCGGAAAGTAGACGTTGCTCAGGGTTACATCTGAGATTGGACTGCTTGTTTGTATGCCTCACCGTCATCTGGATTGAAGCTGATTGCATGTGTTTGCAACAAACATTTCCGGGGTTATCGCCGGAACTGCAATAGCATCCCTTGGGGTTATCACCAAGGATGGGGTTGCTACTCCCAATGTTGTCTCTAGGACTGGAACTGAACGTCGCAGTGTTATCGCCGAGACAGGACTGTCCTCTCCGGTGTTGTTGCCGGACTTTTGATCTGCATATCTCGGGGTTATCTCCGAGATTGGAAATGACACTCTCGGTATGTGTTTCGAATTTGAGATAATGTTCCCGGTTTGTGTTCCGGTTGGAGCTGAACTTTCGGTAGTATCCGAAATGGATGTAAGTTATCTTTCAGGGTTATCTCTAAAAGACAAATCTACCCTCCTGTAATGTTAGGAATAGGAGTGCAGAAAATTTCGAGTGTCTACAAGGTGACGTCTCGAACCAATGAGAGCTTGTTTGAGTACTCAACACAAGAAGAAGAGAACATGCTTGGAGAGCTTGTCACCAACTTTATTGAGAAAAATGAGGTTCAGATGGCAAGCCAAGAAGCCGCATTGAAAAGCCTTGAAAATCAATTGGGGCAACTCGTCAATGCCATCAGAAACCCACCACAAGGCAATCTATCGGTCATAATTGATCTCAATGATGAAAAAGTAGAGCAATGCATGGTGAATACTCAAGAAAAAGGCGATGAATCTCACACAGTTGTTGAGGGAGATGTCATGGTGCAAACTATCCAACCGGCGAAGTCTGAAGTTGGAGACAAAAGGATAAACAGTGGTTATATAGTTAAGACTGATCAACAACCAGAAAGCACACTCCCGAATGTTGAAACCTTGGAGGGCCCACTAGAGCATGAAGAACGCTTTCAATTTTATGAAAAAGGCGAATTAGTGGATAATTCTAGTGGTGAAAGATTCTTTGTGCCGATGGGTGAAGGAAATAAGAATGTCTAATCATCCATATAAAAGCGAGTAAACACATTGAATGTAAAATCCAGGCTCATCAGATATGTCTGACAACAATTATATATAAATATATATATACAAAAGCAATTAAACGCTCCGGATGTAAAATCCAGCTCGTGCAGAACAGATGTGACCACAATTTTATATATATATATATATATATATATATATATATATATATATATATATAAGCGAGATAAACGCCTGCATCAAGTTCAGGCTCAATCGAGGCATAACTCGATAATGTTAGTCCATATATATGAAATATATACATATATTAGTATATATATACAAACAAAAATGAAAACCACGGACCGAAGTCCGGGCAGACACACTCACACGACTATCAACGTGTACAACTGTGTGTGATATATGAGAAAAAGGCTTTATAGAATGTAAGAAGGCTTACAGTGGGCTGCCAAAGTAGACTTCTTAGACTTTAAATGGATAAACACTCAGCTCCCGCCGGATAAAAAGTAGCTATTTGTGAGCTAACTAGTGTTTAAAGAAGAGGAAGCACTCAAAAGATGTATATGCAGAGCAAAATGGACAGGGCTTCCTCGCCTTTTTCCTTCTGTCTCACTCTTCAAATGGTGACCCTCACCTTATATTTATAGATCGATGGTCACGGTACATTCACTGCGGCGGCAGCGATTGTACTACGGTACATGTTCGTGGTGGATCCGAGCCTCGCGGGTCTTGCCGTCTCGTAGAACGTGCAGTCGTGCACTGTAATGTCCGCTCAAACTTTCAGAACTTCAATCCGAGCATCCGAACGAAGTATATATGTACTTCTTCGGATCGCTTGTGTCAAGAGTTACGTAATGACATGGATTAGAGGTTGTACGAAGTCAGGAAGAGGGGTCTATGCCCATGGTCTTCAAGCTTCAAATTCTATCCAAAATACTGCCAACGTAATAGTCACTCAGGATTGTCAATCCTCGGCTCTTGTGGGACATTGTTGTATGTATGTATGTATGAAGTGTTGAGACGACGTGCCATTTGTCGAAGGAACAAGATGATGTATGATTCCTTGCCGGGGTTATCGCCATTTTTAGTTGAAAGTACACGTTGCTCAGGGTTACAGCTGAGATTGGACCACTTGTTGGTATGCTGTGATATCATCTTGTTGAGACAGTAAGATGACATGTTGACTCCTCATGGGGTTATCACGGGTTTAAGCGGAAAGTAGACCGTTGCTAGGGTTACAACTTAGATTTGGCTTCTTTTTTTTATGTCTCACCCTCATCTGGGTTTAAACTGGATTGCATGTGTTTGCAACAAGCATTTAGGGGTTATCGCCGGAATCGCAATAGCATCCTCGGGGTTATCACCAAGGATGGGGTTACTACTCAGTGTTGTCTCTAGGATCGAACCGAACATCGCAGTTGTTATCGGCCGAGACAGGATATCTCTCGTGTTGTTACGGTCTTTTGATCAGATATCTCGGGGTTATCTCCGAGATTGGAAAATTTACTCGGAATGTGTTTCAAATTTGAGATAATGTTCGGTTTGTGTTAGGGTTGGAGCTGAACTTTCGGTAGATATCAAGCATGGATGTAAGTTATCTTTCAGGGTTATCTCTAAAAGACAAATCTACCCTCCTGTAATGTTAGGAATAGGAGTGCAGAAAATTTCGAGTGTCTACAAGGTGACGTCTCGAACCAATGAGAGCTTGTCTGAGTACTCAACACAAAAAGAAGAGAACATGCTTGGAGAGCTTGTCACCAACTTTATTGAGAAAAATGAGGTTCAGATGGCAAGCCAAGAAGACGCATTGAAAAGCCTTGAAAATCAATTGGGGCAACGCGTCAATGCCATCACAAACCCACCACAAGGTAATCTACAGGTCATAATTGATCTCAATGATGAAAAAGTAGAGCAATGCATGGTGAATACTCAAGAAAAAGGCGATGAATCTCACACAGTTGTTGAGGGAGACGTCATGGTGCAAACTATCCAACCGGCGGAGTCTGAAGTTAGAGACAAAAGGATAAACAGTGGTTATATAGTTAAGACTGATCAACAACCAGAAAGCACACTTTCGACTGTGGAAACCTTGGAGGGCCCACTAGAGCATGAAGAACGCTTTTAATTTTATGAAAAAGGCAAATTAGTGGATAATTCTAGTGGGAAAAGATTCTTTGTGCCGATGGGTGAAGGAAATAAGAATGGCCAATCATCCATGTTGGCGAAAAAGTTAGAGGAATTGATTAATAGGCATCATGAAATGGTCATTTTCGCTTATGAGTCGGATTGAGCGGCATCGGTACAGTCAAGCCGACGACTTTAAAACAAGCGTTTGGTGGGGAGGCACCCCCATCTCAGTATCAAATTCTATCTGTTTTTCTTAATTATGTCTAATTTATATTTAGTCTTTTCACTTGAATTTGTTAACATTGCTACCTGTTTAATTATACCCTAATATGCATGTTTACAAGGCCATAGAATGCAGGCAGTATGTCTTTCTTTGGTGTTGCTATGGTATATATAGTATTGCAGTTAAGATAGTTATCATGTGGATTAGTATAGGTATTTATAGTTGTCAATATGGTGGCTAAGTCATGGCTTAGTTTGTGCACGAAAAACTAAGATAAAAAAGGCTGGCCATGGCCAAAGATATATACCACAACTCATGTAGTAGTCTATGCTCAAAACCTAGAATTTCTCTCACAAGCAAAGAAGCTAAGGAACAAAGGAAAGGCCACTCCGCAGCACCACCAGTGAGCTCCACCTACTGCTAACTAGCACCGCAATGCCAAGCAAAGAAGGATTGCCCGCGTCGCGGCGCCCCAGGCAAATTTTAGTTGCCTTGATTAGGCAGCACTCGGCCTCAGCAGTCATTTGTTTCCCATCTTTTGCACATAATGCCTCCTTATCAGCCCTGCTAGACAGTCGATCGCCAGCCCACCCTATAGCCCCACACATTTTATGCCCCCCTCCATTTCCCTACAGTTTTAATCAACACGAGAGGGGAACTAATCAATTATAACACACAAAGGTTGACTGCCACATGTTTCTAACCTAGGGTTTTTCTCCCTCAAGGTAATTTTTGATTTCAGTCAATCAAAAACTATTATGGGTTAATTATTTGGATTTGTGCATTTTTTTGTTGTGTATTGGTGTGATTTCCATTGCTGGAAATCTGGTTAGAGCTCTTTCAAGCAAGGTTTGTCTAGTTGGGTTTTCAGAATGCACACAAGGTGTTCGATAATTTTCGTGAGAGAAAAGTTGGACTTTTTTGGCTTAGAATCACTGGGATTTCATTTGGGATTTTCTGTGCATTGCGTCAAGGGACATTTCTACAAAGAGTAGCACAACTTAGGGATTGAGTTTGAACCAAACCAACTGAAATTCTGACATGGCACAAAAAAGGCAATGCCTTAGTATGGGAGAATCATCGTCCATAGCACCATCAACGGCTTAGGACAATACCAAGTTCATCAATGAGGAGGCTTGGAAAAGGTACAAAAGCACATTTTCCGCACGGAATTTGATTCCTGAGCGGGGGTTCAAGCCGGACAAAAATGATGGTGAGCTAACAACCATGATATTTGAACGCAATTGGGTGTATTTAACAAAACCACCCAGGTCAGCTATTGTATCTATGGTTCGGGAGATTTATGGAAACGCCAATTCCGATGGTCCTGCTATTGTCCAAGTTAGGTGGAAGTCAGTGGCGTTTGGTAGTCAGGCCATCAATGCATTGTTCGCGGAACCCAATTATGAGGGCAAGGATTATATGGAGTAGGGACTTCGCAGGTTTGACCTCTAGGATATTATTAAGCGGCTCTGCAAGCCCGGGACTACATGGAAGACGAATGACTACACGAGTGAAAAGACCAGTTTCCCATCTTCAGCACTCAGTCGCTATGGGAAGGCGTGGTTCAGCTTCATTTGTGCAAACATGATCCCAACCCATCACTTGAGTGACGTGACTAAAGATAGGTCGATTCTGTTATTCGTCATTGTCACGGTTGTAAGACCCCGGATTTTATGAAATAAAAGTATTCAATTTTTCTTATAATTATTATTCAGTAAATGGTTAAATTGATAAAAGTTTAAAGTTAAGGGTGATATATGTTAAATATTCAAAATACGCAAGTAGTTATAAAATACTCATTTATGTCGGGAAATATTCATTTGGTCGTGGAATATTCTTGTTGTCGGGGAATATTAAATTATTGCAAGTATGATCATTTGTGGGCCCCATAACATAATAACTGTCGGATGAAGAAAATGACAAGTTTGAGTTTTTATAAATAATGACGTAGTTATTACTGATTAACACTTGTTGGAATACCGAGATGGTTAAAATATATGATGTCTGGCGTGGGTTAAAGAGAGCACGGTATTGCACAATATTTTTGAATTATTGATTCTTATGTAAGCAGGAACTACTCAATAATTGTTACGAGTAATTATCGCTCAATATTCTATTTTATTGATTCAATAATTCTTTGCGTTGATATTTTATATTATTATTGTTTCAATAATTGTCCTTTGCATACGATATTTCCCATTATCGGATCAATAATTCATATTATTTGAATAATATTATTAGATAGCATTATTGGCAATGTCTAGAAAGTTCTGTCAAGGAGAGGTTTGGTCACCTAATTGCGCGCTACTAAGGAGAAATCCTTATTGGAAAGCCCCCTCTTTCCCGGGAACTGTCTAGTTGTCATTATTGTGATTCTGTAATATTATTTGTGAATAATTAATTATTGATAAGGAAATATTTATTTGATATGGATATAAATGATGGATTTATTTATTTTATGTGGTTATAATTGAAGGAATTAATGTTGAGGTGTTTTATCAATATTTTTGTCGGAATGGAACTTTTAAAAATCAAATCAGCGTTCTTATGATTTATTGCGTGAGTTATAATTTTTAATCCGACTGTTGGATTAGTGTGATTTTTGAATATGTTATAAATATATAAGTTGAGTATATGACCACAAATTTTGAACCGTTAAAAATGAACGTATGAATTGTTATGAATTTTAAGAGGTGACTGGTTCAGAAATTGTTGAAGTTTCAGAATTTATCATTTTGGTGGAAAATTCTTAAATGCATGGGCCCCACTTATGGTTGGTGAAGAAATGTGCTAAAATTCTAATTCAAATATGGTGGGTGGCAATAGTAGCAGGTAAAGCCATCAGGTTGTAGGTCAAGTCTGCTTCGGCGTGCTAACATTTTCCAATAAATAGAGTGCTGAGTTATAATTGAAAATCACACCAGAAACATAAGCTTTCTCTCTTTCTCTCTCTATATTATCAAGCGTATTTTGTGAGTATTTAGATACTTTGAGAGTTGCTATTCAGTGCAAGGTTCTTTCGGCTTTACATTCTGGTCAGAAGTACTGCTCTTTTGAGGTAAGGGATTTTAAGGGTTATTATGTTTCTTCAGTTTCATAATTTTTCTGATATTCAAAATTTCTGGAAAAAATTAAAATGATATATTGATGAGTTTTCTCGATTTTGTCCAAAAATGGCGATTTTTGGATGGATAGATTAGGAGTTATAGATTTTATGAGAAAAGACTATTTTAAAAGTAAACCCTTATAACTCCTTGTGGTTAACTCCAAAATTGGTGAAATTTTTATTGGGAATACATATATATAACATAAGTATACTCTGTAAATTTTGAAATTTTTGGACAAACGTACAATTTATGATAAATGTCTAAATATTTAGCAGTTCTGGCCATGTGAAAAATAGTAAATGAATTTTAAAAATTCCGAGAAAAATATATGTTCAATATGGGACTATATTCTGCTAAATCCCAGAAAAAAAATATTTTTGGAACTGATTTGGTATTTTTCATGAAAATGGACCAGTTATAAGTAAATGAATTAAATATGTTATGTTAAGTAACAAAATTGGAAAATAGGATTTTATGGCTTGGGAATCCTATATATGGTATATGCAGATTTTTGATGAGGTTGTTGGTTATTGGTGATGAAATCTTATGAATTTGGCATTTTACGATGATTAAATGCATTAATTAGTAAAGTGTAAACAATTAAAATAAATTGTTTATAAGTTTAAGAAATGATTAAGACATTGTGGTAATATTAATGATATTAGATTATGAGATTATTAAGTGATTTATAACATTTGGATTAAGGTGTTATAAATATTGATATAGATTTTATTGTGAAAGTTTATCTTTTTGTGTCGGGGTTAGTATTCACTAGTTACTATTCACGGGGTACTATTCACGATAAAATTGGTTTCTTTTTCTGACCAAATTATCGTTGATTTATGAATCTTACTCTTGAAATTAAATCCATGTTTTGATCATATTGTTTTTGTTATCATATATAACATTTTTATAACCCTGGTGAAGAAATTTCTCTTTGACTTGAGTGTAAAGATGGGTAGATTATTGGTATGATCGTGACTATGGGTTCTCTTTGGCTAGTAGTGCAAAGATGAATTGTTGACTAGTATGATCATGACCATTGAATTTACAATTGAATATTTTTAGCTTAAGTGCAAAGGTGAATTGATCAACATGGTTATAATTATTGTTTATATAAATTCTGAAATGATTATATATTTCTTTGAGATATTAATATCTTTGGCCCGTAGTGTAAAGATGACATGTTGTTGAATATCTTTGGCCTATAGTGCAAAGATGAATTGTTGATGAATATCTTTGGCCCGTAGTGAAATAATGGCATGTTGATGAATATCTTTGGCATGTAGTGCAAAGATGACCTGTTGCTGAATATCTTTGGCATGTAGTGCAAAGATGAGCTGTTGATGAATATCTTTAGCCCGTAGTGCAAAGATGAATTTATTAGTATGATTATGAATAGGAACTGTGATTTGGTATAACCATGATCTTTGATGTTTCAGGTAAAGACAGGTGATGTAAATTATCTACGTCCTAGATGAGAAGAGGAATTTAGAACCATAATTATGGTTATGAGTTATTCACATGATTGTGGACAGGAACTGTTAATTGATGTTATAGGAATTAAAGCATTGTTGGTGGACTTTTAACATGGAGAAGATAATAGACTTTATGGTCTATTTGTCTCTTCTAATGGATTGCTCGTTCCGCTGCAACTATGGTTGAAAAGTTTTATCATCTACCATATGTTCTAAATCTCTGATTTATTGCTAATGAAGGTTATTGATAATTTAATTATCTTTAGTCGTGATATTTTTTACTAAGCTAGTTGTGCTCACCCTTTTGCTTCACAATTTCTTTCAGGTAATAAGAGTGTTACCGGGTCGAGCGGGGATAACAGGGGAATAGAACGGTGGTCTATAACTGTTGAGGTTCTCCCTAAATAGTATGGAAATAATTTTATTGAGAACTTTAGATAAGAGGGTTGTATTGTATATGTCATTTGATATTTAATTTTGGTGAACCGAATAGGTTAAGGTGAACCCAACTTTGGAAGGGTGTTTTGCCATTATCATACAAGATGTCTAATGACCTACGAGTTATCATAAGACAGGGTTGTGCACATCCACTTGCTGAGTATATCTATGAGCACTACCTATATGATCTTGGAGTTTATTTGAAACATAATGTTCAACTGGAGACAGTGGAGATAGTTATATGTCAAGAGAAGACTCACCATTGGAAGGAACATGATAGTAATCTTCTCATTTTTCTTTGGGGTCTATTGGATCAACCAAGGATAATTCTCTGGACATATGATATCTATCATAACTTATAGATTCATGGCCTCCTATGTACGAAGGTTTTCTTGAGCACTTCCCAAAGATTTTAATTTCTAAAACAGTTATTGACTGTACCTTTATGTAATGTATCAATGTGAGGTGTTGTCCATAGTTGGGACATGAGTCACAGTTGGTATTAAAACTCACAGTATATGTGTTGTTGTATTTTGCATGACAATTGTAGTAATAAAGTTGTAGTTATTTTCTGTACCATGTATTTAGCGACTCAGAATAGGTTGGATGAATTGGACCTATTTTGGGGGCGTCACATTTGGTATCAGTGCTTAGGGATATGATCTCTGGCGAAGATCCAGGATTAGAACTAGGAAAGGAGAGATGAGTAATATCCTTCGCTAGTGTGTGTCCTTCCTAAGCTGAATTTTCTTACTTAAGTTGACAAATTGTGATATGTCAATTAACCTTTGTTTTGAAGCTGTATTCTAGAATGATACCTGAAATACAGGAGATGAGCAATGGAGAAATCACGATGACAGGGAAGATGAAATCTGAAATGAAAGCAAGGTATTCTCAACTCTTTGAAATACAGTGTATATATATTTTGGGACGAAATTTCATAAGGAGGGAGATTGTAAGATCCCGTGATTTTATAAAATAAAAGTATTCAATTTTTCTTATAATTATTATTTAGTAAATGGTTAAATTGATAAAAGTTTAAACTTGAGGGTGATATATGTAAAATTTTCAAAATACGCAAGTGGTTATAAAATACTGAATTTTGTCGGGGAATATTTGTTTGGTCGTGGAATATTCTTGTTGTTGGGGAATATTAAATGCGACGCACAGTAGTCATCATTGTGGGCCCCATAATGAGAATAAAGCAGAGGATGAAGAAAACGACAAGTTTGAGTATTTATAAATAACAACGTAGTTATTTACTAATTATCTTGTTGGAATACCGGTGGTTAAAATATAAAGAATACACGCGTGGTTGCATAGTAGTAGCACACCAGTACGCATGTATTTTTGAATGATTAATTCTTACGTAAGAAGGCACTTCTCAATAATTGTTACACTAATTACTGTTCAATATTCTATTTTATTGATTCAATAATTGCTGCGTTGATATTTTATATTATTATTATTTCAATAATTGTCAGTACACAGTATTTCCCATTATCAGATCAATAATTCATATTATTTGAATAATATTATTAGATAGCATTATTGGAAATGTCTAGAATGTTCTGTCAAGAAGAGGTTTGGTCACCTAATTACGCGCTAGTAAGGAGAAATCCTTATTGGAAAGCCCCCTCTTTCCTGGGAACTGCCTGGTTGTTATTATTGTGATTCTGTAATATTATTTGTGAATAATTAATTATTGATAAGGAAATATTTATTTGATGCGGATATAAATGATAGATTTATTTATTTTATGTGGTTATAATTGAAGGAATTAATGTTGAGGTGTTTTATCAGTATTTTTGTCGGAATGAAAGTATTAAAAATCAAATCAGTGTTTTTGCGATATATTGCGTGAGTTATAATTTTTAATCAGATCGTTAGATCGTTGTGATTTTTGAATATGTTATACATATATAAGTTGAGTATATGTACACAAATTTTGAACCGTTAAAAATGAACGTATGAATTGTTATGAATTTTAAGAGGTGACTGGTTCAGAAATTGTTGAAGTTTCGAAATTTATCATTTTGGTGGAAAATTCTAGAATGCGTGGGCCCCACCTTTGGTTGGTGAAGAAATGTACTAAAATTATAATTCAAATATGGTGGGTGGAAATAGTAGTAGATAAAGCCATCAGGTAGCAGGTCAAGTCTGCTTCGGCGTGCTAATATTTTCCTATAAATAGAGTGCTGAGTTAGAATTGAAAATCACACCAGAAACATAAGTTTTCTCTCTTTCTCTCTTTCTATATTATCAAGCGTATTTTGTGAGTATTTAGATACTTTGAGAGTTTCTATTCAGTGCAAGGTTCTTTCGGCTTTACATTCTGGTCAGAAGTACTGCTCTTTTGAGGTACGGGATTTTAAGGGTTATTATGTTTCTTCAGTTTCATAATTTTTCTGATATTCAAAATTTCTGGAAAAAATTAAAATGATATTTTGACGAGTTTTCTCGATTTTGTCCAAAAATGGCTATTTTTGGATGGATAGATTAGGAGTTATAGATTTTATGAGAAAAGACTATTTTACAAGTAAACCCTTATAACTCCTTGTGGTTAACTCCAAAATTGGTGAAATTTTTATTGGGAGTACATATATATAACATAAGTATACTCTGTAAATTTCTGAATTTTTGGACAAACGTACAATTTATGATAAATGGCTAAATATTTGGCAGTTTTGGCCATCTGAAAAATAGTAAATTAATTTTAAAAATTCTGAGAAAAATATATGTTCAATATGGGACTATATTCTACTAAATCCTAGAAAAGAAATATTTTTGGAACTGATTTGGTATTTTTCATAAAAATGGACTAGTTATAAGTAAATGAATTAAATATGTTATGTTAAGTAACAAAATTGGAAAATAGGATTTTATGGCTTGGGAATCCTATATATGGTATATGCAGATTTTTGATGAGGTTGTTGGTTATTGGTGATGAAATCTTATGAGTTTGGCATTTTAGGATGATTAAATGCATTAATTAGTAAAGTGTAAACAATTAAAATAAAATATTTATAAGTTTAAGAAATGATTAAGATATTGTGGTAATATTAATGATATTAGATTATGAGATTATTAAGTGATTTATAACATTTGGATTAAGGTGTTATAAATATTTATATGAATTTTATTGTGAAAGTTTATCTTTTTGTGTCGGGGTTATTATTAACGAGTTACTATTCACGGGGTACTATTCACGATAAAATTGGTTTCTTTTTCTGACCAAATTATTGTTGATTTATGAATATTACTATTGAAATTAAATCCATATTTTGATCATATTATTTTTATTATCATATATAACATTTTTATAACTCTGATGAAGAAAGTTCTCTTTGACTTGAGTGTAAAAATGGGTAGATTATTGGTATTATCGTGACTATGGGTTCTCTTTGGCCAGTAGTGCAAAGATGAATTGTTGACTGGTTTGATCATGACCATTGAATTTACAATTGAATATTTTTAGCTTAAGTACAAAGGTGAATTGATCAACATGGTTATAATTATTGTTTATATAAATTCTGAAATGATTACAAATTTCTTTGAGATATTAATATCTTTGGCCCGTAGTGCAAATATGACATGTTGTTGAATATCTTTGGCCTGTAGTGCAAAGATGAATTGTTGATGAATATCGTTGGCCCGTAGTGCAAAGATGACCTATTGTTGAATATCTTTGGCATGTAGTGCAAAGATGACCTGTTGCTGAATATCTTTAACATGTAGTGCAATGATGAACTGTTAATGAATATCTTTAGCCCATAGTGCAAAGATGAATTTATTAGTATGATTATGAACAGGAACTATGATTTGGTATAACCATGATCTTTGATGTTTCAGGTAAAGACAGGTGATGTAAATTATCTTCGTCCTAGATGAGAAGAGGAATTTAGAACCACAATTATTGTTATGAGTTATTCACATGATTGTGGACAGGAACTGTTAATTGATGTTACAGGAATTGAAGCATTGTTGGTGGACTTTTAACAGGAATGGTCTATTTTACTCTTCTAATGGATTGCTCATTCCGCTGCAACTATGGTTGAAAAGTTTTATCATCTACCATATGTTCTAAATCTCTGATTTATTGGTGATGAAGGCTATTGATAATTTAATTATCTTTAGTCATGATATTCTTTACTGAGCTAGTTTTGCTCACCCTTTTGCTTCACAATTCCCTTCAGGTAATAAGAGTGTTGCCGGGTCGAGCGGGGATAACAGGGGAATAGAACGGTGGTCTATATCTGTTAAGGTTCTCCGTAAATAGTATGGAAATAATTTTATTGAGAACTTTAGATAAGTGTGTCGTATTGTATACATTATTTGATATTTAATTTTGGGAACCGAATAGGGTAAGGTGAACCCAACTTTGGAAGGGTGTTTTGCCATTATCATACAAGATGTCTAATGACCTACGAGTTATCATAAGACAGGGTTGTGCACATCCACTTGATGAGTATATCTATGAGCACTACCTATATGATCTTGGAGTTTATTTGAAACATAATGTTCAACTAGAGACAATGGAGATAGTTATATATCAAGAGAAGACTCACCATTGAAAGGAACATGATAGTAATCTTCTCGTTTTTCTTTGGGGTCTATTGGATCAACCAAGGATAATTCTCTGGAAATATGATATTTATCATAACTTAGATTCATGGCCTCCTATGTACGAAGGTTTCCTTGAGCACTTCCCAAAGATTTTAATTTCTAAAATAGTTATTGGCTATACCTTTATGTAATGTATCATTGTGAGGTGCTGTCCATAGTTGGGACATAAGTCACAGTTGGTATTAAAACTCACAGTATATGTGTTGTTGTATTTTGCACGACAATTGTAGTAATAAAGTTGTAGTTGTTTTCTGTACCATGTATTTGGCGACTCAGAATAGGTTGGATGAATTGGACCTATTTTGGGGTAGTCACAATGGGTCTGGATGTGGATATTGGAGTTCTTATTCACGAGTTAATTCTTAAGGCAATCAAGAATAACGTCGCTGTAGGACTTCCACATCCATCATTGATCACCCGCTTGTGCAAGCAATCAGGTATTCAGTGTGGGCCAGAGGAGATAGCCTTGCCACCCATGGCAGTCGTTGAACATCAGACTATCGCACGCTATAATGTGTGGGACGGGGCAGATTCTCATGTTAGAGGCGAAGGATACTGGCCATCGACTGTGCCACCTCTTATAGCAGGGCCCGAGCCCTCGCAGCCTCCAGACGCAGGCCCAGCTGCACAGCGACTACTGGCAGACATCATGGTATCCCTCACCTTACTGCATTAAAATCACGATGCCAAGGTTCGGAGGCAGTAGAGGCACATTGCAGCAGTGGCGCAGAGGCATGACATAGCTATGCAGTACCAGGCTGAGCTGGTGAACACCATGTAGAGTATATACACTGATTATTGTAGTGAGAATGCTAAGTTAAAGCCATACCAGTTCTCAGAGCCTCCTATCTTCCCACCATACCATCCACCATCACCGCCCACTGAAGCTGATGAGGACGATACTGTTGCGGAGTGAGGGATCTTCAGGGAAGCCCTCTTGTATAGATTGTTATATGTTTAGCAATGAAGGCATTTCTCACCTTAAGTTTGGGGGTATTAGGGCCTATAATCTTGTTATTTCTGTCTATTGCCATGTTAGGTTGAATATTTAGTACTTTGCTTTTGTTTTTCAGTATTGTGGTGCAGTTGTTTTGAACTGCGGGATTATGTTTTGGATTTTTATTATTATGGATGCCATGAACTATTTTTGGTTATTATTTATTAATGCTTTGATTATAATTAGCATGTTTGTGGTTTATAACCATCTTTTTGGGGCTTATACAGATTTATATGCTTGTGCCATGTTAATGGCCTTTTTACCCTATTTTGAGCTGCTATTAAGCAAGGGTGTTATACATTATTAATTTTTGATTGTGGCTATGACAAGCGCCAAATGAGTATGTCTCTCTTAGAGTCGTGTCAAACATATATGAACTAGGGGTTTGTTTAGTTGATAAGTTGAGACTGTTATTGATCCGTCCATCTAGCAAGCACCGACCAACTGAGTTAACTAGTTATTTTTCAAATTTAGTTCGCGTGTTTATTTCTTTGAGAGTTTGTTCACTCTTATAAACTTTCATTTTTACAAGGTAATAAAAGACTTAGACGTTTATACAGTTTAGGATCTTGGATTCGGGCATGTTGACATATAAAAAAAATGAATAAAAAGAATAAAAAGATAAGAAGATTGAATATCGAAAGTCTTACGGTGAGTCGAGATGGAGCATAAAACATACTCGCCCATAAACGCACGACCGATATTAAGATGGAGCATAAAATGCACTCGTCTAATAATCTTCGGTTTTTCGTAAAGTCTACTTTGGCTATGTTGATCACGTGGCCTTTTTGCATGCGTTAGTATTAATAATCATTGAGGCAAACCTATGATAGTGATCTAGTCGGGGGGTTGATATAGATCGAATACGGTCTTTTAGAAAACCCTTATTTATTATACGTGTTTTACTTAGCTATGATCGAGCTTTGATACTATGATTTTATTTTTCTTTCTCGTGTGTTTTACTATTGGTTTGTTTGATCTCCAATAGTTTTAGATGAATAGATATTTAAAAGTTAACTTTGAGCTTTTGATAATGATTTAAACGCAGTGGAATTAAGGTTTGTTTAATCTCCCTTTTTAGATATAGTGAGTTAATGAGAGTGAGTCAGTTATAACAGTTATAGCAGTTATAGCAAGAATGCAATAGACACAACGGTTTTAAGTGGTTCAGAGCACTTAAAGCTCATAGTCCACTCTTCTTCTCCTCGAGTAGGAAATCCACTAAGGATGTCTTTTACACTTTCTAAATCTCTCAGATTCCTTCTAGACCACCAGTCTAGGAACTTCTTAGTTCACTACTGAACTCTTTAAGTCCAGTAGACTTGGTTCTTCATAGTTCACTTTAGAACTCTTCAAGTCCTTCTGACTTAGAACTTCTTACTTAACTTATTTGGCTATTGTTGAGGTCTTGATTGGTGTTACTCAGTTGTTGTTAAGCTCTTGTTTGAAAGAACTGAGCAGCTATGCAAGTTTTCTCTTTTTCTCAGATCTTAGATTTGAGCATTAAGTATTCTTTCTTTTTGTTCATTTGCTTGCTTAGTTCAATCATCTCCAGATGTCTTGCATATATGTGATCTTTGAAATCTGCCTGTTGAATCCATCCATTAAAGCATTTAATGCGTTTGACATTTTTGAACTTTGATGGAGACTTTTCTGTATATCTTCTGAATTGCATTCTGGCCCACTGACATAGTAGATTGCTTTCTCACCTAACACCTGAAAAGGTGTTTTCCTCTGTCCCATAGTCCTTTCCTTAGCTTCTTTAATACGTCTCTTTGTTGCATACTAAGGGCATTTTAATGGCATTGGGACTGGTGATTACTTCAACGTTAGTAACCCATTCTACATTTGTTAGGATTTTATCTTTGAACAAATGATCAAGGCCCATAACCGACCTGCGGCCGGATGATACTCTACGATTCTTATCGTGGTGTCTTGCCACCTTGGTGCTTGAATCTGACAAATGAGAAACACTCTGATTTCTCTTAAGGGGCGGCACTACGAACTTCACTTGCTTGTCTTGCAGACTCTTCGTTTCTGAGAGCACACTACGATCTCTAAGTTGGCTTTGGCAAATGTCTGGATCACTCTACGATCTTTGAGTTGGCTTCGGCAAACGTCTGGATCACTCTACGATCTCTGGAGAGTCCTTTCAAGGTTGTCATACTACGATCCTTGATGCTCTACGATTTTGCCTTGGCTTCTGCAGACTCTTGATCAGCTCATTAGACAACAATTCTATTTGAATTCTATCTATTACATTTCAAGACATAGATCATTCTAACATATTTGATCTCTTTATCTATACATTCATTTATAGAATGATGAACATTGAAAGTTTAGATCAACCTAACAATTTTGATCTATCACTAAGTCCTTGTACATGTATTCCTTGAAGGACTTCACATATAATCATGAGCGTTTACTTTAAACAACAAATCAAGATATGCATTCTTCCAATAATCTCCGCCTATTTGATGTTGACAGAATCAAGGAGATTTGTTGTCATGATTATAAAATTCTATATGCAGTGCAGCAAAGTAAATATGACTTAATATTTCAGTGAGCATCTGAAATTTCTAGAGAATAAGCATGAATTTATTGATGTTTGAGGATATATATTACATTTAAACTTAGTTACATCAATAAGAATTGAGTTTTAACTTATCTCTATTTCTTTTGCCTTTTTTTCTCTTGAAGGATTTGCATATTCCTCAGCTTTTCTTCTTCTGCTGGCTTCGTCTCTTCGTGCTATTTCTTCCAGCTCGCTTTGACTAAGTCTTTCATTATGATCGTGCCTATTCATGAATGCAGGATCTCCAATTGGCATTCTTAGGCCTGTTATGGTCACCTCCTGTGAGCTGGGAGGAGGCCCTCGACTTCTTAATGGTTGAGCCATGATAATTGGCTCATCATCAGATCGTTGAGTATGATGGCCAGATCGTGGAGTCTGTTGATGATACTGCCTTGGAGAACTCCTTGAAGATTGAGCAGAGAAAGTGCCTCTGCCTCTGCCTTGATCTCCTTTCCCTTTATTCTCCCCCTTTATGTCAGCATCAAGGGTTCGAATGTCTTCTAAGAGGCGAGTTATTCCTTGGACAAGCTCGTTGAGTTGACTTTGAGTTTGAGAAATGTCCTCTCGATTTTTTTTGATTAGAGCATCAGATCGAGCTTCCCTTTGTTTGAGGACGGCTAGAACATTGTCAGTCTGCTGTCCTTGGCTGACGTAAAATTGTTGGAATTCTTTTACGGCAGTTTGCAGATTGATGAAGCTCTCCAACATAAGTTTATTCTGAGCTTCTTGAGTTGTCTGTAAGACAAGAACAACATCTCTGTGTCTTTTAGCTGCGAGAAAGTGGATCTCATCCTTGTCCTTTATGCTTTGAATCATTTCCTTGATGATCTCCCTAAGCTTCTTTATGAGCTCATAGCTTAGGGTGCTTGGTAGACTATTTGCAACACTGATCAATTTTGTTAGTCTCATTTGAATGAGTTTAGTGTGTGCTTCAAGAGTATTATCGATTTCCTTGATGACTTTCTTTGACACGTCTGACAGATCGGTTTTGGTAGGCAGTTCTGAAAGAAGTTCACTGAGTTGGGGAATGTGTGGAGGAGGGGGTGTTCTCTTGTATTGATCTTGTAAGGAGTAGAGGGTAAGATCAATGTTGAAGTATTCATTTGTGGATGTGGAGGGAATATCGGATGGAGGAGTCTGTGTTTGGGCGACTGGAGTAAGTGGCTCTACGATTTGAGTGATGGACTCTACGATGGGGTTAGAGGCAGTAATCATAGAGATGAGAGGATTTGGGATCAATATGAAGTTGGTCATATTTGGTTCATTACTTATAGAATTTTAGGATTCTGCAACTGTGAATTGATTTAGTGGATTAAGAACCACTTCCAACCAGCTTGGAAATTCATAAAATTGGCTGAAAAAAGATAGTGGATAGTGATTAACTCTGAAAAAGATTGGGATAGATAATACCTTATGCACAATTCTTGAAGAGGGACCATTTGAGATTAGCTTTTTGGCAAAGTTGAAGTTGCCTGGGTATCCATGAGTCAACACAGAGATGGCTGGATATTCTTTGAAGCTCCAAAACATGTGATTCCAGGAGTTTAGAATTTGAGCTTGATGAAAAGGCATCATGGGTAGATAGGAGAACAACTGATCGTAGTTTGCTTTCCTGTACCTATCATAGCCTACAACGATGATCTCGACCTCATCATCTTCGTCCTCTTCTCTGTCTTCATTTAAGGATTCCACTACATCAATGACTTCTCTTTGTTCTTGATCTGGTTTTCTCTCATTTTGTAGGGAGCGACTTCTTACATCATGGGGATATCATGAGGCTCCCCCCCTCAGCGTGATCATCCATTTGCATTTCGGTGGGCTCCCCTCGGCTCGAGCACTTTCTAGGGTGAGAGCTTTAGGTAGCTCCCCTCGACTTGAAAGCGGTGTTTTCTTGTCCAACCGGATAGCTCCTTCTCGGTGACTATCCTTTTATCTTCCTCCTTTAATGCCTTTTCATTGACAAGAATGTATTTCTTGACAAGTTTTTTCTTCTGGACTTTTAAGTTGAGCCACGACCTCAACTCTTCCTTGACTTGACTCTGAGGCATTGATCGGCCCAAAGTCTACAGTGCAACAACTTTTCTGGGGGAGGCGTCAATCTGGTCTCTACGATAGGTAGAGAGACTCTCGATCGAGAGACAGATGGCCTCTTGGGCTTGTGATATTTTTTGTTCTTTTCAAGAATTTGTGAGATGGTAGCTTTGTCTTCATATACGCCTCGACTGCTTATTCTTTTCTTCTTAGGATTCTCAGAGTCTCAATGTCAGAAGACTCTATAGGTATATCAATGATAGACCCTTGGGGTTCTTCTGCCAATTGAGCCTTTAGCTTCCTCTTGTCCTTACTTTTTTTGACCAGGGCAGAGGGTTCTTCCTTATTAGTTTCTTCTTCATCTTCTTCAGTTTCCCTGACCACAGACATATTTCCTGGAATCCCTGACTCCTTTGCATCAGCTGTCCTTCCACTGGACTCAGACATCATTCGTACATTTTTAGCTGGATTTCTTTTCGAGTTCTTAAATAGTTGTTGGGCCATTCGTCTGTTTGGATTGATTAATTCTCCTTCATCATCGCCTATCTTATCGCCCAAATATGACTATAGGATGATACGGATGAATCGTCCGTAGAGCATTTTCCAAGAGCTCTTTGACTTCTTCGAGATGAGAATCCACTTCCTAATCAATTCAAGCAGCATGGCTCCATAGTTAAGCTGTATCCCACAACTGACGGCTGTCATGAGCTTGAGCTGTACTTCGTTTATAGAATCGTGACCTGAGCTCTTGCAACATATGCATTTTCCAATAATGTCTGCTAGATATTCGTACCTCTGAGGAAACTCCTTTTCTTTGTATCCTTTGACAGTGGGGAATTTCTTGTGATGTATTCTTTTAAGTCTTCATGGAAATCTATGCCATCTAAGAACAAAAATCCTTTAGATTTGAAACCTAGGGCTAGGTTGATGTCCTCAGCCTTCAGCTTGATTTCCACATCCTTAACCCTCATTATGATGATGTCATTCTCGAACACATCATTTTTTATAGAATTCTTTTATCATCTTAGGGTAGATTATCGTGCTCGTACCCAGAGCCTCATTGAGACCAGCCTTCTTTATCAATGATAGAGTTTTGTGAAATTTGGGTTTAAATTTATTTTGAACTCATCGAAAGCAGAGTCTCGTATGGCAGAGATAGCGTTGGAGGAGGTTGCCATTGATTTCTTTGCAAGGAGTATGGTTGATTGAGCTTTCTTGAGAGTTAGGGTTTCGCTTGTAGAGAGAAAGAGAAATAAGCTTTTGAACTTCGAATTTTAAAAGGCATTTTAAAAATTGTACTTGTAACTTCCCTCTCTCCATTTTGCTTAGTGGGGCGGTGTCAAATTGCCTTGGCTCTCTGAATTTGATTGAGGAGGATTATCTGATTTGCCCTTAACATCGGCGTGTGTCCTTTGGGAGGATCGTTGAGGTTGTTGAGGTATCCTTTGTGATGTCGTCGAGTTGAAAGTCTGGCTTTCGCGCGATCAATGATGTGAATCAAAGATTCGATCGTGAGTCTATGATGTACTTTTGACTTGGCATTATCTGTTGAGTCATTCAATCAATCATGAATCGAGGGTTTGTTCGATAGAGATTCGTTTTTGAACTTTATCATCACGAGGACTCCTTCGTCGTTGAGTCTGTTCTACCATCGTTGTCTTTCATGTCACTGCAGCTCTACGATCGTGAACTTCCATTGATCATGTCCACGATTTCGAACAAAGTCTTTGTATTTGTATGGTTAGCACAAGCTAGAGCATATATTTCATGGTTGTAAATTAAGCATGCCTAGCTCACTTATTAACTTGTTAAATCTGGATTCATCTAGAGGCTTTGTAAAGACATCAGCAAGTTAATTTTTAGTAGGAATATATTGTAAAGATATGGTTCCATTTTGCACATGATCCCTAATGAAATGATACCTTATTTCTATATGCTTAGTCCTAGGATGCATGAAAAGATTATGAGTTATTGCTATAGCACTTGTGTTATCATAGTGAACATGTATGGATTTGAATTCAAACCCATAGTCTGCTAGCTGATTTTTTATCCATAGGATGAAAGCACAGTTATTTGCCGGTGACAATGTATTAAACTTACGTAGTTGAAGTATATACTAAGTTTTTTTCTTTCTTCTTGAACCGGACACAAGTCATTTTTCTACTAATGGCGGCAGGTGCCTTTGGTACTCTTTTATATATATTTATTTGCGACTGCAAAATCAACATCTGTGTAGCTTTGTTAGTTCAAATGAGGACTCCTTGGGATACCAAAGCCCTAAGTGAGGTGTACCTTTGAGATACCTGAAAATCCTCTTTATAGCAGTTAAATGTGATTCTTTAGGATTAGCACGAAATCTAGCACATATGCATGTTGCAAACATTATATACAGTCTCTTTGGAAGTTAGATATAAAGAGAGCTATCATACCTCGGTATTGAGTTATATCAATACTTTTACTTTTTTCATCTTTGTCGAAGCTTGGTTGCGCGGGAGCAATTGGGGGTTTTTCATGGGGAGAGGTTGATTCCATGCCATACTTCTTAAGTAAATCTTTATTGTACTTGGCTTGGTTTATGAAGATTCCTTCATCAGTTTTCTTTACTTGTAGTCCAAGGAAGAAATTCAACTCATCCATCATGCTTATTTCAAACTTGCTCTGCATAAGCTTGGAGAATCTATAACATAACTTTTCATCAGTAAATCTAAAAATATTGTCATCAACGTATATTTGAACTAATAAGACTTTGTCTTTATGCTTTCTAAGAAATAGTGTGGTATCTACTCTACCTCTAGTGAACCCATTTTCAATAAGAAAGTTAGTTAGTGTTTCATACCATGCTCTAGGTGCTTGTTTAAGACCATATAAGGCTTTGTCTAATCTATAGACATAATTAAAAAGAGGTGGATTGATGAAACCTGGAGGTTTCTCTACATAGACTTCTTCTTGAAGTTCACCATTCAAGAATGCACTTTTGACATCCATCTGAAAGACCTTGAATTTTATGAAGCGAAAAGGAATATTACGATGGCTTCTAGTCTGGAAGCGAGGTGCAAATGTCTCATCGTAGTCGATGCCTTCTTCTACGAGAGTAGCCCTTGGCCACTAGTCTTGCCTTATTCTGGTTATTACTCCATCTTCATCCATCTTGTTTACGAAGACCCACTTGGTTCCGATAGCGAGGATGATTTTTTGGTCTTGGTACCGATCTCCATACTTTGCTTCTTTCGAGCTGATTAAGTTCTTCTGCATAGCTTCTATCCAAATTTGGAGTCTTCCATAGCATCCTCTATCTTCTTAGGTTCCATTTTGTGAGGAAGCTTAGATAAAAACATTCATTTTGGGTGGCGACTCTTGTTTTGACTCTTGCACTCGGATCTCCAATGATTAAGTCTTGAGTGTGATCTCTTGCCCATCTACTTTCTGTTGGGACATACGTCACGATGCCTTCTTATGCGAGGTCTTCAAGATCTATATCTACGCTTCTTGGTGTGAGGTTCGATTTGTCTTGCATAGGCCTCTCTACGATCTCATTTCCTTGCTTTCAGCGATTTCCTTATCTGGAACTACGACTGTAGTGTTGAGCTCGATGACCTCGTTCGTAGTGTCTGAACTATCAGTCGTAGTGTCTTGCAGCACTATTTTGTCTAAGTCTATCTCATCAAAGATGATGTGAATTGAGACTTCAACACTTAGTGTCTTCTTGTTGAACACTCTGCAGGCCTTACTGTCTGTGGCATATCCAAGAAAGATTCCTTCATCTGACTTGGGTTAAAACTTTGTCAAATACTGCTTTCCATTATTAAGAATGTAGCATGCACAGACGAATACATGAAAGTAGCTGACACTTGGCTTTCTTCCTTTCCACAGTTTGTAGGGGGTCTTCTTAATCGTAGAGTGTATGAGTGATCTGTTCTGAGTGTAGCATGCAGTTTTGACATCTTCTGCTCATAAGTATTCAGGCAGATGGGCTGCTGCTAGTAGATTTCTTCTTGCCTCTATTAGTGTCCAGTTCTTTCTTTCAGCTTCTCCATTTTGTTGAGGAGTTCGTGGAGCTGAGAAGTTATGGCTGATGCAATTATCTGTGCAGAACTGATCCATTTCAGAGAAGTCAGATTCTTTGCCATGATCACTCCTTATAGCCTTAATTTTTCCCCTTTCTCGTTCATTACTAGTCTGAACATCTTGATCAGTTGAGAGCTTGTTTCATCTTTCGAGGTCAGGAAGAATACCCATATGAATCTGGTGTAATCGTCGACTATGACCAGTGAGTATCTCTTCCCTCCGAGGCTCGTTGTTGGAATTGGCCCAAATAGATCCATGTGGAGCAACTGTAGGGGCTTGTCAATTGAGTTGGCAGTTTTGCTCTTGAATGAGCTTCTAGTCTGCTTTCCAAGATGACAGGCACTGCACAACCTTTCTTTAACGAAGTTGAACTTAAGTAAACCTGCAACTAGATCTTTTGAGACTAGTTTGGACATGCTCTTGAAGTTGAGATGAGATAGTCTTCGATGCTATAATCAGCTCATTTCTTCAGATGTTTTAGCTAGAAAGCCTATTGTCTCGTCTGAGCTTAGTTGACCAAGATTTCTTGTGTAGACATTTCCTTCTCTTGTTAGAGTTAACTTTCTATTGAGATGTCTTTGGTCTCGGACTTGACATTGATTATTGAAGAATGTTACTTGATGACCCTTGTCGTGAGAGTTGGGTGATGCTTAGAAGATTATGTTGTAGTCCTTCCACATAGGCCACTTTCTTTGAAGGATCTTGCATCATTTCCAAATTTGAGCCATATCCTCTTGTCTTGCCAGAGCCATTGTCTCCAAAGATGACTGACGGACCCTCCTTCTCTATGTAGTTAGACAGAAGGGCTTTGTTCCTTGTCATGTGCCTTGAGCATCCACTGTCCAGATACCAGGTTATGATCGTGGATCTCTTTTCCTATGGAAACATTAAACCTTCATTTTGGTACCCATACTTGCATGGGTCCTACTTTGTTAGTACCCTTGGGGACCCAAATCTGCTTGATTTTGGGTCTCATATGCATGGAATTATAATGGCACTTTGCAGCCTTGTGACCAACTTTATAGCAAATAAAACATCTAATATGATGCATGTTTGTGTGTGTGTGAGAATTCTTCCTCCATTTGTACTTTTGTGGATCTTTAGTCATCTTACATTAAGTGATTTTCCTTCTTCCATGTGTCCTTGTGTTTCATGATTTGTGAGAGTGTACCTTACCTCTCTTGTACCTTTCCGGTTGGTTCGTAGAGTTGATCTTACTCGACTCTACGATCCTTTGAGGTTGGTGAGTAAGTAGTGGTTGGAGTTACTCTTCTCTTTTACGAAACCAGGCCCGGCATGAGATCCCTTACTCCTTGGAATATGGATTAAATTAGTAGAGCAGGGTTTGACTGGCTCATTCTTCTGTGAGGATTTCACAAATATAATGCATCCACTAAAACTTGATGCATTATTAGTGCTAGTTTCCTTTGCTTTTTCCACATATGACTTTGAGATGTATTCCCCAAAGCCTAAACACATTACTCGCAATGACACTTCTCGGCTAGAGATTCGGGAGTCCATGGATGAAGAGGATTTATTCCATGTAGAGATTGTCTTTTCTAGTTCCTCGATTTTAGAGGTTAGACTTGACTCTCTTTGTGCATTGAGCTCATTTAGTGCATTTAAAAAGCTTATTCTTATCTTCAAACTTGGAGAGCGAGTCAGTACTTAGAAGGGTTTTTTCCAGTTCTTCTTGAACTTTCTCTTTCTCCTTTTGAATAAGTGAATAATCCTTAGACAGAACTCTAAACCATTTCATGTATTGATGCAGGTCAGATGTTATGCCATGTAGTGCGGTTCTTAAATCATCAATATACACATCGAGGAGAGTTGAAGTCAAATACCTCATCTATACTTACTTCATGTATGTTGGAGTTTTGTTTGTCCTTTGCATTCTTGGCCATCAGCAAAGATTTGCCATTTGAGGATCTTCATCATCTCCAGACTTAGGAGTTGAGTCGTTATGCGAGTCACTCCACGATCCTCCATTACAAGGCCTTTGTCTCTCTTATGAGGCCGTTTGTTGCCTTTGTATTCCTTCTTTGAATGTGATTTCTTCTTTAGTTCTTCTCTGAGAGGTATGTTGCAGTTAGCAATAAAATGGCCAAATTTCTTGCAATTGTAGCATAGATTATTCATTTGCTCTTGGCTGCTGTAGTTGTTGACTTTCTTTGGCTTGCTGGTTTTACCTTGATGCATGAACCTTCTGAGTCTCTTTACCAGCATTGCAAAGTCCTCATCATTATCTTCATCATAGTCAAAGTCAATTTCAGTGTTGACCTTGGAGGTGCTTTCCGTTGCTTTGAGAGCAACACCCTTATCCTTCTTTCTTCCTTTGGATAGAGTTTACTTTCGTTGAGTCGACTCGGTTCAGTATGTAAGAAGGTTTCCATATAACTATTGAACAGTCATCTCATGGAGATTCTTTAACTCTCTAATAGCAGTGGTTTTGGCATCCCATTTGCTTAGTAAGGCTCTTATGAACTTTAAGATTAGATCTTTGTTTGGATAGATCTTTCCATAGGCTCGTAGAGAGTTGAGCAGAACGTTGAATCTCTCGTAGATGGCAGTGATGTTTTCTCCTTGAATGTGTGCAAACATTTCATATTGTTGTGTCAGGAGAGATTGTTTGTTTTCTTTGACTTCTTCCGTTCCTTCATGCATGATGAGCAGTGCTTCCCAAACCTCCTTTGCTATTTTGTTGTTGACCAAATTTTTGAACAGATCATCTTCTAAGGATTGAAAAAAAATGTTCTTGGCCTTTTTGTCGAGTTGAATAGCTCTCTTCTTGTTGTCTGTCCATTTTCCTTTGACCTTGATTTGTATTCTGTTTTGATCATCTGTAGTTGGTGCAAGCTTTGTAGGAACGTAGGGCCCTTTCGGAATAGTTTCAAATAGATCTTCATCTATTGAATCCATGTATGCTTGCATCCGAACTTTCCAATTGGCGAATTTATCTTTGTTGCACATAGGTGGCTTGCTGCCTCCTCTAGTCTTTGATTCACTTGGTAAGTGTGCCATTAGATCTACTAAAGCTTTGTAGGCTATATAATAGAACCTGCTTTGATACCAATTGTTAGTTCCCGAAGGCACAATAGTTATCTCGAAAGGGGGGGGTTGAATAGATATTTAAATTTCTTTTCATTTTACTTTATCAGTTTTGATAATGATTTAAACACAGTGGAATTAAGGTTTGTTTGATCTCCCTTTTTAGATATAGTGAGTTAATGAGAGTGAGACAGTTATAACATTTATAGAAGTTATAGCAGTTACAGCAAGAATGCAATAGACACAACGGTTTTAAGTGGTTCAGAGCACTTAAAGCTCCTAGTCCACTCTTATACTCCTCGAGTAGAAAATCCACTAAGGATGTCTTTTACACTTTCTGAATCTCTTAGATTCCTTCTAGACTAGTAGTTTAGGAACTTCTTAGTTCACTATTGAACTCTTCAAGTCCAGTAGACTTGGTTCTTCACAGTTCACTTTAGAACTCTTCAAGTCCTTCTGACTCGGAACTTCTTACTTCACTTGTTTTGCTATTGTTGAGTTCTTGATTGGTGCTAATCAGTTGTCGTTAAGCTCTTGTTTGAAAGAACTGAGTAGCTGTGCAAGCTTTCTATTTTTCAAAGATCGTAGTGTTGAGCGTTGAGTATTCTTCCTTTTTGTTCAATTGCTTTCTTAGTTCAATAATCTCCAAATGTCTTGCATATATGTGATCTTTGAAATCTGCCCGTTGAATCCATCCGTTGAAGCATTTAATGCGCTTGACATTTTTGAACTTTGATGGAGACTTTTCTGCATATCTTCTTAATTGCATTACATTGCTTGACATAGCGCATCGCTTTCTCACCTAACACCTAAAAAGGTGTTTTCCTCTATCCCATGGTCCTTTCCTTAGCTTCTTTAATACGTCTCTTTGTTGCATACTAAGGGTATTTTCATGCCATTGGGACTGGTGATTACTTCAACGTTAGTAATCCATTCCACATTTGTTAGGATTTTATCTTTGAACAAATGATCGAGGCCCACAACTTCTGACACAGCCAGATGATACTCTACGATTCTTATCGTGGTGTCTTGCCATCTTGGTGCTTGATTCAAGCAAATGAGAACACTATGATTTCTCTTAAGCACTGGCACACTACGATCTTCATTTGCTTGTCTTGCAGACTCTACATTTCCGAGAGCACACTACGATCATCATTTGCTTGTCTCGCATGATAGCTATTGTTATATGCAAATTCTACTAATGGTAAAGGGTCATCCCAATTCCTTTGAAGTCCATCACGAAAACCTTAAGCATGTCTTCCAGCGTTTGTGTGGTTCGTTCACTCTGGCCATCAGTTTGAGGGTGATAATAATGTGACACATCATTATACCCCACAAAACCTCCCATATCATCTGGTAGAGATAACACATGTGCCTCACTCAACCTTCTTTTTAACTCCTTGAAACTTTCTTTACACTTTTCCGTTTATACGAACTTCACTGTCTTCTTTGTTAGATTGGTCAACAGGGTTGCTATCTTAGAAAAATCTTAGATAGTGCCTGGGTAACCCTAAGAAACTTCTTACTTCCATTGGCGTCTTCTGTTGTTCCCAATTACTCACGGCTTTTGCATTTGCAGGGCCCACTAAAATCCCATTTTTGTCTATTACGTGCCCTAAGAATTGGACTTTCTCTATCCAAGATTCGCACTTAGAAAATTTTGCGTACATCTTCTCCCTTCTTAACGCTTCCAATACCATTTTCAGATGTTTAGAGTGCTCTTCCTTGGTCTTTGAATAAATTAAAATGTCGTCGATAAATACTACCACTAACTTATCCAAGTATGACTTGAAAACTCAGTTCATCAAGTCCATGAATGTTGTCGGAGCATTAGTTAACCCGAATGACATCATTAGAAATTCGTAATGTCAGTAGCCTGTTCGGAATGCCGTTTTTGGTATGTCCTCCTTTCTCACTTTTAACTGATGTTAACCCATTCGTAAATTTATCTTGGAAAAATAATTCGCCCCCTTTAGTTAATCGAAAAGGCCGTCTATCCTTAGTAACAAATATCTATTCTTAATTGTCACTTTTTTAACTCTCGATAGTCGATACAGAGCCTCATCGATCCATCCTTCTTCTTTACAAACAATACTGGTGCTCCCCAGGGAGACACATTTTGCTGAATATAACCCTTAACTAGCAATTTTTACAATTGTATCATCAATTCCTTTACTGGATTTTGAAATCGACGTAGTTTCCAGTGCTAAGTCTATTACGAATTCAATTTCTCTATCTGGCGAAAGGCCATGAAGATCATCTGGGAATACGTCTTGAGATTCTTTCACTACTAATATATCTTTCATTTCCACTGCCTTTCCTTGAGTATCCACAATATAGGCTAAATAACCTACACATCCTTTCCTTAACAACTTCTTGGCCTGCATCATTGTAAGACAACATGATTGCCTAAGTGATGAGCTACCATAAAACACTATCTTAGACCGGTTAAGAGTTAGAAGGTTCACACTTTTCTTCTGACAGTCGATTATCACATCATGGTTATATAACCAATCTATTCCTAATATTACATCAAACTCTCCCAATATTATTGGGATCAAATCTACATTTAGTTCGTGAGCTCTAATATTTACACAATAATTTCGGTAAATGAACTCTACGAGGATTATTTCCTTATTCGCAACTTCTATGCTTAAAGGATTTTCTAATTGTTCTCGGAGTAAGTTCAATCGTTTAGCATATTCTGTAGACATAAAGGAACAGGTAGCATCCGAATCAAATAATATGTAAGCATTTATATAATTGATTGGGACAATACCTAACACCACATCTTTTGCAGCTACTGTACCTAGACTGTCATTTGAAAGTTCTGGTAGTTGATCGGTTGGGTTGGGCACGACCGCCAATCATTAGTTTGCTGCCTCCTCCAAGGTTGTCGCTTCCCACACTGCTTCCCTTCTTTGGGAAGTCCTTAATTTGATGCTCGGTCCATAATCTGATCCTATGATCTTCTTCGGTTTTGGACAGTTCGGTGAAATGTGCCCCTCCTAGTCGCAGTTGTAGCAGACATTGCGTCCCTTCCAAAATTCTCCTTGGTGACTCATCCAGCACTTTGAACATGCTTCCATTATTTTCTTAAACCCTCCTTGATGACTTCCAGTTTGATTGTTTCTTCTGTTGTTGTTGCTATTATCCCACTTCCTTTTTCCTAAGTTACTTCCTCCACATCTTTCTCCTCCAACATTCTTGTTTTTCTTCTCTTTGTGATACTGACTTAGAGCCTCACTACCTCCTTTAGCAATAATAAACTTCTCTAGCAATGTAGCAAACAAATCGATCTGAAGTAATGGCACCTTGTTATATAGCCACAGTTTCAATCCTTGTTCAAAACGTCGGGTTTTTCTCTCTTCTGTATCTACTTGGTGTGCCGCAAATTGCCCGAGTTTGTTAAACTTCGCTGCGTATTGGGCCACAATCATCTACCTGTAACATCATGATATTTTCTATAAAATTAAATCAGAAATTTTGCGTATAATTTTATTATTATTATTTATTTTAAAGGTGGGAACATGTATAAGTCAAAACATATGTATTTATGTGATAAATAAAAATATATTTATTACATGAATAATTACAAATAATTTTATTTTAGAATTATTGATCATTATAAACCATATTCTTATAATAATTAATTTTATAGTAAAAATATTTTTATTATTTATTTTCCATGAAAATATGATTATAATATTATTTAAATAATATATGAAATGATTATAGAACTATTATAATAATTATTTTATAATAGAATTTATTTTAGATTAATTAAGTTAATTATTATAACTTAATTAATAATGGTATATGTATAAAAGATAAATCAGATATGGAATTTAAACCATAATTTTGGATTTTGAACAATGAATGAGAATAATAATATAATATTATTTATTTTTTCAGTGCTATATATATGTACTGTATGTACGTATTGATAATGGTTGGTCAATTATGGTACGACAGCAGAAAACCCTAGCATTGCTTTTATAAACCCTAATTTAAAAAGTTAAAAACAACTTTAAGAATTTATTAAGTTGTTGTGTAGTCGTGATAATGTGATTAACGTTCGGTATAATAGAATTTAAGGTTAATTAGGGAAAACCTAATTATTATTTAGGAACCCTAATTACCAGAAACCCTAATTAGTAATTATAAACCCTAATTACTAAATTAGAACCTTAATTGCTAAATTATAAAGCTTAATGTTAATAAGTAAATACTTAAACCTAATTTTCAAGTCTATGTAATTAGAAAACCTAACTAATTAGAAAACCCTAATTTTCCATTTTTAGAAACTAATTTTGTTATTTTGAAACCCTAAATAAAAAGCCTAGAAAATTAATTTTTGGAAACCTTAGGGTTAAACCCTAAGGGTCAAACCCTAAGGGTTTGCCAAGTTACTTTAGTGCCATTAAAATTGCTAGTCAATTGACTATTTTGCCCCTCTTGTATTAATTGAGATAACTTGCAAATCTAGCCAAGATTGGAGTTGTTCAACAACTCTAGATTATCCCACATGCTAAAATATATACACATCAACCTTATATCTCAGCAAAATACATTGTATATATGCAAGTATTATATAAGATCAAATAGAGAGAAAAGTGCTCATATTTGCTAATTTGTGCTCATACACTTCACCAAGACCATCTCTTTGTAAACCCACGAAATCCTAAAGTATTTCAGTCCCAAAACAAAGCCCCACTATCTTTTCTAACAAATCAGAAGCCTAGAATCAAGGATTTGATCAAGAAAGGTATAACCCTAAACCTAAAATCTGACCTTTGATTCCATGTTAGATTTTATGTTTTAATGTTTAAACATGTTGAATATAGTGTTATTAAGTGATCTGGTTTGATAGATGTTAGATCCAAAACATCTATAGGCTCGGATTTAGTGTTTTTAAAAATCTGGGAAAAAAAATTTTGTTGTCTGACAACCAAATATTAGGTCATGTAGATCTCTTTATGTCTATGGTTTTTGTGTTTTGAAGGTTGATACTTGTAGTTTGTTATGTGGTCTATGATCCAGAACTTGAATCAGGGTCAGATCTATCACATATTGAAAGATATTTGTGGTCAAACCACGTTGACCGACCATGACCATTTGAAATGTGGGTAACCCAGATGTTCCCCAAAAAGCTCTGACAAGAAGTTTAGGGCACAGATCTTGCAAGTTGTTGTTGATTTGTGTTTGTTGTTGTATTCCAGTTATAGTATTGTAGTTATACTAAAGATTAATGCTTTTAGATCGCTTATATTACAAATAGAGTGGATTTGGGGGATGGTCAAACCAAGCAGAATGATCACGGGTTGAGTTTTCAGGGTATCCCAGAAAACTCAAGATCGTGGCTTCTGACATGGTTTGACCGGACAAGATCTAGCTATTCTGTTGATGTTATGATGGTTTGATGTAATAGATTTGTTCATTTACATGTTGGCTACAACCTGGAATCCTTAGATCACTTAAACATTACACGAAGAACAGGTTGTGGAAGCCCAAAGTAAGGCAGTCAAACTGTTCTTCATTTCTGGGTAACCCATAAATTAAGAACAGCTCTGACAACTACTTTAGGCCTTTAGATCTTTCATTTGATGCATGTTATGACCATGTTTGTTATTGGATCTTGTAGTATTACATTATTACTACAACACCTAACCATTATTTTGGCCAGGAACACATCGAACAAAGATTTAATCTTGGTCAAAGTTACTCACTCGAAACTGACTTTGAATGTTCTGGGTTTCTCAAGAACACTTTAGGCGACGGTTTCTGTCGCTAAAAGCTATAGCGACAGACTATTTAATTTATTTTACAAAAATTATTTAAAAATAGAAATTAGTTTCTAAAAATTACAAAAAAATTATTTTAAAAATTATTTTAAGTTATAAAAATTAACTTTTAATAATTTGACATATTTTTCATAAATATTACTATTTATTTGAATATTAGTAATATTTAATTTATTTAATTAATCCATTAAATAAATTAATTAAAAATGATTTTATTTTATTAAATATCATTTTAAATGATAATAAGGTATTTAAAAAATATTTTAAGTTATAAAATAAAAATTTTAATATGTTAAAGCAAATTTAATTAATTATTTAATATTAATTATATTAAATTTATTTAATAATTATATTAAATAAATTAATTTAAAAATGATTTTAATATTAGAAAAATTATTTTCAATGAAAATAAAGAGTTTAAAAATATTTTAAGTTATGAAATATAACTTTCAATATTTAAAGGTAAATTTTATTAATTATTTACTATTAATGATATTAGATTTATTTAATAATTATATTAAATAAATTAGTTTTAAAATGATTTTAATATTATAAAAATCATTTTAAATGAAATTATGGAGTTTAAAATATTTGAAGTTATAAAATATAACTTTCAATATTTAAAGGTAATTTTCATTATTAAATTAATATTAATGATACTAGACTTATTTAATAAATATATTAAATAAATAGTTTAAAAATGGTTTTATTAATTTAAAATCATTTAAAAGGATATAAATTGTTTTAAAATATTTTAAGTTATAATTAATAACTTATAATATTTTGATAAATAGTACATTAATATTTAAATATTAATGATAATTAATTAAAATGATTTTAATTATTTTAAAAATATATTTAAGGGTAATATTAGTACTTTAAAATATTTTGAGTTATTATAAATAACTTTAATATTTTGACAATAATTTTATTAGTAGTTTAATATTAATTAAATATTAATGATAATAGAAATATTTAATATTTAAATCATTTAATAATGATTTTGGTGTTTGATAAATTATAATAATTATTTAAAAATTATTATAAGTCAATTAAAAATAATATGACTGATATTTTCAATTATTAGGGCTTCCCTTGTCAGTGCATTCCAAATTCACATTGCTCAATCTATGGCGCCTAAGAGGATTCACACTCCTTCTCCATCATCTAGAAATGACAACGAGAGCGAAGGGAATAGTTGATACATTTTGGATACTTCTAGGTTTGTGAACCGCTCTGCCCAACACTATTATCTGGATGTCTTGGTGGGCAAACCATTCATACCAGAGAGGGGTTTGAAGCCTGGGAGAGAAGATGGGAAATAAAAAGATCAGATTGTGGCACATGGATGGGGTTTAGTGGTGGCCAAGCCAGTGGCTTCCCCAATGGCAATAGTGAGAGAATTCTACGCCAACGCTCGCGAAACTTAGAATGGCATTTCTTATGTGTGAGTAAAGAAAATTCACTATACCAAGCAAGCAATTAATGAAATATTTCATATGGACACTCTGTCATCTGGTGCTGTAAACTGGGTAGAATCGAAAAGATTTAAAACAGACTTAGACAAGTTGGTTAAGGAGCTATGTAAGCTGGGCACAAAATGGACCACCAAAGCTGGCACTGACTGAAAGGTTCACTTCCCACATACTTCGTTCAGTCGATAAGCAAAGCCATGATACATCTTCATTTGTACAAGTATACTCCGTACTAGCCATCACGCTTATGTCATGACTGATAGAGCCACATTACTGAATGGCATATTGAAAATGAAAGCAATTGACATCGGGCACGCCATCAATCAGTCGATGTTGCAATACATGAAGGGGAGTACTTCAGGGGGCATACCACATGCTTCTATTATTACTCGACCGTATTTGGATGTGGGGGTTGATTGGGACAATGAGGCTCTGCAAATACCGATGAGAGACATAGATCATACCACTATTTAGAAATACACCATTTGGAATGGTGACGAGTCTCACCCCCGAGGCTTGGGGTTTATTCTACTAGAAGATAGGTCAAAGGGTGAATAAGAAGAAGATAATGAAGAAGAAGAGGAAACCAACACTGCTCATCGGAAAGCTAGGGCACCTCCTAAAAGTAGTATGCATACAAGCCAATCATATATGATGATAAAGCATATACTTTGTAATCAATCTTATTTATTTATTAATAAAAGAATTATTTATTAAAGACATTTATTATCTACATGGTGTTGTTTTAATAATATGTGATAAACCCATAGTTTTAAGCAATGCTTTTAGAATAATGATGAGATCATGCTAATGAGATCTAAATTCTTTGATAGTTTAAAACTAAAATGTTCCCAATTAATGGATTACTAAAAGGGGATTAGTGAATACGGATAGATTTGTACGTACGTTGCTTGCTCATTGGATGAGGATGATTGATCTCATGATCATTTGTAAGGAGACACTAAAGCAAGTATGTAGGTGCTTATTAGAGAATAAGTTCACTGAACATGACTCGCTAAGGAATACCTAATGGAGTTTTACTTGTTTGTCAATATGAATTCTTGTAGTGATAGTAGTACAAATGATCCTTAGACTTGAGATCATCATAGTATCTTATATATAATGAATTACACTTTGAATTATTTCTTAAGACAATTAGAGTATATCAAAGAGTATGCTTGGGTGTAATAAGTTATATATAAAGATAATGAATGATCAATAAAGAATCTACCACTTCTAGTAAAAGAAGAGAAATGTCCTATGTGATTCGATAAATGACAACCTAGGAATCCTTGGCCAAGGTGGAATGAAATTAGAAAGTAGTTTCTAATTTGCATTCATTAGGAGTTGTGCATTTAGGAATCGAAATACATATAATTAAATAAAATAAGACTTGACAGTAATTCCATGTCTTATATTTAATTGGGATATTGTATGGTGGAAAGATTGAATTTTATAGTAACTATTAACTCAAAGGTTCTTTTATGATTAATGTTGAAATCTATATTATCTGGAAAGTCGTTGATCGCTAGGGAGGCTTATCCCTATTATAGAATAAATATTATTTATTTAAATAAATTAATCGTTTAATTTATTTATTTAAATAAGATTAGAATTGTTCTAATTGATTTATTCACAGCCGATTTAATATGGAGAACCTAAAGGGTCACACCGTAAAAAGAGGAATAATTATTTAAGAAGTTAATGACATAATCATAATAATATGTTAAAGAATATTGAATTTTATCTATAGTGATAGAATAAATTAAATAGCTTAATATTTATTATTTAATATTTTAGAAATATTAAATATAAATTAATAAGAGGAGTCTTATTAATATTATTACAATTATTATTATTTTAATTTCTAAAAGAGTTTAGGAATTAATTTAATATAAGTATTCTCATTTATTCCTAATACGATTAGGAGGGAAAATTAGTTAAAGGAGTTTAATTAATTATCCCTAATAAGATTAGGGAGCCCATTTAATTAAAAGAGTTTAATTAAATAAATAATACCTTATTTTAATTAAATAGGGTTACCTGATATCTTTATAAGAGGAGTCTAATATCAGATATCAGATATACACAATTCCAAGTTGTTGGAGAGTACACCCCCTTTTTCTATAGAGATAAGAAACACTAGGGTTTGAGCCAATACACCCTTCGTCTTGAAAATTCTTCTTCCTTGGTGGATCACCTCTAGAGGCCATACATTTGGGTGGCTAACATTAATCTACTCGGAGATTCAAGGAGATTGCAAAGAAATAAGAGGTGAACTCGTACCTGCGGAAGCTCGTATCTACAAGGGTATGATTCTATAACTTCTTGTTCTTCGTTTTAATTAATAATATGAATAAAGGATGATCCGGGTAATTGGTTTGTGAAAAATTTTGAAATCAGATTTTATTTTGCTTCCGCTATTTTTGCAATTTGCTTGCTACTTTGATTTTCACAAAACCTAACAGTGGTATCAGAGCCAAACTTTATGCGAATTATTAATTATTTATGATTCCATATATGTATGGGTAGGTATTTTGAATAATTTATTGGGCATTTTTTATTTTATAAAACTATTAATTTTGAAAAAAAATCATTAACGAAACCTGTTTTAAAAATAGTTTTTGATTTTGTTAAGTCCGTAACTGAATTTATTTTTCAAAAACGAATCATGATTCATTTGGTTCAGTGTGGCTGATTTATTTAAAAAAATAAACTGATCCGTTTTCCGCGTGGTGGCCTGATGCTTCTTGGAGGTTAATTATATATATATATATATTATAATAATTTTATAATTAAAATAAAGAGTTTATTTTAATCTTGAACTTGGATTTCATGCAACTTAAAATTGCCCATTAAATTATATTCATATATATATGGAATGATTTTATTTATTGATACATATGATGCTGTGTATGATAATAAATGGGATTGATTATAGACTATTGACCAATGTGATTAGATTTATTTTGGTTGGATGTTTGAATGAATGAGTTTTATTAAATGGGGTTTGCGTACCTCGTCTTTTCTGATTTTCTTCTTGATGTAAATTATATCTCTCTCCTATGTACTTCCCCTTAACTGCTGATCAAGGTTTTTATTTAAATTAAATAGTTTAATGTAATAGGATTAGTTAGAATTTTTTTCGAAGAACCCGAGATCAAGGAGAAATGAGCGCTCGAAGACCCGTTTGTAATGGAGCCCAGGTTTAAATGTAATAGTTATATTTAAATGTTTATTCTTGTAACCTAGGGTTTGACCTTTTGGTTCACTTGGTGGCTCTAGTGAACCAAACTAGAATAAAAGTCCATAATCAATTCGGGTAGAATATAGTATTCTATATGTGCATGCTAGTATTATATATATTATATATTATGCAAACATGCTTCACGTGTTTAATAATATGACGCGTATTTTATATATATATTTGCATGCGCGCTAAACAAGATTAGACTAATAATAACAAACCCCTCAATGACATTATATTAAGTTGTAACATTCAAAGATATTTGGAATATCGAACGTCACCTTCTAGCATGATAAAAACAATAGAGCATTGAATATTTAATATGAGTTTATTGTGTACACACAAGGCGAGTATTAGATATTTGAGATGTTGTTTTTATTACATTTGATGTTTATAAGGAATTGAACATTACCACTTTGTTGTGCACACATACGGGCTGTAGCTTTCTCTTCACTTATATGGAAATGCTGGGTATGACTTAACTTAAATTATTTTAGTTCAGATGTGCACACACTTGACCATTATGATTTAAGAGGCAAAATATAAGGAGTTACATGATGAACTAATTGACAAGAGTTGTCTACCTATTTATTTATATATAGTTTGTTGTGCACACACAAGGCTATATACATTTGAAATGGGATCCTTATTCTCACTAGCAAATCTTTAATTAGATATTGCCGAACTATATTCATGAGGGTAATATAGTTTGAAGAAAATAGTGGGAGATACCAATATAAAATAAGACCTATTTATTTTGGTAATTAATTAAATGAATGTTTGCTAAAATATTGCCTTTTTACATGCAGAATTTTGAAAATGTTGTGACGCCCCCAAAACAGGTATACATCACCCATTCTGAGTCCCCAAAAACATGATACAGAACTTAAATATAAACTTAAATATACAACATGAGCTGTGAGTTTTAATACAAATATTGTCTTCAAGACAGTATTCAAACTCAAAATAAGTCCTCATTACAATTATTGTCACACTATTTCACAGAATAGTGAGGACTACTAATGCAACCACCTAGACCAATAATCCATTCCCGACTAGTCCCAATTTATATTCTCATTTCACGAAGAGAACGGTGGAAAGAAAGGGTGAGCTCAACTAGTCCAAGAAGAAATATTATGACTAAGATAATGTAGAATAAATTATCCTTAGCCTTCAACAGTATAACAACTGATAGAATATAATAGACAACAAGTTTTAGATCAACAACTACAGCGGAACAAGCAATCTAGTAGAAGAGTCAAGTAGAGCATGATATCTACTATCTTCTATGATTTAAAATTTTTTTCATCAAATTTATCATTTGAGACTGAAAGCTTAATAAATAAACCACATCATCGAATCATCTCTGACTTTTACTGGCCAATGATATTCATGTAATCATCAATGGTCATGATTATACCGAATAATCCACGGTCATAATAATATCAACAATCGTCCATCAATGCACTACGGCCAATGAGGACTTTTACCACATTATTTATAACATTACGGGTCATGATTATACCGAATGATCCCTAGTCATAATCACATCAATCAACAGTCCATCTATGCACGTAAGCCAAAGATATTCATCACAATATAAGCATGAAGATGATGACAATGATATAAGAATTAATCAAACGAAATCAAGGATAAATATTAAAGACATTAAATTTATCCAGAGTTTAAAAATATCCAAATTGTCAACATGATACTGCTTTGTGGAGTAAAATTCAAGAATAATATTCATATATCAAAGTTAATTTGGACAAAAATGAAATATATTTTTTGGGTGAATAGTACCCCGTGAATAGTACCCTGTGAATAGTACTTCATAAAAAGTACCCCGACATAAAAAGTACCCCAAATATCCGAGTTAATAATATTTGGGTGAATAGTAACCCGTGAATAGTACTCTGACATGAAAAGTACCTCGAATACCCGAGTGAATAATATTTAAGTGAATAGTAACCGGGTGAATAGTAACCCTTAAATAGTAATTCATGAATATTATTCTGTCATGAAAAGATCAATAATTATCAAGAAAGCTCAGAATAATATTTCCATGAAAAGATACTGGATGAAGCACAAATATTAAGGATATTCTACTAATTTCATGGAGTATAGAAGCCAAAACATCAACAACATGAGTATAGAATTTAAAATATAAAAGAAAATAATATTATTTACATATTACAGAGTATGGAAGAACATATTATTTGAAGTGAATATTGAACAAAAACAACATCCCTTGAACAAAAATAATATTCCAACGAATATTTAACGAAGATAATATTCCTACGAATATTGAACAAATATAATATTTTTTATAAATATTGAACAAAAACAATATTCATACGAATATGAAAAATAATATCTCTTCAGAATATGAAATAAATAAAACACCTTACCTTAGAAGAAGACTGGATACTGGAGTAGTGAAGTAACAGACTACTTGATGAGTGAGTTTTATATACATGAATTTAGTGCGTTTGAGCTTAATCTTTTGGTTGATTTTAAGTGTTTGTATTTATTCATGCATGTTTTACGTTGTTTTGTAGGAATTGGGACAAAAGTTACTTGGATCGACGTTTGGGGTTGCTAGATTCTCGTTTTCGACTTGCCATTTAAACAATAGTCACTTCAGAGCCAATTTGAGTATTTCTCCAAACCTTATTTCGAAAACCTTAAAGAATGAAAGTTGTAGATCTACTTCTCCTCTTTTCGGAAAATCTTGAATCATCGAAATCGGTGTTCGAACGAAGAAGTTATGATCATTTTCCCAAAGGATGTTAGAGTAGAAAATTTCCAGAAAAGTGGCCAGCGCCGGGGCGCCCATTTCAGGCCAATGCCCAGCGTCGGGGCACTAGGGAGCAGTGTTGCAGCGCTGTGCCCAATGCTAGGGCGCTGGGGAAGGGTCTAGTTAGGCTTGGATGCATTTTGAGGTGAATTTTGACACCTTTTTGACTCTAAATTGGATTGGGTTTGTTCCTAAGCTAAAAATTGGACTTGTAACCTATAAATACATGATTTAAGACATAAAATAGGAGAGATTATATATATTAGCTTAGATAAAACACTCTATTAGATTAGAATATAAACCATAGTTCTTAATTAGCCATTGGAGATTGAAGCAAATTGAAGAACACTAGAGATCAAGAGCAAGAGCAAGAGGGGAGCATCAGATTTGCTGACAACAAATTCTATTCTCTTCTCTTATCATACTTTTATCTTTTAATGTCTATTTAGTTGTGGATTCTTGGTTTTAATTCATTAATTATGAACTAACTCTTTTATTAAGATTTCAATGAAACCTTTTATGTCTATAAATTAGTTATTTAATTTATTCCAATTATTTGTGTCAAATTGAATTATTTATCTTGTCTTGAGCTTATTTATTAATTAACTGATCAGTAATTACCTTGTTACTCTAGAAGGAATTGAAAGAGGAATTCTAGGGTTAGAATTGGGCATGATAACATGTGACTTAGTTATTTTCATGGTGAATAATTTGGTTGGTGAATTGAATGGAAATATCTGTTCACCGCATGTAACACATAAGGAATTAAAATTGAAGGTGTTTAATTCAATTATTTTGCATAGGAATATAGCAAGATTAATCTGGATTAAATAGAAGTTATTTGATCACTTGGAAAATTACTTTTGGCCTTTGAGAATTTCTGTTAACAATTCAGTAGGCATAATAATTGGGATAATTAGATAATTGATTTATAGTTCATAATTGGGGATATTGAAGTCTTAATCTTTATTTATTTGAATTCATTTATAAAGCAATTCGGTTTAATTAGTTAATTTAGTTTTCTTAATTAGAAAAATCACACTTTGCAATTGTTTAAATAAAATTGATTTGGTTAAGAGTTAGTACTTGGTTATTTTTATTAAATAATTCCTTGTGGGAATGATACTCTACTTTCACTTTATTACTTGTCGACCATGTATACTTGCACGTATTCATTGATTGCAAAATCGACCAACACTACTCTTCTTCTTTCTCCCTATAGGTTTTCTCTGTATAGCTTCTCTCTTTATAATTGCTCTTGTGAGTCTTAGTGAATTGGTGAGAATGAAGGAAGAATGAGCTTCTATTTATAGGAAAATATAGTTTCGATAATTGCATATTTTGGGGCTCGAAATATTGCAATATAATACCTTCATCTTTTTTTTCATTTTTAATTTAGGCCTGCAAGTATTATCAAACTTGCACCACCTCCCCTAATAGTACATCATGTGAATCAATATTACAATCATGTGAATCAATAGTTCAATCATGTGAAAAAAATAATTATAGTATAGTACCTTCATCTATACCTTCATTTTTAATTTTGTCATGCAAGTATTATCAATCTTGCACCACCTCCCCTAATAGTACATGCATGTGAATCAATAGTACGCACATGTGAATAAATAGTTATAAGAATATGAATTAATAACAATTAATTGCTCATTTATCCAATTAATTACCCGATTGGTCAATATAACTTCCAGACATCAATTATTATCGAAATAAATGTCAATTTCCACTAACACTAATAATCCCAACACAACGGAAGTATCAATTTTATCTTTAATCAACACAAACTTATTCATCATTAATATTATAACTTAAAAAATTTAACAACCGGGTCGTTCCTAGGAAAGAGGGGGCTTTCCGATAAGTATTTCTCCTTATTGGCGCGCAATTAGGTGACCAAACCTCTCCTTGACATAACTTCCAGAGATTGTCAATATTGCAAATAATAATATGAATAACTTTATCGTCTCAATTATTGATTTAATAATATAAAATATTCATACTGTGACAATAATTGAATCAATAATATGAGAGATATGATGCAGCGATTACTGTAAAAATAATTGAGTATAACTGAGTGAATTCTTACGTAAGCATCAATAATTAATACCGTATGCTACTATGCAACCACGCGTATTACTGTACTTTTACTACCGGGTAGTTCAACAGTTTAATGGTAAAACTTTCGCCGTTATTTTTATAAAAAGATAATTTAGTCGTTTTCTAACTATGACAATACTTCTGTTGTGTGGTCCACCAATGATTATGCCGTCATATGAATATTCCCTATTAAAACGAATATTCCCCGACACAAAGAATATTTTATATCAACTTGCTTGCTTTGTAAAATTTTCACATATCACCCATAACTTTAACCTTTTATCAATTTAACCATTTACGAAATGAAATAATAATTATAAGAAAATTGAATACTTTCATTTCATAAAATTCGGGGTCTTACAATCTCCCCTCCTTATGAAATTTCGCCCTTGAAATTTACATACGTACCTGATATGCCGAAGAGGTGAGGATACCTCGTCAGAATATAACTTTTGAGGTATAACCTTTGAGTGTAGAATATATCCTTCTTATCCAAGATTTTAACATGTATCTCTACATACGTTAAATCTTCTGCTATCTCGTCCAGTTCCAAGTCAATAATGTGGTTCGGGTCGTCAACATATTTACGTAACATCGATACTAAAAAAAATGTTATGAACACGCGACATACTTGGCGGTAAAGCGAGTCTATAGGCCACAGTTCCTACTCGATCGAGGATTTCAAATGGGCCAATTAAATCGAGGGTTGAGATTTCCTCTCTTCATCGACTCTTGCTTCGAGAATAACGCCCTCTTGAACCTTCTTCTTTGTATTCATCAGCTCCGGGTCTGAAGCTTGAGCGGCTTTTACTTTATCGATTAAAGTCGATTCTACTCGTATATTTGATATCACCACGTGGGTCCCTAGAGTTTTTAACTCTATCTTCATCATTTGTAAGTTATACGAAATGGGTCTTTGTGTTAACAACGTTACAATCGTAAACGCATACGATCTTCTACTCAACGCATCAGCTACCACGTTCACTTTTTCCATGATAATATTGAATGGTATTATCGTAATCTTCAACAGCTCGAGCAAACGTCTTTGGCACATTATACGTTCGTTTTGGTTGAAGAACTATTTAAGTGTTTTAGAAATGGGTTTTGTACTGGGGTCAATACAAAATTCAATTTCACGCTTTGGGGTAGGCCAGGAAGTTTTTCGAGAATACGTCAGGAAATTTATTAACGATAGAAATATCATTCAAAACTGTGACTCTCATCCCAAGACATGGATAGCATGTCACATTGATACCAATCAACTTACCACTGTTATCCACGACGTCGCCTATAGAAAGTCTAGCTTCGGTGCATTTCACACAAGGAAGTCACCAGCGAAAAGCTCGGCGCTCTTTACTTATGGCTTGATATAACAATGATTGACTTTAGTGATTTGGTTGCTTGGATTTACATAATAGGTTGGTTAGGAACATGAAAGCTAACAACCTTACAAAAATAATCAATTTTGGCGTGATGAGTAGTTAACCCATCGATTCCTAAAATCACATCAAGGGCAAGTATTTTCAAAGAGATAAGATCGACAGGTAACGTGAAAGTGTCGATTTGAATCAACAAGATTTATAAACAGTGGAGGTAACAAAGGTTTCTACTAACGAAGTTTCAACCAATAAGTCAAAGTCTAACTTCTCTGGGGTCAAATTTAAATGTTGAGTGCAAGCAAGAGAGATAAAAGAATGGGTAGAACCGGTATCTAATAAGGTATAGACTTCGCAAGAATTTATAATTAACTAACCCGTGCTAACTTCGTTCGGGTTACTCGCTTTTTGAGAAGTCACGAAAATCACTCTTCTTGAAACCACCGACTTTGTTTTTTCCGTATCCGCCCTTGGTGCCACCGTCCCAGTTGGACTTGATTTCGCTACAGGATAAAATCGAGCAATGTGACCATCTTTTCCATAACTAAAACATACCTTGGAAGGCTGTGAACAGTTTGGACTTATGTGTCCCCCCTCTCCACATCTGTAGCATCTAACTGGCAGTCGTTCTCCTCCCCTAGAATTTGTTACTGGTGTTGGTGATGCTGCCAACGTCTTCCCATCATCGTTAAATCTTCTCTTCTTGAATTTTTCACTTCTATTATCTCGGCCATGATTACCACCGAAGTGTTTACAATTCTTGGCATGATAATTTCCCCCACGATGGTTATCATTGTTCCGATAGCCGTTGCCACTGGTACGATTATTATCGTATTGTTGGTTGTTGTCTTTTGGTTGTGCTAACTCATTATCGCGCTCCAATAATTGAGCCCTATTCACAACATCTGAATATAAAAAAGGTTTGTGAGAAATGAGGTATTGACGTATATCGGGTTTCAAACCTCTTAGAAACATTTTCATCATTCGCTCCTCATTATCGACCAAATGTGATGCAAACCGGGATAACTCCGCAAATTTTGCCTCGTATTGCAACACGGTCATATTGTCTTGCTCCAACTTGATGAATTCCATGTCCTTCATGTGACGAATACTTTTGGGAAAGTACTTCTCGTTGAACAACTCTTGGAACTTCTCCCAAGACATTTTGAGTGTGTCAGGCTGGGTACGCTTTACATATTCCCACCAATAATCTGCATCTTCACGCAACATAAAGGTGGCGAAGGGAACCTTTTTCTCCTCTGAGCATTCCAAGACATCAAATATCTTGGTGATCTGTTTTATCCACGTCTCCGCCTTAAGTGGTTCTGACTTTCACAAAAACTCCGGCGATCTCAGCTCCTTGAACTGCTTAGCAGAGACCAACTGAGAGTTGCCAGTGTTTCCACCTAAATTTTGAACAGGAGTCTCTCTCGCCTGATGTTGCATGAATTGCATAAAGCCTCTGATCATCTCATCGTTCATCATCTGATCGGTGTTGTTATTTACCTGAGGATTATTGTCTTCCTATTGCACATTATCCTGGGTATTGATCGTTGGTGACTCAACGGTCTGATGTGCTTCATTGCTGATCTCAACATTTTCAGATGCCATTTTCAAACACTGTCACAAAACAAGGGTTAATTGACATATCACATATTATCCCTATACTTTGAACGACTAATTAAATACTAAATAAACATAGGTAGGTCATACTAGCGAAGGAATTCCCCGTCTCTCCCCTCCTAGTTCTTGTCTCACATCTCAGTCAGGGATCATATCCCTAAGCTTTGATACCAACTGTGATGCCCCCAAAACAGGATAACATCACCCATCTTGAGTCGCCAGATACACACTACAGAAATCAAATACAAACTTAATTATACAACATGAGTTGTGAGTTTTAATACAAATATTGTCTTCAAGACAGTATTCAAACTCAAAATAAGTCCTCATTACAATTATTGTCACACTATTTCACAGAATAGTGAGGACTACTAATGCAACCACCTGGACCGTCAATCCATTCCCCGACTAGTCCCAGCTATATTCTCATTTCCTGAAGAGAACAGTGAAAGAAAGGGTGAGCTCAACTAGCCCAGTAAGAAATATTATGACTAAGATAATGCAAAATAAATTATCCTTAGCCTTCAACAGTATAACAACTGATAGAATATAATTGACAACAAGTTTTAGATCAACAACTGTAGCGGAACAAGCAATCCATTAGAAGAGCCAAGTAGAGCATGATATCTACTATCTTCTATGATTTAAAAAGTTTTTCATCAAATTTATCACTGAGACTCAGCTTAATAAATAAACCACATCATCGAATCATCCCTACAATACGGGACAAGGATATTCATGTAATCATCAATGGTCATGATTATACCGAATAATCCCTGGTCATAATCATACCAACAACTGTCCATCAATGCACTACGGGATAATGAGGACTTTTACCACAGAATTTGTAACATTACGGGTCATGATTATACCGAATGATCCCTGGTCATAATCACACCAATCAATAGTCCATCTATGCACGTAAGCCAAAGATATTCATCACAATATAAGCATGATGATGATGACAATGACATAAGAATTAATCAAACGAAATCAAGGATAAATATTAAAGACTTTAAATTTATCCAGAGTTTAAAAATATCCAAATTGTCAACATGATACTGCTTTGTGGAGTAAAATTCAAGAATAATATTCATGTATCAAAGTTAATTTGGACAAAAATGAAATATATTTTTTGGGTGAATAGAACCCCGTGAATAGTACCCTGTGAATAGTACTTCGTGAAAAGTACCCCGACATGAAAAGTACCCAAAATACCCGAGTGAATAATATTTGGGTGAATAGTAATTAGGTGAATAGTAACCCGTGAATAGTAACTCGTGAATAGTACTCTGGCATGAAAAGTGCCCCGAATACCCGAGTGAATAATATTTGAGTGAATAGTAACCGGGTGAATAGTAATCCTTAAATAGTAATTCATGAATAGTATTCTGTCATGAAAAGATCAATAATTATCAAGAAAGCTCAGAATAATATTTACATATAAAGATACTGGATGAAGCGCAAATATCAAGGATATTCTACTAATTTCATGGAGTATAGAAGCCAAAACTTCAACAAAATGAGTATAAATTTCAAAATCTAAAACAAAATAATATTACTTACATACTACAGAGTATGGAAGAACATATTATTTCAAGTGAATATTGAACAAAAATAACATCCCTTGAACGAAAATAATATTCCAACGAATATTTAACGAAGATAATAATCCTACGAATATTGAACGAAGATAATATTCTTTATGAATATTGAATGAAAATAATATCTCTTCAGAATATGAAACAAATAATATCCCTTACCTCAGAAGAAGACTGGATACTGGAGTAGTGAAGTAGCAGACTACTCTTCTTCTTTCTCCCTATACCTTCTCTCTCTATAGCTTCTCTGTCTATAATTGCTCTTGTGAGTCTTATGAATTGGTGAGAATGAAGGAAGAATGAGCTTCTATTTATAGGAAAATATAATTTCGATAATTGCACGTTTTGGGGCTCAAAATATTACAGTATAATACCTTCATCTTTTCCTTCATTTTTAATTTAGTCCTGCAAGTATTATCAAACTTGCACCACCTCCCCTAATAGTACATCATGTGAATCAATAGTACAATCATGTGAATCAATAGTTCAATCATGTGAAAAAAAATAATTATAGTATAGTACCTTCAACTATACCTCCATTTTTAATTTAGTCGTGCAAGTATTATCAATCTTGCACCACCTCCTCTAATAGTGCATGCATATGAATCAATAGTACACACATGTGAATAAATAGTTATAAGCATGTGAATTAATAGAAATTAATTGCTCATTTATCCAATTAATTACCCGATTGGTCAATATAACTTCCAGACATCAATTATTATCAAAATAAATGTCAATTTCCACTAACAGTAATAATTCCAACACAATGGAACTATCTATTCTATCTTAAATCAACACGAACTTATTCATCATTAATATTATAACTCATAATATTTAACAACCGTGTCGCTCCTGTGAAAGAGGGGCTTTCAGATAAGGATTTCCCTTATTAGCTTAACAATTAGGTGACCAAACCTCTCCTTGATGTAACTTCTAGACATTGTCAATATTGCAAAAAAATAATATGAATAACTTTGTCGTCTCAATTATTGATTTAATAATATAAATATTCATACTGTGATAATAATTGAATCAATAATATGAGAGATATGATGCAACAATTATTGTAGCAATAATTGAGTATAACTGAGTGACTTTTTACGTAAGCATCAATAATCAATCTGGGTGTGCTACTATGCAACCACGCCAGACATCTTTGTCACGTTTACTCTTTGGGTAGTTCAACAGTTTAACGATAAAAATTTCGCCATTATTTTTATAAAAAGATAATTCGGTGGTTTTCTAACTACGACAATGAAAGTAGTATGCAAACAAGCCAATCATGTTTGATGATAAAGCATATACTTTGTAACAATCTTATTCATTTATTAATAAAAAGTATTAATTTATTAAAGGCTTTTAATTATCTACATGATGCTGTTTTATAATATGTGATAATCCGGCTGCTAAGCAACAATGTAAATAACGCACGGAAATCGAGGGGAACAAAAGTTGATTCCGGCAGCACAAATTTTAAAGGGCCACGTGCTTCTTTTTATTTTAAGATTAAGGTACTGTTAGATTATATATATATATATATATAATACTGTTGCACGGAAATATTATATATATATATATATATATATATATATTCTTAATTATTATATATAATTAAAATAAAAGGTTTATTTTAATATTAAAATATAAAGTTTTATTTTAATCTTAATAATTTTATAATTAAAATTAAAAGTTTATTTTAATTTTAAAATAAAAGGTTTATTTTAATATTAAAATAAAAGAGTTTATTTTAATTTTAAAATTAAATTTCATGCTAACTAATTAGAGTTGGAATTGGATTCCATGATAACTAATTAGAGTTGAAATTGAATTCCATGTTTCTGAAATTAGAAAGGAGTTTATTTAAATATGAAATAAGATTTCATATTATTCAAAATAAAAGGAGTTTATTTGTGAATAAGAAAGAATATCAAGTGTTTCCTTTAATAAAAGATTTTTTTTTAATATATGGAATTGGATTCCATAATTAATTAAAATAAAGGAGTTTATTTTGATTAAAGATTTTGATTAAAATAAAAATAGTTTATTTTATTCAAAATTAGATAAATTAAAATAAAATAGTTTTATTTTGATTTAAATTTGGATTAAAATAAAGGAGTTTATTTTGATTCAAAAATAGATTTTATACTAACTAAATTTGCCCATTAAATGATATCAATATATATATTAAATGTTTATTATTCATAAGATGAATGTTATTTATTGATGCATATGATGATGTGTATGATAATAAATGGGATTGATTAAGGACTATGACCAATGCGATTGGATTTTATTTTAGTTGGATGCATGAATGTATGGGTTTTATTAAATGGGGTCTGCACAGACTCGCCTTCTCTAATTTTTCTTAATGTAAATTCTATCTCTCCTATGTACTTCCCTCGTCACGATCAAGGTTTCTATTTATTTTAAATAGTTTTGTAATAGGAATAGTTAGAATTAATTTTGAAAATTTGGAGATCAAGGAGCAAGGAGGCGCTTGAAAGACCCGTTTGTAATGGAGCCCAAGGTTTAAATGTAATAGTTATATTTAAATATTATTTCTTGCACCCCTAGGGTTTGACCTTTTGGTTCACTTGGTGGCTCTAGTGAACCAAACTAGAATAAAAGTCCATAATCAATCCAGTAGAATATAGTATTCTATATGTGCATGCTTATACTATATATATTATATATTATGCAAACATGCTTCGCATGTTCATTAATACGATTTATATTTTATATATATATGTGCATTTACGCTTAAACAAGATGAGACAAATTAATAACAAACCCCTCAATTTTTATATTAAGTCCTAAGCGTTCAAAGATATTTGGAATATCGAACGTCAGCTTTTAAAGCATGATAAAATTAATAGAGTATTAAATATTTAATATGAGTTTGTTGTGTCACCACAAGGCAAGTATTAAGTATTTAAGATGTTAATTTATCACATTTGATGCTTATAAAGAAAATTGAACAATATTGTTTTGTTGTGTCACCACAAGGATGATATTTTTCTTTTTTGAATATATGGAGTGCTAGGTTGGACTTAACTTGGATAATTTTGATTCGGATGTGCCACCACTTGATCAAAATAATCCAAGAGGCATAAGAAAAGGAGTTGCATAGTTGATGTAATTGACAAAAGTTGTCTACCTATTTATTTATATATAGTTTGTTGTGTCACCACAAGGCTATATACATTTGAAATGGGATCCTTATTCTCACTAGCAAATCTTTAATTAGATTTTGCCGAACTATATAAGTGAGGGTAATATAGTTTGAAGAAAATAGTGGGAGATACCAATTTAAAACAAGACCTAATTTATTTTGGTAATTAATAAAAGAATGTATGTTAAAATGTTGTTAATTACAAATTCATTTACGTAATTTTACAATGTCTAAAATTACTATCATCTGCGAAGCATATTAGATGCTAAATTAACAGGATCGAATTAAGCGGATTGGTTAAGGAATTTGAGAATAGTTCTCATGGTGAAAAGCTATCATATGTCCTTAATACGCCTATCCTCGCAATGGTTGCGCATAATGCCTCCGAGGAAGAGATTACTACTTTTAGAAAGTGGCAAGATGATGCACGATTGGCTCAATGCATCATGCTCGCATCCACGAGTAACGAGCTTCAGCCACAAGATGAAACTATGGATGCTCCTACTATATTCCCGCACATCAAGTAGTTGATGGTGAGGAAAGTGGGACCGATAGATATCGAGATATCTAAGGAGCTCTTCCGATCTAGAATGACCGATGACACTACAATACGATAAAAGTCCTTAACATTATCAATTTGATTGATCAATTAGACAACGAAGTTTTGTCATGGATGGAGAGTTCACCAAGATTTGATCTTGCATTCACTCCCGAACTCCTTTCACAATTGTTGTGAATTTTCATATGAACAAGCTAGATATCGCCCTCCGATTTGTTTAATATATTAAAAAATGTTGAGAGTCATTTTCCAACCAAGAAAGATCAAGTCTACTTGGTAGGGGCCAAAGGATCTTCCGAAAAAGAAGAACGATTCAAAGAAGGTAAATAGAAAGGCATAAACAAAGGATAATAAGAACAAAACCGATATGGATAGCAAAGGAGTTTGCTTCCACCGCAATGAGCCCGGACATCGGAAAGAAAGCTGCGAGAAGTATCTTGCGAGAGGCTAACCAAAGAAGCTTAGTGAAGTTTCGGTTCATAATACGCTTTTGTTCATGATTGAAATAAATTTTTTTTCTTTAAGTCAAGGTTCTACTTGGGTATTGGATACCGACTTTGGTTATCATAAATATAGATTTATGAAGGACCAAGCAGTAAGTAGAAAGCTAAACAAGTATAAGTAATCCTATATGCGGAAATGTAACAAAGGTTCTTTGATATTAGCCATAGAAACTTATAGTTCAAAGAATGCCTACGCGCAAATCTATTAAGTCGATAAGTTGTTATTGTATTCCAGTTCTTGTTAAAAAATATTATTTCCATTTTATTGTTGGACAATGAAATCTTTGGTATTATAATTAAGAACAATTGTTGTTTTATTTATAATAATAATGTTTTGTATAGAATCGAATATTACTTAATAAATTTTGTATATTTGACTTACGTGAAAAATTATTTTGTAAATTGAACAAACTAGTATAAGAAAAGAGATGATCATTCAAAGAGTTGAATGTATGTATTTGTTGAAATACAAGTGTGAATTATTTGAAAGGTTCAAAGAATTGTAAGTGAAACAAATTGGCAAAGTATTAAGATTCTTTGATTAGATCAAGGAATAAATACTTGTGCAATAAGTTTCTAGATCATCTCAAATGGTTTTCATAATGGACACATCGACACGCAATAATTGATTGATGTATCCGAAAGGAAAAATCATACCTTGTTGGACATGGTACGGTCCATAATGATTTTACCGACATTCCAAAGATCCTTCAGGATCATGTCCAGAAATGGTCGACATATCACTGAAAAGGTAACCTCAAAATCCACGCCCCAAGACTCCATAAAAGTTATGGATGTGGAGGATTCCTAATCTTAAGTATGTTAAGATAAGGGGTTGTCCAACTTATGTGAAAAGGTTTCAAAGGATAAGCTTGGGACAAGATTTGACATGTACTGATTTGTGGGACATCCTAAAGTAAGTTTAGGTATATGTTCTATAATTCTACTTAGCAAAAGGTGTTTGTTACGAAACACGCCGCCTTCTAAAGATAAAGGTGTTTATCATTCAAGGGCTAGTGGGAGGATAATAGATCTTGAAGAGTTCAAGAACCACAAAACACTATAAGTCAAATAAGAGGAACTCAGATGGACCTATTGTACCACAACCGAATCGTAAATCTGGAATAGTACCGAAGATACCTAGGAGGTATGGATTCATCATAGATGATGATGATGAGGTACACATCATAGAAGATGATGATCCAATTACATACGATGAGGTAAGAGTTCTAGTGTGTACAAAAGGGACAGTGGGAGCGCCGTGACATTTCTAGTATTATATGTTGATATACTACGGATGAGGAATAACTTATCAATGCTACAATCAGAAAAAATAAAGTTGTCTAAACATTCCTCCATGAATGGTTTGGGAAGAGTATCTTAATTGGGGATAAAATCTATATAGATAGATACAAGAGGATGCTCGACTTAACCCAAGGAACGTATATTCATTTGATGCTAAAGTCGTTTAGCATGGCAAACTCCAAGAGATGTCTCATGTCGATGAGCTATGGAGTGTATCTCTCTTAATAGTCCCCACGGACTCTCGAAAAGAGAGGTCGCATGAAAGACAATCATGTATGCAATGAAATGTATGAGACACGATGTTGATCACCATATTATGGAGAAGTTCACTATGAGTGCGTGAAAAACATCTTAAAGTGCTTGGCCAAGCACAAAGGATGTGATCATATTCATGGTGGGTCTAAATTAAAACTAGAGGGCTTAACAGACTCAATTTTTTCGCATGGACTAAGATGATGTGAAAAATCCACTTTAAGGTAAAGCGTTATCTTGAATAGTGGTGCAGTGAATTGGAAAGGTTCCAAACAGCAAAGAGTTGCTGGTTTAGTGATAAAGACAAAGTATATAGCTATAAATGAAGCTACAAGTTGATTGTTTGGATAAAAGTTCATTCTGTAACTAGGAATAGTTCCTAAGTCTCATCTTGGATCTAAACATGTGTTGTGGCACTTTCATTTGATTATTAGAATCATTGAAAGATGGGAAATCACTATAGAGATAGTGGACTCTCATGAACAACATTACATATCCATTAACTAAAGCTTATCCAATGCAGGATAATCGCCGTTAGAGAAGAAGAGTATAAGATACAATGGCGATTGGCTTTAGTGCAAGTGGGAGATTGAAAGTAGTATGCAAACAAGCCAATCATGTTTGATGATAAAGCATATACTTTGTAATAATCTTATTCATTTATTAATAAAAAGTATTAATTTATTAAAGGCTTTTAATTATCTACATGATCTTTTTTTATAATATGTGATAAACCCATAGTTTTAAGCAATGCTTTTAGAATAATGATGATGATCATTCTAATGAGATCTAAATTCTTAGAAAGCTTAAAAACTAAAATAGTTCCCAATCATTGGATTACTAAATTGGGGATTAGTGAATCCGCATAGATTGGTACATACGTTGCTTGCTCATTGGATGAGGATGATTGATCTCATGATCATTTGTGTGGAGACACTAAAGCAAGTATGTAGGTGCTTATTAGAGAATAAGTTCACTGAACGTGGCTCGCTAAGGAATACCTAATGGAGTTTTATTTGCTGTCAATAGGAATTCTCAGTAGTGATAGTAGTACAAGTAATCCTTGGACTTGAGATCATCATAGTATCTTGTGTATGATGAGTTAGTTACACTTTGACTTATTCCTTAAGACCCTTAGGGTATATCAAAGGTATGCTTGGGTATAATAAGTTGTACATGGAGATAATGTATGATCAATAAAGAATCTACCACTTCTAATAAAAGAAGAGAAATGTCTTATGTGATTCGATAAATGACAACCCAAAGTAGTCCTTGGTTAAGGCGAATGAAATTAGAAAGGAGTTTCTAATTTGCATTATTTGAGTTGTGCATTTAAGGATCGAAATACATATAATTAAATAAAATAAGACTTGCGAAGAATTCTATGTCTTATATTTAATTGGGACATTGTATGGTGGAAGGATTGAATTATACGGTAACTATTTACTCAAAGGTTCATTTATGATTAATGTTGAAATCTATATTATCCGGAAAGTCGCGTTGATCGCTGGGGAGGCTTATCCTATTGTAGAATAAATATTATTTATTTAAATAAATTAATTGTTTAATTTATTTATTTAAATAAGATTAGAATTATTCTAATTGATTTATTCTGTTAGGTTTAATATGGAGAACCTAAAGGGTCACACCATAAAAGGAAGAATAATTATTTAAGAAGTTAATGGCATAATCGTAATAATATGTTAAGTATATTTAATTTAATCTATGGTGATAGAATAAACTAAATAGCTTAATATTTATTATTTAATATTTTAGAAATATTAAATATAAATTAATAAGAGGAGTCTTATTAATATTATTACAATTATTATTATTTTAATTTCTAAAAGAGTTTAGGAATTAATTTAATATAAGTACTCTCATTTATTCCTAATAGGATTAGGAAGGAAAATTAGTTAAAAGAGTTTAATTAATTATCCCTAATAAGATTAGGGAGCTTAATTAATTAAAAGAATTTAATTAATTAAATAAATCTCAATTCCTTAATTGTTAAGGTGGGTTGCCCACATCTATAAATAAGAGGAGTCTTATTATGGGTGGTGGGGTAGTTAACTTTTACAACTACGTAATAATTCCAATTAGTTGGAGAGTCGCCTTTTTTATAGAGATAGGAAAACTAGGGTTTGAGCCAATACCCCTTCTTCTTGAAAATTCATTTCCTTGGTGGATCACCTCAGAGGCCAAACACATGGGTGGCTAACGTTGATCAAAGGAAGGAACCAAACCGGTGGATTCAAGGAGATCGTGGAGAAGTAGGAGGTGAACCTGCACGAGGAAGCTCGTTTCTACAAGGGTATGATTTCATAATTTCTTATTCTTCGTTTAATTAATAATTGTGCATAAAGGGTGATCCGGGTATATGGTTTGTAAATTTTTAAACTCTGATTTTTACACGCTTCCGCACTTTTATGCAATTTGATTGCGCACATGAATATTACAAACCTAACAGACAAGACTTCCGTTGTGGGGTCCACTAATGATTGTGCCATCGTACGAATATTCCCTTAACTTGACCACCCTTAACTTTAACTTTTTATCAATTTAACCATTTACGAAATGAAATAATAATTATAAGAAAATTGAATACTTTCATTTCATAAAATTCGGGGTCTTACAAATGTCACATTCACTAATTTCACTGCGTAGCATTCTTGATGCTAACAAACTGACCGGACCGAATTACACGGACTGATTAATGAATCTGAGAATTGTTCTCACTGCTGAAAAGATTTCGTATGTCCTAAATTCGCTCGTTCCTACAAAAGTTGCAGAGACAACCTCTGAGGAAGAGATTGTTACTTTTAAAAAGTGGCAAGATAATGCATCTGTGGCTCAATGCATCATGCTCGCATCCATGAGTAACGAGTTTTAGCATCAGCATGAAACCATGGATGGTCCTACTATGCTACTGCACTTTCAAGAGTTGTATAGTGAGCAAAGTAGGACTGCTAGATATGAAATATCTAAGGAGCTCTTTCGATCTCGGATGACCGAGGGTACTACCGTTGAGACTCATGTCTTAAAGATGATTAACTCGATTGAACGCTTTTGGATGACTAGGGTTTCGCCATGGATGGGGAGTTGAGTCAAGATTTAGTCTTGCAATCACTCCCGGACACCTTCTCAAAATTTGTTGTGAATTTTCACATGAATAAGTTAGATGTCAACTTGACTGAATTGCTTAACATCTTGAAAACTACTGAAGGTCACTTCCCATCTAAGAAGGACCATGTATTAATGGTGTATTAATGAAGGATCAAAAGAAACCTGATCCAGCTAGCAAAGGAATTTGCTTCCATTGCAACAAGCCGTGTCACTGGAAGAGGAACTGCAAGGATTATCTTGCGGAACAAAAGTAGAAGAAGCTTGGAGAAGCTTCGAATCCTAATCAAGGTTTGTTTATGATTGAAATTAATTTTTCTGAAAGTCAATCTTCTACTTGGGTATTGGATACCGACTGTGGTTCTCACATATGTAATAATATGCATGGACTGGTCAGAAGTAGAAAGCTGAGCAAGGATGAGGTTGTCCTGCAAGTGGGAAATGGAGCAAAGGTTGTTGCATTAGCTGTAGGGACTTATTGTTTAGCACACTGCCTACGGGTAAGTCCATTAGTTTAAATAATTGTTATTTTGTTCTGCCACTTATTAGAAACATTATTTCTATTTATGTATTGGATATGGATGGTTTTAACATTATAATAAAGAACAACAGTTGTTCTATTTATAATAATAATGTTTTATATGGTGTTGGTAATTCACAAAATGGACTTTACATTCTTGACTTGCATGAAAATATACTTCAGATTGAACAAAGTAAGAAAAGGAAAAGAGATGATGTAAATTATACCTTCACGTGGTACTGTAGACTCGGTCATATTAATGAAATAAGATTATCCAAGTTGCATAAAGATGGGCTCCTAGAGCTATCGGATTATGAATCATATCCAACTTGTGAATCTTGTCTCATGGGAAAAATGACTAAATCTCCTTTTAGTGGAAAAGGAGAAAGAGTTACAGAGTTGTTAGCGTTGGTACACACAGATGTATGTGGACCTATGACAACGAATGCACGATGAGGGTATTCTTTTTTTATTACATTCACTGACGATCACTCAAGATTTGGATATGTGTATTTTATGAAATACAAATCTGAATCATTTGAAAAGTTCAAAGAGTTCAGAAGTGAAATAGAGAAACAAACTGGTAAAAGTATTAAGATTCTTTGATCAGATCGAGAAGGTGAATAATTAAGCAGTGAGTTTCTTAATTGTCTCAAAGAAAATGGTATAATCTCACAATGAACTCCACCAGGGATGCCATAGCTGAATGGTGTATCTGAAAGAAGAAGTTGAACACTGTTAGACATAGTTCGTTCCATGATGAGTTTTACCGATCTTTCGGTGACATTCTGGGGATATGCCCTAGAAGCGGCTATATATCTACTAAATAAGGTTCCCTCGAAATCCATCCCTCAGACTCCATATGAGATGTGGACAGGGAGGAAACCTAGTCTTAAGCATATTAAGATTTGGGGATGTCTAACTTATGTGAAAAGGTTTCAAAATGATAAGCTTGGAACAAGATCTGATAAGTGCACATTTGTGGGATATCCTAAAGAAAGTTTAGGATATTATTTCTACAATCCTATTGAAGAAAAGGCGTTTGTTGCCAAACATGCTGCCTTCTTGGAAAAGGAGTTTATCCTTGAAGGGGCCAGTGGGATGAAAATAGATCTTGAAGAAATTCAAGAACCAAAAACCACTACAAATCAAATGGATGAACCTGTCCAAGTAGAGATTCCTTCTGTACCACACCCTATTCGTAAATCTGGAAGAGTACCAAAGATACCTGATAGGTATGGACTTGTCATAGAGGATGACCATGAGGTACGCATCATAGATGATGATGATCTATTAAATTATGAACAGGCTATGAGTAGTAAGGACTCAGAGAAGTGGAAAGAAGCTATGCAATCTGAGATGGACACCATGTATGAGAACCAAGTATGGACTTTGGTTTCACCACCTGAAGGCATTAAGCCTATTGGGTGTAAATGGGTCTTTAAAAGAAAGACTGGAGCAGACGGCAAGCTAGAGACCTATAAGGCCTGATTGGTCGCGAAAGGTTTCAAACAAAGACAAGGAGTTGACTATGATGAAACCTTCTCACCAGTAGCAATGCTCAAGTCCATTAGGATTTTTCTTGTGATTGCAGCTTACCATGACTACGAAATTTGGCAGATTGATGTGAAAACGGCCTTCCTAAATGGGAAACTTGAGGATGATGTGTATATGAAACAGCCAGAGGGATTTGTTTCAAAGGTTGGAATAAATTAAATCTGTATGCTACAAAGATCCATTTATGGATTGAAGCTAGCTTCTCGTAGATGGAACATCCGTTTTTATGAGACAATCAAAGAGTTTGATTTTATCAAAAATGAGGATGAACCAAGTGTGTACAAGAAGGTTAATGGGAGCGCTCTTTTATTCCTCGTATTATATGTTGATGATATATTACTGATAGGGAATGATATTCCTATGCTACAATCAATTAAAATCTGATTATCTAAACACTTCTCCATGAAGGACTTGGGAGAAGCATCCTATATTTTGGGGATAAAGATCTATAGAGATAGATCTAAAAGGATGCTTGGCTTATCTCAAGGAACGTACATTGACTCGATGATAAAGAAATTTAGCATAAAAGATTCCAAAATAGGTCTCATGCCGATGAGCCATGGAATACATCTCTCCAAGAAACAAGCCCCAAAGACACCTGAGGAGAGAGACCGTATGAGTAAGATTTCTTATGCTTCAGCAATAGGATCTATAATGTACAGTATGATATGTACTAGACCAGATGTCACTCATGCACTTAGTGTAATAAGAAGATATCAGTTGAATCCAGGAGAAGAGCACTAGAAGGCAGTGAAAAATATCCTAAAGTACTTAAGAAGAACTAAGGATGTATTTCTTGTCTACGGTGGGTCTGAATTGAAACTAAAGAGCTTCACAGACTCAAGTTTTCAAATGGACCAAGATGACAGTAAATCTGTTTTAGGGTATGTGTTTACCTTGAATGGTGGCGCAGTGAATTGGAAGAGTTCCAAACAGCAAACAGTTGCTGATTCAGTGATAGAGGCAGAGTACATAGCTGCAAGTGAAGCTGCAAAGGAAGCTGTTTGGATGAAGAGTTCATTACAGAACTTGGTGTGGTTCCTAGCATTACAGGACCAGTACCTTTATTTCGTGACAACACCGAAGCTGTTGCGCAGGCTAAGGAACCCAGGTCTCATCAGAAATCTAAACACGTGTTGAGAAGATTTCATTTGATCAGAGATATCATTGAAAGAGGAGACGTCACCCTTGAGTGTGTGGACTCTCAAGACAATATTGCATATCCATTTACTAAAGTGTTAACACAACAACAGTTCGATCGTCACTTAGAGAAGATGGGTATGAGATACCACGGCGATTGGCTTTAGTGCACGTGGGAGATTGAAAGTAGTATGCATACAAGCCAATCATGTATGATGATAAAGCATATACTTTGTAATCAATCTTATTTATTTATTAATAAAAGAATTATTTATTAAAGGCATTTATTATCTACATGGTGTTGTTTTAGTAATATGTGATAAACCTATAGTTTTAAGAAATGCTTTTAGAATCATGATGAGATCATGCTAATGAGATCTAAATTCTTAGATATCTTAAAACTAAAATGTTCCCAATCAATGAATTACTAAAAGGGGATTAGTGAATCCGAATAGATTGGTACGTACATTTCTTGCTCATTGGATGAGGATGATTGATCTCATGATCATCTGCGTGGAGAGAGTAAAGCAAGTATGTAGGTGCTTATTAGAGAATAAGTTCACTGAACGTGACTCGCTAAGGAATACCTAATGGAGTTTTACTTGCCTGTCAATAGGAATTCATGTAGTGATAGTAGTACAAATGATCCTTAGACTTGAGATCATCATAGTATCTTATATATAATGAACTACACATTGACTTATTCCTTAAGACTCTTAGAGTATATCAAAGGGTATGCTTTGGTGTAATAAGTTATATATGAAGATAATGAATGATTAATAAAGAATTTACCACTTCTAGTAAAAGAAGAGAAATGTCCTATGTGATTCGATAAATGACAACCCAGGAATCCTTGGCCAAGGTGGAATGAAATTAGAAAGTATTTTCTAATTTGCATTCATTAGGAGTTGTGCATTTAGGAATCGAAATACATATAATAAAATAAAATAAGACTTGACAATAATTTCATGTCTTATATTTAATTGGGACATTGTATGGTGGAAAGATTGAATTGTATAGTAACTATTAACGCAAAGGTTCTTCTATGATTAATGTTGAAATCTATATTATCTAGAAAGTCGTTGATCGCTAGGGATGTTTATCCCTATTATAGAATAAATATTATTTATTTAAATAAATTAATCGTTTAATTTACTTATTTAAAGAAGATTAGAATTTTTCTAATTAATTTATTCACAACCGGTTTAATATGGAGAACCTAAAGGGACACACCGTAAAAGAAAGAATAATTATTTAAGAAGTTAATGGCATAATTGTAATAATATGTTAAGTATATTTAATTTAATCTATGGTGATAGAATAAATTAAATAGCTTAATATTTATTATTTAATATTCTAGAAATATTAAATATAAATTAATAAGAGAGTCTTATTAATATTATTAAAATTATTATTATTTTAATTTCTAAAAGAGTTTAGGAATTAATTTAATATAAGTACTCTTATTTATTCCTAATAAGATTAGGAGGAAAAATTAGTTAAAAGGAGTTTAATTAATTATCCCTAATAAGATAACGGAGTATATTTAATTAAAAGAGTTTAATTAAATAAATAATACCTTATTTTAATTAAATAGGGTTACCTGATATCTTTATAAGAGGAGTCTTATATCAGATATCAGATATACACAATTCCAAGTTGTTGGAGAGTACGCCCCCTTTTTCTATAGAGATAGTAAAAACTAGGGTTTGAGCCAATACACCCTTCTTCTTGAAAATTCTTCTTCTTTGGTAGATCACCTCTAGAGGCCATACATTTGGGTGGCTAACATTGATCAATGGAAGGAATCTACTCAAAGATTTAAGGAGATCACGGAGAAGTAGGAGGTGAACTCATACCTGTGGAAGCTCGTATCTATAAGGGTATGATTCCATAACTTCTTGTTCTTCGTTTTAATTAATAATATCCATAAAGGATGTTCCGGGTAATTAGTTTGTGAAATTTTTTAAAATATGATTTTATTTTACTTTCGATATTTTTGCAATTTGATTGCTACTTTGATTTTCACAAAACCTAACACCTCTAGGCAAGCAGGATGCGATGCACACAAACTTTCAAGCCTTTACTACAAAGTTTTTTGGAGTCCTATTAGACGCGTTTAGGTGGCTGGGAGCACAGGTTTGATTTCCAACATTTGGGACGGCTACTCCATATCCACCTCCAGACACTCTACTCGAGCGAAAGGAGGATGGTGATGATGAGGACAGCTAGGGAATTTTCCTATTCCTTTTATCTCTAATGAGTACATTGTAGTTTTTAAGTTTGGGGGAATTAGGTTTATTATTGCATTTAGTATAATTCATTTCGTGTTGCATTTTATTTTGTTTTAGTTGATTGTGTTAGGACAAATTGCATGAATCCAGTTGTCAGTTGGTTTGTTATTTAGTTGGCTTATGAGGAAATTGAAATTACTTCATTCTTGAACTGATTTGAAACTTAGACTCGATTGTGATGTTATATCATAATATAAATCCTTATTTTTTTGATACTGATATAACCGGTTAGCACTCTAGAGTAACCATTATGATGTGCTTAGTTTAAAATTTCACATACTTGTCTTCTGGTGGGAATTATGTATTTTAATGAAAGAATGTTAGTACTCAAGTGGTAATAGTTAGGACTGTAAAAAGCTTAAGTTTGGGGTAATTCAGTGGGTATGCATGCCAATTTTGATAATATTTAAAAAAATATAAATAAAATAAATAAATAAATAAAATAAATAAAATATAATGAATAAACACCGTGGTTAGTCTTGTTTCGGGGCCTTTACTACTTGAGTAAGTAAGCCCGAGGGGATTGTCTTTACACCTAGCGCCCTAAGGTCTTAATGGTCTGGGAGTCGTTGGTCGAAAGCTCGCTAAGGGGTAGCACTTTTAGCCTAATAGAATGAGACATTGCACAGTCATTGGAAATATAAAAAAGAAAAAAATCAATAAACATCGCGGGAAAGTGCGAAAATCGCCCTCGTGAGTAAATAAAGGCATAAATCCCCCAGTTGACTCTTAACTTAAGTAATGCATGGTCTTGGTTAGAACTTGTTTGATTTACTGCTTCTCTTGAGTTAAAATTGGTTCTCTCCTCCCTAATAAGCATAGTATGAGAAAAATTTGTTCAATAGCATGGTTAGTGGTTGCTTCACAATCACACACTATACATGTGTTGACAGATTTGGATTTGCATAGTGTTCTGCTTTATTATCTTGTCTTGGGTAGCTTTTTTGTGTGATTATCTTCTAGTTTTCTAAGGCATTGCATTTGAATTTCATTTTTGGCTAACTATTAGATTCAATTTCATGATTGTGTAGGTTGCATACATGGTAGTTATTGCATTGCATTTTTGTTTGGTTTTGTTTTGGTTATTTGAGGGCAAGCAACAGTGGGGGTATTTGATAAGTGGTTTTATAACCACTTATTTAGATATCAACTAACTTAATTTGTTGTATAAACTCATTTGATTATCTAGCTTTTCATGCATTTGTGCTTTCTTTTGTAGTTTCATTAATGGGAACTCTCTTGGTGTAAATGGAGCTAAGCATGATTGCATGTTGATGGAAGGAGGAGATGGAGTAAGGGGCTATGCAATGGAAGATGTCAAAGTTTATAAAGATATCAAATCGAGGGGCAATCGGTGCACGACGCAATTGCTGCCCTTGACTTACCCTTTGACACGCAGATAGTCAAGGCGCGCCAGAGCAGTTTTCTCAGATGCCTGCAGTAGCATCTGCGTAAGGCCATTTAATACACATATCTGTAAATCATCAAGCACGCCTATATCCCTGCAAATTGACTTTTATTTAAGCTAGCCAATGAGATTATTGCTTGGAGAAGGAGGCATATGAATTAGACTCATATATATTAGACTTATATCAGTATGTAAGGAGAGATTCCACCTTGAGAGGGGATCACTTAGTTTAGGATTGCTCTTTTCTTCTCTTTCACTTTCCATATTAGATTAGAGTAGATTTAGTAGCTATTTTCTAGATCTGATTAGATCAGAAGATTTGAAGCAATTGGATAGCATTAAAGATTCAAACTTGGAGTAGGAGAATAGATTTGGACTTCAACTTTCTACTCTTATCCTCTCTTTGATTCCTATTTGTATTCTTATGATGTTTATTCAATTTGTAGATGATGGATTTAATTTATCTATGAGTTAAACTCTATTTTGGGATTGTAATGGAATCTATTGCCTAGTTTATTTTGATATACTTCATTGTTAGCCTTATTGATTGTTATGGGATTGTCTAATAAGATTCATGCTTATTTGCTTAGTTGATTGGCCATCAATTACTATAATAATCCATATGAACTTGAAAGATGAAGTACAGGTTTAGATTTGATCTTGATAGCTTGTGTTTGTATGTTCTACATGGTGATGGGATATATGATTTGTGCTTAGGATAGACATATACCGAAGTGCCACTCATAGTCAATTGAGGACTTGAGCTTAAACCCTAATTATTTGTAAATCACATAGACATATAGTGGTTTATGTAATGTGGATGTTCATGTGTATTCTATAAATTGTGGATTATATATGATATGGGTATGGTACATCGAGAGATGGCCATGTTTCACTTTCGTTTTCTCGACTAACAATCTGGTACAATTAATTTGTCTTTACAGGAAATGTGTTGATTTAGGTTATTCAATAGGTGAAATTGTAATCTCAAGTCTTCATTATCTAGTCTGACTCTAGGGATAGTTAGGCTTATTTAATTTAATAGTTTGAATATATAAGTACCAAATCAATCGTTTAAATAAGACTAAAATGGTTATAGGCTAGTGCTTGGTGAACTTTATTAGTTAATTCTCCGTGGAAATGATACTTTACTTACTCTTTATTACTTATTGACCGTGTATACTTGCACGCATATATTGATCGGTAAAACGACCAACAAGTTTTTGGCACCGTTGCCGGGGAATTAGTTTACTAATTTTTTTCGACATTAATTTCAATCAAATCGGTCTTAATTTAAACATTTTATTTTAATTATCTTCTTATATTTCTCTCTTTTCAGGTACCATGGATGACTTTGCTTATCAATGGCCATATGCAAATATGACTCAACCAAGGGACACAAGAAGTGATGGACTCAATGTATTTTCTGCATTGTCTGCACAAATTGAAACACTTTCGAATAGGTTGGATATTCTTACAGCCCAACGTAGTCGAAAGATCGCAGTAGTTTGTAATTATTGTGCGGGAAATCATTAGAGTCATCAATGCACTATTTGATTTGGACCAACACAATATGGGGGTGATTACCTCAACAACTATGCTTATCCCAATTATCATCAAGGTTAGTGGTATCACCTAGATTATGCATGGAGTTATAACTATCAAAACCAATACTGTATTCCAAATCCAACATATCCATCAGAATTCTCATATCCACCCCCAATGCAACAAGAAGAAGATTCAAAGTTGAAGGAATTCATATCAAAGATCATAGCAGACCATGATGAGATGATGATGAGTCAGGAGTTATCAACCCAAAATCTTAACAGACATATGGAACAACTCATTAATCCCTCAATGAATGGTCCTCAATACATGGATTTCGAAACTAAAAAAGATAATTCAAAACTGGATTATTATTTGTTGTTCAAGTTTATAGCGTCAACTGAGGAGAAGATGATTGAGCAAGATATGTCAATTTGAAATCTTCAGAATCAGATGGATAGAATGTTCGAAGCCTTGAAAATTCTCCCTCTAAACAGTTTGTGCTATAAAATGGATGCTGAAACTGATTGAGAGCCAAAAGTGTACATGCCACTAGATGAACTAAAAGAAGTGGACATTAAGGAGACAACTAGGGATATGGGAAATGAAAAACATGAGCTGACCTTTATTATACCCCAAGTGCTTTCTCAGCTAGAGTTAAAAAATCCTGTGAATTTTGCACACCCATGTCCCTTTGGTAGTCACCGCCAAGGCAAAGATCTCTATGATAATGAAGCCTCTTACAAACCATGGTGGGCTGAGGAAGAGATAATAGAAGAAGAAAAGCCTGTTGTATTTTTCATGCCTCAATTCAAAAATCTATTCACAAATACAACAGAAGAAGCACCAAGCTATGCAATGGAAATGGGGACATCAAGTACAAGAAATATGGTAGGTGGCTTCAATTCGAAGACTCTCATGATGGGGAACCTACCAACGCACATTGCAGTTCTAATGGATGGAGGGTTCCTACCTTATCGTATAGGAATTAGATAGTGATGTCAAGAAAAGAGTCCAACTAATGGACTATAAACCGAGCGCTCGATGGGAGGCACCCCATCAAATCTACCTCTTTCCCTATTTGTTTAATTCTCCATTACCTACGTTCTATCACTTTCCTTCCCTTTTGTTTAATTCTTACTACTTTAATTAATAAGTTCATTCTTAATATAGTTAATTCAATTTTAATAGCAGATGTTGTTAGAATTAAATAAGGTCTGATAGTTTATTTTGATCCTTTCCAGGAATAATCAATTGGGTAGTAAAGTTAGAAGTTCAAACATTAGGTCACAACAGTGGAAAACATTACAGTGGGAACATTTAACCAAAACTGGGCTCAGGGCAGCGTAGCTACGCCTTTGCATAGGCAAAAACTAGCGTAACTGCGCCTCATGATAGAGCAGTATCGAACACAGAGCAGCTGCGCCCTCTTCCAAGCCAAAGAAAGTGCAGCTGCACACGGGCATTAAGTTAGTTTTTAAAAATGAATAAAGAGATGTTACACCACATCTCTTCAATTCATTTTAACCTTCGAACTATCTCTCTTTCTCTCAAAACCGAGCATCACAGAGCTCTAACCAGCAAGCCCCCTCTTCAAAATTTAATATAAGATCCTTCAACCTTCAGATTCCATCCCACCATCACTTTCTCTCTCCACCAAAAACCCTAGTTTCTTCATTCCTTAAGCAAGTCTCAAATTGTTAATAGCAGTCAAGGTACTTTCAGTGGTGCACGCAAGCAGTTCTACTAAAGTTCAATGAGAGATTAGGGCTTCCCTTGTAAGTGCATTCCAAATTCACATTGCTCAATCTATAGTGCCTAAGAGGATTCGCACTCCCTTTCCATCATCTAGCAGTGACCACAAGAGCGAAGGGAATAACATAGACATTTTGGATATTTCTAGGTTTATGAACCTCTCTGCCCAACATTATTATCTAGATGTGTTGGTGGGCAAATCATTCATACCAGATAGGGGTTTGAAGCCTGGGAGAGAAGATGGGAAACTGAAAGATTAGATTGTGGCACATGGATGGGGTTTACTGGTGGCCATGCCAGTGGCTGCCCCAATGACAATAGTTAGAGAATTCTACGACATCGCTCGTGAAACTCAGAATGACATTTCTTATGTGCGAGGAAAGAAAATTCACTATACTAAGCAAGAAAATAATGAAATATTTCATGTGGACACACTGCCATTTGGTGATGAAAACTGGGTAGAATCGCAGAGATTTGAAACAGACTTAGACAAGTTGGTTAAGGAGCTGTGCAAGCCAGGCACAAAATGGACCACCAAAGCTGGCACTAACAGAAAGGGTCACTTCCCATAGACTTCGCTCAGTCGATACGAAAAGGCATGGCACATCTTCATTTGCGCGAGTATACTCCTTACCAGCCATCACGCCGATGTCACGACTGATAGAGCCACATTACTATATGGCATATTTAAAATAAAATCAATTGACATCTAGCACATCATCAATCACTCGATGCTACGATACATGAGGGGGAATACTTCGGGGGGCATACCACATGCTTCTATTATTACTCGATTGTGTTTGGCTGTGGGGGTTGATTGGGACAATGAGGCTCTGGAAATGCTGATGAGAGACATAGATCATACCACTATTCAAAAATACACCATTTGGAATGGTGTCGAGTCTCACCCTCGGGGCTTGGGGTTCATTCTGCCAGAAGATGGGTCAGAGAGTGAAGAAGATTAAGATAATGAAGAAGATAAGAAAACCAACACTGCTCATCGAAAATCTAGGGCCCCTCTAGGTAGGCAGGACTGCGATATTCGCTGCCTCCAAAGAAGGATGGATGAGATGCACACAAACTTTCAAGCCTTTACTGCCGAGTTTTCTTGAGTCCTATCAGACACGTTTAGACAACTGGGAGCACAGGTCTGGTTTCCAACATTTGGAACAACTACTCCATATCCACCTCCACACACTCCACTCAAGCGAGAGGAGGATGGTGATGATGAGGACAGCTAGGGGAGTTTCCTATACCTTTTATCTCAAATGAGAACATTATAGTTTTTAAGTTTGGGGGTATTTGGTTTATTATTGCATTTAGTATAATTCATATCGTGTTGCATTTTATTTTATTTTAGTTGATTGTGTTAGGACAAATTGCATGAATCCAGATGTCAGTTGGTTTGTTATTTAGTTGGCCTATGAGGAAATTGAAATTACTTCATTCTTGAACTGACTTGAAACTTAGACTCGATTGTGATGTCATACCATATTATAAATCCTTATCAGTCTGATACTGATATAACCGGTTAGTACTCAAGAGTAACCATTATGATGTGCTTAGTTTAATTTTTCACATACTTGTCTTCTGGTGGGAATTCTGTGTTTTAATGAAAGAGTGTCAGTACTCAGGTGGTAATAGCTAGGACTGTAAAAAGCTTAAGTTTTGGGGAATTCAGTGGGTATGCATGCCAATTTTGATAATAAAAAAAATATAACTAAAATAAATAAATAAAAAATAATGAATAAACACTGTGGCTAGTCTTATTTCGGGGCTTTTGCTACTTGAGTAAGTAAGCCCGAGGGGATTATCTTTACACCTAGCGCCCTAAGGTCTTAATGGTATAGGAGTCGTTGGTCGAAAGCTCGCTAAGGGGTAACACTGTTAGCCTAATGGAATGAGACATTGTATAGTCATGAGAAATAGAAAAAAGAAAAAAAATTAATAAATACCGCGGGAAAGTGCAAAAATCGCCCTCGTGAGTAAATAAAGGCATATATACCCCTGTTGACTCTTAACTTAAGTAATGCATGGTCTTGGTTAGAACTTGTTTGATTTACTGCTTCTCTTTTGTTAAAACTAGTTCTTTCCCTCTAAGAAGCATAGTATGTGAAAAATTTGTTCAATAGCATGTTTAGTGGTTGCTTTTCTGTTTGATTATCTTGTAGTTTTTCTGAGGCATTGCATTTGAATTTCATTTCTGGCTAACTATTAGATTTAATTTCATGATTGTGTAGGTTGCATACATGGTAGTTATTGCATTGTATTTTTGTTTGGTTTTGTTTTGGTTGCTTCTGGGAAATAAACGGTGGGGGTATTTGATAAGTGGTTTTATAACCACTTATTTAGATATCAACTAACTTAATTTGTTGTTTAAACTAATTTGATTGTGTAATTTTTCATGCATTTGTGCTTTCTTTTGTAGTTTCATTAATGGGAACTGTCTTGGTGTTAATGGAGCTAAGCATGATGGCATGTTGATGGAAGGAGGAGTGATGAGTAGGTTTTTAACCTACGATTTATCTTATTTAGCTTGTTATATTGTTAGTGTTTGAAATATTTCATGTTGCTTTTGATGGGTTTTTGTTCTTGATTGTAGGATAATAAGTGAGCTTGTCAAGATGCTAGCATTGGAAGAAAGTTTAAGCAAATCTAAACATTCTCAGATGACATGTGCCATGGGCGTGCATGATGACAAGCAAAGCGGCGTGAAGCTGTTGTTCTCTGCGTGAGAAGTTATGGTTATCTGGCCTTGCAGCAGCCGACCGTCTTAGTATTAAACTCGGTGCACGGGTAGCCCGATTTCAGACGAGTAGTGGTTTGTGTTGTTTTGTGATGCTACAAATTGAGTTGTGTTGGGAGATCTATCTTCTTTATGTAATAAGTTTATATTAGGAGTGTGCCGAGAAGGTTATTTCATGTTAATTGGGATTCTATGTTTAAGAAAAACTTGTTGGGTTTAATTAGGAGTTTTGTTTTTATTGGAATTCTTTTGTGATGAGTTTGAGATGGATTATAATTGGTAGTGATGGAGCTGAAGTGAATTAACTTATGTTAAAAGATGGGGATCCATGAAAGTGAGAGAGACACTTAGAGACACACAATTGTCTAGCAAGATTTTGGAGGAACGAAGAAAAGAGGTGATTTCACGAAGATTGCAGATTTGATGGGCGAGAATGGTGGTGCATTACTATTATTCTTTAATTTCAATTTGTGTAATCAGAATGATGATTTCTTTTATTTGTTCAGTATTTAAATCATTAGTTATAAACTAAATTACTTTTTAGGCTTGCAATGGATCTTTAATGTTGGATGACAATTATTATGTCTTGATTTGAGTTTAATAAATTGTTAATTCAGTTTATCTATTGTGATTTGTGATTAATTTATGAATTGCTTGATCACCAATTGTATGTGGAATTGTATGGATTCTAGAGAGGATGTATGATTCTAGACCTATTCACAATAGCATGTGTTCTTGAATTCTGTGATTAAATAGAATCTTGATTTATGTTAGGGTAGAGATATGCCTAGCATCGCATGTAATCTGGTAAGAACATGGAATTAAATCCTTCTTAATTGTAATTCACATAGAGATATAGTGGATTAGTTATTTAGGGTGTTTGACTTAATTCTATCTAATTTTTGGATTTAAGTTGATATGGTTTTAGTGCATTCAGAGATGGCTAAATCTACATGAGTGTTCTTGATTAATAAACTGAGATAATGAATTAAATTTGAAATAAGGTGTGATAATTGGAATGATACTTAAAGTGAAGTTGTAAAGCCTAAATCTCCATTAATTATTTGAAATTAAGGTTTTAAGTTGTGTTGATTAATTAAAATTTTTAGTTTATAAGTTATTTTTAGTTATCATTCTTAATTTTGATTAGTTTAATAAAATTGGGTTAATACAAAATTGATAATTGTTAAGATTAATTTCTTGTTATTCATTGTGGGAACGATACTCTACTTACTATTATATTACTTGTTGATCACGTATACTTGCGAGTTGTGCGTAATTAGATTTTACACCAACAAGTTTTTGGCGCCGTTGCCGGGGAGTAGTATAGATTTTAATAATATTGCAATATCAGATTAATTAGTCCAGTTTTACTTAAAGACTTTTTCTTTTGTTTAGTTCTTCTATTTCAGGGTCTTAAAGTCGGTATATGCAAACTTGGTCCAAAAACCCAGACTTGCTTCCTTTTGAGGACGACATTGAGAAACAGTTTCAAAGGCTAAGTAAGTGGATCAAGGAAACAAGGGAAAACTTCGAGAATTCTGAAAAAGAAGAAGCAATGGCTGCCGAAGACCAGAAAGCGTTGAGAGATTTTGTTACACCTAAGGTGAGTGAGCTTCAGCCGAGTATCACCAGGCCTTCTATAGCTGCGAATACATTTGAGATTAAGCTTGGGACTATTCAAATGATTCAGAACTCGGTACAGTTTAGGGGACTAGCAAATGATGATCCAAACGAACATTTGGTTAGGTTTTTGGAGATTTGTGACACTTTCGGGTATAATGGGGTGTCAGATGATGTAGTTAGGCTTCGCTTGTTCCCATTCACTCTGTGGGACAAGGCGAAGAGTTTGTTACACTCTCTACCGCCGGGATCAATAACAACATGGGAAGACCTCGCTCAAAAATTTCTAGCAAAATTTTTCCCACCAGCCAAGACTACATAAATGAGGAATGAGATAACTACGTTTGAACAGCAGCATGGGGAATCACTGTATGAGGCATGGGAAAGATACAAGGAATTGCTCAGAAAGTGCCCTCATCACGGATTACCTAAATAGCTACAAATGAACAAATTCTACAATTGGTTACATGCAAATCTTAGGACTAGTATTGATGCAACATCGGGTGGAGCATTTATGGCAAAGAGTTATGAGGAGGCGTACGAGTTGATAGAGACAATGGCGGCTAACAATTACTAGTGGCCCACGATAAGATTGACACAACCTAAGGCAGCTGGAGTGTTAGAGGTAGATGGAGTGACGACATTAGCAATGCAGATTTCAGCACTATTAAAGAAGGTGGATGTTTTGTCGGGGGTACAGACTCAGCAGGTTGCAGTTATTTATGAATTGTTCGCGGATGAACATCCTACAGAACAATGTGCAATCTTAATTGATTAATAAAATCAATTGATTAAATAAAGGTTGAATAATAAACCTAGACAGAAAATAAGTGAATGGATTTGATAGTTATGTGAAGAAAATTTAAGGATTTCAAAATTCTGTGAAGGATTTTGGTGGGTTTAAAATCTTTTGGTGAATTATTCAGGATTAAGTATATAAGTGTATATGCTCTGTGTATTGTGATTATGTGTTTAATGTATGTGATTAAGGGTTACGATACGGGAGAATATTAGTATAAAAAATATATACTAATTTTAAGAGATTTATTTTATACATCTCAGTATAAAATAACCATGTAGGCCCTATCCAAAACTGAGCTCATGCCGACTTAAAATGACCAAGTTATGACCATTTCAAATTTTATGATTTTTCGACGAAAACGACTATAACTGGAGTTCTATAACTCCGATGGCCACGGAATTTAATCTGGAGGCTCACGTTAACATGTGTAAGATCCCCCCCAAGAGTTGGGAATTTCTGGAGTTAAATGTGAAGTAGCTAATTTCTTAAGGAATTAAATAAAAATGATTTTTGAAATATACTAAAGAAAGTTGGAAAATTATGGAAAAATAATTTTTGTGTATGAAATATATGTATATATGTTTCGACAAAGGATAGAAAAATAATAAGTTGATTTGGTGTTTTCGTGAAAAGGATGTCGAATCTAGCTTGCTGGATTGAATAATTTATGAATCTAGTTTGCTGGATTGAAGGATATATAATGAATCTAGTTTGCTGGATTGAAAAACAGTTTACTGAATTTAAAATATATTGAATCTAGGTTGTTGAATTACAAGCTAGGTTGCTGGATTTGGAATCCAGGTTGCTAGATTTGGAATCTAGTCTGCTGAATAGGCAATTTGGTTGCTAGATTTAGAATGCAGGTTGCTGGATTAGTATTTAACCTATTAGATGTTAAAGAATAACTTATGAAATAAAAAAGCGAATGTTAAATCATAATGTATATGATATAGTGATTAAAGAATTATCAAAGGATGATAATAATACTAATGTTGTAAGGTGATATCAAATATTTAATTATGTCATTAAGTGTTAGATAATTGATTGATAAAGTAATTGTATTTTGATACAAAGTATGATATGCTGATTAAAAGACCAATCTTATTAATGATAGGTCTTACAAAAGAAGTTAACTTAAATTGCGTAGCAGTAGTTAAAGAATCATGCAAGTTTCCTAAGTCAACCTTGAGTTATATCTGTTTAAATACCATGGTGGTAAATTATTGTTAATTAGACCACGTCCAAGAATTTATTGTTGATTATTCGCAGTTAGTGCATGTTTATTAATTCAAATTGAATTAGTGATTCTGAGAATATACTTGGAGAATAATTGTTATTGGATACTTATATCCGTAGAAGCTATTATTAATAGTACAGATAATTCCTGTCTATTGTTGAATCGTGTAGAGAAATATCTTAGCTAATTGTTCTGGCTAGACGAACATTATTGATAGATCGATGCCAATTATTTTGGCTAGATCGAAAGAGAAACTTGATAGGTTTGAGAAGAAAAGAGAAAAGAAGTGATTAGATATTGAAATCATTGTATTTCGTTGTTAAATCAAATTTTGATTCAAAGACTGAGAAGAACAACCTTTTATGTAAAGGGAACATTTTTGGTCGTATATTTGGCCTTTACGCGCGTTTTAATTATTATGCATAATATAGGGTATAATAAAGCTGTGACGCCCCCAAAACAGGTATACATCACCCATCTTGAGTCGCCAGAAAATACACTATAAAAATCATTTATAACTTCATTTATGCAACTATTGTGAAAAATACGACGACATGTATACTGTGAGTTTTAATACAAATGTATGTAACTCTCATGGTACCTCGACCACAACCATACAATGGTACGTTACATAAAGGTAGAGTCAAAAACTGTTTTAGAAATTAAAATCTCTAGGAAGTGCTCAAGGAAACCTTCGTACATAGGAGGCCATGAATCTAAGTTATGATAGATATCATATGTCCAGAGAATTATCCTTGGTTAACCCAATAGACCCCAAAGAAAAACGAGAAGATTACTATCATGTTCCTTTCAATGGTGAGTCTTCTCCTGACATATAACTATCTCCACTGTCTCCAAGGGAAAATTATATTTCAAATAAACTCCAAGATCATATAGGTAGTGCTCGTAGATACTCAGCAAGTGGATGTGCACAACCCTGTCTTATGATAACACGAGGTTGTATGTCATTAGACATCTTGTATGATAGTGACAAAACACCCTTCCAAAGTAGGGTTCGCCTCACCCTATTCGGTTCACAAAAATTAAATATCAAATGACGTATACAATACGACACACTTATCTAAAGTTCTCAATAAAATTATTTCCATACTATTTAGGGAGAACCTCAACAGCTATAGACCACCGTTCTATTCCCATGTTATCCCCGCTCGACCCAGCTACACTCTTATTACCTGAAAGGAATTGTGAAACAAAAGGGTGAGCACAACTAGCCCAGTAAAGAATATCATAACTAAAGATAATTAAATTATCAATTGCTTTCGTCAATAATAAATCAGAGATTTAGAACGTATGATAGATGACAAAACTTTTCAACCATAGTTGCAGCGGAACGAGCAATCCGTTAAAAGTGTCAAATAGACCATCAGGTCTATTATCTTCTCTATGTTAAAAGTCCACCAATAATGTTTTATCCCTGTAACATCAATCAACAATTCCTGTCCACAATCATATGAATAACTCATAATCATAATTGTGATTCCAAATTCCTTTTCGCACCCAGGACGAAGATAATTTTTATCACCTATCTTCACCTGAAACATCAAAAATCATGGTTATATCAAATCTCAGTTCCTGCTCATAATCATACTAATAAATTCATCTTTGCACTACAGCCAAAGATATTCATCAAAAATTCATCTTTGCACTACAGGCCAAAGACATACAACTGTATTTTAGAAGCGTCAAGCAGAGCATGATATCTACTATCTTCTATGAATTTTAAAGTTTATTATCAATATTTTATCGCTGAGACTCAGCTTAATAAATAATCCACATCATCGAATCACCCCTGCACTACGGCCAAGGATATTCGTTAATATCACATCCATGAATTATCCATGCACTACGGCCAAGGATATTCATTATTATCACATCCATAAATTAATATTTCATTGCTGAAACTTAGCTCAATAATTAATCCACACCATCAATTCATTCCTGCACTATAGGCCAAGGATATTCTTTTAGTATCACGACCACGAATTATCCATGCACTACGGGCCAAAGATAATCGTGTTTTCATCAATGGTCCTGATCATGCCATAAAACAATTCATCTTTGCACCCTTGGCCGAAGAGAATCCATAGCCATAATCATACCAAAAACTGTCCATCAATGCACTACGGCCAATGAGGACTTTTTCCACATCATTTGTAACATTACCGTCATGATTATACCGAATAATCCCTGGTCATAATCATACCAAGTCCATCTATGCACTACAGGCCACATATGACTTTCAACATAATATTTACATGAGAATGATGATAATGATATAAATATTAATCAAACAAAAACAAGGATAAATATTAAAGACTTTAAATTTATCCAAATATTATCAATCACTTAATAAACTCATAATCAAATATTATTAATATTATAATAATATTTTAATTACTTCTTAAACTTATAAACAATTTATTTCAATTGTTTTCACTTTACCAAATAATGCATTTAATCATTCAAAAATGCCATACTCATAAGATTTCATCACTAATGATTAAATCCCTCATCAAAAATATGCATATACCTTATATAGGATTTCCAAGGCATAAAATCCTATTTTCCAACTTTGTTACTTCACATAACATATTTAACTCATTTACTCATAACTAGATCATTTTCATGAAAAATACTAAATCAGTTTCAAAAATATTTCTTTTCTGGGATTTAGCATAATATAGTCCCATATTGAACATATATTTTTCTCGAAATTTTTAAAATTCATTTACTATTTTTCAAAAATCAATTTCTAATTAATTCTTTAAGAAATTAGCTACACGAAGTTTAACTCCGAAATTCCCAAATCTTGGCGGGATCTTACACATGTTAACATGATCTTCCGGTTTAAATTTCATAGTCATGAGTTATAGAACTCACATTACAATGTTTTAAATCGGAAAAACCTAAATATTGAAATGGTCATAACTTGCTCATTTTAAGTGGAATGAGCTCATTTTTTTACAGAGGTACTTTATACCATATATTTTCATGTCTCAAAAGGCCAGAATTGTTCTAACAATTTAAGTGGTCAAACAGCACTCTTTTACAAAAATCAAGACAAGAGCATTTCGGTAATTTCGACTTTTTCATCCTTTACTAAAATCAGCCCACACCTAAAATCTACAACACCTTTTCCGGTGATTCCACTTGGAGATGCTACAAAACTCATAGATATAACTCTAGAACTTGACAACACTCAAAATTCAAAATATAATAGGAGATATGGTTGATTGAATTTCTGTTCCATTTTCACCAAAATCGATTTTCAACCCTTTGTGATTTCTAAGAAACTTTCATGTTTTCACATAATAACCAACATAACTCATCATGACAATGACATAATAATTCAATAAAACAAGTTTAAGAATAAATTTATCTAGGAACTAATAACGTCCAAATTGTCAACATGATACTTCTTTGTAGAATAAAATTCAAGAATGCTCAGAAGAATATTTCCATGAAAAGATACTGGATGAAGCGCAAATATCAAGGATATTCCACTAATTTCATGGAGTATAGAAGTCAAAACATTAACCAACTAAGTATAATAAAGAATGGAATAATAAAAGAAATCACCATGCTTGCGGTACTTCGCATAGTCAGGTTATTCCAACAGAATAATAATTAACGGAACCAGGTCAGGCGTAATATGCACCGACAGGATATTCCAACAGAATAATAAAGAATGGAATAACAACAGAAATCACCATGCATGCGGTACTTCGCATGGACAGGTTATTCCAACAGAATAATAAATGATAGAACCAGGTCCGGCGTAAACGCACAGATAGGGTATTCCGACAGAATAATAAAGAATGAAATAACAACATAAATCACCATGCATGCGGATTTCGATGACAGACAAAGTTATTCTAACAAAAAATAAATGATGGAACCGGTCCCACAGTAAACGCATAGATGCAGGATATTCCAAATGAATAATAAAGAATGGAATAACAATGAAATCACCATGCATGCGGTACTGCAGATGAGCGAGTTATTCTAATGAATAATAAATTATGGAACCGGTCCCAAGTAAAACGCATAGATAGGATATTTCGACAGAATAATAAAGAATGAAATAATAGAAGAATTTCACCATGTATGCGGTACTTCGCATATACAGGTTATTCCAACATAATAATAATGAATGGAATAACAGAAGAATATCACCATGTATGCGGTACTTCGCATATACAGGTTATTCCAACATAATAATAAGAAATGGAATAACAGAAGTTCTTTTCATGAATACGAAAGAAATAATACCCCTTACAGGTACAACAAATAATATCCCTTACAGGTACAACAAATAATATCCCCTACCTTTTAAAGAAGAGTATTCCGAACGGTAGGGCGGGAATATACTTGAAGAAAACTTGCACTATCTTCTACGCTCAAAGCTTTCTTAAACTCTAAAGAAATACGCTCGAGATTACAGAAGAAGAACTCTCTCTATAGTTTCTCTCTCTAGAGTTTCAGTGAATTCGTAATAAATAATGAAGGAATGAGCTTCTATTTATAGGAGAATGGACCGAATAGTAACCAATCCATGAACGGTCTAGATTGATTTACTTTTAAATGGACGGTCCAGATTGGTTTACAATAAAATAAAATATATTCTATTTATAATCTAATAAAACGAATAACTTTTAAAAAAAATTTACTATGCAAACACTATGCAGGCACTATACAAACACTATGCATAATAAAATATAATATAGTCTAATTATTGTCTAGTAAAATGAATAACTTTATAAAAGTATTCTATTTTATATAAAAAGATTTTACTATTAGCCTAATAAAACGAATAACTTTATAAAAGTATTCTGTTTTATATAAAAAGTTTTTTTGTTTTATTACATTAATAATACTAGTAAAACAAAACTTCATTATCACTTACTTTGAAAATTTTTCAAATGTCACCCTTAACTTTAAACTTTTATCAATTTAACTATTCACCAAAATAGAAAAATTGAATACTTTTATTTCATAAAATTTGGGGTCTCACAAAAGCTGATCACTTTATATACTTGCAGAGTGGTATGATTTAATATTTATGGTTATCTGATACACCTGGGTATATCAAAGAATATCTTTGATAGTTACTCGAGAAGTGAAGTTCTAGATCCTTTGTGATCACTCAACATAAACTTTTGAAAATATTTCCATACTGTTATTTGGGTATATCAAAGTAAATATTTGATAGTTACTCGAGAAGAGAATTTCAAGATCTTGGAAGATCATTCATCATAAACTCTAGAAAATATTTCTAAATTGTTATTCAATATAATATAATAGAAGTTTGGAAAGTATTGTACCCTTTCATTATTGAACTATTGTGTTGCATAGGTTGTGAGAAGATTGGTTAGAGAAGAACAAATTGTTCAGCTATTTCAAAGTTCTCCGAACTTTGGAGTTATTCTATCGAATTAGATAGTCTGTTGTTTTTATTCTTATACATTCATTGTATATCTTAACCTGAGGGGCAAATTTGTTGCTCACACTTGCTAAATAATACTTTTCAGCTAGGGACGAAGTGGCAGGAGGTGCTGTGAAGGACAAAGGCAAAGGGATAGTGATAGCATAGTTCCATGAACATTATTATTTTGTTGTATTTGTGAACCCTTTTTGTATATCTAAAGGGTATTTTTGTAATGTTAAGGTTAGAGAAGCTGGGGTAATGTATTAACTATATCAGTTAATGAAGTGTATGTTCCTATTTATAATTAAATGGGTAGTTAAATGTTATTTATACTGTGGATCGTGAACACCAAACTCGGGAGTCAGGTAATCCAGATTTGGGGGTATCACAGGTTGGTATCAAAGCTGTAAGTTATAAACCTTAAGTGGGGGGAGGGAACCCTAGGATTATAACCATAAGCGAGATAGAGAATACTCATTTAGAGTACTAAGTGAGGGATTGCCGAAGCGCATTGATAGTGAGATATGTGGACACATAGTGTGAGAAGTTTGTACTATTAAATTACTAATCAAGCTGTTTAAACTGACTATAGGATATTAGCAGAAGATGAAATGAGTACGGAGATGCTAGCGGCTATTGCACCAGTGCCAGTAGCCGAGGTGCCAGCGCAAAGCGAGTCAGTTGAAGAGGTGGGAAAAGATGAACCGATGGTCAATCTTGGGAGTGATCATGATGATTATCCCGAGATGTACCTGAGTAGTGATGCGGAGGATGAGTCCGAAGAAGCTAAGGTGGAGAAAGAGAATAAGACAAAAATTAGAAAATATGGTCATGAATCTGCAGAAGTAAAAGAACTCCAGAGTAAAGTATTTCTCTTGGAGAAGTTGTGGAAAACGGAGAGAGCATTACGCGAAATGACCGAAGAACGAAACGAGTTGAAGGCGCAGGTGGATAAGATGAAGACTAAAGGTGATAGATCGTCTGAAGGAATAATCAAGAAGGACAAGAATAAGAGAAAGAGGGATCACGACAGTGATAACTCTGAAAATTCAAACCCGAAGAAGAAGCAAGTCTGTAGTAAGTGTGGAAAGACTCACGCGGGAGAATGCATGATGTGGAAGAATGTGTGCTTCAATTGTAAGCAGGAAGGACATATTTCCCTACATTGTCCTAAGCCAAATATGAGGAAGTGTTATTCATGTGGGAGAACGGGTCACAGATTCAACAAGTGTCCCAAAAAGAAGACTGGTAAAGGACGGTAGATAGCTTAAGTTTAAGCGATAATATCTTTTGATAATGTGTGATATTAACATTGAGAACGATGTGTAAACATATGTAAATATATATGATTGTATGAATGAAATCTTTATTTTCTATATGAATATAAGATTACGATTAATTTGTGAGTTCTTAAAACTCATAATTATGGTAAGTTCATGACTCATAATTATATGAGATGTTTCTGAACCCCTCAGAGAATGGACGCCAATGGTCTGACTAGGATAAGTTCATACACTCATATAATTGTGGTAAGTTCTGAACTCATAAGTATGGTAAGTTTGACGAACTGGAAATAGTTATGTGAAAATGGAGAAGTGCAACTTTTTATGTAAAGTTGTGTGGGTTAATCCCAAAATTTATTTAAAAAGGGATAGTGATATGTGTTAAGTACTAAAAGTACTATGTGCTATTTGAATAAATATGCGATTATATGAGAATTATGTGTTGAATTCTTATTATGTTAAGAATTTGTGTAGAAAAAAGAAAATTAATGTAAGATTTTTATTTAAATCAGATCATGCCGTCTAAACGACAAAATCAAAATCAAAGAGAAGAACAGTCAGTAAATAATGAAGGGATGCAGAATTTCGTAGATATGTTGGCCCAAGCTATGGGAAATAGAGCTCCAGCAGGAAGAGTGAGAAATCAGCCAGCTGATAGATTGGCTAACTTCAAAGACTTTAAAGCGGTGGGACCGCTAGAATTCAAGGGAACCACGAATCCGATTGAAGCCCAAACTTTGGTGAAGGAGATGGAGAAAGCATTTATCATCGCGCGAGTGGTAGAAGAGCAGAAGACGGCTTTTGCAACATACTTGATGAAGGGAGAAGCCAATTATTGTTGGGAGACTAATCAGACTAGAGCTGGTACAGCTGTGGTGACTTGGACAAGATTCAAAGAGCTATTCTTTGAGAACTACTTTTCACCAAGTATGCAAGCTTGGATGGAGGTCAAGTTTCTAGAACTGAAGCAGGAGAATATATCAGTGTCTGAATATGCTGCTAAATTTAACGAGTTAGCGAGATTTGTACCTCATTAGGTGGATACGGAGCTACGAAAGGCAAGAAAGTTTGAGAATCGATTGAAACCAGGTATATACAACAAAGTAGCTATATTACAGATTAATACGTTTGCGGCTTTGTTGGAAAAGGCAATAATTGCTAAAAGGGGAAGCGAAGCTGCAATCCATTATAATTAGGAGAAAAAGAAGAAGACTAATGATGGAGGAAGCAGTGGTGGTAGTAATCCAAACAAGAGAAAGTGGAACGAGAATACCCAGTTGGGTAACAAGACAGAAGGGAATAAGAAAGGAGGGGAGCCATGTGCTACACCCAATTGTCCCTTGTTTGTTATAACTGTTGTCAAGAGGGACACATATCACCCAATTGTCCCAATCCAAAGAAGATACAAGGTTGTTTTGCGTGTGGATCGACCGATCATCTGGTTCGGAGTTGTCTGAAGAGAAATGTGGAGAAGGGAAGTGCCAACAAGGGACCCGATGGTGGAACCTTGGCGATTAAAGGACCTGCTCAGTCAGGGAGACCAATGGCCCGTACATTTAATATGACGGTGCAAGATGCAATGACTGCCCAGGAGGTGGCGATAGATAACAATTTCGCGTAATAATATAAATACGCGAGTAATATTGGATATATAATGCTGTGAATAGTTTCTTTTATAGATCCAAATCACAAGTTAGTATATTAGACACAAGTTAATATTGTGTTGATATAAGTGAATTGATGATATAACTTTAAAAGATTGTAGAGAGTACGAAAGTGGTGATTCCGAGGACGGAATCCTTATAAAGGGGGGGAAGAATGTGACAACCCGATAATTTATACGATTAATAAAATCTTAATTGATTAAATAAAGGTTGAATAATAAATCTAGGCAGAAAATAAGTGAATGGATTTAATATTTCTGTGAAGAAATTTTAAGGATTTCAAAATTCTATGAAGGATTTTGGTGGGTTTAAAATCTTTTGGTGAATTATTCAGGATTAAGTATATAAGTGTATATGTTCTGTGTATTGTGATTATGTGTGTACCGTATATGATTAAGGGTTATGATACGGGAGAATATTAGTATATAAAATATATACTAATTTTAAGAGATTTATTTTACACATCTCAGTTAATTAATTTTATAACCTAATTATAGAAAGTCTAATTGGGTTAAGGAAATAAATATGCACGAGTAAGAATTTATGTTATAATTGAGGATATAAAAACCCTAATTAAATGATTTGGGTTGGATAAGAATTAAAGGTATTGGACTATGTAAATTTTATAGCCCAAGTGTTGGCCCAATGAAATTGGTTAGAGGCCCAAGCAATACATTAAAAGAATGGCCCAACTTTTAGCCCAAGTAGGAGAGGACTTCTTGGACATTTAGCAAATCAAATAAAGCATAAAAAGGAAACTAATTTTGGGCAATCTAAGGCCACTTGGCCAGATGGGAGAAGGAGAAAAAGGAAGCATGTAATGTAATGATGATAACTTATTTTAGTTTACAAAGTGGTTCACCAACTATGGTAGGTGTCACTTGCTTATTTTGCCATCATTTTTGTTCAAGCTTGCAAGCAACAACTATATGATCAAGTGTGAGAGAAAGAGAGAATGTGGTGGAAGAATTAAGGGCTATATGGCCGGTTAAAATAAGAGGAGAAGGAGAGTGGATATAGATAGTTGATATATATTCATACCTAATAAAAAAAATCTATCTTATTTTTTCTCTTTCATCTCTTTTATTATTCTTACAAGAATTGAGAGAGAGAAAGAGAGAGAGAGAGCCTAAGAGTTCGATAGCTCCAAGAGAGGAGAAGGAAAGAAGAATTTTGATCTTCATACACCCAAGATCCATCTCATATTTTAGAAGGAGAAGAAGGAAAAGCTAAGGTATAGCAAAATTTCTACTTATGTAGTCTAATTTCCTTTGTGGTTTGATTTGATTTTTGACAATATGAAGTTATAATCATGAGGTTTAAAACCTTAGATCTTTGTGTATATAAGTGTTTTATGTTTAGATCTAACCCTTTTGAGGATCAAAAGTTAGATCTAAAGTATGAAATGGAAGCTAGTTTTTTCAAATGTATAAAATCTTAATTTTCTTAGCCTTGATGGTGTTTAATCTTGTGTTTGATGATTGTTTGATGAAATAAATATTGTATCATGGTAGAATCATCAGTATATGAGGTATTAGTAAGTGTTATTGTGACACCCCCAAAATAGATCCACACGACCCATTCTGAGTCGCCATATATCACACTATAAAAATCATTTACAAACTTCATTTATACAACTGTTGAACTGTCGTGCAGAATACAACCACAGTTAAACTGTGAGTTTTAATACAAATATATGTAATTCTCATGGTTCCTCGACCACAATGTGACAATGGTACTTTACATAAAAGTACAATCAAAAACTGTTTTAGATATTAAAATCTTTGGGAAGTACTCAAGGAAACCTTCGTACATGGGAGGCCATGCGTCAAGGTTATGATATATATCATATGTCCACAGAATTATCCTTGGTTGACCTAATAGACCCCAAAGAAAAACAAGAAGATTACTATCATGTCCTTTAAGCGTATTTTCATCATAGAAACTAGGGTTTACACCTGGGGAGAGATTCCAACGTAGAACGAAGCCAAAACATCTACTTCTCCACTTCTTCTTGGGATTATCTACCATTGTGGATTTTTATTATTGTTTATTGGATTTCTATGAGGATTTAAACGTTGAGCATTGATTTCTATTTAGCGATTGGGTTTGATCGTTCTATCTTTCATATTTCAATTGTTTGTTTATTGATCATGTTTAGCATTGATCCCATAATGGCTTTTACTTCAAACATGAACTAAACTCCATTATGGGATTCTAACGGATTTTAATATGTAGTTTGGTTGTACACTTAAATGTTAGGGTTGTTTTGCATATCATATGGGATATTTATCATGATTGTTTTACATGTATAAATGCTTGATCACCATTCATCTCAATACTTGTATGGAATTGACAATGAACATATAGGTATGGATTGTAATCATGATAGCATGCGAATATGGGGCTGTTGTATATGGCTTGTGTATTTTGTGAACCAGATAGACATATACTGTTTCACCGTATGAGCTAGAATAAGGGCTTGAGCTTAAAATCAATATAATTGCAATTTCACATAGACATATAGTTATTTTGGTTGTATTGGTGATTACATAGAGTCTAACATCTGTAGATGTTGTGTAAGTATGTTATAGTGCATTGAAAAATGGTTATAACTCTATTCGTGTTCTTGGCTATTTTCCTGTGATATGTGAACATTTCTTGCATGATAGTGGCGATTAGGTGAAATATTAAATGAAGTTAGGGTCCCATTATTTCTAGATTATATTTCTTCCATTTGTATTCTTATTTTCAGTTATTATTCATAATTAGTTTAATTCAACACTTTTAGTCATTAGTCTAGGCATATAAATTTTGTGAGTTAATTGATGCATGATAGTTAAATTTAACAACTTTCTATGTGGGATCGATACTCTACTTACCCTGTATTACTTGTTGACCCGTGTATGCTTGCATGAGTTAGAGCTCTTTTATTAGAACTATAAAAGAGGCAACACTTAGTCAATATAACCTCTAGACATCAATTATTATCGAAATAAATGTCAATTTTTCACTAACACCAATAATCCCAACACAATGGAACTATCAATTTCATCTTTAATCAACACGAACTTATTCATCATTAATATTATAACTCCCAATATTTAACAACCAGGTCGTTCCCAGGAAAGAGGGGGCTTTACGATAAGGATTTCTCCTTATTAGCGCGCAATTAGGTGACCAAACCTCTCCTTGAAAGAACATCTAGACATTGTCAATATTGCAAATAATAATATGAATAACTTTGTCGTCTCAATTATTGATTTAATAATATAACATATTATGCAGATGATACTATGACAATAATTGAATCAATAATATAAGAGATATGATGCAGCAATTACTGTAGCAATAATTGAGTATAATTGAGTGACTTCTTACGTAAGCATCAATAATCAATACCGTGTGCTACTATGCAACCACGCATATTACTGTACTTTTACTACCGGGTAGTTCAACAGTTTTAACGGTAACACTTTCGTCGTTATTTTTAATAAAAGATAAATCTGTCGTTTACTAAATACGACAATATTTCCGTTGGGGGGTCCACCAATGATTATGCCGTCGAATGAATATTCTCTGTGAAAATCAATATTCCCTGACCAATCGAATATTCCCCGACACAACGAATAACAACTTGCTTACTTTGTAAAATTTTCGAATATCACCCTTAACTTTAACCCTTTCTCAATTTAACCATTTACTAAATAACATAATAATTATAAGAAAATTGAATACTTTCATTTCATAAAATTCGGGGCCTTACAATCTCCCCTTATAAAATTTCACCCTCGAAATTTATGTACCTTGTAGTTCGAAGAGATGAGAATACCTTGCTTTCTTTTTGGGTTGTACCTTCCTAGTTATTTCCTCTGTATCATGATTTTTCCATTGCTCATCTTCTGTATTTCAGATATCATTCTAGAATATATCTTCAAAACAAAGGTTGATTGACATATCACAATTTGTTAACTTATCAAGAAAATAATTTTAGCTTAGGTAAGTCACACACTAGCGTCTCTACTCCTAGTTCTAGACTCTTATCTCCGACAGAGACCATATCCCTAAGCTCTGATACCATTTGTGATGCCCCCAAAATAGGTCCACACGACCTATTCTGAGTCACCAGATATCACACTATTAAAATTATTTACAAACTTCATTTATACAACTGTTGAACTGTCATGCAGAATACGACAACAGTTAAACTGTGAGTTTTAATACAAATGTATATAACTCTCATGGTTCCTCGACCACAACCTTACAATGAAACTTTACATAAAAGTACAGTCAAAAAATGTTTTAGAAATTAAAATCTTTGGGAAGTACTCAAGGAAACCTTCGTACATGGGAGGCCATGCGTTAAGGTTATGATATATATCATATGTCCACAGAATTATCCTTGGATGACCTAATAGACCCCAAAGAAAAATGAGAAGATTACTATCATGTTCTTTCCAATGGTGAGTCTTCTCTTGACATATAACTATCTCCACTATCTACAATTGAAAATTATATTTCAACCAAACTCCAAGATCATATAGGTAGTGCTCGTAGATATACTTAGCAAGTGGATGTGCACAACCCTGTCTTATGATAACACGAGGTTGTATGTCATTAGACATCTTGTATGATAGTGGCAAAACACCCTTCCAAAGTTGGGTTCACCAAAATTAAATATCAAGTGACGTATACAATACGACAAACTTATCTAAAGTTCTCAATAAAATTATTTCCATACTATTTAAGGAGAACCTCAAGCGACTATGTAACCATCGCTCTATTCTCTGTAATCCCCGCTCGACCCAAATTTACACTCTTATTTACGAAAGGAATTGTGAAGCAAAAAGGGTGAGCACAACTAGCCCAAAGAAAGAATATCATGACTAAAGATAATTTACATCATCAATAGCCTTCATCAGTAATAAATCTGAGATTTAGAACATATGGTAGATGATAAAACTTTTCAACCATAGTTGCATCGGAACAAGCAATCCATTAGAAGAGTCAAATAGACCATCAGATCTATTATCTTCTCCATGTTAAAAGTCCACTAATAATGTTTTATCCCTGTAACATCAATCAACAATTCCTGTCCACAATCATATGAATAACTCATAATCATAATTGTGATTCTAAATTCCTCTTCGCATCCAGGATGAAGATAATTTTTGTCACCTATCTTCACCTGAAACATCAAAAATCAAGGTTATACCAAATCACAATTTCTGCTCATAATCATACTAATAAATTCATCTTTGCACTACGGCCAAAGATATTAATTAGTAATTCATCTTTGCACTACAAGCCATAGACATACAACTGTATTTTAGAAGAATCAAGTAGAGCATGATATCTACTATCTTTTACGAATTACAAGTGTATAATCAATATTTTATCGCTGAGACTCAGCTTAATAAATAATCCACATCATCGAATCATCCCTGCACTACGGCCAAGGATATTCATGTAATCATCAATGGTAACGATTATACCGAAAAATTCCTGGTTATAATCATACCAATAACTGTCCATCAATGCACTACGGGCCAATGAGGACTTTTACCACATCATCTATAACATTACGGGTCATGATTATTCCAAATGATCCCTGGTCATAATCATACCAATAAACAGTTCATCTATGCACATAAGCCAAAGATACTCATCAATTAATAGTTCATCTTTGCACGTAAGCCAAAGATATACAATTGTATAACCAATAATCAATAGTCCATCATTGCACGTAAGCCAAAGATATACAACTGTAAAACCAATAAGCAACAGTCCATCTTTGCACGTAAGCCAAAGATGACTTTCATCATAATATAAGCATGAGGATGATGACAATGATATAAGCATTAATCAAACAAAATCAAGGATAAATATTAAAGACTTTAAATTTATCCAGTGTTTAAAAAATATCCAAATTGACAACATGATACTGCTTTGTGGAGTAAAATTCAAGAATAATATTCACGTACCAAAAATAATTTGGATTGAAAAGAAATATATTTTATGGATAAATAGTACCCCACAATAGTACCCTATGAATAGTACTTCGGGAATAGTACCTCGTGAATAGTACCTCGGCATGAAAAGTACTCCAAATACCCGAGTGAATGATACTAGAGTGAATAGTAATCGGGTGAATAGTAACCCATGAATACTAACTTGTGAATAGTACTCTGGCATAAAAAGTGCCCCGAATACCTAAGTGAATAATACTAGAGTGAATAGTAACTAGGTGAATAGTAACTCATAACAGAAAAATACCAAAGAAAACGATATTTCATGACAAGTACAAAAGAAACGATATCCCAGATGAGTATAATAGAATATACGAAACTGCAAATGGATTTTCACCCACCATACGGTAATCCACGTAGACAGATAATTTTCATAATTTAATAAAGAATGAATACAAATGATCATTCACCATGCATGCGGTAATCCACATAGACAGGTTATTCCAATATAATAATAAAGAATGGAATAACAGAAGAATTCACCATGCATGCGATAGACCGCACATACATGTTATTTCCAACAGAATAATAAAAAATGGAACCAGGTCATGCATCCGCACAGACAGGATATTCCAATAGAATAATAAAGAATGAAATAACAACAGAATTCACCAAGCATGTGATAGACCACACAGACAGGTTATTCCAACAGAATAATAAAGAATGGAATAACACAGAATTCACTGTGCACGCGATAGATCAGACAAACAAAGTTATTCCAATGTAATAATAAAGAATGGAATAATAGAAGAATTTCACCATGTATGCGGTATCAGCATGAGATAAAAGTTATTCCAACACAATAATAAAGAATGGAATAATAATGAAGAATTTCACCATGTATGCAGTTGCCAGATGTATTAAAGTTATTCAATATAATAATAAAGAATGGAATAATGAGAAAAATTTCACCATGTATACGGTAGTCCGTGTATACAGCTTATTCCAACAGAATAATAAGGAATGGAATAACAATAGCTCTCTTCATGAATACGAAAGAAATAATACCCCTTACTATAATAATAATATCCCTTACCTCGGAAGAAGACTTGATACTGGAATAGTGAAGTAGCAGACTTCGCTTCTTCTTTCTATCTATAGCTTCTCTCTCTATAATTTCTCTATAATAATTGCTCTTGTGAGACTTATTGAATTGGTGAAAAATAATGAAGGAATGAACTTCTATTTATAGGAAAATTTAGTTTCCAAAATTGCACATTTTGGGGCTCAAAATATTAAAGTATAATACCCTCATCTTTTCATTTATTTTTAATTTAGTCATACAAGTATTATCAAACTTGCACCACCTCCCCTAATAGTAAATCATATGAATCAATAGTAAATCATGTGACTCAATGGTTCTAAACATGTGAAAAAATTAATTATAGTATAGTACCTTCAACTATACCTCCATTTTTAACTTAGTCATGCAAGTATTATCAAACTTGCACCAACTCCCCTAATAGTAAATCATATAATCAATAGTACACACATGTGAACACATAGTTATAAGCATGTGAATTTTATAGCAATTAATTGCGCATTTATCCGGTTAATTACCCGATTAGTCAATATAACATCTAGACATCAATTATTATCGAAATAAATATCGATTTTTCACTAACACCAATAATCCCAACACAATAGAACTATCAATTTCATCTTTAATCAACACTAACTTATTCATCATTAATATTATAACTCTCAATATTTAACAACCAGGTCGTTCCCAGGAAAGTAGGGGCTTTCCAATAAGGATTTTTCTTTATTGGCGCGCAATTAGGTGACCAAACCTCTCCTTGAAAAAACTTCTAGACATTGTCAATATTGCAAATAATAATATGAATAACTTTGTCGTCTCAATTATTGATTTAATAATATAACATATTATCCAGAAGATACTGTGACAATAATTGAATTAATAATATGAGAGATATGATGCAACAATTACTGTAGCAATAATTGAGTATAACTGAGTGACTTCTTACGTAAGCATCAATAATCAATAACATGTGCTACTATGCAATCACGCATATTATTGTACTTTTACTACCGGGTAGTTCAACAGTTTTAACGGTAACACTTTCGCCGTTATTTTTAAAAAAAGATAAATATGTCGCTTTCTAAATACGACAATACTTCCGTTTGGGGGTCCACCAATGATTATGCCGTCGAACGAATATTCTTTGTGAAAATGAATATTCCCCGACCAATCGAATATTCCCCGACACAACAAATAACAACTTGCTTACTTCGTAAAATTTTCAAATATCACCCTTAACTTTAACCCTTTCTCAATTTAACCATTTACTAAATAACATAATAATTATAAGGAAATGGAATACTTTCATTTCATAAAATTTGGGGTCTTACAGTTATGATTAGTTATGTTGGTTATTATGTGAAAACATGAAAGTTTTCTTAGAAGACACCAAGAGTTAAAAATCAGATTTTTGTGAAAACGAAACACAAAATTCAAATGACAATATCTCCTATTATATTTCGAATTTTTGAGTGTGGTCAAGTCCTAGAGTTAGATCTATGAGTTTTCTAACATCTCCAAGTGGAATCACTGAAAAAGGAATTGTAAATTTTCATGTGGACTGATTTTAGCATAGGAGTCAAAAACTGTTAAAGGAGAAAAGGCTACTATCCAAACTTTTGTGAGGGTGGTTTCAGCCACTTAGTTTATGAGAAAAATTACGGCCTTTCGGGACATGAAAATATATGGTATTAAGTAGGCCCTGTCCAAAAATGAGCTCATTCCGACTTAAAATGACCAAGTTATAACCATTTTAATTTTTTTGATTTTCCGACAAAAACGGCTATAACCGGAGTTCTGTAACTCCAATGGCCATGAAATTTAAACTGGAGGCTCACGTTAACATGTATAAGCTCCCCCCAAGAGTTGGGAATTTCTGGAGTTAAACGTGAGGTAGCTAATTTCTTAAGGAATTAACTAAAATGATTTTTGAAATATACTAAAGAAAGTTGGAAAATTATGGAAAAATACTTTTTTGTGTATGAAATATATGTATATATGTTTCGACAAAGGATAGAAAATAATAAGTTGATTTGGTGTTTTCGTGAAAAGGATGTGGAATCCAGCTTGCTGGATTGAATAATTTATGAATCTAGTTTGCTGGATTTAAGGATAATGAATCCAGTTTGTTCGATTGAAAAGCAGTTTATTGAATTGAAATTATGTTGAATCCAGCTTGCTGGATTACAAGCTAGGTTGCTGGATTTGGAATCCAAGTTGATAGATTTGGAATCCAGTCTGCTGAATTGGCAATTTGGTTGCTAGATTTAGAATCCAGGTTGTTGGATTAGTATTTAACCTATTAGATGTTAAAGAATAACTTATGAAATGAAAAAGCGAATGTTTAATCATAATGTATATGATATAGTGATTAAAGAATTATCAAAGGATGGTAATAATCCTAATGTTGTAAGGTAATATCTAATATTTAATTATGTGATTAAGTGTTAGATAATTGATTGATAAAATAATTTTATTATGATACAAAGTATGATATGCTGATTAAAAGACCAAGCTTGTTAATGATAGGTCTTACAAAATAAGTTAACTTAAATTGCATAGCAGTAGTCAATGAATCAGGCAAGTTTCCTAACTCATTAACCTTGAGTTATATCTTTTTAAATACTATGATGGTTAATTATTGTTGATTAGACCACATCCAAGAATTTATTGTTGATTATTCGCAGTTAGTGCATGTTTGTTAATTCAAATTGAATTAGTGATTCTGAGAATATACTTGCAGAATAATTGTTATTGGATACTTATATCCGTAGAAGCTATTATTAATAGTACAGATAATTCATGTCTATTATTGAATCGTGCTGAGAAATGTCTTAGCTAATTATTCTGGCTAGACGAACATTTGTTAGAACTTGATAGGTTCGAGAAGAGAAGAGAAGAGAATTCAATTATTATTGATAGATCGATGCCAATTGTTTCGGCTAGATCAAAAAAGAAACTTGATAGGTTTGAGAAGAGAAGAGAAGAGAAGTGATTAGATATTGAAATCACTGTATTTCGTTGTTAAACAAATTTTGATTCAAAGACTGAGAAGAACAACCTTTTATGTAAAGGGAACATTTTTGGTCATATATTCGGCCTTTGCGCGCATTTTAAGTATTATGCATAATATAGGGTATAATAAAGTTGATCACTATATATACTTGCAGAGGGGTATGATTTAATATTTATGGTTATCTGATACACCTGGGTATATCAAAGTATATCTTTGATAGTTACTCGAGAAGAGAAGTTCTAGATCCTTTGTGATCACTCAGCATAAACTCATGAAAATATTTCCATACTGTTATTTGGGTATATCATAGTATATCTTTGATAGTTACTCAAGAAGAGAATTTCAAGATCTTGTAAGATCATTCATCATAAACTCTAGAGAGTATTTCTAAATTGTTATTCAACAGAATATCGTAGAAGCTTTAAAATTGTTGTACCCTTTCATTATTGAACTATTGTGTTGCATAGGTTGCGAGAAGATTGGTTAGATAAAAACAAATTGTTCCGCTATTTCAAAGTTCTTTGAACTTTGGACTTATTCTATCAAATTAGATAGTCTGTTGTTTTGATTATTATACATTCATTGTATATCATAACTTGCGGGGCAAATTTGTTGCTCACCCTTGCTAAATAAAACTTTTCAGCTAGGGACGAAGTAGCAGGAGGTGCTGTAAAAGTCAAAGGCAAAGGCATAGTGATAGCATAGTTCTATTAACATTATTATTATGTTGTATTTGTGAACCATTTTTGTATATCTAAAGGGTATGTTTGTAATGTTAAGGTTAGAGAACCTAGGGTAATGTATTAACTATATATCAGTTAATGAAGTGTATGTTCCTATTTATAATTAAATGGGTAGTTAAATGTTATTTATACTGTGGATCGTGAGCACCAAACTCGAGGGTCAGGTAACCCAGATTTGGGGGTGTCACAGATTCCACAAAACATGTATCAGAATGCATACAATCCGGGGAAGAAGAATCACCCTAACTTTTCATGGAGTAATAATCAGCATCAGCAAGCTCCATGACCATCTTATCCCCAAGGATTTTAGAATCAACATCAACGAACAACTCAGCATCAAGAGAGAAAAATAGATTTAGAAGAGTTGTTGTCAAAGTATATAATAAGTAACAAGGTGGCCATAAAATCACAAGCAGTAGCCATCAAGAATTTAGAAAATCTGATGGGACAAATATCTTTTGCATTGAATAATAGACCTCAAGGAACTTTACCTAGTGATACACAGAAAAATCCAAAAGCTAATCATGAGCAATGTTAGGCAATTATGTTGAGGAGTGGAAAACAGCTTGAAGGGCAGAAAACAGAAAATTTGGCTCCAAGAGATGATAACAAAGAAAGTGGAAATAAAGTAGTTGAGGATAAACATGAGGAAGAAAAGTAAGAGAACAAGGGCAAAACAGATAATGAACTAGTTGTGTATCCTCCACCACCTTTTCAGCAAAGAATTCAGAAACAAAAGTTAGACAAGCAATTTAGCAAGTTTTTGGAAGTTTTTAAGAAACTTCAAATAAATATTTTGTTCACAGAAGCCCTAGAACATATGCCTAGCTATGCCAAATTTATGAACGGAATTCTGTCAAGGAAAAAGAAGTGGGAAGATTTTGAAACGGTAGCTTTAACGGAGGAGTACAGTGCAGTACTACAAAGGAAGTTATCGCCAAAGTTAAAAGATCCGGGATGTTTCACTATTCCGTGTACAATTGGGAATATTACATTTCAAAAGTGTTTATCTGATTTGGGGGCGAGTGTAAATCTCATGCCATTATCAGTATACACCGAATTGGGTTTACCAGCTCTGAAACCGACTAATATTTCTCTACAGTTGGCACATAGGTCATTCACGTACCTGAGAGGAATTGTGGAATACATTTTAGTAAAAGTGGATAAATTTATATTTCCTGCTGACTTCATATTTTTGGATTACGAGGAAGATAAAAATATCCCAATCATCCTAGGGAGACCGTTCTTGGCTACGGGTAGAACTCTCATCGATGTGCAAAAAGGTGAACTAACTATAAGGGTTTAAGATCAGGAAGTTATGTTCAATGTATTCAAGGCCATGAAGTTTCCTACGAAGGAAGAAGAGTGTTATCAAGTGGATGTCATTGATCAGATAGTTAAGGAAGACATGGAAAAGAGTTTAGTTAATGATCTATTGGAAACTACATTATTGGGAGATGAAGATTTGGATGATCCGGAGTATGTGGATTATTTGCAAATGTTGGATTCTTTGCCGCGAGTTAGCAGATTCAAAGCACCCTTTGAACCATTGCACACGGAGGAAAGAGCCATATCAAGGATGAAACCTTCATTGGAGGAGCCACCTACACTTGAGCTTAAGCCACTCCCTAAACACCTCAGGTATGCATATTTAGGTATTTCTAATACTTTACCTGTTATTATTTCTGTTGCACTTAACGAATTGCAGGAAAATAAGTTGTTGAGAGTGCTTAGAGAACACAAATCGGCCATAGGATGGAAAATTGCAGATATCAAGGGAATCAGTCCATCCTTTTGCATGAACAAAATTCTTAAGGAAGAGGATGCAAAACCAATAGTGGAATAACAAAGACGGATCAACCAAATCATGAAAGAAGTAGTGAAGAAAGAAATTCTGAAGTGGTTGGATGCGGGAATTATCTACCTAATTTCAGATAGTGCATGGGTTTGTCAAGTTCAATGTGTGCCGAAAAAGGGAGGAATGACCGTAGTAAAGAATGAGGATAATGAATTAATTCCTATAAGGACAGTGACCAGTTGCAGGGTTTGCATGGACTACAGGAAGTTGAATAAAGCAACCCACAAGGAACACTTTTCTTTGCCTTTTATTGATCAGATGTTGGATAGGTTGGCGGGACACAAATTTTACTGCCTACTGGATGGGTATTCGGGATATAATCAAATAGTCATTGCTCCTGAAGATCAAGAGAAGACCACTTTCACGTGCCCATACGGCACCTTTGCTTTCAGGAGAATGTCTTTTGGCTTGTGTAATGCACCCACAACTTTCCAACGGTGTACGATGGCCATCTTCTCCAATATGGTGGAAAAGAACGTGGAAGTCTTCATGGACAACTTTTCTGTTTATGGAGATAATTTTGATGCTTGTCTAGAGAACTTGGTGATGCGTGGAGACAAACTTGATGCTTAACAGGGAAAAGTGCAATTTCATGGTTGAAGAAGGAATAATTTTGGGGAACAAGGTTTCAGTGAAGGGATTAGAGGTTGATAGAGCAAAGTTAGAAACAATTGAAAATCTTCCACCATCGACTATAATTAAGGGAATCCACAGCTTTCTAGGGCATGCGGGATTTTACCGAAGGTTCATTAAAGATTTCTCTAAGATTACAAAACCATTATGCAGTCTCTTAGAAAAAGATTCAGTTTTCAAGTTTAATGAGGATTATAAGTTAGCATTTGAGTTATTGAAGAAAAAGTTGGCTACAACACAAGTTATCATCGCACCAGATTGGAACATGCCTTTTGAGTTAATGTGTGATGCGAGCGACTATGTGGTAGGGGTTGTTTTGGGTCAACGCCGAGAAGAAAGATATTCCACGCCATATACTATGCAAGTAAGACACTTATGGAGACACAAATGAATTACACAACTATAAAGAAAGAGTTACTTGCAGTAGTATATGCCTTTGACAAATTCCAGGCATATTTGATTGAAACAAATGTGGTGGTTTATATGGATCACTCAATAATTTGGTATCTAATCTCAAAGCCACGACTTATAAGATGGATACTCCTCATACAAGAATTTGATTTGGAAATAAAAGATAGAAAGGGGAAAGAGAATCAAGTTACAAATCATCTTTCTAAATTAGAAAATCCATATAAAGATGGAGCAGATAAATGTTTAATTAACGACTCATTTCTGGATGAGCAGCTGTTTGGAGTCAACACAGAATTCCCATGGTATGCAGACTTTGCTAACTACTTGGTGAGCAACATTTTTCCCCTTGATCTTACAAGTCAACAAAAGAAGAAGTTCCTATATGACGTCAAATGGTACATATGGGATGCGCCTTATTTATTCAAACAATGCACAGATAAAATGATTCGTCGATGTGTGCCATATAACAAAGTAAAGAATATTTTGCATGAGTGTCATTCATCTGCATATGGGGGACACTATGGGAGTGAAAGGACAGCGGCCAAGATACTTTAAGCAGGATTCTATTGGCCTACTATATTCAAGGATGCTCACCAGTTATGAAAAGTTGTGACAGATGCCAATGGATTGGCAACATCTTAAAGAGGATCGAAATGCCACTCAATACAATCATGGAGGTAGAAGTTTTTGATGTATAGGGAATGGACTTTATGGGGCCTTTTCCTCCCTCATTCAATAACTTATATATTCTCCTTGCGGTGAATTATGTAATAAAATGGGTGGAAGCTGTGGCACTCCCTACAAATGATGCCAAAGTGGTCCTAAAACTCCTACAAAAGAACATATTCACACGATTTGGCACACCAAGATCAATCATAAGTGACGAGGGAAGTCACTTCTGCAATAAAGCATTCACACCTCTCTTGGAGAAATATGAAGTTAATCATAGGGTTTCAACAACATATCACCCTCAGACAAGTGGGCAAGCCAAGGTCTCCAACACGGAGCTGAAGAAAATTTTAGAGAAGGTAGTAAACCCAAACAGAAAAGACTAGTCTCTAATATTAGATGACACATTATGGGCTTATAGGAAAGCATACAAGACGCTAATTGGGATGTTGTCATATCAATTAGTTTATGGTAAAGCGTGTCATCTACCTATGGAGTTACAACATAAAGCCTACTGGGCAATTCAGAAGCTCAACTTCGACCAAATAGCAGTAGGAGAAAAGAGGCTTCTTCAATTGAATGAACTTGATGAATTCAGACTACAAGCCTATGAGAATTCGAAGTTGTATAAAGAGAAGGTCAAGAAATGGCACGACCAAAAAAACTTGCAGAGAAAGTCCAAACTGGGGCAATCAGTGCTATTGTTTAATTCTAGATTGAGACTATTTCCTAGAAAGCTCAAATCTAGATGGTCAGGTCCATTTACTATTAAGTGAGTCTTTCCATATGGCGCCATTGAGCTATACAGCAGAAATCCGCTCGAAACCTTCAAAGTTAACGGACAAAGACTAAAGCACTACTGGGGTGGAGACATCGACAACGAATCCATTGCAATTACACTCGTTGATGCACCTTGAAACAAGATGCACCATCAGGCTTATGACGTTAAAACTAGCACTACTTGGGAGGCAACCCAAGCACTAAATCTTTTCTATTTTAGTTATTAAATACATTTTAGCTCATAGTTTAGCTTAGATATTTCTTTTTCAAAGAATAATGACTTTATTATGGTATACTTGTAGGGAATGAAGGAAAAAGAGAGTTACCAAGACATTGCATAAACGGCACGGGCCGCGCCACATCAGGTGTACATCCAGTGTGGGGCTCGCCAATTAGCCGATTACTTTCTGATCAACCAGTGAGGGGCACGCCACCTGAAGCATACAAACAACATTGGGCGCACTACCACATCAGAAGATACTGTCCTTATAGCGCGGGACGCGCTAATATAAGGTTAGACATGGTGTGAGGTGCACTACCACATTAGAACTTAATGACCTTACAACGCGGGGTGCGCCATATCAGGCCTATACACGGCGCGGGCCGCGCTGCTCAGAAACGCCAGACACTAAATGTGATCCTAACGCATCATACTCGGCTATAACAACTTAAGAAGTCTTTTTTACACTTAAACTCCCCACTTCTCTTTCAATATAAACTCTCCCACTACCCCATAACTCCTATAACTCCCACAACTCCTTTACACCACTTCTCATTCTCCTTCCCAACTCCTTCTCCCATTAATACTCAAACTCTACAACTTCCCATACACATTGGTTTTCATCTCCTATATGAACTCTACCCATTGAAGTAGCCACATTCCTTCTACATACAAGCAATACACTCCAACACTAAGTCTAATTCCTTTCCTTCACAAATTCTTACAAATTGGGACATTACTACAAAGGGGGAAACACAAATTATTATTGAAGGTAAACCCCAAATTTCTTCATTCTCATTCTTCATCTCTCTTGTGATTAAAAATTGGGTTGGAAAACCTTGGGAATTTGTTGCCCAAGGATTGTTTTGCCTTGTTTCATACTTTGGGTAGAGAGATAGTTCCAAGAAGCCAAATTTGTGGGAATTAGCCTTAACGCCCACCAACAAGTTTTTTGCCTATACCTCACCAAAAAAAAATACCATGTCTTCACACAAGAGACAACGTCCATTAACCTCTACTGCTCAGGCTCAATATGATCACACAAAATTTCTTAGTGAGGGGGCCAAGGCAAGGTTCAAATCATCCGTCGACAAGAAGACTTTGGTGTTAGAAAGAGGATTGAAGCCGGATGTTAACTTGGATGGTGATATGGCCCTAATGATTGTGGAGCATAATTTGTTTTAGTTAGTAGAGCAACCACTACCAATAGTTATCAACATAGTGAAAGAATTTTATGCCAACGCAATGGATCATGTCAATCACGTAGTCATGGTTTGGGGTAAATTGGTGTCTTTTCATGCCGATGCCATTAACGAGTATTTTGGGCTGGAAACACCGACTAACGGACGATATAAAGTTAGTTTGCCTGACTTGAATGAGTTAATTGTAAGATTGTGCAAACCAGGAACGCAATGGGTTACCCAAGCCGGCACGAATGAAATTAAGATATGTTTTCCTCATTTAGCACTAAGTAAGTACGTCAAAGCATGGTATGCATTCATCTGTGCCTGTTTGATGCCCACACGCCATCAGAATGATGTAACTAAGGAAAGGGCACGACTGCTATATGGGATTGTTCATCATCATTACCAGTTGAATAATTCTATTATATTCTATAATGTGGATGTGAGTGAATGCATTCAGGATTCGATTGATCGGTTGCTTTGGGGAAGTACTACGGGGGGCCTTTTGCATGGATTTCTCATAACTGATTTGTGCCGTAAAGTTGGGGTGCAACAGCATCCTTCTGAACCTATTTAATAACCGATGGCTATAATCGATCATGCTACCATTGAGAAATATAATGCATGGGAGGGGGCAAGATCACATCCAAGAGGAGAAGGTTATATTATGATTCGCCAACCCTCACTCCCAGTTGCAGCGGAACCAATGGAAGAGCAACCACCTTGTGGTTCAAGGAATCAATTTTTATGGCTGGCTCAATGACAAGACTTAATGTATCAATACAATGCAAATGCTTTTAACACGCTTGCTGATGCGTTTTCTCGTTGTAATCATTAATGCAAATCCGGTGGCCATGCATGTTCCTCTTGTCCTTCTAGCATACCCTCCTTCGGATGACGACAAGTAGTGACTAGTCTTTCAGGGAAGTCTTCATGTTTTTATTTGATTTATTTTGTCGTAATGAAGACATTACTTGCTTTAAGTTTGGGGGGGGGGGGGTTATGTTTCTGCATGGTTAATTTGTGAAAATTTTAAAAATCATGTTAGCTAATTTGTTTAGTTTTTATATTTGTTTATTTTTCATGTCATTTAGTTTAATACATTCATTCATTTAGTTTAATATATTCATTAGTTATAAATTAATAATAATAATAATTTGCATGTTGTTTAAATTGCATGAATCCGGTTATTAGATAATAAAAGTTTATTCTTGACCAATGATGAGATTGGAGTTATGTAGATAAGTACAGTACCAAATATTAGAACTTTGATGTAAATTTTTGTTATGAATTGGATCTTTTGCTTATTTGAAACTGGTATAATAAGGTTAACACGTAATAACACTTATGTTGAGGAATGTAGTTCGAATTGATACATAGAGGATTTCTATAGGATAATGCTAGTTTAAATAAGAGAATGACAAGGATAGGTAGTGAAAGACGAAGAAGTAAGCAAGAACCTAAGTTTGGGGGAAAGAGTGGGGTATATAAGCTTCTTACATATAAAAAGGGGAACCTTCCCAAGATGAATAATTGAATCTTGTGGTGGGTCGAGAAAGAGCGTAAAACACACTCCCCATAAACACAGGTGTGAGATGGAGCGTAAAACGCACTCACTATTTAAAAAAATGGATAAAATGGGAAATAAGAGGAAAAATCCTCGTGATTGAAAAATAAAGCATAAGTATAAAATTTGGACCTTTAATATTGGTAATTGCTTGGTTTTAGTTTGAACTTATCTGTTTTTGTAATTCTTGAGTTTACGCTATATGATGCCTTCTAAGAGACTTGTTATGTATTAAATTTGAATTTGCATAAGTTAACAGGGATGTTGAGCTCACACACACTATACCAGTAATAACAGGTTAAGATTTAAGGATTGATGGAATTTATGGATTGCTTTCTGGTATAAAGTATTGATATGTTTGCTTAATTTCTCTGAGGTTGTTTGAGTAGATTATTAGAGTTTATGCCCTAGAAGCTAATTATTTGATATAATTGCTTAACGTTTTGATATTATATTTAATTGAATAAATGAATGATTTTATTATGTTTTTATTTACTGCGTTATATAAATGTAAACATAATAAAAATCCTTAGAATAGTGATACAAATTATATAGTTTCAAGTATATGATTTGAACATGAGATTATATAATTTATAATTAGTATCATTGTTCTTAAATGTCCCTAGTCGAGTATCATTGTTGATGGGACAACAATGATGCATTGAGACCAGTATGTGGATTGACTGATGACCAAATCTCATTGGTCATAAATATATGAGATATTAAGTCAATGCATAGGTATATGTTAGAGAACGATGTACTGGACATACCCACCATGAGAATTCTATGTGGAACATTATGCAAAGTGTCATTAGCGATTCTCATAGTGACAATGATGTAATGGTCCTCTGACCTAAAATCACTATATTACTACACAAGAATTTATGTACTTTGATATCATCAAATGTCACCTTTAATAGGGTGGACTATAAAGGTGATTATTGGGTACATCATGAATCGTATGAGGAATATGAGTGATCTAGATGGAATTTAATCCTCCTATATATTAGGGGTGATATCCATAGGCCTCTTGATTGAGTAGGACTATGAAATTCATGGCCATGCTCAAATAGTGATTTGTTTCATATAGTCTACTCATTGATCAAGAAAACTCAGATTAAATTATGAAGAGTATGACACATTCCATGACTCGAGTTTAATCTAGGATATTAAGGTTAAAAGTATTAAATTACATTGAAACATTGGTCACAAAAAGGTTGCATCGAATCATCGATCTTATTATTACTTAGGTAGCAGTGATGCATTACTAGATGCCACTCACTGTTTATAATTTTATAATATGATTTTAAAATTATTGCCAACGTAATAATAACCTATAGGGTCACACACATAGAACGTAATTAAAAGGGAATTAATTTAAATTGTAAAGATTTAAATATGTCAATATGATTGATAGTATTTAAATTATGAATTTAAATTAATAGGATAATTTATATATAGGTATATTAATTAAGTAAAACTTAATTAAGATATATATATATATATATAAATTCGGATTTTATTAAATTAGGTTTTGAATAATTCCTTTTAATCGCTATATATATGATATGTAGCGACCATTTAGGTATTCTTCATTAACCAAAACCCTAGGACGCTCTAGAGAGAGACTGGAGAAAGATTCAAATCCTTATCCTTGGTGGCTAATCTTTGCAGCCTTTTCATCGCAGATCATATGACTATTCGCGGGGCATTCATCTGGATACCGTAGAGGCGCAATTCGTTTGGATTGCGTTGGATATTCGAGCACATCAATTTTACTTTCATAATTGGTATATTTCTAACCACTGAGTTAATTGATTTTCGCATGGATCCTATTTTAGGGTTTCAAAAATTGCTTTGATTATTTTATATTTCCGCTGCATTTTTGTGCCGAAATCCCAACATAGATTATGTATTGCCTTAATCCTGGATTCGTAGTTTTTAGCGTAGTTAGTTGTATTGCATATTATTTTGCTTGAGGACAAGCAAAGTTTTAAGTTTGGGGGAATTTTATGAGTAGGTTTTTAACCTACGATTTATCTTTATTTAGCTTGTTAAACTGTTAGTGTTTAAAATATTTCATATTGCTTTTGATGGGTTTTTGTTCTTGATTGTAGGATAATAAGTGAGCTCATCAAGATGATAGCATTGGAAGAAAGTTCAAGCAAATCTAAACATTTTCTCTATTTATTATTTTAAAATAGTAAGGGTTGATTTGATTAATGTGGATAGTTAGGGGTAAAATATGCAAATACTTCAAAATAAGCAAGTGGTTATAAAATATTCATTGTTGTCGGGGAATATTCGTTTGGTCGTGGAATATTTAAATCGTTGTGGGAATATTAAATGTATTTACGTATGACCATGTATGTGGGCCCCATGAAAGCGATTGGATGAAGAAAAACGACAAATATAAGTAGTTTAAAAATAATGGCGTAGTTGTTACAGATTAATCTTGTTAAAATACCCAATGGTTAAAACACAAGAAGATATTACCAGTATTGCACCAATTATTGATTCTTACGTAAGAAGGCACTACTCAATAATGGTTACGAGAATTAATCGCTCGGTATTTTATTGATTTAAAAATTGTTGCGTTGATATTTTATATTCTTTGTTGTTTCAATAATTGTTATTACACAATATTTTTCATTATCGAAGCAATAATTCATATTATCCGAATAATATTATTAGATAACATTATTGGCAATGTCTAGAAAGTTACATCTAAGGAGAGGTTTGGTCACCTAATCAAGGCCAAGAAGAAGAAGAAATTCTTATTGAAAGCCCCCTCTCTCTGAGGAACCGCTAGTTGTCAATATTGTGATTCTCGTAATATTATTTGTGAATAATTAATTATTGATTCATATGATGAGGAAAATATTGATTTTATGTGGATATAGATGGAGAAAAATTTTAATGTGACAATTGTTAAAATTTAAATTTTATCTTTTCTCGTTAAAATAATTATTTAAATATATTATTATATTTTAATAATATAATAATGGTGATATTTTTTTACAACGAATGTGGGATATATGAGTATACGAGGAGGAAGAGTATTTTTTGTTGCAATAAATGTTTAAAACATGTTAAACATGTCAAATTGGACCCCATTTATCGGTTTGAAATTTGATTATAGCTTGTAAAATCGCTTGGTTTATGGATTTCGGTCAATTTCATTTGGAATTTGAAAAACTTTCTTACGTAAAGTTGTAGAGAATTGAATTTCCTATAAAAACTCGCAAGATTCGAATTTTTACGATAGAAGGGCTATTTATTATGAATTATTGAAGTTCAAGCTCAAATAATTGATTTTTGGAAGTTTAAAATATTTTAAATAATAAAAACATTTTTTGGTTTGTTTTGTGGGCTACAACATGTGCATAATGAGCTGAGATCAGATCCAAGAAGGTTGGCGTAAAAATTTTAATATATATATTAATATTTTATTAAATTTTACGCTTTGGTGTTCTAAGCAATTTCTATAAATAGGTGCTTAGGTTAGAATTGAAAATCACAATTAAACTCAAGTTTTTCTCTCTATATTATCGAGCATATTCTTGTGAGTATTTTGAGTATACTTTGAGTATTGTTAGGCGGTGCAAGTTCCTTCAAAGACTATATCCCAGTATTCCAAATAGAAGTACTAATCTTTCGAGGTAAGGGATGTTATTTTCTTCTCAAATGATATTATTTCTTCAATATCATTATCTTTGAAATATTGGTTGAAACTTTTATCAAATTTGGAACTTTTTTCATGTCGGGGTTACTATTCATGAGTTACTATTCATGATTTACTATTCATGAGTTACTATTCACGAGTTACTTATTCACTTAGTACTATTAATGAATTGAAGCGTGAAGATGTTTTTGTGGAATTTCTATCTTTTGGTGTGTCGAGTTACTATTCACGATATACGGCACTATTCACGATACTCTGCACTATTCACCGAAAAATAAAATTTCTTCTTTTTGTCCAAAATATCTATTCTGGATACTAGCTTTGATTGTATCCATGTTTTGATTATTCTTGAATTTTACACCACTATGATTATTTTGGAGGTATTTTTTGAACATGGATAAAACAAAGTACGAATCCTTAATCCTTGATCCTTGTCATTTTGTTTCACTGGATTCGTTTCTTTAAAAATATTTTTCATCATCCTCAGTCTTAAATGATGATATTATTGAATATCTTTGGCCCGTAGTAAAGATGAATGATTCTGAAGAATATCTTTGGTAGTAGTGCAAAAAGATGAATAGGTGTTTAGATGAACATGACTAATCGATGAATATCTTTGGCACATGTAGTGCAAAGATGAATATTTGATTCCGGATGTATATTGATTGATGTTACAAGGATAAAAGATAGAGCGATGAACTTTTAAATTCATACATAGAAGATAGTAGTTTGCATTCTCTAGTTAACTCTTCTAATGAATTATTATTTCATGCGAATATTGATTTAAAATTTGTTGTCTATTGATTCTATTATATTTTTCCCTGTTGAAGACTAACGATAATTTGTTGTATATTATCTTAGTCATAATATTCTTTCTTGAGCTAGTTGAGCTCACCCTTTTCCTTTTGTTCCATTTTTCTCTGGGAGGCGAGAATATAGCGAAAGTACAAGTCGGGAATTATGGAATGAAGGTTTTAGAAAGGATTGTTTAGTAGTCCTCACCATTTTTGTAAAATAATGTATCAATAAATGTGATGAGGATTTATTTGAGTATAGATATTGTCTAGAAGATAATATTTGTATTCAAACTCACAGTTTTACTGTTGTAATAATAAAGTTGTAGTTGTTTCTGTACTATGTATTGACAACTCAGAATAGGTGATGTATACCTATTTTGGGGGCGTCACAAGGAAAACATGCCAAGCATCACAATTGCCCTGCAAAAGGCCCCAGCTTATGGGAAATATGTTGGAGAAGTATAGGATGAGCTACCTCTCATCCAAAACCCTTGGTATCAACATATCAAGGAGTATCTGCGAGATGGATCTACACCCACTGAGGCGAGCCTAATTGAAAAGAGGCGGATTCATCGACTTGATATGAAATTTTACCTGAGCGGAGATGCACTCTACAAAAGAGATGCCGGATTAGGTCTCCTAAGATGTCTGGACAAAGACCAAGCTCAGAGGCTCATGGATGAGATCCATGGTGGAGTATGTGGCCCACACATGAGCGGACCCCTACTTATTAAGAAGATCCTCAGAACAAGGCATTATTGGCTTACGCTCAAAGCTGACTGTGATGATCACGTCAAGAGGTGGTATCAATGCCGATTCATGGGAATGCTATCCACGCCCCTCCAAGGGAACTCCACAATATGAGTTTGCCATAGCCCTTCTTAATGTGGGGAATGGACGAGATCGGCGCCCATCGAGCCCAAAGCCGAGAATAGACATCGATTCATATTCACCATGATTGACTACTTCAATAAATGGGTAGAAGCTGCCTCCTTCCCCAGGGTTACCAAAGAAGTCATCATTGCTTTCATCAAAAACAATATTATCTATCGATATGGACAACCAGAGGTCATTGTGTCAGACAATGCTAAGAGCCTAAATAACAAAATGAAGGAGGAGTTATGCAGTAAATTCCACATCAAATACCTTAACTCCGTCATCTACCATTCAAAGATGAATGGTGTTATTGAAGCGGACAATAAAAACATCAAGAAGATCATGCAGAAAATGTCCGTCAATCACAAAGGATGGCCTGACCTCTTGCCTCTGACTTTATTAGCCTACAGAACTTTATCTAGTATCCGGTACGGGGGAACAGTATCCCGTCGTCGTCAAATTGCAGTTTGTCAGTACCAACAAAATAGCTGAGTATGAAGGCTGTATCATGGGGATAAAACTTACTCATTCAATGGGCATCAGGCGGTTAACTGTCTTTGGGGATTCCGAATTGGTAATCAAACAATCCACAGGAATCTATCAAACCAAGGCACTACATTTGCTTCCTTACCATCAGCAAGTTCTATAGATGGCTTTGGAGTTCGAATAAGTCTCCTTTATACACATTCCTCATAATAGGAATGATTTTGTGGATGCACTAGCAACATTGTCCTCCTTGATTCACTTACCTGACAAGGAATGTAAGACCCCAAAATTTTTAAATAAAAAGGAATTTCCTTTATTTATTATTTTGAAATAGTAAGGGTTGATTTGATTAATGTGGATAGTTAAGGGTTAAATACGCAAATATTTCAAAATAAGCAAGTGGTTATAAAATATTCATTATCGTTGGGAATATTCAGATCTGTCGGGGAATATTCGTGATGCGATGCAAGAACCATGTGGGCCCCATAACGAAAAGCGATTGGATGAAGAAAACGACAAATATAAGTTGTTTTTAAATAACTGGCGTAGTTATTCTTTATTATCTTGTTGGAATACCCGGTGGTTAAAACACACTAATACGCGTTGTTGAAAGCAACAGTTACTGACAGTATTGCACCAATTATTGATTCTTACGTAAGAAGGCACTACTCAATAATGGTTACTGATAATTACCTGCTCAAAGATTTTATTTTATTGATTCAATAATTGTGCGTTGATATTTTATATTGTTGTTGTTTCAATAATTGTCATTACACAAAGATTTTTCATTATCAAGCAATAATTCATATTATCTGAATAATATTATTAGATAACATTATTGGCAATGTCTAGAAAGTTCGTCTAAGGAGAGGTTTGGTCACCTAATCAAGGCTACCAAGAAGAAGAAATTCTTATTGGAAAGCCCCTCTTTCCAGGAACCGCTCGGTTGTCAATATTGTGATTCGTAATATTATTTGTGAATAATTAATTATTGATTTATATGATGAGGAAAATATTGATTTTATGTGGATATAGATGGAGAAAATTTTTAAAATGACAATTGTTGAAAATTAATATTTTATCTTTTTCTGATAAAATAATTCATTTAAATATATTATTTTAATAATATATTAACGGTGATATTTTTACAATGAATGTGGGATATATGAGTATACGAGGAGGAAGAGTATTTTTATTGCAATAAATGTTTAAAACATGTTAAACATGTTGGTGGACCCCATTTATTGACTGAAATTTGATTATAGCCTGTAAAATCGTCCGTTTGTGGATTTCTGATTCGATTTCTGTTTGGAATTTGGAAAAACTTTCTTCCAGAAGTTGTAGAGAATTGAATTTCCTATAAAAACTCTCGAGATTCAATTTTCCGATGAAAGGGCTATTTATTATGAATTATTGAAGTTCAAGTTCAAATAATTAATTTTGGAAGTTTTAATTGTTTTATTTAAGAAAACGTTTTTGCAATCCCACATGTGATACAAATGTGCTGAATTCAGTTGGTCTAAGGTGGGCTTGAATTTGTTTAATTATATTATTATTTTATTAAATTTTTCGCTTTGGTGTTCTAAGCATTTTCCTATAAATAGGTGCTTAGGTTAGAATTGAAAATCACACCGTAAATCAAGTTTTTCTCTCTATATTATCGAGCGTATTCTTGTGAGTATTTTGAGTATACTTTGAGTATTGCTAGACGGTGCAAGTTCCCTTCAGCACTATACTCGGTATTCTAGCTAGAAGTACTGATCTTTCGAGGTAAGGGATGTTATTTTCTTCTTAAATGATATTATTTCTTCAATATCATTATGCTGAAATATTGGTTGGAACTTTTTATCAAATTTGGAACTTTTTCATGTCGGGGTTACTATTCATGAGTTACTATTCACGAGTTACTATTCATGAGTTACTATTCACGAAGTTACTATTCACGAGTTACTATTCACACGAGTACTATTCATGAAGCGTGAAGATGTTTTTGTGGAATTTCTATCTTTTGGTGTTGAGTTACTATTCACGATATACGGCACTATTCACGATACTCTGATTATTTATTCACTTAGAAAAATAAAATTTCTTCTTTTCGTCCAAACATCTATTCCGGATACTAACTCGATTGTATCCATGTTTTGATCATTCTTGAATTTTACACCACTATGATTATTTTTGAGGTATTTTTGGACATGGATAAAACCAAGTACGAATCCTTAATCCTTAATCCTTGTCATTTTGTTTCTTTGGATTCGTTTTTTAAAAAAATATATATATTTTCATCATCCTCGATCTTAAATGATGATATTATGGAATATCTTTGGCCTCTAGTGCAAAGATGAATGATTTCTTAAGAATATCTTTGGCTGTAGTGTAAAAGATGAATGATTTGAAGAATATCTTTGGCCCGTAGTCAAAGATGAACAGTGTTTAAATGAACATGACTAATCGATGAATATCTTTGGCTCAGTAGTAAAAAGATGAATATTTGATTCCGGATGTATATTGATTGATGTTACAAGGATAAAAGATAGAGCGATGAACTTTTAAATTCATACATAGAAGATAGTAGTTTGCATTCTCTAGTTAACTCTTCTAATGAATTATTATTTCATTGCGAATATTGATTTAAAATTTATTTATCATTGTATTCTATTATATTTTTCCTATTGAAGACTAACGATAATTTGTTGTATATTATCTTAGTCATAATATTCTTTTCTTGAGCTAGTTGAGCTCACCCTTTTCCTTTTGTTCCATTTTTCTCGGGAGGCGAGAATATAGCGAGTGCAGCCTGGGGTATGGAATGAAGGTTTTAGAAAGGATTGTTTAGTAGTCCTCACCATTTTTGTAAAATAATGTATCAATAAATGTGATGAGGATTTATTTGAGAATAGATATTGTCTAGAAGATAATATTTGTATTCAAACTCACGCTTTTCTTGTTGTAATAATAAAGTTGTAGTTGTTTACATACCGTGTATTGACAACTCGAGAATGGGTGATGTATACCTATTTTGGGGGCGCCACGGTTGGTATCGAGCTTAGGATATGATCTCTGGCGGAGATGGGGAATAGAACTAGGAGGGAGAGGCGAGTAAATCCTTCGCTAGTGTGTCCTACCTAAGCTTATTTTTTAGTTGGTCGAGTATATAAGGATATTATGTGATATATTGATTTCCTTAATTAACCCTTGTTTTATATACGATATTTGAGAATGTCGATCGAGAATATTAACAATGGAAATGAGACAGTGGAGACGCTGTACTCACCAACGAGGAGAACGTGTAACAGTGGCAATGTTCCTCCCTGAACAACACCACTTTGAGCGAGATGATGAACGAGGGATGTTTAGAAGCTTTTTGCAGTTCATGTAAAATCGCACGAGGGAGACTCGTGTTCAAAATCTGAGGAGGAAATGATAGCAATTCACGGGTTGTCACAGCCCAAGCGATTCAAAGAGTTGGGACCACCGAATTTAAGGGAAAGCGAGATCCGATCATGGCGGAAACATGGGTCAAACAAATTACCAAGATATTCGATGTCTTGGGATGCACGAGGAACAGAGAAGGTTCCATTCGCCACCTTTATGTTCCGTGGCGAAGGCGGATCTCTTGGTGGGAGTCTCGTGAAAGCGTACTCCATCCAATTTGCACTCAAGATGTCTTGGGAGAGCGTTTCAGAAACTATTTAATGACAAATACTTTCACGAAAGTGTTCGTCGTCATATGAAGGAAGTGGAGTTTATTAGACCGGAGCGAGAACAACATGGCGGTGTCTCGAAGACGAGGCAAAGTTTGCAGAGTTATCCAAGTTTGCACCTCATTTGGTGGAGAATGAGGAACGTATGACGCGGATGTTTCTGAGAGGTTTGAAACCGGCATACGTTAATATCTCATTTCTCATAAATTTTCTCTCTATTCAGATGTTGTAAGCGAGGGCTCAATTATTAGAGCGAGATAACGAGTGCGGTCAACCTGAGGGACCACAACCAGGATCGTACAGAGATAGCGATCAATGTAATAATGATAACGGTGAAAAAAGAAACAGACGGACAAAATGGTAACCACTCTGGTGGTAATCATGGCCATGAAAATAGAAGAAGCGAGTCGGGAGGAGATTTTAAAAAGGAGATTTAACAATGACCATATGAAAGGCAGCAGTCTTTGGCAAAGAATCGGTTCTAAGGGAGGAGAACGACCACCGGTCGTATATGTTACAAATGCGAAAAGAGGGACATATCGGTCAAAGCGCCCTAACAGATTCAAGGTATGCTATAATTGTGGAAAGGAAGGACATATCGCTCGAGATTGTACAAGAGCGAAACCTAGTTCAATGAGGACGGTGACTCAAAAGACCGTCCCGAAAAGTCAAAGTCAACGATTCCGGAAGAGCGTTTGTTGTGAGTGGTTAAAATGCGAGGAACCCAAACGAGGTGATCACGGGTAAGCTATTTATAAATTCTTGCGAAGTTTATACCTTACTTGATCTGGGTGCTACCCATTCATTTATCTCTCTTGCATGTGTGCTCAACGTTTAAACTTGACTCAGGAGAAATTAGACTTTGACCTATCTGTGGAAACTCCATTAGGAGAAACTTTCATCATATCCCATTGTTTATAAATCTTGTTTGATTCAAGTTGGCACCATCACCTTACATTGACCTTATCTCTTTAAAGATACTTGCTTTTGATGTGATTTTAGGGATTGATTGGTTAACTACTCATCATGCCAAAATTGATTATTTTCGTAAGGTTGTTAGTTTTCATATTCCTAACCAACTGTTGTTATTTAATTCAAGCAACTAAACCATTAAAATCAATCTTGTCATATCTAATCATAAAGCTATTCATTTATTGAAAACGGATGTCAAGCTTTCTTAGCCCATGTTATGGATTTGAATAAAGACACGCCAAATTTGAATAATATTCTTGTTGTTATTGACTTTTCCGACGTATTTCTGAAGAACTTCCGACCTACCCCGTAACGTGAAGTTGAATTCTTTATTGATCTTGAACCCGGTACAAAGCCCATTTCTAAAACCCCATATCGAATGGCTCCTATTGAACTTCGGGAGTTAAAGGTCCAACTACGGAGTTGTTGGACATCGGTTTCATTCGCCCCTAAGTACATCTCCTTGGGGTGCTCCTGTTTTATTTGTAAAGAAGAAAAGGCGGGAGTATGCGACTTTTGTATTGACTATCGGGAATTGAACCATGTCACCATCAAGAATAGGTATCCTCTACCTCGTATTGATAACTTGTTTGACCGATTATAAGGGGCACAATTCTTTTCAAAATCGATCTTCGATTCGGATATCATCATTTGAAGATTAGAACCGAGGATATTCAAGAGGCGCCTTTAGAACTTCGAGACGGGCATTATGAATTCTTAGTCATGTCGTTCGGATGACGACTAATGCTCCTATGGCTTTCATGGATATGATGAACCGAGTATTCAAGGAATATTTGGATCGGTTTGTTGTTGTCTTTATTGATGACATCCTTATATATTCCAAAAGTCGTGAAGATCATGAGCACCATTTGAATTTGGTACTCCAAAGGCTTCGTGAAAACAAACTATATGCCAAATTGAAGAAATGCGAGTTAGGGGCTTGAGGAAGTAGCATTTCTTGGGCACGTGGTGTCAAAACATAGAGTATCTGTTGATCCAACGAAGATCAAGCAATACAAAGTTGGGGAGCAACCAAAAGTCGGTGATCGATGTACGTAGTTTTTGGGCTTAATGGTTATTATCGGAGATTCGTGGAAGGGTTTTCTCGAATCGCTACTCCATTAACCCTTGACTAACTCGGAAGGATACAAAATTCGTTTGGAGCGAAGAATGCGAGAAGAGTTTCAAGAGCTTAAGAGGAGACTTATTTTAAGACTGTTCTAACAATACCATCTGGTTTAGATGGATTTGTTATCTGACGATGCTTAAAGCAAAGGGTTAGGATGTGTTCTCATGCAACGTGGGAAAGTCATAGTTTATGCCTCGCGACAACTTAAAGAGTATGAGAGGAATTATCCTACTCATGATCTAGAGTTGTCGCAATCGTTTTCAGCGCTTAAAGATATGGAGGCACTATCTATATGGGGAGAAAGTGGAGATATATTCGGACCATAAAAGTCTTAAATATTTCTTCACTCAAAAAGAACTCAACATCTTGGCAATGACGTTGGCTCGAGCTATTGAAAGACTACGACCACACTATTCAATACTATCTCGAAAAGCGAACGTGGTAGGCGACGCGTTGAGTAGAAGATCATATGCGAGGAACGAGTCCGATGATGTCAAGTATACGATAGAGCCAACTTTAATAGAAAAAGTTAAGGTTGCTCAAGCCACCCAATCTTGAGCTAATGCGTATGAAGAAGAAAGTACAAGAAGGAGCTATTAGGGGCGAGAATTGATGAAGAAGGAATACTTGAGTCCACTCTAGACTTTGTGTTCCTAACGACTCGATTTGAAGTACAAGATTATGATGGAGGCACACAATACACCATTTACAATCCATCTGGAAGTACTAAAATGTATCGTGATCTTGACATACATTTTGGTGGAACAATATGAAGAGAGAGATTGCAAAGTTTATCTCAATGTGTTTAACTTGTCAACGTGTAAAGGCGGAGCATTTGGTACCTTAGGGTCCGTTGCAACCACTTGAGATTCCGAAATGGAAGTGGGAACACATTACCATGGATTTCGTTACGGGTCTTCCTACGGTTTCTCAGGGCATCAATGCTATTTGGGTTATTGTTGATAGATTAACCAAGTCTGCTCATTTCTTTCCGATACGGGAGACTTATTCACTTGAACGTCTTGCTAGTATGTACGTGAATGAGATTGTGAGGTTGCATGGCATGCCTGTATCCATAGTTTTGGATCGTGACCCAAGATTCACTTCAAGATTTTGGGTTAGCTTGCAAAAAGCTATGGGCACGGATTTATGATTCAGTTCGGCATACCATCCTCAAACGGACGGACAATCAGAAAGGACTATTCAAACTCTTGAAGATTTATTAAGACTCTGTGTCCTAGACTTCAAAGGCGGTTGGGATAACTATTTACCATTGGTGGAATTCTCCTACAACAATGCTTATCGTGCAAGTATAGGTGTGGCTCCATTTGAAGCATTATATGGGACGAAAGTGTCGCTCTCAATATGTTGGGATGAGGTGGGTGAAGCAACATTGTTGGGACCCGAGAGTTAGTACGTATGACTACCAAAAAGATCCAAATGATTCGACAACGTATACAAATGACACAAGATCGACAAAAGAGTTATGCGGATCTTCATCGAAAGGACGTGGAATTTAGTGTAGGGATCATGTATTATTGCGTGTTGCTCCATGGAAGGGAGTTACAAGATTTGGGAAGAGAGGAAAGCTCAATCCACGATTTATTGGTCCATTTCAAATTCTTGACCGAGTAGGAAATGTAGCCTATAGACTCGCATTACCTCAAAGTATGTCTCGTGTTCATAATGTGTTTCACATATCGTATTTCGTAAATATGTGAAAGACCGAACCACGTTATAGAGTTAGAACCAGGACGAGATAGCCAAAGACTTAACGTATGAGGAGGTACTGTCAAGATTTTGGATAGGAAGGAGCATGTCCTACTGCCATGAAAGGTCATACCACAAGTTAAAGTTTTGTGGAGGAATCATGCTTTATAGAGGAAATGACACAGGAATTGGAAAGCGGAAATGAAAGCGAGGTATCCTCACCTTTTGAAACACAGAATACGTCGTCAATTTCGAGGGACGAAATTTCATAAGGAGGGCGAGGTTGTAAGACCCCAACTTATTATTAATGAAATTTAATTTTCTCTATTTATTATTTTAAAATAGTAAGGGTTGATTTGATTAATGTGGATAGTTAGGGGTAAAATATGCAAATACTTCAAAATAAGCAAGTGGTTATAAAATATTCATTGTTGTTGGGGAATATTCGTTTGGTCGTGGAATATTAAATCTTTGTGGGGAATATTCGCACGACCAGTAGATGACCATGTGTGGGCCCCATAACTGAAAAGCGATTGGATGAAGAAAGCGACAAATATAAGTGGTTTAAAAATAATGGCGTAGTTATTACCAATTAATCTTGTTAAAATACCCGGTTGGTTAAAACACGAGAGTTACTGCAGTATTGCACCAATTATTGATTCTTACGTAAGAAAGCACTACTCAATAATGGTTACTGATAATTCTTATTGAAGATTTTATTGATTTAAAAATTGTTGCGTTGATATTTTATATTCTTTGTTGTTTCAATAATTGTTATTACACAAGTATTTTTCATTATCGAAGCAATAATTCATATTATCTCGAATAATATTATTAGATAACATTATTGGCAATGTCTAGAAAGTTTTGTCTAAGGAGAGGTTTGGTCACCTAATTGCTTGATGAAGAAGAAATTCTTATTGAAAGCCCCCCTTTCTGAAGAAGCTGCCTAGTTGTCGATATTGTGATTCTCGTAATATTATTTGTGAATAATTAATTATTGATTCATATGATGAGGAAAATATTGATTTTATGTGGATATAGATGGAGAAAAATTTTAATGTGACAATTGTTAAAAATTGAAATTTTATCTTTTTACGATAAAATAATTATTTAAATATATTATTATATTTTAATAATATAATAATGGTGATATTTTTTACAACGAATGTGGGATATATGAGTATACGAGGAGGAAGAGTATTTTTGTTGCAATAAATGTTTAAAACATGTTAAACATGTAAATTGGACCCCATTTATTAATTGAAATTTGATTATAGCTTGTAAAATCGCCTGGATTTATGGATTTCGGTCAATTTCTATTTGGAATTTGAAAAAACTTTCTTCTGTAAAGTTGTAGAGAATTGAATTTCCTATAAAAACTCGCAAGATTCGAATTTTCTGATAGAAGGGCTATTTATTATGAATTATTGAAGTTCCGAAGCTCCGAAATAATTGATTTTTGGAAGTTTAAAATATTTTAAATAATAAAAACATTTTTTGTTTGTTTTGTGAGCTACAACATGTGCATAATGAGCTGAGATCAGATCCAAGAAGGTTGGCGTAGAAATTTTAATATATATATTAATATTTTATTAAATTTTCTGCTTTGGTGTTCTAAGCAATTTCCTATAAATAGGGTGCTTAGGTTAGAATTGAAAATCACACCAGAAACTGAAGTTTTCTCTCTCTATATTATCGAGCGTATTCTTGTGAGTATTTTGAGTATACTTTGAGTATTGTTAGACGGTGCAAGTTCCCTTCAGCACTATATCCGGTATTCCAGCTAGAAGTACTAATCTTTCGAGGTAAGGGATGCTATTTTCTTCTCAAATGATATTATTTCTTCAATATCATTATGCTGAAATATTGGTTGAAACTTTTTATCAAATTTGGAACTTTTTCATGTCGGGGTTACTATTCATGAGTTACTATTCACGAGTTACTATTCATGAGTTACTATTCACGAGTTACTATTCACGAGTACTATTCATGAAGTGTGAAGATGTTTTTTGTGGAATTTCTATCTTTTGGTGTCGGAGTTACTATTCACGTATACGGCACTATTCACGTATACGGCACTATTCACCGAAAAATAAAATTTCATCTTTTTGTCCAAAATATCTATTCTGGATACTAGCTTTGATTGTATCCATGTTTTGATTATTCTTGAATTTTACACCACTATGATTATTTTTGAGGTATTTTTTGAACATGGATAAAACAAAGTACGAATCCTTAATCCTTGATCCTTGTCATTTTGTTTCTTTGGATTCGTTTCTTTAAAAATATTTTCATCATCCTCGGTCTTAAATGATGATATTATTGAATATCTTTGGCACGTAGTGCAAAGATGAATGATTTCTGAAGAATATCTTTGGTAGTAGTGCAAAGATGAGCAGTGTTTAGATGAACATGACCAATCGATGAATATCTTTGGCTGTAGTGCAAAGATGAATATTTGATTCGGATGTATATTGATTGATGTTTAGGGGATAAAAGATGAGCGATGAACTTTTAAATTCATACATAGAAGATAGTAGTTTGCATTCTCTACTTAACTCTTCTAATGAATTATTATTTTCATTGCGAATATTGATTTAAAATTTGTTGTCTATTGTATTCTATTAGATTTTTCCTGTTGAAGACTAACTGGTAATTTGTTGTATATTATCTTAGTCATAATATTCTTTCTTGGGCTAGTTGAGCTCACCCTTTTCCTTTTTGTTCCATTTTTTTCTTCTCGGGAGGCGAGAATATAGCGAGTGCAAGTGGGGTATGGAATGAAGGTTTTAGAAAGAATTGTTTAGTAGTCCTCACCATTTTTGTAAAATAATGTATCAATAAATGTGATGAGGATTTATTTGAGTATAGATATTGTCTAGAAGATAATATTTGTATTCAAACTCACAGTTTTACTGTTGTAATAATAAAGTTGTAGTTGTTTCTGTACCATGTATTGACAACTCAGAATGGGTGATGTATACCTATTTTGGGGGCGTCACATGTATTACTATTCTTCTTTAATTTCAATTTGTGTAATCAGGATGATGATTTCATTTATTTATTCGATATTTAATTCATTAGTTATGAACTAAATTACTTTTTAGGCTTGCAAAGGATCTTTAATGTTGAATGACAACTATTATGCCTTGATTTGAGTTTAATAAATTGTTAATTATTATACTGATTTACCCTTTGGTTACTCGCTACAAAATAAGTGCTTGAGGGGATCGGCCTCGTGTACACCATGTATATGCATAAAATTTATATATACTCTTTGTATCTTATATTAGATACCTAGGGTACTCCCCTATCATAAAAGGGGTGTTCTTTCAGTCTAAGAATCCTCACCATCAATTGGTTTGGATAGCTTTTATAAAACTTCATACACTTGTCTGACCGAACAAAGGTTCAGACTCTATCTGACACGGTTCAAGAATTATAGAACTTTAAATGATGTACAAGTCCAAGACTATACGAACTCAAGTGCACTAAGTGTGAATATCAATAATATCGATGTAGAATAATTGTAAAGTAATTAAACCACTTAATAGCATGCTTAGAAATAAAGTTCAAGCTTAAATGTATAACTTTCATTTCAACAATAACCTGCTCAGTAAAATATGAGAAGGATAGGAAACTTTCACACAATCTAAAGTTGTGTAAGATAGGAAACTTGCAACACAATAAAAATAGTGTTCGTATACTTGCTCAAGCAAAAGAGTAAGAATTAAGGAACTTGCACAACCAAAAGTGAAGTTCGGAGACTTGGTCAATATAAATTTGAGTAAGGTTATGGAACTTGCCTCAAGCGTATTTTACCAAAGTAAAACTTAATATCAATCCATTGCACTATGATATCCTATTTATGTATAATCACATTAGTTATACAAGTTCAACATGTACACCTATTATCTTAAATTAATATCATACACAAGTGTAATTTATCAATGCTAACATATGTTGCTAGTCTTTTAGTCGCATAATCTTATACGTATGTCATCACATGCAAATTAATTTCTAACACACTATGTCATAGTTAAAATTTGGATTTCACTTTAAAGTTGTAAACACTAGTTCATCATAGGTTCCTTTCAATAACATGTTTATTGACACATGAATACCATACTGGACATGTATTACAGATTGGAGTAACCATTTAAGCATGCATCAGCTCTTAATTTATTAGTAGAACTCAGACCCTAATGCAGACTGGCGCGGCCGCGCTGCTCCTGGTGCATACCAAGATATGGCTGCTCTTGCAGAAAGCCAGTGTACACACGACTTGCACATATACGAATAATTATGCAAAACACGTAATGTTAGTATGTGGATAGCCAAGTTGGACCTTATATCATAACATTAACATAGGTCACCATCTATTTTTATTTAATCAAGACTTCAAGTGTTCAATTCATAAATTTCTTATGTTTAATCATTATACACATGTTATGTGGTTCATAGGTCTCTATTACTCATGCTTGCATTTGTTAAATCAAGTATCTCAAGTTATGATGTTCTACTTCATTTATGCTTACTCTTAACCACACTTAACTAGTTTTATAATGAATATAACTCACTAGGCATTCATATTAATCACTTTTACATGCATGACACACCTAATCATAATATCTCACATACATAAGTTAAACCACATAAGCATGCTCTCGAATCTTAACTCAAAGCTTATATAGTTTATCAAGTTTGTTTTTTAATCCTTAAGCTTCCATTTGTAAAACTTCTTCAAGCATGCTTGGTAAGTTCACACAGCCCATATCATGCTTCCATAACAATATCATAGTTCATATAAGTATGTAAGAGTACACTTAGTTTATTTATCCATAGTTATTATGATCTTTTACTTGCATTTTATTTTAAATCATGCTTGAATACACTATACCATCTCCAACAATGTAAATTAATATATTGATTACATTTTAATCTATATCAGAACCTGATACACTCACAACTAAGGTCAGAACATATTTTTTGACAAAGGTTTATCAAAACTAGTTTCCAACTCTTTAAGTCCTCTTTGAATAATCAACTAAAATCAACTAACATGGCTTACTATATGCATAACAATCTCAGTTTATATGTGCAGGTTATTTATAGGCATATTCTAACTGTCATAGTATACTCAGCATATCTTAATTAGCTAACACGAGTAACTATGATATACTACCCGCGCGGCCGCATCACTTCGTCTAGAGACAAAAATATGGCCTCTGCTTCTGCAAAGCCTTAACACCAAACATTGCCAAACATCTTTTGCTTCAACACAAACTACTTCTAATACTTCTAAGCATGCATACTAAGTAAAACAACACACTCTTAAGCCAATTCATACCAAATAACAAAGAATTCATGAGAATTGCAAGAATTTGCCAAAACTCAAATTAATAACAAAAATTGGATTTTATACCTCCTTAAAGCTTAACTTGATTCCTCAAAGCAATAATTACACTCTCTTTATGTTCAGCCACGCTCACTCTTTTTCTTCACTTCTCAGATAAATTCTTTAGTAACTAAGAAATGATGAAGGAGGGGCTATATATAGAGAACTCATTCTCCAAACATTGCTCTTACACCATGGTTTGCTTCAATGGAGATTGGGATGAAATGTTGGGTATAAAAGGGTTGGCCAACTGCCAATTCCTGGCCATCATCACTGCTAATGCTATGAAGCTGGAGTTTTACACAATGAAGAAGGTATGCTACTATTTGGGACTCTTAATATAGGACACAAGCTTTTAAATTCCAGCAACGTGTTTATAATGCTTACTTTGTTCTCTTATATCCCCAAAATATAATTTTAAGGTGTTAATGCTATTACACAATGGAAAGTTAGGGATTAATTATGTACTCACATGAATGCAATAACTATTACTATATAGTCTATAATATATAGACATATTAATGTGTCATCTTGTCCTATATAAAATATATAGTTAACTACCATATAATAAAGGTTTACTATATTACATGCTTGCTCAAATTAATCAAGTAAATATAATCATATTATATTTATTAATCTCTTACTTAATTAATTATTATTTATTCATAATAATTTTAAATCAACACATTATCAATTTAATTACCCATAATTGCAATTAATCAATATGTTCAAATCCTCGCTACTATATTAAAAAAATTGAATATTTAATTATTAATAATCCTCATCCATTCTTTGATATTAAAGTCTTAGGTTTAGTCCACTAATTTAAATAAACTATTAATGACTCCCTTTAATCATTTCATAAATTCACATAACCACATAAGGTTTAAATAGACTCACAAAACTAACTCATTAAAAATTAAATCACATATTTATTTAATAAGGAGTTTAAAATTCACGGTCATTACATCCCTCCCCCTTATAAAAATTCTGTCCTCGGAATTGTAAAATTAAGGTTACTGAAATAAAAAAGGATAATTCTCTCTCATTTTCTCTTCTAGTTCCCACATAGCTTCTTCGACTACATGATTCCTCCAGAGAATCTTAACGGAATGGATGATTTTATTCCTCAGCTTCTGTTCCTTCCTATCTAGTATCTGGACATGAACTTCCTCGTATGATAAGTCTTTCTCGACTTGGATTGGTTCATAGGAGATAATGTGCTTGTAGTCCGGTTTATACGGCCACAATACTGACACATGAAACACGTTGTGAATGTGCTCAAGTTCAGGAGGTAATGCTACCTCGTACGCCACTTCACTGACTCGCCTCAGAATCTCAAACGGTCCTACGAACCTGGGGCTCAACTTGCCCTTCTTCCCAAAATGAATCTTCCCTTTGAAGGGAGATACTTTTAGAAATGCATAGCTTCCTAATTCAAAATCTTTCTTCTTGCGATGTAAGTCTGCATACTTCTTCTGGTGATCTTGAGCTTCTACTAGTTGGGCTCTTATCACCTTGATGATTTCTACCATTTGTTGTACCAACTCTGTTCCCAATAGTCAACGTTCTCCAACTTCGTCCCAGCATAGGGGTGTTCTACATTTCCTCTCATATAGTTATTCGTACGGTGACATTCCAATACTCGCGTGATAACTATTGTTATACGCGAACTCTACTAATGGAAGGTGATCCTCCTAACTACCCTTGAAGTCCGTCACATAAGCTTGGAGCATGTCTTTAAGTGTTTGAATCGTTCTCTCGCTTTGCCCATGGTCTGCGAATGATACGCGGTACTCATTCGTAGTTATGTTCTCATTTTTTCTTGAAGACTCTTCCAGAAGTTTGACGTGAATCAATGATCTCTATTTGATACAATAGATACCGACACCCTATGCCTCGAGATAATTTCCTTGACATACAATTTTGCTAACTGGTCCAAACTATACTTAATCTTAATCGGCAAAAAGTGAGCTAACTTAGTAAGACGGTCTACAATCACCCATATGGCGTCGTGCCCTTTCTGCGTTGCCGGAAGTCCCACCACAAATTCCATTGTGATGTGCTCCCATTTCCATTCTCAAATCTCTAATGGTTGTAATAACCTGCTTGGTCGTTGGTGCTTTGCCTTGACTCTCTAACAAGTTAGATGTCTACTAACACATTCTGCAACATCTCTCTTCATGTTTGGCCACCAGAAGTGGTGACACAAATCTTGGTACATCTTCGTGCTTCCTGGGTGTATCGAGTATCTCGTACTGTGCGCTTCTTGTAAAATCTCCTCTCTAAGTTCTGGTACTAACGGTACCCAAATTCGTCCTTCAAATCTTAGCAGTCCAGTGCTATCATTCTTAAATTTTAATTCACCACCTTCAGTCAATCGCTTCTTGATGTTATTGCAATCTTCGTCCTTTTCTTGTGCCTCTTTAACCTTATCCAATAAAGTTGGGCTCGCTGTCGCTGTAAATAATTGATCGTTGGTCTCCATCGGATACCTAATCTCCAAGTTTAGTCATTCAAAATCTTTCACCAATTCTTCTTGAATGGTCAACTTCAATAACTTCTCTCTGCCATTTCTGCTCAAGGCATCTGCCACTACATTTGCTTTGTCTGGATGGTACAGAATCTCACAATCATAATCTTTGATCAATTCTAGCCATCGACGCTACCTCATGTTTAACTCTTTCTGCGTGAAGATATATTTCAGACTCTTGTGATCCATATATATCTCACACTTCTCGCCACACAAATAATGCCTCCAAATCTTCAAGGCAAAAACTACCGCTGGTAACTCCAGGTCATGAGTCAGATATCCCTTCTCATAATCTTTCAGCTGACGTGAAGTATACATAATGACCGTACCGTGTTGCATCAGTGCACATCCAAGACCCTGGTGTGACGCATCACTATACACTATAAACCCTCCCGTGTTTTCCGGTAAGGCCAACACAAGTGCTTGACTAATCCTCTTCTTTAATTCTAGGAAACTTTCTTCACACTTTTTCGTCCAAACGAACTTCGTTAATTTTCTGGTAAGATTGGTCAACGACGATTCTAATTTCGAAAAATCCTGAATAAATCTTCGATAGTATCTCGCCAATCCTAAGAAACACCTGATTTCTGTCGGCGTCTTCGATTGCTCCCAATTGATAACCGCTTCTACCTTCGCTAGATCCACCAAAACACCATTTTTGTCGATAACGTGCCCCAAAAACTGCACTCTCTACAACCAAAACTCACACTTAGAGAATTTTGCATACAACTTTTCCCTCCTTAAAGTCCCCAACACTATCCGAAGATGCTCGGCGTGTTCTTCCTCTGTCTCTAAATACACTAGAATGTCATCGATGAATATATCCAAATACTGTTTGAACACTCTGTTCATCAAATCCATAAATGTTGCTTGCACGTTCGTCAATCCAAATGATATTACCAGAAACTCAAAGTGTCCATACCGAGTTCTGAATGCCGTCTTTGGAATGTCCTTTGGCCTCACTTTCAGTTGGTGATAACCGGTCCTCAAGTCAATCTTTGAAAAGTACTTCGCCCCCTTCAACTGATCAAACAAATCGTCTATCCAGGGCAACGGGTACTTGTTCTTAATGGTGACCTTGTTCAACTCTTGGTAGTCGATACAAAGTCTTAGCAACCCATCTTTCTTCTTTACAAATAAGACTAGTGCTCCCCACGGTGATATGCTCGGTCAAATGTATCCTTTATCTAACAACTCTTGTAATTGAGTCATCGGTTCTTTCATCTCTACCGGTGTCATACAATACGACGCTTTGTATACCGGTGCTGTCCCTGGTGCCAAATCGATAATAAACGTAATCTCTCTATCCGGTGGCAATCCTGGAATCTCGCATGGGAAGACATCAACGAAATCCCTTACAATAGGTATCTGACTTAGTTCACCCTCGACTCGTCGAGTATCAACCATGTGAGCCAAATAACCTATACAACCCTTCCCAAGAAATCTCTGCGATTGTACCATCGTCAGACAATGAGATTGTCTCGGCGATTTACTACCATAAAATACCACCTTCGACTTATTTGAAGTCTTAAGGTGTACACACTTCTTCTTACAGTCTATAACTGCTCTGTGAACCGATAACCAATCCATCCTAAGGATTACATAGAACTCCCCGAAATGAATCGGTATCAAATCCACTTTGAACTTAAATCCTTGCAATTCGGTATAACAATTCCTATGAATATATTTTACGGGGATAATTTCCTTATTCGCTACTTCTACGTTCATAGGGTGTTCTAATCTCTCACAGGGTAAGTCAAATTCCTCAGAAAAAAAAGAGCAGGTAGCACAAGTCAAATTCCTCAGAAAAAAAAGAGCAGGTAGCACCCAAATCAAATAATACGTATGCATCCATATCATTGATCGGAATGATACTTGAGACCACGTCCTTAGACTCCACCGCATCCTGTACGGTCATGTTGAACGTTTATGCCCATTGGTCTATTGGCTTGACTGGCTGGCCCTCCAATGTTCAGTTCATTGTTGTTGTTGTTACGGTTGCAGCTAGCTGCATCACCCTTTCTCTCCTTAATTTGATGGTTCTTGGCTCCACACGAGAAACTTCCTCCCTTCTGCTTATTCGAACACTGAGGAGCCATGTGCCCCGGTTGTCCGCAATGATAACAAATACTCTTTCCCTTTATGCACTCCCCCGAGTGATTCCTCCCATAATTATTTCACTTCATACTTTTCTTGGACTCCCCCCAGACTTATTACTTCCAGAGGATTAGCTCTCCATCTATTTATGCTTATTGGGGTTACTGTCTCCGCTTTTTCCCCCTTTCTGTCCTTTTTAATCGGTCTTATTTTTTGTGTGAATTGAGCGATGGCTCCATTGCCTCCTTCGGTAATGATAGCCCTCTCCAATAGATTAGAGTAAGTCTTAATCTTTAAAACAGCCACTGTTTTCTACACCCATGGTTTCAGTCCTAATTTGAACCTTCTTGCCTTCCCGGCCTCCGTGTCAACCTGATGTGAAGCGAATCGGGCCAACTCGTTAAATTTTGCCACGTACTCTACGACAGACATACTACTTTGCTTCAGTTCCAGAAACTTAACTTCCATATCCTGTTGAGTATTCTCTAAGAAGTAATTCTCGAGGAATAGCTCCTTAAATCTGTCCCAAGGAATAACTCCTTCATCTGCTCGTCCCTTATTGGGTTTCCACCAATAGTTAGCTTCGCCCTTCATCATTAAAGTGGCAAAACATATCTTCTGTGCTTCGGCCATGCGTGAGACCTCAAACACCTTCTCCATTTCTTCTATCCATGTCTGGGCTTCAATTGGGTCCAAGGTTCCCCATAACTTCGATGGTCCTACAAATTTAAAGTCCTTAAAGCTAGCCAAGTGTTGTCTTGGTTGCCCTGATGCTGGTGGGGTCTGTTTTGCATTGCCTCAGTTAACAGGTTAACAAAGTTCTGCATTGGATCAAAATTTTCCCCTCCACCATTGTTAACGGATCCTTCTTCCCTTTGGTTCCGCGGTAGTCTCCTAGGCACCATGATCTAAGGAAAGGAAGAAAACTATTAGGCTTTATGTGATATGCTATCCATGTTAGCATTAAGAAGTTTAAGATGTCTATCAATCATTTTTGATTTAAATAAACAACTTTAGTATCATAATAAAACTTGATGGATTTCCTCAACCCATCACTTACATACTCTACTTGAGTTTTCTACTAAGGTTATAACCTAGGTTTCGCATTCTTAACGTTTATAACCTACAGCTCTGATACCAACCTGTGACACCCCCGAATCCGGGTCCTCTGACCCCGGTCCGGTCATCACGATAAAATACAAACATCCACCTCTAAACAACATACAATAACTAAAATACGGAATATAATAAACGTACGTTGTTCATTCAAAAGGTGTTACTAGTCCCAAGATTCGATAACCTTAATACAATCTTATAAACATACCCTAAAATAGTCATTAGGGTTCATATTACATATCAATAATTTAAACTAGGTATAAAGTAAAGTCTGCTCCTCGCAACTATCCTACATCTTTCCTTTACCCTTGTTCTTTCCTGAGGTCTCGAGCTTAACTACAATATAATTCATGATATAGCAAGGAAGAGCAACAAGTTTTCTGAACAAGTTTAAATACAACAATAAGGATATATCATGATGAATGGAAAATATTTGACAATGAATTCAACAATATAAATATCTGAAGGATTCAATAATATGAATATTAGAAGCAAAGATAATTATTGCTTTTAGAATAATTGATAGTCAAGTAGACTTTGAACTATAAAACTCCAATAGAATCAATAGCTGATTGATCCTTTGGTTACTGGCTACAGAATAAGTACTTGAGGGGATCAGCCTCACGTACACCATGTATATGTATAATGTGAGACCCCAGATTTTATGAATAAAGACTTAAATTTCTCGAAATATTTTTTTGAATATTATGGTGTGGATTTATTATAATGTTATAGTTGTGGGTAATATTTACAAATTTTGCAAAGTAAGCAAGTGGTTATATAATACTCGATTGGTCAGGGAATATTAGTTTTAACAGGGGAATATTAAAGACGACAAAGACAATCATTAGTGGACCCTAACGGAAGTATCGTCAGTAGTAAAAAAGCATGTAATTATATTTTACTAAAAATAATGGCGAAAGTGTTACCGTTAAAACTGTTGAACTACCCGGTAGTAAAAGTACAGTAATACGCGTGGTTGCATAGTAGCACACGGTATTGGTTATTGATACTTATGTGAGAAGTCACTCATTTATACTCAATTATTGCTACAGTAATTGTTACATCATATCTCTCATAGTATTGATTCAATTATTGCCACAATATCATCTATATAATATGTTATATTATTAAATCAATGATTGAGACGACAAAGTTATTCATATTATTATTTGCAATATTGACAATGTCTAGAAGTTCTGTCAAGGAGAGGTTTGGTCATCTAATTGTGCGCCAATAAGGAGAAATCCTTATCGGAAAGCCCCCTCTTTCCTAGGAACGACCTAGTTGTTAAATATTGTGAATTATAATATTAATGATGAATAAGTTCATGTTGATTAAAGATGAAATTGATAGTTCCATTGTGTTGGAATTATTAGTGTTAGTGGAAATCGACATTTATTTTGATATTAATTGATGTCTGGAAGTTATGACCCGATCAATGTAATTAACTGGATAAATGAGCAATTAATTGCTATTAATTCACATGATTATAACTATTTGTTCACATGTGTGCACTATTGATTCACATTCTTGTACTATTAGGGGAGGTGGTGTAAGATTGATAATACTTGCATGACTAAATTAAAAATAGAGGTATAGATGAAGGTATTATACTTTAATTAGTTTTTTCATATGATTATACTATTGAGTCACATGAATGAACTATTAATTCACATGATTTACTATTAGGGGAGGTGGTGCAAGTTTGATAATACTTGCAGGACTAAGTTAAAAAAAAAAAAGAAAAAGAGGAAGGTAATGTACTGTAATATTTCGAGCCCCAAAACTTGCAATTATCAAAACTATATTTTCCTATAAATAGAAGCTCATTCTTCCTTCATTTCTCAACAATTCACTAAAGCTATAGAGCAATTATTATAGAGAGAAATTATAGAGAGAAAGAAGAAGAGAAGTCTACTACCTCATTATTCCAGTATCCAGTCTTCTTCTGAGATAAGGGGTATTATTTCTTTCATATTCATGAAGAGAGCTATTGTTATATCATTCCTTATTATTATGTTGGAATAACACGTGCGTCTGGTAAATCATCGCATACATGGTGAAATTCTTCTATTATTCCATTCTTTATTATTAGATTGAATATATCCCATCTGTCGCGGATTACGCATGACCTGGTTCCATTCTTTATTATTCTGTTGGAATGTCCTTTCTGTGCGGATTACGCATGACCTGGTTCCATTCTTTATTATTCTGTTGGAATAACCTGTTTGTGCGGTCTATCGCATGCCTGGTGAATTCTGTTGTTATTCCATTCTTTATTATTCTATTGGAATATCCTGTCTGTACGGATTACGCATGACCTGGTTCCATTCTTTATTATTATGTTGAGAATAACCTGTCTGTGCGATCTATCGCATGCATGGTGAAATCTTCTATTATTCCATTCTTTATTATTCTGTTGGAATAACCTCTCTATATGGATTATCGCATGCATGGTGAATGATCCTTTGTATTAATTCCTTATTAAATTGTAGAAATGATTTATCTACGTGGATTACCTCATGGCGGTTGTAAATCCATTTGCAGTTTTGTAATTTTTCTGACCCTCAAAAATTCTGGAAAAATTTGAAATGATATTTTGTTGAGTTTTCTAGATTGTGTCCCAAAATGGCGATTTTTGGATGTATAAATTAGGAGTTATGAATTTTATGGGAAAAGACTATTTTAAAAGTAAACCATTATAACTCCTTGTGGTTAACTCCAAAATTGGTGAAATTTTTATTGGGAGTACATGTATATAACAAGAGTATACCTTGTAAATTTCGGAATTTTTGGAGAAAAGTTCAAAAAAGAAATATCTGGCAAGAGTATACCTTGTATAACAAGAGTATACCCTGATAAATGTCTAAATATTTGGCAGTTTTGGCCATATGAAAAATAGTAAATGAATTTTAAGAATTTTGAGAAAAATATATGTTCAATATGGGACTATATTCTGTTAAATCCCAGAAAAGAAATATTTTTTTGACTGATTTGGTATTTTTCATGAAAATAAAATAGTTATGAGTAAATGAATTAAATATGTTATGTGAAGTATTAAAATTGGAAAATAGGATTTTATGGCTTGGGAATCCTATATAGGGTATATGCAGATCTTTGATGAGGGATTTGATCATTGGTGATGAAATCTTATGAGTATGACATTTTTGAATGATTAAATGCATTATTTGGTAAAGTGTAAACAATTAAAATAAATTGTTTATAAGTTTAAGAAGTGATTAAAATATTGTTATAATATTAATAATATTAGATTATGAGTTTATTAAGTGATTGATAATATTTGGATAAATTTAATGTCTTTAATATTTATCCTTATTTTCGTTTGATTAATGCTTATATCATTGTCATCATCCTCATGCTTATATTATGATGAAAGTCACATTTGGCTTACGTGCAAAGATGGACTGTTGATTATTGGTTTTACAGTTGTATATCTTTGGCTTACGTGCAAAGATGGATTGTTGATTATTGGTTTTACAGTTGTATATCTTTGGCTTACGTGCAAAGATGGGTGTTGATTATTGGTTTTACAGTTGTATATCTTTGGCTTTCGTGCAAAGATGAACTATTGATTGATGAGTATATTTGGCTTATGTGCATAGATGAACTGTTCATTGGTATGATTATGACCAAGGATCATTCGGTATAATCATGACCCGTAATGTTATAGATGATGTGGTAAAAGTCATCATTGGCCCGTAGTGCATTGATGGACAGTTATTGGTATGATTATAACCAAGGATTATTCGGTATAATTATGACCATTGATGATTACATGAATATCCTTGGCTACGGTGCAGGGATGATTCGATGATGAAGATTATTTATTAAGCTGAGTCACAGCGATAAAATATTGATTATACACTTTTAATTTGTAAAAGATAGTAGATATAATGCTCTACTTGACTCTTCTAAAATACAGTTGTATATCTTTGGCCTGTAATGCAAAGATGAATTTATTAGTATAATTATGAGCAGGAATTTTGATTTGGTATAACCATGATTTTTGATGTTTTAGGTGAAGATAGGTGATGAAAATTATCTTCGGCCTAGGTGCGAAGAGGAAGTTAGAATCACAAATATAATTATGAGTTATTCATATGATTGTGGACAGGAATTGTTGATTGATGTTACAGGGATAAAACATTATTGGTGGACTTTTAACATGGAGAAGATAATAGATTTGATGGTCTATTTGACTCTTCTAATTGATTGCTCGTTCTGCTGCAACTATGGTTGAAAAGTTTTATCATCTACCATATGTTCTAAATCTCTAATTTATTACTGATGAAGGCTATTGATGATGTAAATTATCTTTAGTCATGATATTCTCTATTGGGCTAGTTGTGCTCACCCTTTTGCTTCACAATTCCTTTCATGTAATAAGAGTGTAGCTGGGTCGAGCGGGGGTAACAAGAGAATAGAACGGTGGTCTATAGCTATTGAGGTTCTCTCTAAATAGTATGGAAATAATTTTATTGAGAACTTTAGATAATTGTGTCGTATTGTATACGTCATTTGATATTTAATTTTGGTGAACCGAATAGGGTGAGGTGAACCCAACTTTAGAAGGGTGTTTTGCCACTATCATACAAGATGTCTAATGACATACAACCTCGTGTTTTCATACGACAGGGTTATGCACATCCACTTACTGAGTATATCTACGAGCACTACCTATATAATCTTGGAGTTTGTTTGAAATATGATTATCAATTGGAGACAATAGAGATAATTATAAGTCAAGAGAAGACTCACCATTGGAAAGAAGATGATAGCAATCTTCTTGTTTTTCTTTGGGGACTATTGGGTCAACCAAGGATAATTCTGTGGACATATGATATCTATCATAACCTGACGCACGGCCTCCCCGTATGCGAAGGTTTCCTTGAGTATTTTCCAAAGATTTTAATTTCTAAAACAGTTATTGACTGTACTTTTATATAAAGTACCATTGTAAGGTTGTGGTCAAGGCACCATGAGAGTTACATACATTTGTATTAAAACTCACAGTTTAACTGTGGTCGTATTCTTCACGACAGTTCAACAGTTGTATAAATGAAGTTTGTAAATGATTTTTATATTGTGATATCTGGCGACTCAGAATAGGTCGTGTGGACCTATTTTGGGGGCATCACATATAACATTTAAATATGCTCTTTGTATCTTATATTAGATACCTAGGGTACTCCCCTATCATAAAAGGGGTGTTCTTTCAGTCTAAGAATCCTTACCATCAATTGGTTTGGATAGCTTTTATAAAACTTCACACACTTTTCTGACCAAACAAAGGTTCAGACTCTATCTGACACAGTTCAAGAATTATGGAACTTTAAATGATGTACAAGACCAATACTGTACGAACTCAAGTACACTAAGTGAGAATATCAATAATATCGATGTAAAATATTTGTAAAGTAATTAAACCACTTAATATCATGCTTGGAAATAAAGTTCAAGCTTAAATGAATAACTTTCATTTCAATAATAACCTGCTTAATACATTATAAGAAGGATAAGAAACTTGCACACAATCTAAAGTTGTGTAAGTTAGGAAACATGCAACGTAATAAAAATAATGTTCGGATACTTGCTCAAGTAAAAGAGTAAGAATTAAGGAACTTGCACAACCAAAAAGTGAAGTTCGGAGACTTGCTCAATATAAATTTGAGTAAGGTTAGGGAACTTTTCTCAAGCGTAGTTTACCAAAGTAAAGCTTAATATCAATCCAATGCACTATGATATCCTATTCATGTATAATCACATTAGTTATACAAGTTCAACATGTACACCTATTATCATAAATTACTATTATACACAAGTGTAATTTATCAATGCTAACATATATTTCTAGTCTTTTAGTCGCATAATCTTGTACGTATGTCATCACATGAAAATTAGTTTCTAACACACTATCTCATAGTTAAAATCACGATTTAACTTTAAAGTTGTAAACACTAGTTCATCATAGGTTCCTTTCAAAAACATGCTTATTAACACATGAATACCATACTAGACATGTATTACAGATTGGAGTAACCATATAAGCATGCATCAGCTCTCAATTTATTAACAGAACTCAGACCCTATTGCAGATTGGCACGACTGCGCTTGGTTTGTACAAGGGAGTGGCATGGCCGCGCTGCTCCTGGTGCAAACCAAGACATGGCTGCTCCTGCAGAAAGCTAGTGTACACACGACTTGCACATATACGAATAATCATGCAAAACACATATGTTAGTATGTGGATAACCAAGTTTGACTTTATATCATAACATTAACATAGGTCACCATCTATTTTCATTTAATCAAGACTTCAAGTGTTCAATTCATAAATTTCTTACGTTTAATCGTTATACAAATGTTATGTGGTTTATAGGTCTCTACTACTCATGCTTGCATTTATTAAATCAAGTATCTCAAGTTATGATGTTCTACTTCATTTTTACGTACTCTCACTAGGCATTCATATTAATCACTTGTACATGCATGACACACCTAATCATGGTGTCTCACATACGCAAGTTAAAACACATAAGCATGCTCACAAATCGTAACTCAAAGCGTATATAGTTTATCAAGTTTGTTTTTGAATCCTTAAGCTTCTATTAGTATAACTTCTTCAAGCATGAAAGTTAAGTTCACACATCCCATATCATGCTTCCATAACCATATCATAGTTCACATAAGTATGTAAGAGTACACTTAGTTTATTTACCCATAACTATTATGATCTTTTACTTGCATTTTTATTTTAAATCATGTTTGAATACACTATACCATCTCCAACAATGTAAATTAACATATTGATTACATTTTAATGTATATCAGAACCTGATACACTCACAACAAAGGTCAGAACATGTTTTTTGAAAAAGGTTTATCAAAACTAGTTTCCAACTCATTAAGTCCTCTTTGAATAATCAACTAAAATCAACTAACATGGCTTACTATATACATAACAATCTCAGTTCATATATGCAGGTTATTTATAGGCATATTCTAACTATTCTAGTATGTTCAACATATCTTAAGGAGCTAACATGAGTAACTGTGATATATTACCCGAAAGGTGCGCATGATGAAGAGACTAGAGAAGTATGTGGCATACCACTTCGCCCAGAGACAAAAATATGGCCTCTGCTTCTGCAGAGCCTCAACCCCAAACATTGCCAAACATCTTTTGCTACAACACAAATGACTTCTAATACTTCTAAGCATGCATACTAACTAAAATAACACACTCTTAAGCCAATTCATACCAAATAACAAAGAATTTATGAGAATTGCAAGAATTTGCCAAAACATAAATTAAGAACAAAAATTAGATTTTATACCTCCTTGAACCTTAACTTAATTCCTCAAAGCACTAATTACACTCTCTCTATGCTCAGCCATGCTCACTCTCTTTGTACACTTATCATACAAATTCTTTAGTAACTGAGAAATGAAGAAAGAGAGACTATATATAGAGAACTCATTGCGCAGACATTGCTCTTACACCATGGTTTGATTCAATGGAGATTGGGAAGAAATGTTGGGTATAGAAGGGTTGGCTAACTGCCAATTCCTAGCCATTATCACTGCTAATGCTATGAAGCTGGAGTTTTATGAAGAAGGTAGGTAACTGTTTGGTTATTGTTTGAGACTCTTAATATGGGACACAGACTTTTAAATTCTAGCAACGTGTTTATAATGCTTACTTTGTTCACTTATATCCCCAAAATATAATTTTAAGGTGTTAATGTTACTACACAATGGAAAGTTATGGATTATTTATGTACTCACATGAATGCAATAACTCTTACTATATAGTCTATAATATATAGACATATTAATGTGTCACCTTGTACTATATAAAATATATAGTTAACTACCATATAATAAAGGTTTACTATATTACATGCTTGCATAGAAATTAATCAAGTAAATATAATCATATTATATTTATTAATCGCTTACTCAATTAATTATTATTTATTCATAATAATTATAAATCAACACATTATCAATTTAATTACCCATAATTGCAACTAATCAATATGTTCAAATCTCGCCACTATATTCAAATAAATTGAATATTTAATTATTAATAATCCTATCCATTCTTTGATATGAAAGTCTTAGGGTTAGTCCACTAATTTAAATAAACTATTAGTGACTCCTTTTAATCATTTCATAAATTCACATAACTACATAAGGTTTAAATAGACTAACAAAACTAACTCATTAAAAATTAAATCACATATTTATTTAATAAGGAGTTTAAAATTCACGGTCATTACAAATTCAGTTTGTCTATTGTGATTTGTGATTAATTTATGAATTGCTTGATCACCAATTGTATGTGGAATTGTATGGATTCGAGAGAGGATGTATGATTCTAGACCTAATCACAATAGCATGTGTTCTTGAATTCTGTGATTGAATAGAATATTAATTTATGTTAGGGTAGAGATATGACTAGCATCACATGTAATCTGGCAAGAACTTGGAATTAAATCCTTCTTAATTATAATTCACATAGAGATATAGTGGATTAGTTATTTAGGGTGTTTGATTTAATTCTATCTAATTTGTGATTTTAAGTGGATATGATTTTAGTGCATTGAGAGATGGCTAAATCTACATGAGTGTTCTTGATTAATTAACTGAGATAATGAATTAAATTTGAAATAAGGTGTGATAATTGGAATGATACATAAAGTGAAGTTATAAAGCCTAAATCTCCATTAACTATTTTAAATTAAGGTTTTTAAGTTGTGTTGATTAATTAATATTTTTAGTTTATAATTTTTATTAGTTATCATTCTTGATTTTGATTAGTTTAATAAAATTGGGTTAATATAAAATTGATAATTGTTAAGATTATTTTCTTGTTATTCTTTGTGGGAACGATACTCTACTTACTATTATATTACTTGTTGATCACGTATACTTGCATGTTGTGCATAATTAGATTTTACACCAACAAGGAGATGGAGTAAGAAGCTGTTAGAGTTTATGCCCTAGAGGCCAATTATTTGATATAATTGTTTAACGTTTTGATATTATATTTGATTGAATAAATGAATGATTTTATTATGGTTTTATTTACTATGTTATATAAATGTTAACATAATAAAAAAAAACCTTAGAATAGTGATACAAATTATATTGTTTCAAGTATATGACTTGAACATGAGATTATATAATTACAATTAGTATCATTATTCTTAAATGTCCCTAGTCGAGTATCATTATTGATGGGACAACAATGATGCATTGAGACTAGTATATGGATTGACTGATGACCAAATCTCATTGGTCATAAATATATGAGATATTAAGTCGATGCATAGAGTACATGTCGAAGAATGATGTCTTTGGGATGACCCACCAGGAGAATTCTATGTGGAGCATTATGCGAAGTGTCATTAGAAATTCTCATAGTGACAATGATGTAATGGTCCTCCGACCTGAAATCACTATATTACTACACGGGAATTTATGTATTTTGATATCATCAAATGTCGCCTTTAATAGGGTGGACTATAAAGGTGATTATTGGGTACATCATGAATCGTGTGAGGAATATGAGTGATCTAGATGGAATTTAACCCTCCTATTTATTAGGGGTGATATCCATAGGCCTCTTGATTGAATAGGACTATGAAATGCATGGTCATGCTCAAATAGTGATTTTTATCATATAGTCTACTCATTGATCAAGAAAACTCAGATTAAATTATGAAGAGTATGACACATTCCATGACTCGAGTTTAATTTAGGATATTAAGGTTAAAAGGATTAAATTACATTGAAACATTGGTCACAAAAAGGTTGCATCGAATCATCGATCTTATTATTACTTGGGTAGCAGTGATGCATTACTAGATGCCGCTCATTGTTTATAATTTTATAATATGATTTTAAAATTATTGCCAACGTAATAATAACCTATAGGGTCACACACATAGAACTTTATTAAAAAGGAATTAATTTAAATTATAAGGATTTAAATATATTAATATGATTAATATTATTTAAATCATGAATTTAAATTAAAAGGATAATTTGTATATATATATATATGTATATTAATTAAGTAAGACTTAATTAATATATATATATATATAATTCGAATTTTATGAAATTAGGTTTTGATTTGATTAATTCCTTTTAACTACTATATATATGATATATAACAGCTACTTAGGGTAACATCATAATTGAAAAACCCTAGCCGCTCTTAGAGAGAGACAAGAGAGAAAACAGTTTCATAATCGTTCCTTTGGTGGCTAGTACTGCAAGTCCCTCTTATTGCAGAATCGTTCGACGGTTCGTGCGGCGTTCGTGTGGATACCATAGAGGCGCGGTTCTAATTGGATTGCGTAAAGGATTCGAAGCTATTTCAGAATTTTTCCATAATTGGTATAATATCTTAACCACTGAATTAATTTGAGTTTCGCTTGGATCCTGTTTTGGGTTTCAGAATTGCTTTGATTTATTTTCTATTTTCACTGCGTTTTTGTGCCGAAAACCCTACAAAAGCTATGCAATGGAAGATGTCAGAAGTTTACAGCAGATCAAATCGGGGATAGCTTGTGCACGACGCATGTAACAATCCAAGATTTTATTATTTGTAAGTTAAAATACTTATTAAATTAAATAAATATTTTGTTGATGTGGTTGTTGTTAGTAAATATTTATGAATTAAATTTATTAGATAACATTCTAATTTAATGTAATCTGATAGTTAGAGAGTTGCTAAAGATAACATGAATGATTATATTGTTGTTTTAATTTAATAATGAAAGTGATATGTTAATTTATTAAATAAAATTGTAATAAGATTATAATTTTGTGATAATTGAATTAAGTGGAGAATTTATTGAGTGTGTTGTACTTAGTTTATGTAACTAAGATTTGTTATGAAAATTCAAATAAATAATATGTGATTATAAATTATAAACCTGAATTGTTTATTAAAATAAATTAAAGGAGTTTTAAATTGGTTACCAAATGATGCTTAAAACATTAAGTCTTTATTTTAATCAATTTTATCCAAACTAAGCCTTATGATTTTTAATTTTTGAATTTGAATTATAATAAATCAAATAAATCAAATAATATAAAATATATTTATAACTGATATACGTTTGTTACTTAGTAACTGTTATATTAAATTTGCGTATGATGGCTTTATCAGTTATTTGTTTTACGCATAACTAAGGGTTGACCTATATTGATACTCAGAAAAGAAAAGAGTTTTCAGAGAATTTGAGAGAGACTAAAGAGAGATTGAGAGAAATTTCTGAGTTTTCGAGCGATTCTTGGTATTTAGCAAAGATTGTTCAAGCAATTGAAGGTATTATTCATAACCTTAATGTTATATATTCATATATATGTATATATATGAGTTTTACGGCATAAACCTTCATGTTTTGTGAATTCATTTTTTTAATTATTGATATATAACTGATAATTTGTGATTATACGTATTTATGATGTTGGAATTTGCATTTTGACAAAAATTTGTATGCTAATTATGTTTAAGAAGGAAGAAAAGTATTTATAGTGAATGTTTTTACGTATGGCTTATGAAAGTACCAAATTTGGTGGTTATTTTGTATACCAATCTGTAAATTGAGCCTTGAATATGTTAGTTCGTTAAGAAACAAAGAGAACGTAGTTTGAATGAATTAATTTGGTGTAGAATTGTGATCACAGTGTGAATTTCTATGAAGGATGTCAAAAATGGAGTTTTTGTATGAAAACATAAAATTTAAGGATTTAAATTAGTTGAAGTTGTTGTTTAATTGTTCTAAGTTGATGAATATGTGAGGAATCATGTTTGTGTTAGTTCTATACCAATTGTATATGTTAAATTTACTGTTTGGTGGATAAAATTCGTGTTAGTTGGCTTATAACAGAGGCAAAACTTGTGTTCTACAAAACTCAGATTGTGGTGCAGCAAGGCTACTGGAATCTAATGTAATCTTGGTGCGACCAAAGCAAGAGGTAATCGTCATCCCAAAGTGAAGTCTGCGCTACTCGCGCACACTTTGGACGCCATTGTAACTTAGTTTAATGTTATGATAATGTGAGAAACATGTAATGAAAACATTAAAATAGAAACGTATCATGTGGTTATTAATTCTAAAGTATTAAATTAGTGTGTTGTGAAAATGATATGCTATGATTTAAGAAACTTAATGAATAATGAATAAGTCTTATGAAATTAACACTTGTGATTCTGAAATGTGTATGGTAAAGTAGAACTTGTATGAAAATAACAAGTTTAACTAGAAGTGAGTGTTATTTTGGAAAGTGGATGTTAGTATATCTAATAGATATTGTGATTCTAATAATATGTGTAGGTGAACGTGAGTTGTAAATTTATAGCTTACGCACGAGGCAAGTTTCTTACTCTCAAACTTTGATCTAGCAAGTTTTGAATTGTAATCATTGTTGAGTTATTCTAACTTGTTTATTGTTAAGCAAGTTTCTTTAGTTTCAATCTCTTATACTAAATGAAATTCCTTTAAATTAAATCTCCAACATTGAGCTTTCATATTTCATTTAGTTTGTACAAGTTATTATTATGATGAGCAAGCTTCATTTCCAGCTTGTTATCAGTCAAACGCATGCTTAGTAATTCAATTTATAATTTGATAAGATCATAAATATGACAACCCAGAAAATCAGATTGTCCAGAATTTAAGATTAAAAGAATTAGTTATTAATAAAATAAATTTTTATTAATACTATTATGTGCTATGTGTTTATTAATCATTCTATAACCTAGAATGATTATAAATCGGGAGGATTCTGGCTACGAGCAAGACTGAATGAGTAAGAATTTTCAAGATGAAAATAAAACTTTTCCGGGAACAAAAATATTTTCGGGGAAAAAGACGAAATAGGCACTATTCATCCGTTTTTGTCCAGAGATTTAGTTTAAATTTCTGAGAAACGCGTAATGATATAATCCTAAGACGTAATGGAATATTCAATAATATTTCAGTTATGGCAAAAACAAAGTTTTCGTCTGCGGACTTAAAACCTAAGGGTTAGGAAACGTGAATTCTGAGAATTTATTGATTTCGTATAATAACTAGGGTTATTATGCGTGAGAAATACGAGTATGATATTAGTTATTAGACGAGTATAATACGAAGATTATTACGATGTAGAATACGAATATCGTACAAACTATATACGAAGAGAATACGAGAATGGGATGCGTAGAATGCAATTAGTCTTAATGGACTTTGAGTTCATGGACTTTGAAGAATCTAATTGGACTTGGATTATATCAAGCCCAATGGAATGTGTAATCAAGCCCAGGGTAGGCCCAGTAAGAATTAATGTAAGGCCCAATGTTAGATTTAATTAAGTCTTCTCCAAGAAATAAACCGCGAATTGAACCGATGGGTCATCAGATGGGTAAAATGAAAGTAGTATGCACATAAGACAATCATGTTTAATGATAAAGCATATACTTTATAAAAAATCTTATTCATTTATTAATAAAAAGTATTAATTTATTAAAGGCTTTTAATTATCTACATGATGTTGTTTTATAATATGTGATAAACCCATAGTTTTAAGCAATACTTTTAGAATAATGATGATGATCATTCTAATGAGATCTAAATTCTTAGAAAGCTTAAAACTAAAATAGTTCCCAATCGTTGGATTACTAAATTGGGGATTAGTGAATCCCGGATAGATTGGTACATACGTTGCGGGCTTTCATTGGGTGAGGATGATTGATCTCATGATCATTTGCGTGGAGACACTAAAGCAAGTATGTAGGTGCTTATTAGAGAATAAGTTCACTGAACGTGGCTCGCTAAGGAATACCTAATGGAGTTTTACTTGCCTGTCAATAGGAATTCCTGTAGTGATAGTAGTACAAGTGATCCTTGGACTTGAGATCATCATAGTATCTTGTGTATGATGAGTTATACTTTGACTTATTCTTTAAGACCCGTAGGGTATATCAAAGGGTATGCTTGGGTATAATAAGTTGTACATGGAGATAATGTATGATCAATAAAGAATCTACCACTTCTAGTAAAAGAAGAGAAATGTCATATGTGATTCGATAAATGACAACCCAGTAGTCATTGGCCAAGGCAGAATGAAATTAGAAAGGAGTTTCTAATTTGCATTATTTGGAGTTGTGCATTTAAGAGTCGAAATACATATAATTAAATAAAATAAGACTTGAAAGTAATTCCATGTCTTATATTTAATTGGGACATTGTATGGTAGAAGGATTGAATTGTACGGTAACTATTTACTCAAAGGTTCTTTTATGATTAATATTGAAATCTATATTATCTGGAAAGTCGTTGATCGCTAGGGAGGCTTATCCCTATTGTAGAATAAATATTATTTTTTTAAATAAGATTAGAATTGTTCTAATTGATTTATTCACAACCGGTTTAATAAGGAGAACCTAAAGGGTCACACCATAAAAGGAAGAATAATTATTTAAGAAGTTAATGGCATAATCGTAATAATAAGTTAAGTATATTTAATTTAATCTATGGTGATAGAATAAATTAAATAGCTTAATATTTATTATTTAATATTTTGGAAATATTAAATATAAATTAATAAGAGGAGTCTTATTATTATTATTATTACTATTATTATTATTTAATTCCTAAAGGAGTTTGGGAATTAATTAATAAAAGTACACTCAAATATCCTAATAAGATTAGGAGGCTAATTAATTAAAAGAGTTTAATTAATTATTTCTAATAAGATTGGGAGCCTAATTAATTAAAGAAATTTAATTAATTAAAATAAAACCAAATTTCTTAATTGTTGAGGGTTGCCCACATCTATAAATAAGAGGAGTCTTATTATGGGTGGGGTGGTTGTTGAGGTTTTCATAGAATACGTAATTCCAATAGTTGGAGAGTACGCTCCCTTTTCTATAGAGATAGAAAACTAGGGTTTAGCCAACCACTCATCTTCTTGAATCTTTATTCTTCCTTAGTAGATCACCTCTAGAGGCCAAACACTTGGGTGGCTAACGTTGATCAAAGGAAGGAACCAAACCCGGTGGATTCAAGTTGAACGCGAAAGGATTTGGAGGTGAACTTGTACCTGAAGAAGCTCGATCTTCAAGGGTATGATTTTTATTCTTTATTTTTTTGGTTAATTAATAATTGCGCATAAAGGGTGATCCGGATTTATGGTTTGTAAAATTTTAAAACTCTGATTTTCCACGTTTTCGCTTTATTTGTGCAATTTGATTGCGTTTTTGAATATTACAAACCTAACAGTTGTATCAGAGCCAAACTTTTATGCGAATTATTAATTGTTTTAATTTAATATGTATATTGGTATGTGTTTAGAACAATTTAATTAGGCATAATTTTGTTGTATAAAATTCAAAAAAAAAAAAAAAAATATCGCGAAAGCCTGTTAATCGGAAACTGTTGCGGAATCTCAGTACTGTTGCATGATTACTATTATATATATTAATATTATATCCTTAGTTAGTTTGCAACCGTGATCCGTGATATATATACTAGATATAACCGTACGGTATTGTGAACTTGGTTGCAGGATTAATATATATATATATATATATATATATATATATATATATATATATGTGTGTGTGTGTGTGTGTGTAATTCCTAACTAAGTTATCAAGATTAGGAGATGTTTAGTGATTCACGTGAATCACTTATAAATATATATATATATATATGATTTCGTTTATTACAGGATGCCTGATTTACATTAATTCGGTAATATATGATTACTAATATTATATCCTAAATTAACATTCGCTTTTGATTTTTTAAGTTAAATTGACTATTTTTAAAATTAATAATTAAGCATATATAAATATATTTCTAAAATTATAAAAATTAGGATTAGTAATAAATTGTATATATTTTCTTTTGGTTATAATCTATTCACTATATTTTAGCAAAACTAATAAAAGATTAGTTTTAAAATGGTCAATTTGACTTTAAAAAAAGTCAAAACCTGAGCAATTATCTCAGACGAGGGAGTATCATATATATAATATTCTTAATTATTTTATAATTAAAATAAAAGTTTATTTTAATCTTAAAATAAAAAGTTTATTTTAATCTTAAAATAAAAGGTTTATTTTTATCTTAAAATAAAAGGTTTATTTTAATTTTAAAATTGAATTTCATGTTAACTAATTAGAGTTGGAATTGAATTCCATGATAACTAATTGTAGTTGAAATTGGATTTCATATTTCCTTAAATAAAGGAGTTTATTTAGATATGAAATATGATTTCATATTATTCCAAATAAAAGAGTTTATTTGTGAATAGGAAAGAGAATCCTAATTTCCTTAAATAAAGGAGTTTATTTAGATATGGAATAAGATTTCATATTATTCAAAATAAAGGAGTTTATTTGTGAATAGGAAAGAAAACTCGTGTTTCCTTTAATAAAAGGTTTTTTTTTTTTACATGGAATTGGATTCCATAATTAATTAAAATAAAGGAGTTTATTTTGATTAAAGATTTTGATTAAAATAAAATAATTTATTTTATTCAAAATTGGATAAATTAAAATAAAAGAGGTTTATTTTGATTTAAATTTGGATTAAAATAAAGGTGTTTATTTTGATTCAAAATTAGATTTTATACTAACTAAATTTGCCCATTAAATGATATCAATATATATATATTGAATGTTTATTATTTATGAGATGAATGTTATTTATTGATGCATATGGTGTGTATGATAATAAATGGGATTGATTATGGACTACTGACCAATGTGATTGGATTTTATTTTAGTTGGATGCATGAATGAATGAGTTTTATTAAATGGGGTCTGCGTACCTCGTCTTCTCTAATTTTTTCTTAATGTAAATTCTAACTCCCTCCTACGTAATTTCCCTTGACTACTGATCAAGGTTTCTATTTTTTTTTTAAATAGTTTTGTAATAGGAATAGTTAAAATTAATTTTGAAGAATTAGAGATCAAGGAACAAGGAGCCCTTGAAGACCCGTTTGTAATGGAGTCCGGGTTTAAATGTAATAGTTATATTTAAATATTAATTCTTGTACCTCTAGGGTTTGACCTTTTGGTTCACTTGGTGGCTCTAGTGAACCAAACTAGAATAAAAATCCATAATCAATCCGGGTAGAATATAGTATTCTATATGTGCATGCTTATACTATATATATTATATATTATGCAAACATGCTTCGCATGTTAATTAATATGACACGTATTTTATATATATATATATATATATATATATATATATATATATATATGTGTGTGTGTGTGTGTGTGTGTATGCGTGCTAAACAAGATGAGACAAATTAATAACAAATCCCTCAAATTTTTATATTAAGTTGTAACGTTCAAAGATATTTGGAATATCGAATGTCGCCTTCTAGCATGGTAAAACAATAGAGTATTAAATATTTAATATGAGTTTGTTGTGCACACACAAGGCAAGTATTAAATATTTAAGATGTTGTTTTATCATATTTAATGCTTATAAATAGACTGAACAATGCTGTTTTGTTGTGCACACACAAGGACAGTGTTTTTCTTTCGAATATATGGAAGTGCTAGGTATGACTTAACTTAGATCATTTTAGTTCGGATGTGCACACACTTGACCATTATGATCTAAGAGGGAAAATACAAGGAGTTACATAGTTGATGTAATTGACAAGAGTTGTCTACCTATTTATTTATATATAGTTTGTTGTGCACACACAAGGCTATATACATTTGAAATGGGATCCTTATTCTCACTAGCATATCTTTAATTAGATATTGCCGAACTATATATATTGAGGGTAATATAGTTTGAAGAAAATAGTGGGAGATACCAATTTAAAACAAGACCTAAATTATTTTGGTAATTAATAAAAGAATGTATTTTAAAATGTTGTTAATTACAAATTCATTTACAGAATTTTACAATGTCTAAATTACTATCACTGCGAAACATATTAGATGTTAATTAACCGGACTGAATTACTTGGATTGGTTAAGGAATTTGAGAATAGTTCTCACTTTGAAAAGCTATCTTATGTCCATAATCGCTTTATCCTCGCAATGGTTGCGCATAATGCCTCTACGAGGAAGAGATTGCTACTTTTAGAAAGTGGTGGTGATGCATGATTAGCTCAATGCATCATGCTCGCATCCATGAGTAACGAGCTTCAGCGTTAGCATGAATCTATGGATGCTCCTACTATATTCCTACATATTAAGTAGTTGATGATGAGGAAAGTAGGACTGATAGATATCAAATATCTAAGGAGCTCTTCCGATCTAGAATGACCGATGACACTACAATACAGATAAAAGTCCTTAACATAATCAATTTGATTTATCAATTAGGACAACGGGTTTTGTCATGGATGGAGAGTTGAGCCAAGATTTGATCTTGCACTCAGTCCCGGACTCCTTTCACAATTGTTGTGAATTTTCATATGAACAAGCTAGATATCAGCCTCGCTGATTTGCTTAACATGTTGAAAAATATTGAGAGTCACTTTCCAACCAAGAAAGACCAAGTCTTACTGGTAGGGGTCAAAGGATCTTCTAAGAAGAAGAAGGATCCTAAGAAGGTAAATAGAAAAGGCAAAAATAAAGGATAATAAGAACAGAATTGATACGGATAGCAAAGGAGTTTGCTTCCACTGCAATAAGCCACGACACTGGAAAAGAAACTGCGAGAAGTATCTTGCAGAGCTAACCAGAAGAAGCTTAGTGAAGCTTCGGTAACAAATATAATTTTATTCAAGATTAAAATAAATTTTTCTTTAAGTCAATGTTCTACTTGGGTATTGGATACCGACTTTGGTTATCATAAATATAGATTTATAAAGGGACCAAGTAGAAGTAGAAAGATAAACAAATATAAGTAATCTTATGTGTGGGAAATGAAGCAAAGGTTGATACATTAGCCATAGGAACTTATTGTTTAGCATTGCCTACGGGCAAGTCTATTAAGTCAATAAGTTGTTATTGTATTCTAGTTCTCGTTAGAAACATTACTTTCATTTTGTTGTTGGACAATGAAATCTTTGGTATTATATTTAAGAACATTTTTTGTTCTATTTATTATAATAATGTTTTGTATAGAACTGGAATATTACTTAATGGATTTTGTATACTTGACTTACGTGAAAATAATTTTACGAATTGAAAAAACTAGTATAACAAAAGGAGATGATCATTCAAAGAGTTGAATGTGTGTATTTGCTGAAATACAAGTGTGCATTATTTGAAAGGTTCAAAGAATTCAGAAGTGAAACAAATTGATAAAGTATTAAGATTCTTTGATTAGATCAAGGAATAAATACTAGTGCAATAAGTTTCTAGATCATCTCAAATGGTTTTCTCATAATGGACTCCTCATAATACGTAATAATTGATTGATGTATTTGAAAGAAAAAATCGTACCTTGTTGGACATGGTACGGTCCATAATGATTTTACCGACTTTCCAGTATCTTTCTGGGATAATGTCCTAGAAATGGCTACATATCTATGAAAAGGTAACCTCAAAATCCGGCCCCAAGACTCCATAAAAGTTATAGACAGGGAGGATTCCTAATCTTAAGTATGTTAAGATAAGGGGTTGACTAACTTATGTGAAAAGGTTTCAAAGGATAAGCTTGAGACAAGATTTGACAAGTATAGATTTGTGGGACATCCTAAAGTAAGTTTAGGGTATATGTTCTATAATCCTACTTAGCAAATCGTGTTTATTGCGAAACACGATGCCTTCTAAGATATAGGTGTTTATCATTGAAAGGGCTAGTGGGAGGATAATAGATCTTGAAGAGTTCAAGAACCACAAAACACTATAAGTCAAATAAGAGGAACTTGTAGATAGAACTTATTACCACAACCCAATCGTAAATGGAATAGTCTGCAAGAAGATACTTGGGAGGTATGGATTCATCATAGATGATGATGATGAGGTACACATCATAGAAGATGATGATCCAGTTACATACGATTAGGTAAGAGTTGTAGTCACTCAGAGAAATGGATTGAAGCAAGCTTCTCAAATATGGAACATTCGTTTTGATGAGATAATCAAAAGAGTTTGGTTTTATCAAAAACAAGAATGAGCCTAGTGTGTACAAAAGGGTCAGTGGGAGCGCCGTGACATTCCTGGTATTATATGTTGATATACTATGGATAAGGAATGACATACTAATGCTACAATCAGTAAAGATAAAATTATCTAAACATTACTCCATGAATGATTTGGGAAGAGTATCTTAATTGGGGATAAAATCTATATAGATAGATTCAAGAGGATGCTCGACTTAACCCAAGAAACGTATATTCATTTGATGCTAAAGTTTTTTAGCATGACAAACTCCAAGAGATGTCTCATGTTGATGAGCCCTGGAGTGTATCTCTCTTAATAGTCCCCATAGACTCCTAAAAGAGAGATCACATGAGTAACTATCATGTATACAATGAAATGTGCGGGACCTGATGTTGATCAGTCATATTCTGGAGAAGTTCACTGTGAGTCAGTGAAAAACATCTTAAAGTACTTAACCAGCACTAAAGATGTGATCATATTCATGGTGGGTCTGAATTAAAACTAGAGGACTTAACAAACTCAAGTTTTTCAGACAGACCAAGACAACAGAAAATCCACTTTAAGGTAAAGTGTTACCTTGAACGATGGTGCAGTGAATTGGAAAGGTTCCAAACAGCAAAGAGTTGTTGATTTAGTGATAAAGACATAGTATATAGCTGTAAATGAAGCTGCAAGTTGATTGTTTGGATAAAAGTTCATTACAGAACTAGGAATAGTTCCTAAGTCTCATCTTGGATCTAAACATGTGTTGTGGCACTTTCATTTGATTATAGGAATCATTGAAAGATGGGAAATCACTATAGAGATAGTGGACTCTCAAGAACAACATTACATATCCATTAACTAAAGCTTATCCAATAGCAGAATAATCGTCACTTAGAGAAGAAGAGTATGAGATACCATGACGATTGGCTTTAGTGCAAGTGGGAGATTGAAAGTAGTATGCACATAAGCCAATCATGTTTGATGATAAAGCATATACTTTGTAAACAATCTTATTCATTTATTAATAAAAGTATTAATTTATTAAAGGCTTTTAATTATCTACGATGATCTTTGTTTTATAATATGTGATAAACCTATAGTTTTAAGCAATGCTTTTAGAATAATGATGATGATCATTCTAATGAGATCTAAATTCTTAGAAATCTTAAAACTAAAATAGTTCCCACTCGTTGGATTACTAAATTGGGGATTAGTGAATCTGGATAGATTGGTACATACGTAAATCTGGAGTTGTGCATTTAAGAGTCGAAATACATATAATTAAATAAAATAAGACTTGGCAGTAATTCCATGTCTTATATTTAATTGGGACATTGTATGGTGGAAGAATTGAATTGTACGGTAACTATTTACTCAAAGGTTCTTTTATGATTAATGTTGAAATCTATATTATCTGGAAAGTCGTTGATCGCTAGGGAGGCTTATCCCTATCGTAGAATAAATATTATTTATTTAAATAAATTATTAGTTTAATTTATTTATTTAAATAAGATTAGAATTGTTCTAATTGATTTATTCACAACCAGTTTAATATGGAGAACCTAAAGGGTCACACCATAAAAGGAAGACTAATTATTTAAGAAGTTAATGGCATAATCGTAATAATAAGTTAAGTATATTTAATTTAATCTATGGTGATAGAATAAATTAAATAGCTTAATATTTATTATTTAAAATTTTAGAAATATTAAATATAAATTAATAAGAGGAGTCTTATTATTATTATTACTATTATTATTATTTAATTCCTAAAGGAGTTTGAGAATTAATTAATAAAAGTACTCTCAAATATCCTAATAAGATTAGGAGGCTAATTAATTAAAAGAGTTTAATTAATTATTCCTAATAAGATTGGGAGCCTAATTAATTAAAGGAATTTAATTAATTAAAATAAAATCAAATTCCTTAATTGTTAAGGAGGGTTGCCCACATCTATAAATAAGAGGAGTCTTATTATGGGTGGGGTGGTTGTTGACGTTTTCATAGAATACGTAATTTCAATAGTTGGAGAGTACGCTCCTTTTTCTATATAGATAGAAAACTAGGGTTTAGCCAACCACTCATCTTCTTGAATCTTTATTCTTCCTTGGTGGATCACCTCTAGAGGCCAAACACTTGGGTGGCTAACGTTGATCAAAGGAAGGAACCAAACCCGGTGGATTCAAGTTGAACGCGAAAGGATTTGGAGGTGAACTTGTACCTGAGGAAGCTCGATCTTCAAGGGTATGATTTTTATTCTTTATTTTTTTGGTTAATTAATAATTGCGCATAAAGGGTGATCCGGGTTTATGGTCTGTAAAATTTTAAAACTCTGATTTTTCACGTTTTCGCTTTATTTGTGCAATTTGATTGCATTTTTGAATATTACAAACCTAACACAAAACCCATGGGGGAAACCCATGGGCATGTGGGGCAGCCACTTGGCCACCAATTAAAGTGATTACTTGGTGGCTAAGCCATGAATAGTAAGGAGGTGGGGTAAAATGACCAAAATACCCCTAGCCTGGGTTTTCAATATAAACAAGCCTTAAGCTCATTTGTTTGGTTTGAAAATTTCAACCAACACTTGAGAGAGAGAAAGAGTTCAGATGAAGAGGGAGAGAATGAGGAAAAGCTTGCCCGAGTGCACGCTTTGTCCGACAGAATGATATTAAAGAAGGAAGGTAATCTAAAACCTAGCTTCTAATAAATTTTCTTTAAGTTTTCTATGTTAAAACATAGCTTAATGAGAATAAGTAGTAAAAGATGTTAGAAATGATTTCATATTGTTGAAATCGTAAGAAAATGAAGAAATAAGAATTAGAAATTTAGTTTATAAATTTCTTAAGGAAGTGTAAGATTCGTAAGGATTTTGAGCGATCCGAATGATTCTTATGAAGGAGTAGGTCAGCTAAGTAAGGAATGATGTTCTATAACATCAAATTCCAAGAAAAAGTAAAATTGTAATCCAAAATATCGATTAAAAATGAGGAACGAGCGAAGAACGCGAAGAACACGCGAAGAACGTTGTTGATGGACAAATTTAAGACCATCGTAGTGTAATTGTTGTTGATGGACAAGTTTAAAACCATCGCGTATAAGTTAGTTTGCTTGGTTAGGAATGTTAGAAACGTTCATGAAGAACGGATTAAAACTGAGCTATAACGAAGTTATGCCGAAAATTCATAAAAGATGAACGAGAAATAGAAAGTATGTAAATGAACCCGAATGTGTAGGGTTTCATAAGAATGTAAGAGAACGTATAAAACGTGAGTCGTGGACTCAAGAACGAATGAGTTCCGAGTTCGGATGACTGAATTACGGACAAACGAACGAAGAATGTTAAAATTATAAAATGAACGAAGAGCAAAGATTAAGCCAGTAGAATGGCATGTTAACAGATTCCGAATGAAGTTCTATCCAATGGTAATCGAAGTAAATAAGATAAGGAAGAAAATGGCTTTGGAATGACCTCGTTCCGAGTTATAACGACTAAGATATGAGATCGTAAAGTAAGTGTCTCAAATCAGTGTAATACTTAGAAAATTTTTCTAGGGTTCATGCTCGGCGTTGCAACGCGAGTAGTGCCTTGGGGGCCGGTGCCTCAGCGCGAGCTCGGGCCATTAGCTACTACTGAGTGGCACCGCAGCGAGAAGGAAAGGGAAGGACACGGCGCTGCAGCGCCGGTGCAAGGCAATGCCCAGAAATGAGATTTTTACTGCTCAATTATTGGGGGATGTGCAAGAAAGAAATATGAACATGTAGTTCAACTAAATTAACACTTAATCAAGTGTATTTGACCTTTGTTGAAGGTTGAACAAAAAGATTAAATGAGATTAAAAGACAAAGAATGTACACACAGGTTACGGAACCAATTTCAGGGGACCGTATTCGTGCTAAACGAACATTAGGGATTGCTATGATGGTGATTCCTTAAACGTTGATTGATGAGCGTAATGTATAACATTTCGATGTTATGACATGGTAATGAGAGATGAATGTTAAGCATTTAAACGCTGTGAATGCAACGTTATTGCGATGAGTGATTAGTCTTAGCATACAACGAATCTTATGGCTTCGACATTAAGAAAGAATAATGAACATGGGGTTCAGCTGACGAGTAATGAATGAAAGCGATTAAAACCTTAGATAAAGGTTGAATGTGAGATTAAGGGATGAACAATGTAAACGTTGAATACGTAAATGATTCTCGTGAATCGTATTCACGTAGAGCGAACATTCTAGGTGTACATTGGTTGTATAACTTAGACGTTGGCGAAAGTAGTAAGTAAGATATGATTTATCAAGAAAGCCGTAGCGAAGGGTAAGAAGATTAATGAAAGCCGAATGTGAGTCGGATGTGAATGTTAAAATGAAATGTAAGCGTTGAACACTTTAACCGACGTGAAGGTTGAGTGTACGCAAATATTAAATGGGTAAAACCTACACTCCGTGTATGGTTTGATGAAATTTAAATAGGTACACTTAGAAGGGAGGGTTGAATAAGTGTAGGCACAAACTATGTCCAATTTTTATTCCTTATCAAAAAGTCCTTTGGATGTTTAATGCAGCAAGCTGGATTACCAAGTCAGGATATTATTGAGTTAACCAGTTTTACTGATATGAATAGAATGCAGGCTGCTGGATGAAAAACAAGATATTTAAGCACAGAAAGCAATCACACCAACACCAAAATTTTTACGTGGTTCAACTACTACCCTCTAGAATAGTAGTCTAATCCACATCCAATACCAACTAGTATTGGAGACTCACTTTTATTAAACTCTTCCAATTACAATACAAGTTCCAATAATTTGAACACCTTTGTTCCCTGTGCACCTATGCACTCCTAAGCACCTATGCTTTCCTTAAACTTGATTGTAATAAGTTACCAATTCAAAAGCAGAATTACATGTAATATTGATTGAGGTAGGAAAAGTAAAATACACACTAGAGGTCTAATGATTAACCAATATATAACTCACCAACTTAAGGCTCTAGTATGGAATGCAAGAAGAATATTACCAGAATGTATTCGAAGTTGCAGCCATGTTCTTAATGCAATCAATATCTGTCTCAGTGAAAAACAATTTCATAGCTTGTAAACTATATTTTCTGTGTATGTTTTTCGTATCTTGTTATGTTAAAGATCTAAGATCTTATAGACCACTTCTAGGATATTACCGTTGCAAAGGTTTTGCTACTGTGATATACTGACTAAAATACTTAGCACAAATCTTGCTGTTCTGTATCAATCATGATCTACGCAGCTTGATTTCAATCACAAAAATTCTATTTTCTAAACAATCACGCCATCTGTATTTAAGGCTTAATTGATTTTCATTTCCATGGGAGAAAGGCATGACGCAGATTACTAACAGTCTCAATTACACAGTCGGATTTTATTACCTTATATGCCCATAAACATTTGCTGACATGTTTCCATATATCTTAAAATGCATTGGTTCATTAGAGTGAATCAATTAAGTTGCTCAAATCGTGAGGCGAGATCTTGACACATGATTTCTACTATGCAACATGCAATCAACTAGTTACCTTAATTAATTTCCTAGATTTAAGACCCTTAATTTATGACGCATGATAGGAGCAGCATGATGTCATAATTTATGCTAACCATAAAGTGTTTGTTGGCCGGTGTCCATATATCTTATCAGATATTGGACCTTTGGAAATACCCAGTCAAATTTCTTGAATCATGGGATAATATTATGATGCAGAACTTATGGTAATTTATTTACCCATATCTTTCTTAACCGTGTGTATCTATTCAACAAGATTTGATTCCTTATGTTGAGCTGTTTTAGCCATGCATGTTATTAACATGCATAATAAATGAAAGTATGTAATGCACATGTCCTAGAGCCTTATTTTGGAAAGTAATAGATGCTAAGATCTTACATATATTCCTAGGACTCAATTTACCTTTTCTTTCTTCAAAGACATCTTGACTTTGGACTATCTTCCTTGATGTTCCTGAAATGTTATAAGACATGGTTAGTAAACAAAAATGGTCATCATCAAAACATAGGGTGTGATATAAGTCAACATTCTCCCCCTTTTTGAGGATGACAACAAAATAATTATGGCTCCCCTTAAAACCATGTATTTCAAGAGAGTTACAACTCCCCCTTAATTTATACATGTTGTTAACTGCATATATGCAGTGTTTGGACAACCCTGCTTTCTGACAAGTTCAAAGTAGCCCTGCATTTTCTGGTTAGTCCATAATATGCTTTAAGACAAAAATATAGGAAACGATTAAACCAGCATCCTCAACAAATTTAAACCATAGTCTTAACAACACAAGTTATCATGCACGATTTTTTTTTTAAAAATTATCTTTGGGAGTAGGGAAAAGCAAAAGCAAGCATAAGTCTTCTCCCCCTTTGGCATCAATCAAAAAGGTGTGTCTGGAATGCAAAAAGGGACAGGGCAACTAAGCATCTTCCTCCTCAAGATTAACATGATTTTCTTCACGGGCGGTGAAATAGGGTCGGTGAAGCATGCGGTGTATGATCTCTTCCAGGGACATTGTGTTGGCAAATCTGGGGGGACGAGCAATGAAGGTAGTAGGAGGTAATGGCAGGTCTAGAAATTCGCCTTGATATTCGGCTATCCAATTGCATTGGGGCCATTCAGGTATACGTGCTTGGATTTGGTCTGCTTGTAGCTCCTCACTAAGATCATTCATGTGGCGCTCGGTAAAATGTCCCAGAGTCCCAATTTGGTTGCTGATGAACTTTATCTCAGTACTCAATGGACAGGTGTTACGGTTCATCTTCCGTTGCAGGGCTTCTACCATTGCCCGAGTGTGCAACTCGAAACCAGCTTGAAGATCAATAAACTCATCTTCCATATTTCGAAACATAGCATGAAGATCATCACAATGAATAGGGAGTTTGCCTTTTTCAAGAACGGAGAAACGGAGTTGGATGTCTTTGATATCAGAAGTGATTTGGGCTTGAGTGTTTGCGATTGTGTGAAGGATAGTGAGAATTTCAGGGGAAGAAGGTAGTGAAGTAGGAGGTATTGGTTTGGGAATTTCTGGAACCAGACGAATGAACTTCCCTTTAAGCAGAGTGATATGAGCCCCTTTGAGATAGTTCGAATCGATAGAATTAGTCAAGTGGATACAACCCTCATCGTCGAGTGGAATTTGGAAGTGGGTAAAGAGTTTGGTAAGGAAGCAGCTGTAGGGAAGACACTTTTTGGAATGTTTAACACAGTGAATCATGTGTTTTAGCATCACGAGTGAAAAGTTAAGAGGTTAACCGATCATTATTAATGCTACTAAGACCAAATCCTGATACGTGAAATCAGCTCCACCACCGGGACGAGGGAGAAGATTGTATCGTAACAGTTTGTGAAGAACAATTGCAAGAGGAAACACTTCGGTGGTTTTAGGAAGGGTGATAGAGGACACTGTTGGGTCATCCAAAACAATGCGAAGCTATACTAGGGGAGACAGAGGAGTAGAGATTGGCCCTTTGAGAGTGAAGGGGTAGTCACCGATGTATGGGATTGATAGTATACTCCCTAAATCCATGGCTATGAAGAACATGGATTTACCTTTGACAAACGAGGTGTAGCAATCGCCATTATTTTTAAGATTGTTATAAAACTGCTGAACTAATTTGGGGTAGGCTACCGAGGGAGGGGTGCTTAAGGAAGACAGACCACGTGACTCAAAGAGACGATGAATAGGTGAGTTTTGATAGTAGAACATTTCTATCGATTTTTTATAGACAAAAGATTTTTGACAGATAGAGGTTTTAAAACGGAGTTCGAAATTATCACCTCTAAAAAAGTAATCAGTCACATCATACAAGGAGACGGAGAGAGGTATTACTGGTATCGGAGGCGAGCCAGGTGAGGGGTCGTTGAACTTGTGTCGTTTGTGACCGGTCGATGTCCCGATTGGAGGTGGAGATGGTAGACTAGCTTCAGATTCTGCAGGGGAGGAGCCACCGGAGATGATCGTGACAGAGGATAGCCGTCGCTTCAGTTTTTGAGTGACCGGTGGTTGGGATGGTTGTGACACCCCCAAAATAGGTATACATCACCCATTTTGAGTCTTCGATAACATGGTACAGAAACAACTACAACTTTATTAATACAACAGAAAAACTGTGAGTTTAAATAAAAATATTACCATCTAGACAATATTCACACCCAAATAAGTCCTCATTACAATTATTGGTACATTATTTTACAAAAAAGGTGAGGACTACTAAACAACTTTCTAGAACCTTCATTCCATACCCCGACTAGTACTCGCTACATTCTCGCCTCCTGAGAAGAAAAATGGAACAAAAAGGAAAAGGGTGAGCTAAACTAGCCCAGTAAAGAATATTATGACTAAGATAATATAGAACAAATTATCATTAGTCTTCAACAGGGAAAAAAATCTGATAAAATACAATAGACAACAAGTTTCAGATCAATATTTGCAGCGAAAATAATAATTCATAGAAGAGTTACATAGAGAATGAAATCTACTTTTATTTATGAATTTAAAAGTCCATCATCATTATTTTATCCTTGTAACATCAATCAATATTCATCTTGAATAAAATATTCATCTTTGCACTACAGGCCAAAGATATTCATCAGTTGGTCATGTTCATCTCAACACCTGTACATCTTTGCACTACAGGCCAAAAATATTCATCAAAAATTCATTCATCTTTGCACTATAGGCCAAAGATATTCAGTAATACCATTATTTAGGACTGAGGTTGATAAAAAATATTTTAAAGAAAACGAATCCGGTGAAACAAAAGAACAAATATTAAGGATTCGTACTTTAAATAATCCGAGTTCAAAAATACTTCATAAATAATCATAGTGAAGTAAAATTCAAGAATGATCAAAACATGGATACATTCAAAGCTAGTATCCATAATAGATATTTTGGACAAAAAATGAAAATTTAATTTTTCTGTGAATAGTGTCGTATACGTGAATAGTGCCGTATAAGTGAATAGTAACCCCAACACTAAAAGACAAGAATTTCACAAGAAAAATCTTACCAATATTCCGGCATTATGATATTAGAAGAAATAATATCATTTTAAAAAAAAATAATATCCCTTACCTCGAAAAGACAGTACTTCTGACTGGAATACTGGATATAGTGTTGAAGGGAACTTGCACCGTATAGCAACACTCAAAGTATCAAAATACTCACAAGAATACGCTCGATAATATAGAGAAAGAAAGAGAGAGAAAACTTCAGTTTCTGGTGTGATTTTCAATTCTAACCTAAGCACCCTATTTATCGGAAATTGCTTAGAACACCAAAGCAGAAAATTTAATAAAATATTAATATATATATTATAAATTCTTACACACACCTTCATTGATCCAAAATATCAGCCACACATGTGCCAAACTTGCCAAAAACGTTTTTCATATAAAAGTCATTTAAAACTCCAAAAAAAATAATAATCAATTAATCCGGAACTTCAATAATTCATAATTAATAGCCATTTTATCAAAAAAATTCAAACCTTATGCTTTTTCCATAGAAAATTCCATTCTCTACAAATTTGTAAGTTTAAGTTTTTCCAAATTCCAAACAAAAATTGACCGAAATTCACAAACGGGCGATTTTACAGGCTTTAATCAAATTTTAATCAAGAAATGGGGTCCACCGACATGTTTAACATATTTTAAACATTAATTTTAACAAAAATACTCCTCCTCCTCATATACTCATATATCCCACATTCATTGTAAAAATATCACCATTATTATATTATTAAAATATAATAATAAATTTAAATGAATTGTTTTATCAAAAAAGATAAAATATCAAATTTTCAGCAATTGTCACTTTAAAATTTTCTCCATCTATATCCACATAAAATGAATATTTTCCTTATCATATAAATCAATAATTAATTATTTATAAATAATATTACAGAATTGCAATATCGACAACCGGGTCGTTCCCAGGAAAGAGGGGGTTTTCTAATAAAGATTTCTCCTTACTAGCGCGCAATTAGGTGACCAAACCTCTCCTTGACTGAACTTTCTAGGCATTGCCAATAATGTTATCTAATAATATTATTCAAATAATATGAATTATTGATTTGATAATGAAAATACTGTGTAGTAACAATTATTGAAACAACAATAATATAAAATATCAATGTAGCAATTATTGAATCAATAAAATAAAATATTGAATAGTAACTACTGTAACAATTATTGAGTAATGCCTTCCTATGTAAAAATCAATAATTGATGCAATACCGCAAAGCTATCGTTGTGTTTTAACCACCGGGTATTCCAACAAAGATAATCTAGCATAATAACTACGCCATTATTTATAAACAACTTATACTTGTCATTTTCTTCATCCAATCGCTTTCCATTATGGGACCCACACAAGGCTGCTCCGTCTTACGAATATTCCCCGACAGTAAGAATATTCCACGACCAAACAAATATTCCCCGACAACAATGAATATTTTATAACCACTTGCTTATTTAAAATATTTGTGCATTTTACCCATAACTAACCACATTAATCAAATCAACCCTTACTATTTCAATATAATAAATAGAGGAAATTTAATTTCATTTATAATAAGCTGGGGTTTTACAACCTCCCCTCCTTATGAAATTTCGGCCTCGAAATTGACGTACGTACCTGGTGTTTCAAAAAGGTGAGGATACCTCGCTTTCATTTATGTTTCCAACTTCTAGGTCATTTCCTCAATAGCATGGTTTCTCCACAAAACTTTAACTTATGGTATGACCTTTGTACGTAAGACATGCTCCTTCATATCCAAGATCTTGACAGGTACCTCCTCGTACGTTAAGTCCTCGGCTATCTCATTCGGTTCTAACTCAATAAGGTGGTTCGGGTCTTTCACATATTTACGAAGCACAGATATATGAAAAACATTATGAACACGAGACATACTTGGAGGTAATGCGAGTCTATAGGCCACATTTCCTACTCGATCAAAAATCTGAAATGGACCAATAAATCGTGGATTAAGCTTTCCTCTCTTCCCGAATCTTGTAACTCCCTTCCATGGAGCAACACGCAATATTACATGATCCCTAATACTAAATTCCACGTCCTTTCGATGAAGATCCGCCTAACTCTTTTGTTGATCCTGTGCCGTTTGTATACGTTGTCGAATCATTTGGATCTTTTTCGTAGTCATACATACCAACTCGGGTCCCAACAATGTTGCTTCACCCACCTCATCCCAACATATTGGAGAGCGACACTTTCGTCCATACAATGCTTCGAATGGAGCCACACCTATACTTGCCTGATAACTGTTGTTGTAGGAGAATTCCACCAATGTTAAATACCTATCCTAACTCCCTTTGAAATCTAGGACACAAAGTCTTAATAAATCTTCAAGAGTTTGAATAGTCCACTCTGATTGTCTGTCCGTTTGAGGATGGTATGCCGAACTGAATTGTAAATCCGTGCCCATAGCTTTTTGCAAGCTAACCCAAAATCGTGAAGTGAATCTTGGGTCACGATCCGAAACTATGGACACTAGCATACCATAAAATCTCACAATCTCATTTACATACATATGAGCAAGACGTTCAAGGGAATAAGTCTCCCGTATCGGTAAGAAATGAGCAGACTTGGTTAATCTATCAACAATAACCCAAATAGCATTTATGCCTTGAGAAACCGTGGGAAGACCCATAACGAAATCCATGGTAATGTGTTCCCACTTCCATTTCGAAATCTCAAGTGGTTGCAATGGACCCTTAGGCACTTGATGCTCCGCCTTTACACGTTGACAAGTTAAACACCTCGAGATAAACTTTGCAATCCCTCTCTTCATATTGTTCCACCAAAATGTATGTCGAAGATCACGATATATTTTGGAACTTCCAGGATGGATTGCAAACTGTGTATTGTGTGCTTCCATCATGATCTTGTACCTTAAATCAGAGTCGTTAGGAACACAAAGTCTGGAGTGTTCTCGAAGTATTCCTTCTTCATCGATTCTTGCTTCTAGAATAGCACCTTCTTGTATTTTCTTCTTCATACGCATCAGCTCCGGGTCTGTGGCTTGAGCAACTTTAACTTCATCGATTAAATTTGGTTCTATGTGTATACTTGACATCATCGCATTCGTTCCTGCATATGATCTTCTACTCAACGCATCAGATACCACGTTTGCTTTTCCAGGATGGTATTGAATGGTGTGGTCATAATCTTTTAACAGCTCGAGCCAACGTCGTTGCCGCATGTTGAGTTCCTTTTGGGTGAAGAAATATTTGAAGCTTTTATGGTCTGAATATATCTCCACTTTCTCTCCATATAGATAGTGCCTCCGGATCTTTAAGCGAAAACGCATCAACGCTAACTCTAGATCATGAGTAGGATAATTCCTCTCATATTCTTTAAGTTATTGCGAGGCATAGGCTATGACTTTCTCATGTTGCATGAGAACACATCCTAACCCTCTGCCTGAAGCATCGCTGTAGATAATAAATACATCCGAACCAGATGGTATTGTCAGAACAGGTGTCGAAATGAGTCTCCTCTTCAGCTCATAGAAACTCTTCTTGCATTCCTCGCTCCATACGAATTTTGTATCTTTCCGAGTCAGTTGAGTTAACAGAGTAGCGATTCGAGAAAATCCTTCCACGAATCTCCGATAATAACCAGCTAAGCCCAAAAAGCTACATACTTCGGTCACCGTCTTCGGTTGCTCCCAACTTTGTATTGCTTCAATCTTCGCCGGGTCGACAGATACTCCATGTTTTGACACCACGTGCCCAAGGAATGCTACTTCCTCAAGCCAGAACTCGCATTTCTTTAACTTGACATATAGCTTGTTTTCACAAAGCCTTTTGAGTACCAACTTCAAATGGTGCTCATGATCTTCACGGCTTTTCGAATATATGAGGATGTCATCAATAAAGACAATAACGAACTGATCCAAATAGTTCATCATATCCATGAATGCCGTAGGAGCATTACTCAATCCAAAAGACATGACTAAGAATTCATAATGCCCGTACCGTGTTCTGAAGGCAGGCTTTGGAATATCCTCAGTTCTAATCTTTAGCTGATGATATCCAGAATGAAGATCGATCTTTGAAAAGAATTGTGCTCCTTGCAACTGGTCAAATAGGTCATCAATACGAGGTAACGGATACCTATTCTTGTTGGTGACATGGTTCAATTCTCGATAGTCAATACAAAGTCGCATACTCCCGTCTTTCTTCTTTACAAAGTAAACAGGAGCACCCCAAGGAGATGTACTAGGACGAATGAAACCGATGTCCAACAACTCCTGTAGTTGGACCTTTAACTCCTGAAGTTCAATAGGAGCCATTTGATATGGGGTTTTAGAAATGGGCTTTGGACCAGGTTCAAGATCAATAAAGAATTTAACGTCACGTTCTGGGGGTAGACCGGGAAGTTCTTCAGGAAACACGTCAGGAAATTTACTAACAACAAGAATATTATTCAAATCTGACGTGTCTTTATTCAAATCCATAACATGGGCTAAGAAAGCTTGACATTCGTTTTTCAATAAACGAATAACTTTATGACTAGATATGACGTTGATTGATTTTAATGGTTTAGTTGCTTGAATGAATTGCATAACAAAGTTGGTTAGGAATATGAAAACTAACAACCTTATTTAAAATAATCAATTTTGGCATGATGAGTAGTTAACCAATCAATCCCTAAAATCACATCAAAAGCAAGTATCTTTAAAGAGATAAGATTAACATGTAATGTGATGGTGCCAACTTGGATCAAATAAGATTTATAAACAGTGGATGTGATGAAATTTTCTCCTAACGGAGTCTCCACAGATAAATCAAAGTCTAATTTCACCGGAGTTAAGTTTAAACGTTGAGCACAAGCAGGAGAGATAAATGAATGGGTAGCATCGGTATCAAGTAAGGTATAAACTTCGCAAGAATTTATGATTAGCTTACCCATGATCACCTCGTTTGGGTTCCTCATATTTTGACCAGTCACGACAAATGTTCTTCCAGGTACCGTTGACTTTGACTTTTCTGGGACAGCCTTTTGAGTCACCATCCCGCTGGACTTGGTTTCGCTACCGTACAATCTCGAGCGATATGTCCTTCCTTTCCATAATTATAACATACCTTGAACTGTTATGGGCAGTTTGGGCTGATATGTCCCTCTTTTCCACATTTATAGCATACGACCGGTGGTCGTTCTCCTCCCTTAGAACTAGTTGCTGCTGGTTTTGACGTCTTCACATGGTCATTGTTGAATCTCCTCTTTTTAAAATCTCCTCCCGACTCGCTTCTTCTATTCTTATGGCCATGATTACAACCAGAGTGGTTACCGCCTTTGTTCGTATTCTTCTTTCTCCGATGGTTATCATTGTTCTGATGACTGTTGTCACTAGTATGATCCTGGTTATGGTCCCTCGGTTGAACGTACTCGTTATCTCGCTCTAATAATTGAGCCCTATTGACAACATCTGAATATAGAGAAAATTTATGAGAAATGAGATACTGACGTATGTCGGGTTTCAAACCTCTTAGAAACATCCGCGTCATACGTTCCTCATTCTCCACCAAATGAGGTGTAAACCTGGATAACTCTGCAAACTTTGCCTCATACTGGGACACCGTCATGTTATTTTGTTCTAGTCTAATGAACTCCACTTCCTTCATATGACGAATACTTTCAGGAAAATACTTGTCATTGAAAAGTTTCTGAAACGTCTCCCAAGACATGCTGAGTGCGGCTAGATGGGTACGCTTCATATATTCCCACCAGTAATCTGCCTAATTATAGAACATAAAGGTGGCGAATGGAACCTTCTGTTCCTTTGTGCATCCCAAGACATCGAATATCTTGGTGATTTGTTTGACCCACGTTTCTGCCTTAATCGGATCTCGCTTTCCGCAGAACTCGTGGTCCCAACTCTTTGAATCGCTGGTACGCGTGACAAACCGCAATGCGTTATTATCATTTCGACAGATTTTGTACACGAGTCTCCCTCGCCTCGATTTTGCATGAACTGTAAAAAGCTTCTAAACATCCCGTCGTTCATCATCTGCTAAGTGGTGTTGTTCACAGGAGGAACATTGCCAGCCTGTTGCACGTTCTCCTCGTTGGTGCGTAAAGGTGTCTCCACGGTCTCATTTACTCCACTGTTAACATTCTCAGTTGACATTCTCAAATACTGCCATAAAACAAGGGTTAATTAAGGAAATCAACATATCAAATAATATCCCTATATTCTGACCAACTAACAAATAAGCTTAGGTAGGACACACTAGCGAAGGTTTTTTGCAAGCTAACCCAAAATTGTGAAGTGAATCTTGGGTCACGATCTGAAACTATGGATACTGACATGCCATGCAATCTCATAATCTCATTTACGTACATACAAGCTAGACGTTCAAGGGAATAAGTCTCCTGTATCGATAAAAAAAGAGCAGACTTGGTTAATCTATCAACAATAACCCAAATAGCATTTATGCCTTGAAAAACTGTGGGAAGACCCGTAACGAAATCCATGGTAATGTGTTCCCACTTCCATTTCAGAATCTCAAGTGGTTGCAATGGACCCTTAGGCACTTAATGCTCCACCTTTACACGTTGACAAATTAAACACCTCGAGATAAACTTCGCGATCTCTCTTTTCATATTGTTCCACCAAAATGTATGTCGAAGATCACGATACATTTTGGTACATCCAGGATGGATTGCAAACGGTGTATTGTGTGCCTCCATCATGATCTTGTTCTTCAAATCAAAATCGTTAGGAACACAAAGTCTGGAGTGGACTTGAAGTATTCCTTCTTCATCGATTCTTGCCTCTAGGATAACACCTTCTTGTACTTTTTTCTTCATACGCATCAGCTCTGGGTCTGTGGCTTGAGCAACTTTAACTTCATCGATTAAAGTTGGTTCTATGCATATATATGACATCATCGCACTCGTTCCAGCATATGATCTTCTACTCAATGCGTCAGCTACTACGTTTGCTTTTCGAGGATGGTATTGAATAGTGTGGTCGTAATCTTTCAACAGCTCGAGCCAACGTCGTTGCCGCATGTTAAGTTCCTTTTGGGTGAAGAAATATTTGAGGCTTTTATGATCTGAATATATCTCCACTTTCTCCCCATATAGATAGTGCCTCCAAATCTTTAGCGCCAAAATGACTGCTGCCAACTCTAGATCATGAGTAGGATAATTCGTCTCATACTCTTTAAGTTGTCGCGAGGCATAGGCTATGGTTTTCTCATGTTGCATGAGAACACATCCTAACAAGTGCCGAAATTAGTCTTCTCTTAAGCTCTTGAAAACTCTTCTCGCATTCCTCACTCTATACAAATTTTGTATCTTTCCGAGTCAGCTGAGTTAATGGAGTAGCGATTCGAGAAAATCCTTCCACGAATCTCCGATAATAACCCAATTTAAGCCCGTAAAGTTACGTGATTTCTTGGCCACCATCTTCGGTGGCTCCCAACTTTGTATTGCTTCAATCTTCGCTGGGTCAACAGATACTCTATGTTTCGACACCACGTGCCCAAGGAATGCTACTTCCTCAAGCTAGAACTCACATTTCTTCAACTTGGCATATAGCTTGTTTTCACGAAGCCTTTAGAGTACCAGCTTCAAATGGTGCTCATGATCTTCACGACTTTTGGAATATATGAGGATGTCATCAATAAAGACAACAACGAACTGATCCAAATATTCCTTGAATACTCGGTTCATCATATCCATTAAAGCCGCAGGAGCATTAGTCAATCCAAAAGATATGACTAAGAATTTATAATGCCCGTACCGAGTTCTGAAGGAAGTCTTTGGAATATCCTCAATTCTAATCTTGGTGATGATATCCGTAATCTAAGATCGATCTTTGAGAAGAATTGTGCTCCTTGTGAATCGATCAAACAGTCATCAATACGAGGTAGATGATACCTATTCTTGATGGTGACATGGTTCAATTCCCGATAGTCAATACAAAGTCGCATACTCCCGTCTTTCTTCTTTACAAATAAAACAGGAGCACCCCAAGGAGATGTACTAGGATGAATGAAGCCGATGTCCAACAACTCCTGTAGTTGGACCTTTAACTCCTGAAGTTTAATAGGAGCCATTTGATATGGGGTTTTAGAAATGGCCTTTGTACCAGGTTCAAGGTCAATAAAGAATTCAACTTCACGTTCTGGGGGTAGACCGGGAAGTTCTTCAAGAAATACATCAGGAAATTTACTAACAACAGGAATATTACTCAAATCTGACGTGTCTTTATTCAAATCCATAACATGGTCTAAGAAAGCTTGACATCCATTTTTCAATAAATGAATAGCTTTATGATTTGATATGACAGTGATTGATTTTAGTGGTTTAGTTGCTTGAATTTGTATAACAGGTTGGTTCGGAATATGAAAACTAACAACCTTACGAAAATAATCAATTTTGGCATGATGAGTAGTTAACCATTCAATCCCTAAAATCACATTAAAAGCAAGTATCTTTAAAGAGAACGGATCAACAGGTAATGTGATGGTGCCAACTTGGATAAAATAAGATTTATAAACAGTGGATGTGATGAAAATTTCTCCTAACGGAGTCTCCACAGATAAATCAAAATCTAATTTCTCCGGAGTTAAGTTTAAATGTTGAGCACAAGTAGGAGAGATAAATGAATGGGTAGCACTGATATCTAGTAAGGTATAAACTTCGCAAGAGTTTATGATTAGCTTACCCGTGATCACCTCATTTGGGTTCCTCGCATTTTGACCAGTCACGACAAACGCTCTTCTAGGAACCGTTGACTTTGACTTTTCTGGGATAGCCTTTTGAGTCACCATCCCCACTGGACTTGATTTCACTACTATACAATCTGGAGCAATATGTCCTTCCTTTCCACAATTATAAATACCTTGAACTATTGTGGGCAGTTTGGACTGATATGTCCCTTTTTTCAACATTTATAGCATACGACTGGTGGTCGTTCTCCTCCCTTAGAACCAGTTGCTGCTGGTGCTGACGTCTTCACATGGTCATTATTGAATCTCCTCTTTTTAAAATCTCCCCCCGACTCGCTTCTTTTATTTTCATGGCCATGATTACCACCAGAGTGGTTACCATTTTTGTTCGTATTTTTCTTTCTCCGCTGGTTATCGTTGTTTTGATGACTGCTATCTCCGGTATAATCTTGGTTGTGGTCCCTCGGTTGAACGTACTTGTTATCTCGCTCTAATAATTGAGCCTCATTGACAACATCCGAACAGAGAGAAAATTTATGAAAAATGAGATATCGACGTATGTCGGGTTTCAAACCTCTAAGAAACATCCGCCATCATACGCTCCTAATTCTCCACCAAATGAGGTGCAAACTCGATAACTCTCGCAAACTTCTCCTCGTCTTTGGGACACCGCCATGTTATTTTGTTCCATCTAATAAACTCCACTTCCTTCATATGACGAATACTTTCGTGAAAGTACTTGTCATTGAACAGCTTCAAATGTCTCCCACGACATGTCGAGTGTATTTGGATGGGTACGCTTCACGATTCCCACCAAGAATCGCCTTTATTACGGAACATAAAAGTGGTGAATGGAACCTTCTGTTCCTCTGTGCATCCCAAGACATCGAATATCTTTGTAATTTGTTTGACCCACGTCTCCGCCTTAATCGGATCCGGCTTTACCCAAAATTCTGGTGGTCCCAACTCTTTGAACTGCTTGGCTGTGACAAACCGTGCGTTGTTATCATTTCCACTTGTATTTTGTACACGAGTCTCCCTCATCTGATTTTGCATGAACTACAAAAAGCTTCTAAACATCCCGTCGTTCATCATCTGCTCAGTGGTGTTGTTCACAGGAGGAACATTGCCAGCCTGTTGCACGTTCTCCTCATTAGTGAGTAAAGGTATCGCCACAGTCTCATTTACTCCACTATTAACATTCTCAGTTGACATTCTCAAATACTGCCATAAAACAAGGGTTAATTAAGGAAATCAACATATCAAATAATATCCCTATATACTGACCAACTAACAAATAAGCTTAGGTAGGACACACTAGAGAAGGTTTTACTCGTATCTCCCCTCCTAGTTCTATTCCTCGATCTCCGCCAGAGATCATATCTCTAAGCTCTGATACCAACTGTGACACCCCCAAAATAGGTATACATCACGCATTTTGAGTCGTCAATAACATGGTACAAAAATAACTACAACTTTATTAATACAACATATAAACTGTGAGTTTAAATAGAAATATTGCCATCTAGACAATATTCACACCCAAATAAGTCCTCATTACAAATATTGGTACATTATTTTACAAAAATGGTGAGGACTACTAAAACAACTTTCTAGAATAATCATTCCACACCCCGACTAGAACTCGTTACATTCTCGCCTCCTTAGAAGAAAAATGGAACAAAAATGAAAAGGGTGAGCTCAACTAGCCCAGTAAAGAATATTATGACTAAGATAATATAGAACAAATTATCGTTAGTCTTCAACAGAAAAAAATTTGATAAAATACAATTGACAACAAGTTTCAGATCAATATTCGCAGCGAAATTAATAATTCATAGATGAGTTACGTAGAGAATGAAATCTACTATAATCTATGAATTTAAAAGTCCATCATCATTATTTTATCCCTGTAACATCAATCAATATTCATTTTGAATCAAATATTCATCTTTGCACTGCAGGCCAAAGATATTCATCAGTCGGTCATGTTCATCTCAACACCTGTACATCTTTGCACCACGGGCCAAAGATATTCATAATAAAATCAATCATGTTTGCACTATAGGCCAAAGATATTCAGTAATACCATCATTTAGAACTAAGGAAGATGAAAAATATTTTAAAGAAAACGAATCCAGTGAAACAAAAGAACAAATATTAAGGATTCGTACTTTAAAAGTCCAAGTTCAAAAATACTTTATAAATAACCATAGTGAAGTAAAATTCAAGAATGATCAAAACATGGATACAATCAAAGCTAGTATCCATAATAAATATTTTGGACAAAAAAATAAAAATTTAATTTTTTTGTGAATAAGGTCGATTCGGGAATAAAGGTCGTACGATAACGTGAATGTGCCGTATACGTGAATAGTAATCTCGACACTAAAAGACAAGAATTTCACAAGAAAAATCTTACCAATATTTTGGCATTATCATATTAAAAGAAATAATATCATTTTAAAAAAAAATATCCCTTACTTAGAAAAGAATAGTACTTCTAGTTAGAATATCAGATATAACGCTGAAGGAACTTGCACCATATAGCAACACTAAAAGTATGAAAATACTCATAAGAATACGCTCGATAATATAGAGAGAGAAAGAGAGAGGAAACTTCAGTTTCTGGTGTGATTTTCAATTCCAACCTAAGCACCCTATTTATAGGAAAATGCTTAGAACACCAAAGTAGAAAATTTAATAAAATATTATTATATTTATAAAATTGTCACGCCCAACTTTGAAATCTGATTTCAGCTCATTGCACATGTTTAATGAGGCCCACAAAATGTAAAAAACGTTTTTATTAATAAAAACTAATTAAAACTTACAAAAATCAATTATTCTAGAACTTCGGAACTTCAATAATTCATAATAAATAGCCCTTTTATCATAAAAATTTGAACCTTATGTGTTGTCCATAGGAAATTCCATTCTCTACAACTTTATAAGTTTAAGTTTTTCCAAATTCCAAACAGAAATTGACCGAAATCCATAAACGGACGATATTACAGGCTATAATCAAATTTCAGTCAAGAAATGGGCCCACAGACATGTTTAACATGTTTTAAACAACTTTTGCAACAAAATACTCTTCCTCCTCATATATTCATATATCCCACATTCATTGTAAAAATATCACCATTATTATATTATTAAAACATAATAATATATTGAAATGAATTATTTTATCAGAAAAGATAAAATATCAATTTTTCAACAATTATCACTTTAAAATTTTCTCCATCTATATCCACATAAAATGAATATTTTCCTTATCATATAAATGAATAATTAATTATTCACAAATAATATTCTGTAATCACAATATCGAATAACTAGCCGTTCTTAGAAAGAGGGCTTTCAATAAGGATTTCTCCTCATGGCGCCGCAATTAGGTGACCAAACCTCTCCTTAGATGTAACTTTCTAGACATTGCCAATAATGCTATCTAATAATATTATTCAAATAATATGAATTATTGATTCGATAAAGGAAAATACTGTGCAGTGACAATTATTGAAACAACAATAATATAAAATATCAACGTAGCAATTATTGAATCAATAAAATAAAATATTGAACAATAATTATTGTTACAATTATTGAGTAATGCCTTCTTACATAAGAATCAATAATCGGTGCAATACCGTGTGCTACTGTGTTTTAACCACCGAGTATTTCAACAGTATTAACGGTAACAACTATGACGTTATCTATAAACAACTTATATTTATCGTTTTCTTCATCCAATCGCTTTCCATTATGGGGCCCACATAAGGCTGCGCCATCGTATGAATCTTCCCCGACAGTAAGAATATTCCACAACCAAACGAATATTCCCCGACAACAATGAATATTTTATAACCACTTGCTTATTTAAAATATTTGCACATTTTACCCATAACTAACCACATTAATCAAATCAACCTTTACTATTTCAAAATAATAAATAGAGGAAAATTAATTTCATTTATAATAAGTTGGGGTCTTACAATACTTTTGTAATAGTATAGGATGAACGTTTGTAATATATTGAATATTATGACAAGAACAAATGAATGGGTTATAAGGAACCTGGGAAATGTAATATTATTTTGAATATATAGAAGATATATTAGTCCTTTTGAGACTATAAAATTGAATGAATGAATGAATGGTAGTACCGTGTAGCACCATCTGTCAGGTTGGAAAGAGACCCGGTTTTGGGGGCGTCAAAGGTTGGTATCAAAGCATTAGGTTATAAAACTTAAGGGGGGATTAAAAGCCTCAAGTCATAACCTTAAGAGAAGTCAAAGAAGTAAAAAAAGAAAATAACCTTATAAAAATACATTATGATTATATTATGTGTTTTTATTACTCTACTGACGTGTACTAATCAACTTAATTGTTTTGTGTAGATGTTAGGATTAAACAGAATGTATATAGATGGTCAAGCCATTAGTGAAGAATCGGTGAACCAAGTAGAGGTTTTACCGAACCCCATAGCAGCAGATCCGGAGGTGGTAGTTATTGAGTCTGGAGACTCAGATGATGCTGACTACATGTCAGTATTCGATGGAATGATAGAGGAGGAAGTGGAGACAGTGTCCTTTAATCCAGTAGCTATAGCAGCGGAGATAGCTCCTGGAGGTTTAATGATGTCTCTGTTCATATCAGTATTGGATAGAAATATTCATTACTGTCAGGAGGTCAAGGAGCTGAAGGCAGAGCTCCAAACTGTTATAGAGGACAAGACTAATGTCGAGTCCATGTTGGAGCAGGAGCATGATGAGAGGATTTTGGCTAAGGATAAAGTCCACGAGTTAAAGCATGAGGTCTTTGAGCTCAAGGAGGAGCTAAAGACCAAACAGCAGAAGATAGGGAGAATGTCCAATATCCATAGGAGTTCTCACATAGATTTCCAGCAGCAGGTAGCTGGTTATCCTATAGAGGTGGGGCATATATGGCATACTACCAGTAGTGATATTATTGTCGGTCTTGCCAAGGCAGATTTCAATAATGTCTTGAGGCAGATGTAGACTAGTAGTAGCTAAAGTAGTTTCAATATGTAAATATTTTGTAATTAGTAGTGACATAAAGCCCTCTTTGTATAGCGAATGGTAGTCTTTTGTAAATCCCAATTTTTGGAAAGCAATAGGGAAAGTAATGTAATCAGCTTAGGCTGTGTAATGTGACCAATGTAGTATTATACTACAAAGAATGAATATAAGCCTTTTTATGGAAATCAATGAGTAATGGATGTTGAAGTTTTGATTATTAGTAAATAATAACTAATAAAGAAAGGAATAATAACGAAATGTGTTTATTGTATTAGCAAAATGCCGCCGAGAAGAGTGCAACGTAACTAAGGAGCAAATGTGAATCAGTCAGAGGGAGGTCCGGTTAACCTGATGCAGGAGTTTGTTAACCTGTTAACAGCCGCATTTAATAGAACAGGGGCTAATATCCCCGTGAATCCGGGAGTAGCACGAGCTACGACCTTTAAGGATTTCAAAAGCGTCGGTCCGCTGGAGTTCAAAGGAACTACGGACCCTACTGAAGTCCAAACATGGGTTAAGGAAATAGAGAAGGCATTTGTGATAGCTAATGTCAACGAGTCCCAAAAGGTTGCCTTTGCAACCTATATGATGAAAGGAGAGGCCAACTTTTGGTGGAAAGCTAATCAGGCTAGGGCCGAGATAGCAAATCTGACGTGGGAGAGGTTCAAGGAGATATTCTTGAGTTGACGTGGGCTAGGGAGGATGGAGATGCAGTTTCTCGAGTTGAAGCAAGGGGACATGTCGGTTCCCTAATACGCCGCCAAGTTAATGAACTGGAAAGGTTCGCTCCACACCAAGTGGATACCGAGGTTAGAAAGGCGTGACGGTTTGAGCAGGGCTTGAAACCCTGGCTCTATAACAGTATTTCACTATTTCAAAGTACTTCTTTTGGAACCATTTTAGAGAAGGCGATAATCGCCGAAGGTGGTAGCGAAGCGTTGAACCAGTACCACAAAGATAAGAAAAATAAGGGGAAAGTGGATGGGGGAGTAAAGATTGAATGAGCCAGTGGTAGTGGCGAGGGTCAGAAGAGGAAGGTGTTTAGCTCTGGGAATACTGGAGTGAAGCAAGGAGACACGAATAGGAGAATTGAGGCCTGCAAGACTTGTAGGAAGACTAACTTAGGAGTCTGTTTCAAGGGGAAGGCCGTCTGTTACAACTGTGGATAGGAGGGGCACATTGCGCCTAACTCTCTGAGTCCGAAGAAGAACCATAGATGCTTTGTGTGTGGGTCAACTGACCACATAGCAAAGAACTGTCCAAAGAAGGGGACGGAATGGAACCGGGGCACTAATATTGGTAAATTAGCTATTAATGGACCAACACAGTAGGGTAGGCCGATGGGCCGTACCTTTAATATGACAGTCCAAGATGCAGTTGCATCGGGGGACGTTATTGCAAGTATTATTCCGATCAACGACATAAATGCTTACGTGCTATTTGATTTGGTTGCTACTTGTTCGTTCATAGCTTGTGTTTTTGCTAAACGATTAGAATTACTTCCCGAAAAGTTGCCTATACCTTTAAATATTAAGGTAGCGAACGAAGAGATAATTCCTGTTGAAGATGTTCATAGGAGTTGTTGCGTAGATATACGGGATTATAAATCATCGGTAGATTTGATACCGATAAAGTTAGGAGAATTCAACGTAATTCTCGGAATGGATTGGTTAGTGAACCATGGGGCAATTATAGATTGTCAAAAGAAATGTGTGAACATTAAATCGTTAAGACAACCTCAAGTAGTAATTTATGGGAATAGATCGCTGGGACGTTCGTGTTGTCTAACCATGACACAAACTAGGAAATTACTGAGGAAGGGATGTGTAGGTTACCTGTGCCATGTTGTTGATACCTAGAGAGTGGTAGCAACCATGGAACAAATACCTGTAGTGAGAGAATTCGCCGATGTATTTTTCAGTGAATTATCGCGTCTTCCGTCGAATAGGGAGACAGAGTTTGTAATAGACATTGTACCAGGAACGGTACCAGTTTTTAGGGCATCGTAACGTATGGCGCTAGTGGAGATGAAGGAGTTGATGGTGCGATTGCAAGAATTGTTGGACTAGAAGTACATTCAACCGAGTGTTTCACCGTGGGGAGCACCGGTACTATTTGTCAAGAAGAAGGACAGATCGTTAAGACTGTGTATCGACTACCAAGAGTTGAACAAGTTAATGATAAAGAATATATACCCATTGCCCAGGATCGATGATCTCTTGGATCAGTTGAAAGGAGCTAAGTATTTTTCAAAAATAGATTTAAGAACGGGGTATCATCAGTTGAAGGTTTGGAAGGAGGATGTACCAAAGACAACATTTAGGACTCGTTATGGTAATTATGAGTTTCTGGTGATGTCATTTGGGTTGACAAATGCACCAGCTGCATTCATGGATATGATGAATAGAGTGTTCAAAAAATATTTGGACAAGTTTGTCGTGGTGTTTATAGATGATATTCTAGTCTATTCTAAGATGCCAGAAGATCATGCTGAACACCTAAGATTAGTGTTGGAGACACTGAGAAAGGAGAAGTTGTATGCGAAATTCATGAAGTGTGAATTTTGGTTGGAGAAGGTACAATTTTTAGGTTATGTCATTGACCATGAGGGGATTTTAGTAGATCCAGCGAAGGTGGAAGCCGTGATGAATTGGGAACAACCAAAAACGCCTTAATCGAGAAAGTGAGTTTCCTAGGGTTAACGGGTTACTATCGGAGATTCATCCAAGATTTTTTGAAGATAGCTACTCCGTTGACTAACTTGACGAGGAAGACGGTGAAATATGCTTGGACTGACAAGTGTGAGGACAGTTTTTAAGAATTGAAGAAGAGGTTGAGTGAAGCGCTTGTTTTGTCATTGTCTGATGACACAGGAAATATTGTAGTTTATAGCGATGCTTTGCATAGAGGACTTGGTTGCGTGCTCATGCAGCATGGCAAGGTTATTGCATATGCATCTAGGCAGTTGAAGGATTATGAGAAAGTTTACCCTACTCATGATCTAGAACTGGCCACAATAGTTTTTGCTCTAAAGATATGGAGACATTATCTTTATGGAGAAAAATGTGAGATATATACAGACCACAAGAGTCTAAAATATATCTTCACACAGAAGGAGTTGAATATGAGGCAGAGGAGATGGTTGGAGTTGATAAAGGATTACGACTGTGAAATCCTATATCACCCTGGAAAAGCCAATGTAGTTGCTGACACCTTAAGTAGGAAGGGTCGAGAAAAGTTATCTTTGTTAACGGCTCAAACTGAGTTAATAACAGAGATGGCTAGGATGGAGTTGGAAGTGAAGTTGCCAAGTGATGTAGGACAAATTCTGTTTACGACGGTGATGCAATCTACTATCGTAAAGAGAATCAAGGAGGTGCAGCTCAAAACTGATGAGTGTGACTGAGTAAAGGAGCGGTTAACCAATGAAAAAGAGACTAAGTACAGTCTTGATAATGAGGGATTATTGAGATTTGAAGGAAGAATTTGGGTTTCAAATGAGTCGGAATTAAAGGAGCAGGTTCTATAAGAGGCTCATAGTTCGAGGTTTTCGATTCATCCTGGTGGTACTAAGATGTTTCAAGACCTTCAATAGAGTTTCTGGTGACCAAATATGAAGAAAGAGATAGCCGAGTATGTGAGTAGGTGCTTGACTTGTCAGAGAGTTAAGGCCGAACATCAACGACCAAGTGGCTTGCTACAGTCATTGTAAATTCCAAAGTGGAAATGGGAGAATATCATGATGGATTTTGTGGTAGGACTTCCGACTACTCAGAAGGGGTATGATGCGATTTGGGTAATAGTAGACCGGTTGACAAAGTCGGCTCACTTTTTGCTAATTAAGGTTAAGTATAACTTAGACCAGTTAGCTAGACTCTATATTAAGGAAATAATTTCTAAATATGGAGTACTAGTGTCGACTGTGTCAGATCGTGACCCATGATTCACATCAAACTTTTGGAGGAGTCTACAAGAGCAGTTAGGAACGCAGTTGAATTTGAGTACGACGTATCATCCATAAACGGATGGACAGAGCGAGAGAACAATTCAGATGTTAGAAGATATGCTAAGATCTTGCATTATGGATTTCAAGGGTAGTTGGGATGATCATCTACCATTAGTGGAGTTTGCGTATAACAATAGTTATCATGCAAGCATAGGTATGCCTTACTACGAAGCTTTGTATGGGAGGAAATGCGAGAACATCTTTGTATTGGGATGAGGTAGGAGAACGCAAGAATGTTGGGACCAGAGTTGAGCAAAGCAAGCAAATGGACATTGTTAAACTAATCTGAGATGTGTTTGGTAGCAATTTCGGAGATAGATGCGAGAAGAAGTTTACGGATTCGCATAGAGAGAATAGAGAATTTGAAGTAGGTTCGTACTAATTTCTAAAAGTATCTACCTAGAAAGGAAAGATACGTTTTGAAAAGAAGGGAAAGTTAAGTCTGAGGTTTAAAGGACCTTTTGAGGTATTAAAATGGATGAGTGAGGTAGCATATATGATAGCATTACCTCTAGACCTAGAACGAATACCTAATGTATTTCACGTATACGTATTACGTCCTTATAAGCCAGATTATAAGCACGTGATAGAATATGAAACTATTTATATCGAGAAGGACTTAACGTATGAGGAAAGGCCGATTCAAATTGTTGATAGAAAAGAACAAGTTCTGCGGAATAAAGTCATACCTTCCGTGAAGGTGATATAGAAGAACCACGATGTAGAAGAAGCAATGTGGGAGTTAGAAGAAATGATGAAAAAGAATTACCCTCAATTATTTGTGTAATTTTTTTTATCGAGATTCTGGGGACAGAATCCTTATAAGGGGGAGAGAATGTAACGCCCCGGAAAATTGAACCTTTGTAAATACTTTTAATAATGAATAAAATAATATTATTTATTATTATCATGTATTCATAAGATGAATGTCGTTTTATAACCTAGAAACCCCAAAACGTCGTAGTATTTTAACTATGTGGGAGAATTAAAGTGTTTGAATTTCTAAGACGAAAATAAAAGCTTTCCGAGAAATTTTTTAAAAAACACTATTCATCGATTTCTGCTCGGGAATTATTTTTGAATTTTTGAGAAATGCGTAATGTTATAATATCAATATGAGATGTATTATGTAATAATAATCTAAGTATAGAAAACGTAATATTTTGCATGCGGACTTAATTTGGGAACGTTAGGTTTATTAAGCGTTAAGGAAAGAAAGTTGTAATCGTATGATGCGTATGCATTGTATGAGGTAATGAACGTAAGTATAATACGACATATTATACTATTGTGTATGGAGAATGAAATAACATATATTACGAATAAATATACGAGCTAGCATACGAGAATTATACGTGAGGTATGTATGTTAAGTTGTTTAATTAAAGGTAATGGACTTGTAGGATTATTAGCTTAATGGTAGAAGTCCAATTCATAAGTAATACTCAAGCCCAAGTGGTTGATATGTCATGAGTCCAAACTATTGTAGTGTAAGCCCAATAAGGAATTAGCTAGATTAATTAGCAAGCCCAATGTGATTAAGCCATGATCCATGGGGCAAACCATGTGAGAAATGGGTAGACTTGATGGGAAAACATTTTGTGTGGTGATCAAGTGTTGTGATGAGCAAGAAAGGAAAGTCGCTAGCAAGTTTACTTGGTTGCTAGGTTATGAATAGTAAGGAGGTGGAAGTTGAGGAGGTTATTAAGGAGGTGGAGTACTTAATGACTATTCTACCCTCACTTTGAGTTGCCTACAAATAGAAGGCTTGATTTTTCATTTGTTGGTTGTTTCATTTCATCCAACAATTTCCTCTCAAGATAAGCAACTTATTTGGTAGAGAGAATAAGCCACATAAGCACTTATAAGTCACTTCAACCTTTACTAGATTTTCCAAAGTGAAATGAAGTAATAGTCTTCAAGGGTAAGACTCATATCTATTATCTTTACCTTTTCTATGATAGGATTGATAGAGAAGTGGAAGTGTATGATAATAACATGTAATAAGTTATTAATGAATGAACTTAAGCTGAATAAGATGAATAAGTAAATTGAACTCTAAAGAGTTGATAAGCTTGTGAAGAACTTATCATATGTTTGTCATATGATGTTAGTATGTTGAATATAGTATGAGAACATTGATTGATGGACTTAAGTTCATAGTAAGTCCCAAGTATGAGGATTTATAGTTCCTAAGTTAAATAAGTCATTGACTTATGAGAATAAGTCAAAACCTACTTTGTCAATAAGTTGGTGTAATAAGTAACTTGAATTGTTCATGTGTTGATTAAAATCCATTTTGAACGTTTAGTAATGAAGCTTTGCCGGAATTCACACGATTGGACGATTATCGTCGAATTCATAAAATTCTCGGAATGGAAGTTGTATTTTGTGTTTGAAGTCGGAAACGTTGGTTTTCGATGGAGACAAGTCATATTTGGCATTATAGAGTTGCGGACTCGAAAATGACCGAATTCTGACTTAGAACGAAGAAACGAGCGTTGAACGTTCACGAACGTTTATCGTTTTTGTTAAAATGAACTAATATGTGAAATTTTAGCAAATGAAGTCAAATAGATAAAATTCTTGCATGAACTCGTAGAGTATGGAATTTGTGAATCATAGGCTTCTGAACGAGCCAATTTGGACTTATAACAAAGAATTTATGAGTCCGGAAGTTTTGTAAAATTTTCAAGTTTTGCAAACTAGTTGAGGCACAGAGTTGGTGCCGCGGCACCAACCCAAGGCCAAATGAGTGGCGCCGCAGCGCCGGTACAGTGTCTGAGCACACTGCTAACTCGCATCGTAGCGCGACCTAAAGATTAAGGACTCGCACCTCAGCGCCGAGTCTGGTCACTACCTACTGTTAACTCGCGCCGCAGCGCGGCTTGAAGAGTGATGGGTGGAGCCGCAACGCCAACCCTAGGAAGTGGACTGTAAAGAATGGTTATGAATACAACTTGAACAGTAATTCAATAATTATAAACTGAGGAACTTAATAAGATATTGTAAGGTACTTTTAAACCTTTTGAATGATGATTAAAGGTTAATAATCAATTGAAGATGATCGTAATGTGAATGACGTAATGAAAAGCCGGAAACCATAATAACAGATCTAAGTCAGGATTTAGATTGAGATGAATGATAAGATATAATAATATACCTACTTGATTATATAAGTCCTAATATGGTACGTTATATGATCATGTATTGTAGAGACTTAGAGACTTAAAGTGTACGTGTCATAATCAGTAAGCAGACATTGAAGGCAAGTATTCTAACCCTTGTTCCAGTTCAGTCTGGACAAGCTTTGTAATTCATGTATCCTTTCGCATGAAGTTTTGTATGAGGAAGTCAAAGCCAATTCTTTCGGCTAGACTTAAATTATGTTTCTATCAAAGCATGTACAATGTTTACCAAGTTATATTGGTATAGTTTTCAATTGAAGACTGAGTATGCTAAAATGTTTTTATCGTTTAACGACAGGGACATGAGGTTGCCACAACTTAAACGTATGCACGTTTAATGAATGTAGTGTTGATCAACATAGAGTACTATGGGCTGATCACCCAGAAGTGCTCATAAGTACTGTCAAACTTATGAACTTAGTGTCGGGACGTCCTTTTCAAAAGAAATTATGAAATGCTCAAGGTCTTGGACCGGAATTGATGTTTTACTGAATATTGTTGTTGTAAAACGTTTTGAATAAAAAGAAGTGATATTTTGAATTATCGATAGTACTTCGTAACTATTGTTCAGTTATTGAAGATATACGAGTTTTGTGTTTCAAGCATGTTGTTTATTAGAATTGTAGTACTTTCTGAGCTAGTCATGCTCACTCTTGCTTGAACCATATGAACACAGCTAAGATCAAACGGACCGAATGCTCCGACAAGGATAAGGGCAAGGCAAAGACGAATCCATAGAATACTTTTGTAATAGTATAGGATTAACGTTTGTAATATATTGAATATTATGACATGAACGAATGAATAGGTTATAAGGAACTTGGGAAATGTAATATTATTTTAAATATAAAGAAGATATATTAGTCCTTTTGAGACTATTCAATTGAATGAATGAATGAATGAATGGTAGTACCGTGTAGCACCATCTGCCGGGTTGGAAGATGCAAAATATATATTATTAAATCAATAATTGAGACGGCAAAGTTATTCATATTATTATTTGCAATATTGACAATGTCTAGATGTTCTGTCAAGGAGAGGTTTGGTCACCTAATTGCGCGCCAATAAGGAGAAATCCTTATAGGAAAGCCCCCTCTTTCCTGGGAACGACCTGGTTGATAAATATTGTGAGTTATAATATTAATGATGAATAAGTTCATGTTGATTAAACATGAAATTGATAGTTCCATTGTGTTGGAATTATTAGTGTTAGTGGAAATCGACATTTATATCGATAATAATTGATGTCTAGAGGTTATATTGACCAATCGGGTAATTAATCGGATAAATGAGGAATTAATTGCTATTAATTCACATGATTATAACTATTTGTTCACATGTGTGTACTATTGATTCACATTCTTGTACTATTAGGGGAGGTGGTGCAAGATTGATAATACTTGCATGACTAAAATAAAAATGGAGGTATAAATGGAGGTACTATACTGTAATTCATATTTTCACATGTCTAGAACTATTGATTCACATGATTTACTATTAGGGGAGGTGGTGCAAGTTTGATAGTACTTGTAGGACTAATTTAAAAAAAAGAAAAGAGGAAGGTATTATTCTGTAATATTTCGAGCCCTAAAACGTGCAATTATCGAAACTATATTTTCCTATAAATAGAAGCTCATTCTTCCTTTATTTCTTACTGATTCACTAAAGCTATAGAGCAATTATTATAGAGTGAAATTATAAAGAGAAAGAAGAAGAGAAGTCTGCTACCTCACTATTCCAGTATCCAGTTTTTTCTAAGGTAAGGGGTATTATTCTTTCGTATTCATGAAGAAAGTTATTTTCTTTTAATACTCGTAAGGGTTGTTATTCCATTCTTTATTATTATGTTATAATAACCTGTCTATGCGAAGTACCGCATACATGGTGAAATTCTTTTGTTATTCCATTCTTTATTATTCTGTTGGAATAACCTGTCTGTGTGGTCTATTGCATGCATGGTGAATTCTTTTGTTATTCCATTCTTTATTATTCTGCTGGAATATCTTGTCTGTCTGGGTTACGCATGACCTGGTTCCATTCTTTATTATTATGTTGGAATAACCTGTCTGTGCGGATTACGCTCGCTTGATGAATTCTTCTGTTATTCCATTCATTATTATTCTGTTAGAATAACATATATGTGCAGATTACGCATGCCTGGTGAATTCTTCTATTATTCCATTCTTTATTATTCTGTTAGAATAGCCTGTCTATATGGATTACCGCATTCATGGTGAATGATCCTTCGTATTCATTCCTTATTAAATTGTGAAAATGATCTGTCTACGTGGATTACCACATGATGGGCAAAAATCCATTTGCGGTTTCATATATTCTATTATACTCAGCTGGTTAAAGTTTTGACTTCTATACTCCACGAAATTAGTGGAATATCCTTGATATTTGCGCTTCATCTACTATCTTTTCATGAAAATATTCTTCTGAGCATTCTTGAATTTTACTCCACAAAGAAGTATCATGTTGACAATTTGGACGTTATTGATTTCTGGATAAATTAAAATTATAAGTCTTTAAAATTTATCCTTGAACTTATTTTATTGAATTATTATATCATTGTCATCATCCTCATGCTTATATTGTGATGAAAGTCATCTTTGGCTTACGTGCATAGATGAACTTGGTATGATTATGACCAGGGATGATTCGGTATAATCATGACCGTAATGTGACGAATAATGTAGTTCATTGATGGACAGTTGTTGGTTTGATTATAACCAGGGATTATTTGGTATAGTCATGACCATTGATGATTACATAAATATCCTTGGCCGTGATGCATGGATGATTCGATTTTATTTATTGTCGAGTCTCAAATGATAAAGTTGATAAAAACTTTTTAAATCATAGAAGATAGTAGATTTTATGCTCTACTTGACTCTTCTAACGGATTGCTTATTCCGCTGCAGTTAAACTTGATGTCTATTGTATTTTATCAGTTTAACATTGTTGAAGGCTAATGATAATTTATTCTGCATTATCTTAGTCATAATATTTCTTACTGGGCTATTGAGCTCACCCTTTCAGTCACTATTCTCTTCAGGAAATGAGAATATAGCTGGGATGAGTGGGGGAACGAAGTGACGGTCCAGATGATAGCATTAGTAGTCCTCACTATTCTGTTAAATAGTGTGATAATAAATGTAATGAGGACTCCTTTTAGTATGGATATTGTCTAGATGACAATATTCTTATTAAAACTCTCAGTTTATGTTTTGTTGTATTTTACACGACAATTGTATTATTAAGTTGTATTTGAATTTTGTACCATGTATTTGGCGACTCAAGATGGGTGATGTATACCTATTTTGGGGACGTCACAAAAACCCTATCTTTGATAAAGATGTTGGTGTTGGTCCGCTAGATGAAGTAAATACATTAATATTCACCATAATTAAACATTTTCTTAAAATTCCTAGTAATATCACTGAAAGAATTCACGGTCAGTTAAGTAATCTTACTTGTCCCACTCTAAGTGATTTTAGATGGTACAAAGATGTGTTTAATTCCCGAGTTATGATGCGAAATGATAGCAATAAACCATTCTGGAAAGAAAAATTCGTTAATGGTTTACCTAGCTTTTTCGCTCATAAAGTTCGTGAAGAGTTAAGTAAAGACTTAGGTTATATTGATTAAGACAATTTAACCTATGTAGATATTATCAGTTATATACAAAAAATTAGATTAAAAATGTATATTGATTTCAAACTTGCTAAACAAGCTAGTAAAGATAAAAAAAAAAGCTAAATACGAGTTAGGGACATTTTGTGAACAATATGGTTTACCCCATATCGCTCCCTCTAGAAGAAAGTACAGACATAAACATATTGATAAAAGTCACAAATGTCATAAGAAAAAACATAGTCATCATAAAAATAAAAATCAAGATAGTTACTAAAATAAACCTAAAACATTCGGTAAAAATCCAAGAAATATGGTAAGAGTAAAATTGTTTGTCACAATTGTGGGTAGAAAGGACACTGTAAAAATGAGTGCAAAATAAAAAAAAATTATCCCAGTTAAATATCTCAAATGAAGATACTAAACAACTGTTCGAATTAATGAGGATTGAGAACAACATCAGTAATGATGAAGGTTCTGATATTCCTTATTCGTTTAATAACAGTGTTAGTAATGAAACAGAAAGCGACAATGAAGAAGTAACTATATGTGTAGATAATTGCAATGAAAATTGTTGCAATAAAAGATTAAATGTAATTACCAAAGATGAAGAAGAAAGTTCTTTGTTAATTGATTTAATCAGTAAAATTACTGATCCAGAGTTAAAAGTTTGGTACACGAAACAATTAAAAGATTTATTGACTAAAGATAGTTAAGTTAAAGATAAGATTATTAAAGCTAAAGATAAACCTATATTTAGCCTTAATAAAACCCTTAAAAGATTTAAAACATCAGTTAAAGAGGTAACCCTCTCTGAGTTAAATCAATAAGTCAATAAACTAAAAAGGGAAATTTCTAATCTTAAATTAGATCGTTCTAATTTAAAGAAAGAATTTGAAGTTACGAAACCAGATCTTCAAGTACATGATTCCTCTAGTGCTACAAATCACGATGAACCAAAATCATCGCATACTAAAGAAGATTTTGATTTTATTAACATTTAAGGTCTCTCCCTTAAGAGAATTAAAGATATCACAATTCAAAAATAGTATATTTCTATTACCTTGGTAATTGATAAAACTTTCACTGTAGACACTCAAAATTTTTTGCACACCTGTTACTAACATTGCAGGAGGGAAGATTCTGTTATGTTTGTAATATTCATGGGCGCAATCAAATTGCAAAATTAAGCGGAAGCGTGTAAAAAAAATCAGAGTTTAAAATATTTACAAACCATATACCCGGATCACCCTTTATGCATAATTATTAATTAAACCAAAAGATAAAGAATAAAATCATACCCTTGAAGATCGAGCTTCCTCAGGTACAAGTTCACCTCCAAATCCTTTCGCGTTCAACTTGAATCCACCGGGTTTGGTTCCTTCCTTTGATCAACATTAGCCACCCAAGTGTTTGGCCTCTAGAGGTGATCCACCAAGGAAGAAGAAGGATTTCAAGAAGATGGGTATTTGGCTCAAACCCTAGTTTTCTATCTCTATAGAAAGGAACGTACTCTCCAACAAATTGGAATTATTACGTATATATAATATCTGATATAAGACTCCTCTTATAAAGATATCAGATAACCTTATTTAATAAAAATAAGGTATTATTTAATTAAACTCTTTTAATTAAATGGGCTCCTAATCTTATTAGGGATAATTAATTAAACTCCTTTAACTAATTTTCCTCCTAATCCTATTAGGAATAAATGAGAGTACTTATATTAAATTAATTCCTAAACTCTTTTAGAAATTAAAATAATAATAATTGTAATAATATTAATAAGACTCCTCTTATTAATTTATATTTAATATTTCTAAAATATTAAATAATAAATATTAAGCTATTTAATTTATTCTATCACCATAGATTAAATTAAATATACTTAATATATTATTACGATTATGCCATTAACTTCTTAAATAATTATTCTTCCTTTTATGGTGTGACCCTTTAGGTTCTCCATATTAAACCGGTTGTGAATAAATCAATTAGAACAATTCTAATCTTATTTAAATAAATAAATTAAATAATTAATTTATTTAAATAAATAATATTTATTCTACAATAGGGATAAGCCTCCTAGCGATCAACGACTTTCCGGATAATATAGATTTCAACATTAATCATAAAAGAACCTTTGAGTAAATAGTTACCAGACAATTCAATCCTTCCACCATACAATGTCCCAATTAAATATAAGACATATGAATTCTTTGTCAAGTTTTATTTTATTTAATTATATGTATTTCGACTCTTAAATGCATTAACTCAAATAATGCAAATTAGAAACTCCTTTCTAATTTCATTCGCGCCGCCAAGGACTCTTTGGGTTGTCATTTATCGAATCACATAGGACATTTTCTTCTTTTATTAGAAGTGGTAGATTCTTTATTGATCATACATTACCTCCATTTACAACTTATTATACCCAAGCATACCCTTTGATATACCCTAAGGGTTTTAAGGAATAAGTCAAAGTATAACTCATCATACACAAGATACTATGATGATCTCAAGTCCAAGGATTACTTAGATTACTATCACTACAGAATTCCTATTGACAGGCAAGTAAAACTCCATTAGGTATTCCTTAGTGAGCCATATTCAGTGAACTTATTCTCTAATAAGCACCTACATACTTGCTTTAGTGTCTCCACACAAATGATCATGAGATCAATCATCCTCATCCAATGAGCAAGCAACGTATGTACCAATCTATTCGGATTCACTAATCCCCAATTTAGTAATCCAACGATTGGGAACTATTTTAGTTTTAAGCTTTCTAAGAATTTAGATCTCATTAGAATGATCATCATCATTATTCTAAAAGCATTGCTTAAAACTATGGGTTTATCACATATTATAAAACAGCATCATGTAGATAATTAAAAGCCTTTAATAAATTAATACTTTTTATTAATAAATGAATAAGATTGTTACAAAGTATATGCTTTATCATCAAACATGATTGGCTTGTGTGCATACTACTTTCAATCTCCCACTTGCACTAAAGCCAATCTTCATGGTATCTTATACTCTTCTTCTCTAAGTGACGATTATCCTACTGTTGGATAAGCTTTAGTTAATGGATATGTAATGTTGTTTATGAGAGTCCACTATCTCTATAGTGATTTCCCATCTTTCAATGATTCTAATAATCAAATGAAAGTGCCACAACATATGTTTAGATCCAAGATGAGACTTAGGAACTATTCCTAGTTGTATAATGAACTTTTAATCCAAACAATCAACTTGCAGCTTCATTTATAGCTATATACTTTGTCTTTATCACTAAACCAGCAACTCTTTGCTGTTTGGAACCTTTCCAATTCACTACACCACCGTTCAAGGTAACACTTTACCTTAAAGTTGATTTTTCGTCGTCTTAGTGCACGTCTGAAAACTTGAGTCATTAAGCCCTCTAGTTTTAATTCGGACCCACCATGTATGATCACATCCTTAGTCTTTGGTTAAGAACTTTAAGATGTTTTTCAACGACTCACACAGTGAACTTCTCCGTAATATGGTGATCAACATCGTGTCTCGTACATTTTATTGCATACATGATTGTCACTCACGCGACGACCTCTCTTTTCATGAGTCCGTGGGGACTATTAAGAGAGATACACTCCATAGCTCATCGACATGAGACATCTCTTGAGTTTGCCATGCTAAACGACTTTAGCATCAAATGAATATACGTTCCTTGGGTTAAGTTGAGCATCCTCTTAAATCTATCTATATAGATTTATATCCCCAATTAAGATACTCTTCCAAATCATTCATGGAGGAATGTTTAGACAACTTTATCTTTCTTGATTGTAGCATTGGTATGTCATTCCTTATCCGTAGTATATCAACATATAATACTAGAAATTTCACGACGCTCCCATCGAACCCTTTTGTACGCTAGTGAGAACTCTTACCTCATCGTATGTAACTTTGGATCATCATCTTACATGATGCGTACCTCATCATCATCATCCATGATGAATCCATACCTCTTAGGTATCTTGGTACTATTCCGGACTTACGATTTGGTTGTGGTACAATAGGTCTATCTACTGAGTTCCTCTTATTTGACTTATAGTGTTTTGTGGTTCTTGAACTCTTCAAGATCTATTATCCTCCCACTAGCCCCTTTTAATGATAAACACCTTTATCTTAGAAGGCGGCGTGTTTTCGTAACAAACACCTTTTGCTAAGTAGAATTATAGAACATATACCTTAAACTTACTTTAGGATGTCCCACACAAATCATACATGTCAAATCTTGTCCCAAGCTTATCCTTCAAACCTTTTCACATAAGTTGGACAACCCTTATCTTAACATACTTAAGATTAGGAATCCTCCCCATCCATAACTTTTATGGAGTCTTGAAATTTGGATTTTGAGGTTACCTTTTTCGTAGATATGTCGTACCATTTCTAGGACATGATCCTAGAAGGATACTAGAATGTCGGTAAAATCATTATGGACCGCACCATGTCCAACAAGGTACGAATTTTTCATTCAGATACAACAATCAATTATTGCATCTCAGGATGTGTCCATTATGAGAAAACCATTTGAGATGATCTAGAAACTTATTGCACAAGTGTTTATTCCTTGATCTAATCAAAGAATCTTAATACATTGCCAATTTGTTTCACTACTGAATTCTTTGAACCTTTCAAATAATTCACACTTGTATTTTAGCAAATACACACATTCAACTCTTTGAATGATCATCTCCTTTTCTTATACTAGTTTGTTCAATTTGCAAAATTATTTTCATGTAAGTCAAGTATACAAAATTTATTAAGTAATATTCCAGTTCTATACAAAACATTATTATTATAAATAGAACAACAATTGTTCTTAATTATAATACCAAAGATTTCATTTTCCAACAATAAAAATGGAAATAATATCTTTAACAAGAACCGGAATACAATAACAACTTATTGACTTAATAGATTTGTTCAGTAGGCATTGCTAAACTATAAGTTTCTATGGCTAATATGGCAACCTTTGCTACATTTCCGCATTATAGGATTACTTATATTTGTTTAGCTTTCTACTTCTGCTTGGTCCCTTCATAAATCTATATTTATGATAACCAAAGTCGGTATCCAATACCCAAGTAGAACCTTGACTTAAAGAAAAATTTATTTTAAATCATGAACAAATTTGTATTTATAACCGAAACTTCACTAAGCTTCTTTGGCTAGCCTCTGCAAGACGCTTCTCGCAGTTTCTTTCCAGTGTCCAGGCTTATTGCAGTGGAAGCAAACTCCTTTGCTATCCGTATCAGTTTTGTTCTTATTATCCTTTGTTTACGCCTTTCTATTTACCTTCTTTGAATCGTTCTTCTTTTTAGAAGATCCTTTGGCCCCTACCAGTAAGACTTGATCTTTCTTGGTTGGAAAGTGACTCTTAACATTTTTCAATATGTTAAGCAAATTAGCGAGGCTGATATCTAGCTTGTTCATATAAAAATTCACAACAATTGTGAAAGGAGTCCAGGAGTGAGTGCAAGATCAAATCTTGGCTCAACTCTCCATCCATGACAAAACTCGTTGTCCTAATTGATCAATCAAATTGATAATGTTAAGGACTTTTTATGCATGCTTTATAGTGCCATTGTCTATTCTAGATCGGAAGAGCTCCTTAGATATCTGATATCTATCAGTCCTACTTTCCTCACCATCAACTACTTGATGTGCAGGAATATAGTAAGAGCATCCATAGTTTCATGCTGACGCTGAAGCTCATTACTCATGGATGTGAGTATGATGCATCGAGCTAATCAGGCATCATCTTGCCACTTTCTAAAAGTAGCAATCTCTTCCTCAGAGGCATTATGCGCAACCATTGCGAGGATAGGCGATAAGGACATAAGATAGCTTTTCAGCTATGAGAACTATTCTCAATTTCCTTAACCAATCCGTTTAATACGGTCCAGTTAAATAACATCTAATATGTTTCGCAGTGATAGTAATTAAGACATTGTAAAATTTTGTAAATGAATTTGTAATTAACAACATTTTAGCATACATTCTTTTATTAATTACCAAAATAAATTAGGTCTTGTTTTAAATTGGTATCTCCCACTATTTTCTTCAAACTATATTACCCTCACTTATATAGTTCGGCAAAATCTAATTAAAGATTTGCTAGTGAGAATAAGGATCCCATTTCAAATGTATATAGCCTTGTGGTGACACAACAAACTATATATAAATAAATAGGTAGACAACTTTTGTCAATTACATCAACTATGTAACTCCTTTTATTTTGCCTCTTAGATTATTTTGATCAAATGGTGACACATCCGAATCAAAATTATCCAAGTTAAGTCCGACCTAGCACTCCATATATTCAAAAAAAGAAAATATCATCCTTGTGGTGACACAACAAAACAATATTGTTCAATTTTCTTTATAAGCATCAAATGTGATAAATTAACATCTTAAAATACTTAATACATTTTTGTGGTGACACAACAAACTCATATTAAATATTTAATACTCTATTAATTTTATCATGCTAGAAAGCGGCGTTCGATATTCTAAATATCTTTGAACGCTTAGGACTTAATATAAAAAATTGAGGGTTTGTTATTAATTTGTCTCATCTTGTTTTAGCGCAGCATTTTATATATATATATAAAATACGCGTATATTAATGAACATGCGAAGCATGTTTGCATATATATATAATATATATAGTATAAGCATGCACATATAGAATACTATATTCTACCCGGATTGATTATGGACTTTTATTCTAGTTTGGTTCACTAGAGCCACCAAGTGAACCAAAAGGTCAAACCCTAGGGGTGCAAGAAATAATATTTAAATATAACTATTACATTTAAACCCGGGCTCCATTACAAACGGGTCTTCAAGCGCTCCTTGTTCCTTGATCTCCAATTTTTAAAAATTAATTCTAACTATTCCTATTACAAAACTATTTTAAAATAAATAGAAGCCTTGATCAGCAGTCAAGGGGAAGTACATAAGAGGGAGATAGAATTTATATTAAGAAAAATTAGAGAAGACGAGGCACGCAGACCCCATTTAATAAAACCCATACATTCATGCATCCAACTAAAATAAAATCCAATCGCATTGGTCAATAGTCCATAATCAATCCCATTTATTATCATACACATCATCATATGCATCAATAAATAACATTCATCTTATGAATAATAAACATTTAATATATATATTGATATCATTTAATGGGAAAATTTAGTTAGTATAAAATCTAATTTTGAATCAAAATAAACTCCTTTATTTTAATCCAATTTTAAATCAAAATAAAACTATTTTATTTTAATTTATTCAATTTTGAATAAAATAAACTATTTTATTTTAATCAAAATCTTTAATCAAAATAAACTCTTTTATTTTAATTAATTATGGAATCCAATTCCAAGTCAAAATAAACTCCTTTATTTTGGGTAATATAAAATCTTATTTCATATCTTAAATAAACTCTTTTATTTTAATCAAAAATTTTAATCAAAATAAACTCCTTTATTTTAATTAATTATGGAATCCAATTCCATGTAAAAAAAAATTATTAAAGGAAACACGGATTATCTTTCCTATTCACAAATAAACTCCTTTATTTTGAATAATATGAAATCTTATTTCATATCTAAATAAACTCCTTTATTTAAGGAAACATGGATTCACTTTCTTAATCACAAATAAACTCCTTTATTTTAGGAAACATGGAATCCAATTTCAACTCCAATTAGTTATCATGGAATCTAATTCCAACTCTAATTAGTTAGAGTGAAAATCTAATTTTAAAATTAAAATAAATTTTATATTTTAATATTAAAATAAACCTTTTATTTTAAAATTAAAATAAACTTTTTATTTTAATTATAAAATAAGTAAGAATATATATATATATATATATATATATATTAACTAGTATATATAATAATATATATATATATATATATTAGTACCGTGCATTCTTCCTTATAAAAAAAAAAACAATTCACTTCTACGCTTTAAAAATTCCGTGCCACCAAAAAGATATAAGGTTAAAAAAAAATAATAAGATCTTGAATCCTCGCAACTTTTTATGGGCCGATTACATTATCCGCTGCGCAGATTTTTTTCGTTTTTTTTTTAAATTTTATACAATTAAATTATGCCCAATTAAATTGTTCTAAACACATATCAATATACATATCAAATTAAAACAATTAATAATTCGCATAAAGGTTTGGCTCGATGCCCTTCGTTATGTTTTGTAATATTTACGGAAGCAATCAAATTGCAAAATTAAGCTTTTAAGCGTGTAAAAAAAATCGAGTTTAAAATATTTACAAACCATATATTTGGATCACCCTTTATGCATAATTATTAATTAAACCAAAAGATAAAGAATAAAATCATACCCTTGAAGATCGAGCTTCCTCAGGTACAAGTTCACCTCCAAATCCTTTCGCGTTCAACTTGAATCCACCGGGTTTGGTTCCTTCCTTTGATCAACATTAGCCACACAAGTGTTTGGCCTCTAGAGGTGATCCACCAAGGAAGAAGAAGGATTTCAAGAAGATGGGTATTTGGCTCAAACCCTAGTTTTCTATCTCTATAGAAAGGAACGTATTCTCCAACAAATTGGAATTATTACATATGTATAATATCTAATATAAGACTCCTCTTATAAAGATATCAGGTAACCTTATTTAATAAAAATAAGGTATTATTTAATTAAACTCTTTTAATTAAATGGGCTCCTAATCTTATTAGGGATAATTAATTAAACTCATTTAACTAATTTTCCTCCTAATCCTATTAGGAATAAATGAGAGTACTTATATTAAATTAATTCCTAAACTCTTTTAGAAATTAAAATAATAATAATTGTAATAATATTAATAAGACTCCTCTTATTAATTTATATTTAATATTTCTAAAATATTAAATAATAAATATTAAGCTATTTAATTTATTTTATCACCATAGATTAAATTAAATATACTTAACATATTATTACGATTATGCCATTAACTTCTTAAATAATTATTCTTCCTTTTTTATGGTGTGACCCTTTAGGTTCTCCATATTAAACTAGGTTGTGAATAAATCAATTAGAACAATTCTAATCTTATTTAAATAAATAAATTAAACAATTAATTTATTTAAATAAATAATATTTATTCTACAATAGGATAAGCCTCCTAGCGATCAACGACTTTCCGGATAATATAGATTTCAACATTAATCATAAAAGAACCTTTGAGTAAATAGTTACCGCATAATTCAATCCTTCCACCATACAATGTCCCAATTAAATATAAGACATGGAATTATCGTCAAGTCTTATTTTATTTAATTATATGTATTTCGACTCTTAAATGCACAACTCCAAATAATGCAAATTAGAAACTCCTTTCTAATTTCATTACGCGCCGCCAAGGACTCTTTGGGTTGTCATTTATCGAATCACATAGACATTTCTCTTCTTTTATTAGAAGTGGTAGATTCTTTATTGATCATACATTATCTCCATGTACAACTTATTATACCCAAGCATACCCTTTGATATACCCTAAGGGTCTTAAGGAATAAGTTAAAGTATAACTCATCATACGAGAAGATACTATGATGATCTCAAGTCCAAGGATTACTTGTACTACTATCACTACAGAATTCCTATCGACAGCAAGTAAAACTCCATTAGGTATTCCTTAGCGAGCCACGCTCAAGTGAACTTATTCTCTAATAAGCACCTACATACTTGCTTTAGTGTCTCCACACAAATGATCATGAGATCAATCATCCTCATCCAATGAGCAAGCAACGTATGTACCAATCTATCCGGATTCACTAATCCCCAATTTAGTAATCCAACGATTGGGAACTATTTTAGTTTTAAGCTTTCTAAGAATTTAGATCTCATTAGAATGATCATCATCATTATTCTAAAAGCATTGCTTAAAACTACGGGTTTATCACATATTATAAAACAAAGATCATGTAGATAATTAAAAGCCTTTAATAAATTAATACTTTTTATTAATAAATGAATAAGATTGTTACAAAGTATATGCTTTATCATCAAACATGATTGGCTTGTGTGCATACTACTTTCAGATTCGTCTTTCGGAGATAACCACGAAGAGGCGACTCACATCCATTAGGATACTACCTAGGAAGTTCGGGTCTCAACCTCGGAACACATAACAGGGAGTATAAATTCCAACCTCGGAGATAACCCCGAGTTTCATCCTTGGAGATAACCCCAAGGAATGTTGTTACAGTTCCGGCGATACCTCCGTAAATGCTTTTTCAAATGCATGCGATCAGCTTCAATCTCAGACCTCCTACCGAGGCACTCATTACAAAGACCCGGAGATAACACCAGAAAGACAAACACAATTACAGATGACCTTGCGGAATTCAAACACTTGCGAGAGTCCAATCTCGATGATAAACCACGAAAGCGCTCTGCTATTAGCCCAAATCGGAGATAACCCCGGCGAGGAGTCAAATTGTCATCTTGCCACCTCAACCCCTGCCCGCCGTCTCAGCATTTCATACATACATTTCTACACAACAATATCCCACAAGAGCCAAGGAGTTCCAATCCTAAGTGACTATTACCGTGGTAGCACACCATATAAAATTTAAAGCTTGAAGACCATGGGCATGGTCCCCTCTTCCTAACTTCGTACAACCTTTAATCCCATGTCATTGCGTAACTCTCGACAAAAGCGATCTGAAAAAGTTCTTGTACACCTCGTTCAGATGCTCGGATTGAAGTTCTATAAGTTTGAGAGGACATCATAGTGTATGAATGCACGTACTTCGAGATGGCGGGACCCGCAGAGCCCGATGCAGGCCCGGGCAAACTGCAGTGCATCTCGGCCACCATGCAGTGCATCTGCTGCCACTGCAGTAAAACTCATGACTCCCAACTCTATAAATATTGAGCTTGGGGTGGCCATTTGTAAGAGAAAAAGAGGCAAGGAAGCCCTGTCCAATTTGCTCTGTATACACCCCATATTGAGTGCTTTCTCATTTTAAACACATGTTAGCTCACATATAGCTATATTTTATCGGCGGGAGCTGAGTGTTTATCCATATAGAGTCATAGAAGTCTGCCTTGGCAGCCCACTATAAGCCTTCTCACACTCTATAAAGTCTTTCTCTTCATCATTGCACACATTATTCTTCACATTAAGAGTCATGTTGTGTGTGTATGCCCGGACTTCAGTCCGTGGTTTTCATTTCTGTCTGTATATATATACTTATATATGTATATATTTATTTATGGACTAACATTATCGATTTATGCCTCGAATGAGCCTAGACTTATGTCTGGAGCGTTTACTTGATTATATATATATGTATATATATACTTATATATATGAACTATTGTCGAACTCTGTTCGATGAGCCTGGATTTTATATCCCATATGCGTTTATCGCTTTTTATATATATATATATATATATATATATAGCGATAAATCATTTGAAATGATAAACCGAAATAGGGATTGAGAAACATCTTTCGCTTATCGCTTATATATATATATATATACATATATATATATTTACATTTCTGTCAGGCCTGGAGTTTACTTCGAGGCCTTTTACTGCTTTATTTACATTTAGTCCCGTCTAGAGTTTACTTCGTGGTGGTTGATTGTCTTTACTACTTTCTTTACATTTAGTCCCGCCTGGAGTTTACTTTGTGGCGGTTGATCGTCTTTTATAGCTTTATTTACTTATTTGATCCCCCATGAAGGTGCTTCATGGGGGTTTATCATGTCCATATATATATTTACCGCTTTTATATATTTACATTTCCGATCCCCCATGGAGGTGCTTCGTGGTGGTTGAGCATGTCTGTATATATATATATATATATATATATATATTTACAAAGATTTATATATTTAATTACATCGCTTTTCATATAAGCTATGCATCATGTGAGCCTAGGAATCATGTGATCACAGATTCAGTCTACGGAATCTAGATTCGGTTCCTGTGATGGACATTTTCAGTTGTAGGCAGCTTGTACATTATTTACGGTGTCTTAATTTCCTTAGATGGTTGTCATGCCCATGAGGAGTTCGGCATCGCTGTATATAATTTTCTCAAAGATGCTTCGCATCTTGAAAATAAAAGCAAACAAGCCGAACATTTAATAATAAAATGGAAGTATGAAAATGTCTCAATTACTATTAAGCACAGGGTTTGAAAAACCACTTTTTACAAATCTTCACTTCTATATCATATTTAAAACTGAATTTTCATATAAATTCAAACCCTTTATATATAGGTGCGAACGAGACCTCACACTACTTCCAAATAAATTGCACATTGATCCACACACACACCCACAAACATTCATATAATAGTTTCTAGAAAAGTGACGGTCACCGTGGCAACACGGATGTCGGTGGGTGCCTAACACCTTTCCTTCGCATAATCAAACCCCCGAACCTAAATGAATCTCGGTTTCATAGACCCGTTTAGCAGTGTCACATCACTAGGTCAATGTGCAAACCTTTTCTCAGTTACGTTGGTGCAACCAGTTAAAAATACCAACTGGCGACTCTTATAGTCAAATCGTCGACATTAAACATGTCGGACCATTTTCACTTGTTTTTTCAAACAAATCTCACATAACATGAGAACACCAAAAAATAAGAAACGAAAAGGGACAAATAAAAATCCCGACGTCGACAAGTGGCGATTCTGCTGGGGACACCAATAAGAGGGTTTAAGCCGCTACTACAAGCTTTTCAAAACTGTTATATGCGTGTGTGTGAATGTTGCATTTACATTTATGATGAACATGTACGGATGCATTTTACTTACTGCACTGCAATATATCTATCTGTGATATTAGTTCTTTGCATATGTCATCATTTTCATAAACGGTGAGACACATTGTATGTGAATGTATATTGTGTGGTTCCTCCACCAGGAGGCTATCCTGTCGGTGTTTGATTACTGGACTCGTAGGGAGACTAATTCCAACGAGGCTAAGGAAAGGCACCACCCAAATTCGCTCCAGTCGAAAGACCGAATTAACTTCCCGTCAAGTAGATTGCGATGATCTGGGGACCTTCATGCTAAAAAGCCGTGAGAGTAAACCCAAGATAGGCCAGCCTCTGATAAACCAAATGCAGAAGAAAGTCTGTTCATGCTTTCCATTTTCAATTACTTGTAAAAGCATTTACTTGTAATTTTATTCCTTGTTCATCTTTATGTAATGAAAAATATAAAGAATATTTGTGCATACATGACATGCTATCAAATAACACCCGTTTTTGCAGGATGATATTCCTAAAATGGACACATTATAATAGCATTTACATTATCCCTAAGACTAAACTACATAAGTCTTTTGTAGTGAAACAATTGGACATATTACCCGCTCAAAATCCAAAAAGGCCACAAGCCTACTGTAAACACTCGAAATTTTTTGCACTACTATTCCTAACATTGCAGGAGAGTAGATTTGTCCTTTAGAGATAACCTTGAAAGACAACTTACATCAATGCCGGATACTACTAGAAGTTCAGCTCCAAACCCAGAACATAAACCGGGAACATCATCTCAACCCGGAACACACACCGGGAGTGTAATTTCCAATCTCGGAGATAACCCCAAGATATGCAGATCAAAAGACCGGCAACAACACCGGAGAGGACAGTCTTGTCTCGGCGATAACACCGTGATGTTTAGTTCCAGTCCCAGAGACAACACTGGGAGTAGCAACCCCATCCTTAGTGATAGCCCCAAGGGATGCCATTGCAGTTCCGGTGATAAACCCGAAAATGCTTGTTTCAAACACATGCTATCAACTTCAGGCTCAGACATCCTGTCGAGGAACATACACCTCAGTCCCGGGACTAACAAAACGGGCAGACAGGAATACCCACAGATGATAGTGAGGCATACAAACAAGTAGTCCAATCTCAGATATAACCCTGAGCAACGTCTACTTTCCGCTTAAACCGGCGATAACCCCAGTAAGGAGACAACACGTCATCTTACTGTCTCAATAAGATTATATCACAACATACCAACAAGTGGTCCAATCTCAGCTGTAACTCTGAGCAACGTCTACTTTCAACTCAAACCGGTGATAACCCCGGCGAGGAGTCAAACGTCATCTTGTTCCTTCGATAAATGGCGCGTCGTCTCAACACTTCATACATACATACATACAACAATGTCCCACAAGAGTCGAGGATTGACAATCCCGAGTGACTATTACGTGTGGCAGTACTTTGGATAGAATTTGAAGCTTGAAGACCATGGGCATAGACCCCTCTTCCTGACTTCATACAACCTTTAATCCATGTCATTACGTAACTCTCGGCATAAGCGATCCAAAGAAGTACATATGGACATTACAAAGACACGCATCGTGACGCACGAGAGACGACGGGACCATGAGGCTTGGATCCACCACGACATTTGCGGTACAACTGCACGCCGCCAGAAGTGTACCTACGACCATCAGTCTATAAATATAAGCTGAGGGGTCAGCCATTTGAAGGGAGAGAGAGAAGGAAAAAGGCGAGGAAGCCTTGTCCATTTTACTTTGCATACACATCTTTTGAGTGTTTCCTCTTCTTTAAACACTAGTTAGCTCACATATAGCTACTTTTTATCCGGCGGGAGCTGAGTGTTTATCCATTTAAAGTCTAAGAAGTCTACTTTGGCAGCCCACTGTAAGCTTTCTTACATTTTATAAAGCCTCTTTCTCATATATCACACATTGTCGTACACGTTGATAGTCGTGTGGGTGTGTTTGCCCGGACTTCGGTCCGTGGATTTCATTTTTGTCTGTATATATATACTATATATATATATATATATATATATATATATATATATTGTATATATGGACTAACATTATCGAGTTATGCCTCGATTGAGTCTAGACTTTGGTTTGGAGTGTTTATCTGCTTTTATATATATATACTTATATATATAATCTGTGGTCAGACTCTGTCTGATTTGCCTGGATTTTACATCCAGAGTGTTTAATTGCTTTTGTATATATATATTTGTATATATAATTGCTGTCAAACATATCTAATGAGCCTGGATTTTACATCTGGTGCGTTTACTCGCTTATATATATATATACATATATATAATTGCTATAGGACATATCCGATGAGCCCAGATTTACATCCGGTGCGTTTACTGCTTTTATATATATATTTGTACATATATATATATATTTACATTTCTGTCAGCCTTGGAGTTTACTTCGTGGCCTTTTACAACGTTATTTACATTATGTCCTGCCTGGAGTTCACTTCGTGGCTGTTGATCTCTTTTATAGCTTTATTTACATTTCGTCCCTCCTGAGGTTTACTTCGTGGCGGTTGATCACGTTCATATATATATATATATATATATATTTACCGCTTTTATATATTTACATTTCCGATCCCCCATGGAGTTGCTTCGTGGTGGTTGATCCAGTCTGTATATATATATTTACAGCTTTTATATATTTATATTTCCGATCCCCCATGGAGTTTCTTCGTGGTGGTTGATTCAGTCTGTATATATATATTTCCAGCTTTTATATATACAACTGCTTACTGCTTTCCATACAAATTGCAGTATCATGTGAGCCTAGGAATCATGTGATCACAGGTTCAGTCTACTGAATCAAGATTTGGTTCCCATGATGGACATTTTTAGCTATAAGCAGCTTGTACATTATTTTACAGTGTCTGAGTTTCCTTGGATGGCTGTCATGCCCATAAGGAGTTCGGCACTGCTGTATATTATTTTCTCGAGGATGCTTCGAATCTCGAAAATAAAAGCAAACAAGCTGAACATTTAATAAAATGGAAGTATGAAAATGTCTCAATTCCTATTGAGCACATGGTTTGAAAAACCTCTATTACAAAACTTCATTGTTATATCTTGGTTAAAACTGGATTTTTCTATAAAATTCAAACCTTGTGTATATAGGTGTGAACGAGGCCTCGCACTACTTTCAAATAATTACACATTGTTCCACACACACACACATTCATATAACAATTTCTTTAAAGAGTGGCGGTCAGCATGGTAACACGGATGTCGGGAGGTGCAAAACACCTTCCCTCCGCATAATCAAGCCCCCGAACCCTTAATGAATCTCGGTTTCACAGACCCGTTTAGTTGTGTCAAAACACTGGGTCAATGTGCTAACCTTTTCGGTTGCGTTGGTTCCACCAGTTAAATACACCAACTGGCGACTCTTAAAGTCAATCATCGACATTATACATGTCAGACCTTTTTCACTTGTTTTTTCAAACAAATCTCACATTAACATGAGAACACCAAAGAACAAATAACGAAAAGGGACATTCAAAAATCCCGACGTCGACAGGTGGTGACTCTGCTGGGGACTCCAGTAAGAGGGCTTAAGCCGCTATTATAAGCTTTTCAAAATTGTTATATGCTTGTGTGTGATTATTGCATTTACATTTCTGATGAATGTGTATGAATGCATCTTACTTATTGCACTGCTAAATATCTATCTATGATATTAGTGCTTTGCATATGTCAACATTTTGCATAAACAGTGAAACACGTTGTATGTGAATGTATGTTGTGTGGTCCCTCCACCAGGAGGCTATCCTGTCGATGTTTGATTACTAGACCCGTGGGAAGAATAATTCCCCAGGGCTAAGGAAAGGCACCACTCAGATTCACTCCAGTTGAAAGACCGGATTAACTTCCCGTCGAGTAGATTGCGATGATCTGGTAACCTTCATGCCGAAAAGCCATGAGAGTAACCCTAAGATAGGTCAACCTCTGATAAACCAAACGCGGAGGAAAGTCTCTTCATGCTTTCCATTTTCAATTACTTGTAAAAGCATTTACTTGTAATTTTATTCCATGTTCATCTATATGTAATGGAAAATATGAAGAATATTTGTGCATGACATGTTATCAATTAACAAACCGGTTTTGCATGATAAATTCCTAAAATGGACATGTTATGATAACATTTACATTACCCTAAGACTAAACTACGTAAGTCTTTTGTAGGGAAGCAATTGGGCATGTTACCCGCTCAAAATCCAAAAAGGCCACAAGCCTATAGCTAATTATGTCTTATTCCGAAAAGTCTAATCCTGTTTCCCAAGAAGAATTTGACAGATTGAGTAAACAAATCACAGACTTGGTTGTTCTACTGAAGGAATTACACCAGTCTACTCAAGGCATGAAGATACCTACACATACAGAACCCTCTACACAAGGAGTTCAAGGTCTGGAAAAAACAATTCCAGAACATCAGTTGGATACAACCAACAAAAACCTTGAAGGCACCCATCTCCAAGGAGATCCAGACAACGCTGAAATTAGGAAGAAAGTCCTTCAAATGGAGGAAACCATTCATGTTCTCAAAGGGATTGGAACTCATAGTAGTGTTTCATATACAGACCTTTGCATATTCCCTGGTGTTCATTATCCAGAGAAATTTAAAACCCTTGATTTTGAGAAATATGACGGAATAGGGGATCTTTATACACATTTAAAAGTGTTCATTGGAGAACTCAGATCTTATGCTGAGAATGAAAACCTCCGAATGCAGCTGTTTCAGAAAAGTCTGACTGGAGAAGCTCGTTCATGGTATACCAGATTAGACAACTCTAAGATCCATAGTTGGGAAGAGCTGGCTCACGCCTTCCTCACTCAATACAGTTTTCAATCTCAAATGGCTCCTGACTGGTACCAAATTACCAAGGTCAAGAAACAGTCTAATGAGTCATTCAGAGAGTATGCTCAAAGGTGGAGGCGCCTTGCTGCTCAAGTTATTCCTTCCATGACAGAATCAGAAATGGTCATGACTTTTATAGATATACAGGAAGCTCCTTTCTATGAAAGAGTTCTAGTTGGTATTGGTAAACCATTTTCTCAAATGATCAAACACGGCGAGATGGCTGAAATGGGATTGAAGTCCGGTAAAATTCAAGACCTAGCCGCTCTAAAAGCTGTTGCTAAGCACATCCAGTCCGGATCTTATGGAAACAACCCCTGGAGGGTCCATAAAAAGAAAGAGGAGGATGTTTCCTTGATACTACAAGGACAATAAGGCAATCCAAGCATGCCTATGCAGAGGAGAAACTACTCCCCTTCTCTAGCACAATCTTCAAACCCTCCATTGCCTAAAAGTGGAGAAGTAAAGCGACCTCAAACGTTCACACCCTTAGGGGACTCGCTCGAGAATATTCTTGCTCTTCTGACTGCTCAGAAGAAAATTACGCATCTTCTTCCACCAGCCAACCCTAATGGGAAGGGTTTTAATGCAACTCAGAAGTGTGTTAACCATGCCGGAGCACCCGGACATGATACTCAAGATTTTTGGGCCTTGAAACACAAGATCCAAGATCTGATAGACAACAGTGAGATCGTAGTCAGCAATCCAGATCAACCTCATGTACAAGACAACCCTCTCCCTCAACACAAAGAAGAAGAGGTTAACATGATCAGTTGGAGCACTGGACATGGTTCCAATTCTACTGGTGAATCATCCCAACCCATCAAAGATGGTGTTGACAAATGAGATTATGCAAAGTTCCAGTTTACCATGGAACGAAAGATGAAAGTTCTTGGCAAACAAATTGAGCAATTGGCAGAACTGGTGACCCACCATCATCAAGTCACACGCCAATTAATCAGGCAGGAGCATGCCTATCTCCTTCCATTTGTTATGAATGCTTCATCAACACCTTCAGAAAGTGAAGGTATGGAGGATAAGGTTGCAAAACAAGCAAATGCTAAAGCCCGTCAAGATTTTGCCAATAAAAGGGAATTCACATATTTGGGCCAATCTATGGAGGAGATACTTCAAATGTTGATCAATGAAGGAAGAATCACATTCCTTCTACCTCTAATCAATCCCTGCTCAGGGCGGTTCAATCCTGATGAAATGTGTCAATATCATTCACATTCTCGTGATCACAAAGATGGAAGAATTTGGGCACTTTGCCATCTCATTCAGAATCTTATTGATAGCGGTGTCCTGCAAATAGCGGATGATTACACTGTGCAACTTAAGGGTGGGAATGCATGCCCTACTCAATGGAAGGGATTAGTAGCAGTTATATCAGAAGTGGATGATAAGACTGTTAAAGTATTTCCAATACAACCAATTTATCTCAAAGGAGCTAACCATCCTTTGAAAGTGGCCGCACCAGAGCTAACCTTCCTCAACGGATTATCAAGCCTACTTGTGAAGCAAAGGGGAAGTTACCCATGGAGATGATTGAAAAATTCCTCCGTACTATGGGCCATAATGAAGCCAAAGTGGTTTTAAGCTTGCGAGAAGCTCCACACCAAATTTTGATACTGGACCTGGTTTTCTCTTTCGAGGAGCATCGGAAGGTCTTGCTAAAAGTTTTGGAAGAAGCCTACCTGCCAAAATCAGTGAATGTGGAAAAATTTCAACATTTGGTTGATCACATTTTAAACAACAATGTGATATCCTTCACTGATGACGACATACCTCCCAAAGGGACCGGTCACTGCAAACCACTTCATACCTCGTTTGCGTACAGGTATACTGAAGGATGCCTACTCAAGTCACCCAGAAGATCTGGGTACGCCACTTGAATACCTGGCAATTCCCTACGGGGAACACGTACAGCAGGATCAGGAACCTCGAATGGTACATCCTCCTCCTCGTCCTCGACATTCGGCACTTCAACCCGAATAGGACGTACCACCGCCTCCGCCAAATGACGAGGCTATCTCATAGAACGGCGCTGAGGCTCTTCAAAAGCCCTCCTCCATACACCAGAAGTGGTCCTGCGGGAACTGCTCGGCTGATCTGGATCCATAATATCTGGACAGCAAGTCTCCAAATCACCTCATAAAGGGTGTGGTAATTTCGTACCTGGAGTCTTTTTCAAAATGCATTCTATGATTACATGCATACATGCGTTGTTTTAACATACATCTACAGTAGAGTTAAAAATGCATAACTACTCAATGCCTATATTTTGGGAAAATTTTTCCATAGCCCCCTTTGTAAATGGGACTATCCATATGCACATAGGCATGACTAGGTGGCCATTCAATAGCACACCTGTACACAGTCATATACATCCTGTATGCATTCATCACATCACAGTAAAAATCCATAAGTGTAGTCTAATTACCAGGATTATTTTACTATTCTACCTTTACTCATTTGTCTTCAGATAGGATAAGAAATGACAGTAAAAGGTGCTAATTTGACTGCATCAAAAGTCAAATTTTTTCACATCATTATGTTCAGCATGGTTTAATACTAACATTTACTATGTTGAATATTTTTTATCAAGTCATATCAGCATGCATATTCACTACTATGTGTCTAAATACATTTCATGCGATAAGTCATTTTCCAACGGACAAAAATTGGAAAAAATAAATACATGCATGTGTTACCAGGACAGTGAAGAACGCTTGTACGGTGACAAAATATGCAGAAAGTTTCCCAAACTCAGCAGATCTGAAGAAGAGCTCTCGGATTTCCTTCACAAGTTAACTTGAAAATGACTTATAAAGCAAACCACCACCTATACATAGTATCTACCGGTCGCAGAGTTAACGCATGGCTCTCAAGTAGTACACCGCCAAGCACACCTACATGGGTCCTACACCTTCGGTTTGCTCTAGTTAGAGTTGCAAAGGAGGTCTCACATGTCGAAAAGGCCAAATCAGAATAAAATTGCTACGCGATTGAGCGAGGAATACCGAAATCTTTGGTTTTCGTCGGCCGAGTTAAACTCCCGTCGTCTCAAAGGTATTCGTCGGAATACAGGGTATACTATACCAATGAGTTTAACTTTCACAAATCATGCCCGGCAATACCCCACCAAGGTCCGATGCCGTCAATGAGTGTCAGGCAACCCTGACGTATCCCTGGCGGGGGTTACAAAGCGAAACCACGAAATATTAAACCTCCCCGGTGGGGGTTACAACGTTGAAGTTATCAAACATCTACGCCTCCCCGGCGGGGGTCACAATGCGGATCCTTCAAGCATCTACGCATCCTCGGTGGGGGTCACAACGTAATGCACCCATTGATACACACATCAATGAAGGTCAAGCAACCTTGACGCCATATCATCCGATGGCAAGTAAACCCATCGAAGCAACCTTACCCAGCGAGGGCTATAACGCAGTGCTACCATTAACACATACATCAATGAAGGTCAAGCAGCCTTGATAATGCACCCAGCAGGGATTCATCCGGTGATACACACATCAACGAAGATCAGGCAACCCTGATAACAACGAACTATTGGCAGTAACTCCGATAATATGAGGGAACATGTTATACACATCCTCAAAACAGACAGCTTTATCCCCACATATCTCTTCCACACAAGAGGTACCTCTATGGAGTATAAACCAGTGTCTAGGATTCAAGACTTTGGTGATAGCCCCAACATCAACATCCTTGGAAGCTTGGATCGCATGTCCAAGCCATCACTAATTGTCATCCCAGCAGGATTACCTGACAATCATTCATGCATTCTACATGCATTTGCATCATGTTGCTGCATATAGCATCATGTTTATCTTGCTTGCATTTCAAGTGTCTAGGATTCTTTATCCTATCCATGCCTTGCATTGCATGAATATGATAAAGAGGGGCATCTGTAGACACTCGAAATTTTCTACACTCCTATTCATAACATTGTAGGAGGGTAGATTTGTCTTTTGGAGTTAACCCTGAAAGACAACTTACATCCATGCCGGATACTACTGGAAGTTCAGCTCCAACCCGAAACACAAACAGGGAACATAATCTCAACCCGGAACACACACCAAGAGTGTCATTTTCAATCTAGGAGATAACCCCGAGAGATGCAGATCAAAAGACCGACAACAACACCAGAGAGGACAGTCTTATCTCGGCGATAACACCGCGACATTCAGTTCCAGTCCCAGAGACATTACTGGGAGTAGCAACCCCATCCTTGGTGATAGCCCCAAGGATGCCATTGCAGTTCCGGCGATAACCCCGAAAATGCTTGTTTCAAACACATGCGATCAGCTTCAGGCTCAGACATCCTGTCGAGGCACATACACCTTAGTCCCGAGACTAACAAAATGGGCAGACAGGAATACCCACAGATGAAAGTGAGGCATACAAACAAGTAGTCCAATCTTAGATATAACCCTGAGCAACGTCTGCTTTTCGCTTAAACCGGCGATAACCCCGGTGAGGAGTCAACACGTCATCTTACTGTCTCAACAAGATTATATCACAGCATACCAACAAGTGGTCCAATCTCAGCTGTAACCCTGAACAATGTCTACTTTCAACTCAAACCAGTGATAACCCCGGCGAGGAGTGAAACGTCATATTGTTCCTTCGACAAATGGAATGTCGTCTCAACACTTCATACATACATATATACAACAATATCCCACAAGAGCCAAGGATTGACAATCCCGAGTGAGTATTACATGTGGCAGTACTTTGGATAGAATTTAAAGCTTGAAGACCATGGGCATAGACCCCTATTCCTGACTTCGTACAACCTCTAATCCATGTCATTACGTAACTCTCGACACAAGCGATCTGAAGAAGTACATATATACTTTGTTCAAATGCTCAGATTGAAGTTTTACAAGTTCGAGCGGACGTTACAGTGCACGAATGCATGTACTACAAGACGACGGGACTCGCAAGTCTCGGATCCACCACTACCACCATTGTGTACAACTCACATTTACCAGCAGTATTAATTCATATGCGCCAGCAGTGTACTGCTGGCTATCGATCTATAAATATGTTTCGAGGGGTCAGCCATTTAAAGGGAGAGAGAGAAGGAAAAAGGCGAGGAAGCCCTGTCCATTTTACTCTGCATACACATCTTTTGAGTGTTTCCTCTTCTTTAAACACTAGTTAGCTCACATATAGCTACTTTTTATCCAGCGGGAGCTGAGTGTTTATCCATTTAAAGTCTAAGAAGTCTACTTTGGCAGCCCACTATAAGCCTTCTTACATTCTATAAATCCTCTTTGTCATATATCACACATTGTTGTACACGTTGATAGTCGTGTGAGGGTGTTTGCCCGAACTTCAGTCCGTGGTTTTCATTTCTGTCTATATATATATACTAATATATATATATATATATATATATATATTGTATATATGGACTAACATTATCGAGTTATGCCTCGATTGAGCCTGAACTTGATGCAGAGCGTTTATCTTCTTTTATATATATATATACTTATATATATAATCGTGATCGAGACTCTACATCGATGAGCCCGGATTTTACATCCGGAGTGTTTAATTGCTTTTTATATATATATATATATATTTATATATATAATTAATTGTCAGACATATCTCATTTAACCGGATTTTACATCCCGGTATGCATTTCGCTTTTATATATATACATATATATAATTGTTGTTTGGACATATCGAATGAGCCCGGATTTACATCCGGTGCGTTTACTGCTTTTATATATATATATATTTGTACATGTATATATATATATATATTTACATTTCTGTCAGGCCTGGAGTTTACTTCGTGGCCTTTTACAGCGTTATTTACATTTTGTCCTGCCTGGAGTTCACTTCGTGGCAGTTGATCGCTTTTATAGCTTTATTTACATTTCGTCCCGCCTGGAGTTTACTTCGTGGCGGTTGATCATGTTCATATATATATATATATATATATATTTACCACTTTTATATATTTATATTTCCGATCCCCCATGGAGTTTCTTCGTGGTGGTTGATTCAGTCTGTATATATATATTTCCAGCTTTTATATATATACAATCGCCATCGCTTTCCATACAAATTGCGAGATCATGTGAGCCTCAGAGTCATGTGATCACAGTGTTGATTTTCCATGAATCTAGATTCGGTTCCCATGATGGATATTTTTTAGTTGTAAGCAGCTTGTACATTATTTTACAGTGTCTGAGTTTCCTTGGATGGCTGTCATGCCCATAAGGAGTTCGACACTGCTATATATTATTTTCTCGAGGATGCTTCGCATCTCGAAAATAAAAGCAAACAAGCCGAACATTTAATAAAATGGAAGTATGAAAAGGTCTCAATTCCTATTGAGCACACAGTTTGAAAAACCTCTTTTACAAAACATCATTTCTATATCTTGGTTAAAACTGGATTTTTCTACAAAATTCAAACCTTGTGTATATAGGTGCGAACGAGGCCTCGCACTACTTTAATATAATTGCACATTGATCCACACACACACACACATTCATATAACAATTTCTTTGAAGAGTGGCGGTCACCGTGGTAACACGGATGTCGGGGGGTGCCTAACACCTTCCCTCCGCATAATCAAGCCCCCGAGCCCTTAATGAATCTCGATTTCACAGACCCATTTAGCAGTGTCAAAACACTGGGTCAATGTGCTAACCTTTTTGGTTGCGTTGGTGCAACCAGTTAAATACACCAACTGGCGACTCTTCAAGTCAATCGTCGACATTATACATGTCGAACCTTTTTTTCACTTGTTTTTTCAAACAAATCTCATATTAACATGAGAACACCAAAGAACAAGTAACGAAAAGGGACATTCAAAAATCCCGACGTCGACACCTACAACCAATCATGTCTTCTTCTGACCAGTCTAATGCCATTTCTCGAGAAGAATTTGACGGATTAAGTAAAAAAATTACTGATTTGGCTGTTCTGCTGAAATAATTGCATCAGTCTACTCAGGGTACAAAGATGCCTACACATACAGAATCCTCTACACAAGGAGGGACACAAGGTTTGGATAAAAGAAATCCAGAACCTTGGTTGGATACGACCAACAAAGACCCTGAAAACACCCATCTCAAAGGAGATCCAGACTCCGGTGATATCAGGAAGAAGGTCCTTCAAATGGAAGAAACTATCCGTCCTCTCAAAGGGATAAGAACACATGGAAGTGTTTCATATGCTGACCTTTGCATATTCCCTGGTGTTCATTATCCAGAGAAATTCAAAACCCCTGATTTTGAAAAGTATAATGGATTAGGGGATCCTTACACACATTTGAAGGTGTTCATTAGAGAACCTGGATCTTATGCAAAAAACGAGAAGCTCATAATGTTGCTGTTCCAGAAGAGTCTGACTGGAGAAGCCTGTTCACAGTATACCAGATTAAATAACTCAAAGATCCATAACTGGGAAGAGCTAGCTCACGCCTTCCTCACTCAATATAGTTTTCAATCTCAGATGGCTCCTGATTGGTACCAGATTACCAAGGTTAAGAAACAGTCTAATGAGTCGTTCAGAGAGTATGTTCAATGGTGGAGGCGCCTTGCTGCTCAAGTTATTCCTTCTATGACAGAGTCTGAAATGGTCATGACTTTCATAGACATACAAGAAGTTCCTTTCTATGAAAGAGTTTTAGCTGGTATTGGCAAACCATTTTCTGAAATGATCAAACACGAAGAGATGGATGAGATGGGATTGAAGTCAGGAAAGATTCAAGACCTAGCCGCTCTTAAAGCAGTTGCTGAGCACATCCAATCCAGATCTTATGGAAACAACCCCCGGATGGTCTATAAAAAGAAAGAGGAGGATGTTTCCTTGATACTACAAGGTCAGAAAGGGAGTCAGAGCATGCCTATACAGAGGAGAAACTACTCCCCTTTTCAAGCACAGTCTTCAAACCCTCCATTTCCTAAAGGTGGAGATGCAAAGCACCCTCGAATGTTCACACCCTTAGGGGACTCGCTCGAGAATATTCTTGTTCTTCTGACTACTCAAAAGAAAATAACACATCTTATTCCACTAACCAACCCTAATGGGAGGGGTTTCAATGCTACTCGGAAGTGTGCCTATCATGTCAGGGCACCTGAATATGATACTCAAGATTGTTGGACCTTGAAACACAAGATCCAAGATTTAATAGACAACGGTGAGATCGTGATTACAAAACTAGATCAACCTCATGTGCAAGACAACCCTCTTCCTCAACACAAAGAAGAAGAGGTGAACATGATTAGTTAGAGCGTTGGGCAAATTTCCAATTTTTATGGTGAATCATCCCAGACCATCAAAGACAGTGTTGACAGATGGGATTATGCAAAGTTCCAATTTGCTATGGAATGAAAGATGAACGCTCTTTGTAAGCAAATTGAACAATTGGCAGAACTGGTGACTCATCAACATCAAGTCACACGCCAGTTAGTCAGCCAGGAGCATGCCTATCTCCTTCCTTTTGTTATGAATGCTCCACCATCACATTCAGAAAGTGAAGCTGTGGAGGATAAGGTTGTGAAGAGAGCAAATGCTAAAACCTATCGAGATTTTGCCAATCAAATGGAATTTACATACCTGGGCCAACCTATGGAGGAGATATTTCAGATGTTAATCAACGAAGGAAGAATTACCTCCCTTCTACCTCCAATTAATCCCCGTTCAAGACGGTTCAACTCTGATGGATTTTGTCAATATCATTCACATTCTCTCGGTCACAGCACGGAAGAATGTGGGGCACTCCGCCATCTTATTCAGAATCTAATTGATAACGGTGTCCTGCAATTGGAAGACAATGACACTGTGCTACTCGAGAGTGGGAATACATGTCCTACCAAATGGAAGGGATTAGTAGCAGTTATATCCGCTGAGGCTGATGAGACTGTCAAACCATTTCCCATATAAGAAATTCAACTCAAAGGAGCTAACAATCCTTTGAAAGTGGCTGCACCAGAGCCAATTTCTTTACCCTTCAGACCACAATATCATGTTGTCAGCTAACACAAAGTCCCATGGAATTATGGAGAAGCTGAAGGATCCACATCTCATACTGCTGCTACAGTGTCGAAGGAAAATCCATTGTATCTTCCCTAGAGGGTGATGAAGCCCGCCATAAAAGCAAAGGGGAAGATTCCCATGGAGAAAATTGAAAAATTCCTCCGCACTATGGGCCATAATGAAGCCAATGTGGTTTTAAGCTTATGAGAAGCTCCACATCAGATCTCAATACTTCACTTGGTTTTCTCTTCCGAAGATCATATGAAGATCTTATTAAAGGTTTTGGAAGAAGCCTACTTGCCAAAATCACTGGATGCGGAAAAATTTCAACATCTGGTTGTTCACATTTTCAACAACAATGTGATATCCTTTACTGATGACGACATACCGCCCGAAGGGACCGGTCATTGTAAGCTATTACACATTGTAGTTTTGTCCTCCGGGTATATGTTAGCTGGAGTTTTGATAGATGGAGGTTTGTCTCTGAATATCTGTCCTTATGCCACCTTGGTGAAGATGAACGTCAATCTCAAACGGATCCGAAGCAACCATACGATTATCAAAGCTTTCGATGGATCCCGACCAAATTCTGTCTGAGTGATTGAGCTGCCAATTGAGATTGGCCCAAATACATTCAATGTATCCTTCCACGTCCTCAAGATAGATTCAGGATAAAACCTGCTATTGGGGAGACCATGGATCCACATGGCTAGAGTCGTTCCTTCTACACATCCGATCTCAATACTGGACTTGGTTTTCTCTTCCGAAGATCACAAGAAGATCTTATTAAAGGTTTTTGAAGAAGCCTACTTGCCAAAATCAGTGATGCAGAAAAATTTTAACATCTGGTTGATCACATTTTCAACAATAATGTGATGTCCGACACACTGCCTGAAGGGACCGGTCATTGCAAGCCATTACACATTGCAGTTTTGTCCACCGGGTATATGTGAGCTGGAGTTTTGATAGATGGAGGTTTGTCTCTGAATATCTGTCCTTATGCAACCTTGGTGAAGATGAACGTCAATCTCAAACGGATTCGAAGTAGCCATACGGTTATCAAAGATTTCGATGGATCTCGACCAAATTCTGTCGGAGAGATTGAGCTTCCAATTGAGATTGGTCGAAATACATTCAATGTATCCTTCCACATCCTCAAGATAGATTCAGAATACAACCTGTTATTGGGGAGACCATGGATCCACATGACTAGAGACATTCCTTCTACACTACATCAACAACTCAAATACATTATCAACAATAGCCTAGTCAATGTTAATGCTGAGCCGGAATGTCCCGAACAAAGAGACCTACCACTCATCAACTTCAATTCAGAAGTTGAGCCGGCCAGTTTTCATACTTTGGAAGTGAGTAACACACAATAGCATCCTATTGGAGCACCACTTCCCATACCTAAGATTTCTGCCGAGATTATGTCGGCCACTCAAGAAATGATGTCATTGGGTCATCAGTCTGGACAAGGGCTTGGTAAGGAGGGTATCAAGCACCCAATTCAAGTGTTCAGTCAAACTGGGACATCCGGACTAGGCTATTCTGCCAGTTCCAGTCACAGGAATCCTCATAAGCACAAGCAGGTTCCTCAAGCTTTCGCCACACGGCGATTTTCTCCATCTGTACCTCATGAGTTGATACAGTCTCCGGTAAAGGTGCCAACCCATGTTATGGCTATGCTGTTTCCCAAATCAGTACCATTCAAAGCAAAAGAAGTCCTGATTCCTAATCCCGAAGTGGAAGAAAGGGAACAGAAACATAAACATAACATCGCCTTGATGACGTCAGGCATGCGCATCATTGTCCATGATGAACATACAAACAGATATACCCCAGACGATGATTGCCTAGATGTTATAGTAATCATTCGGGAAAAGGAGGATGATGACAACCCCTCCATCATTGCAGTCCATCAGGACTTTATCCTCTACAATTGGAGCAGCACTCCATGCATTGGTCGATGAGGGTAAAATAGGCAAAAATCCCTCTGCCCTGTAGATAACTTTAATTGCTTACTTTTCCAGGATGTGTTTGCATGGTCTCACGAAGATATGGTGGGTTTGTCCACTAACATTATCCTTCATCGCCTTCCCATTAAGGAGGGATTTAAGCCAGTCAGGCAAAAGCTCAGGCGATTGAAACCTGAGTGGAGTTTAAAGGTGAAAGAAGAAATTGTGAAACAATTTCAAGCCAGCATTATCATGGTGTCCACATATCCGGAATGGATATCCAACATTGTTTCTGTGCCTAAACCAGGAGGAAAGGTGCGAGTTTGTGTGGATTACCGGTATCTGAACAAAGCTTGCGTTAAAGATAGCTTTTATGTGCCCTTTATCCACATTCTTATTGACAATATTGCTCAATACGACATGTACTCCTTCGCTGATTGCTTCACAGGGTACCATCAAATTATGGTCGCTGAGGAAGATCGTGAGAAAACTGCTTTCATCACGCCTTGGGGAACATTCTGCTATAGACAATTTTCATTCGGCCTCATCAATGTCGGGGCAACCTACCAGTGAGCCATGATGGCTCTTTTCCACGATTTGATGCATAAAGAGATAGAGATCTACGTGGAGAACATCATTGTCAAGTCCCGAAGGGAAGAAGACCATTTGGACCATCTCAAAAAGCTCTTCAACAGGTTGCATAAGTACAACTTGAAGTTAAATCCAGCCAAGTGCGCCTTTGGCGTTAAATCAGGCAAGTTGTTAGGTTTCCTAGTCAGCCACAAAAGGATTGAGCTGGATCCCACCAAAATCCAGGCCATCAAGGAAATGCCCATTCCTCAGATAGAGAAAGAAATACGGGGATTTTTGGGAAGAATCAACTTCATTAGCAGATTTATTTCTCAACTCACAGCAACCTATGAGCCCATCTTCAAATTGTTAAGGAAGAACTCCTCCATGAAATGGAACGATGAGTGTCAGAAAGCCTTCCTTACCATTAAAGAGCAGCTGGTTAATGCTCCTATTTTGGTACCACCCAGGGATGATGTTCCGCTATTCATGTAGCTGTCCATTAATGACAATGCCATGGGCTGCATGTTGGGGCAAAAAGATGATAGAGGCCAAGAACGAGTTATCTATTACCTTAGTAAAAGATTCAGCATCAGTGAACACAAGTACACTCTAATTGAGAAGACTTGTTGTGCTTTAGCATGGGCTTCCACGAGGTTACATCATTACCTCCATGGTTATACAACCCATCTCATATCCCGCGTGGATCCTCTCAAGTATGTGTTCAGTAAGCCCATACTAAATTGTCGGCTGTCTAGATGGCAGTTGATCCTACAACAATTTGACATCGTCTACGTGACGCAAAAGTCTGTCAAAGGTCAAGGAATTACGGATCAACTGGCCACCACACCTGCAGGGGATTACAAACCTTTGGAAACATATTTCCCCGATGAAGGGGTAATGGCAGTTCAGCAACACCATCAGTAAGATGCATGCCACACATGGAAAATGTATTTCGATAGAGCTGTTAACACAGAAGGTTTTGGAGCTGGAGCAGTTCTAGTATCCGGTATAGAGGAGCAGTATCCCGTCGTCATCAAATTGTAGTTTGTCAGCACCAACAACACAGCTAAGTATGAAGGATGTATCATGGGGCTAAAACTTGTATGTTCAATGGGCATCGGGCGGTTAACTGTCTTTGGGAATTCCGAATTGGTAATCAAACAATCCATAGGAATCTATCAAACTAAAGAACTACATTTGCTGCCTTACCATCGGCAAGTTTTACAGATGGCTTTGGAGTTTGAAGAAATCTCCTTTTCACACATTCCTCGTAATAGGAATGATTTTGCAGATGCACTAGCAACGCTGGCCTCCATGATTCACATACCTGAAAAGGAAAACATGCCAAGCATCACATTTTCCCTGCTAAAGGCCCCAACCTATGGGAACTATGTTAGAGAAGTATCGGATGAGCTACCTCCCATCCACAACCCTTGGTATCAGCATATCAAGGAGTATCTGCGTGATGGATCTACACCCGCTGAGGCGAGCCTGACTGAAAAGAGGCGGATCCATCGACTGGCTATGAAATTCTATATGAACGGAGATGCACTTTACAAAAGAGATGCAGGATTAGGTCTCCTCAGATGTCTGGACAAAGACCATGTTCAAAGGCTTATGGATGAGATCCATGGTGGAGTATGTGGCCCACACATGAGTGGACCCCTACTTGTTAAGAAGATCCTCATAACAAGGCATTATTGGCTTACGCTCAAAGCTGACTATGATGATCACGTCAAGAGGTGCTATCAATGCCAGATTCATTGGAATGCTATCCACGCCCCTCCAAGGGAACTCCACAATATAGTTCGCCATGGCCCTTCTCAATGTGGGGAATGGACGTGATCGAGGCAATCGAGCCCAAAGCCAGTAATAGACATCGATTCATATTCACCATGATTGACTACTTCACCAAATGGGTAGAAGCAGCCTAACTCCGTCATCTACCGTCCAAAGATGAATGGTGTTTTTGAAGCGGCTAATAAAAATATAAAGAAGATCATGCAGAAAATGTCCACCAATCACAAAGGATGGCCTGACCTCTTGCCTCTGACTTTATTAGCATACAAAACTTCAATGCGTACTTCCACTAGGGAAACCCCGTACTCATTAGCCTATGGGATGGAAGTTGTGCTCCCCATAGAGATGGAAATGGAATCCCTCAGAGTGTTGATGGACGCTCAGCTGGATGAAGACCAATGGGTACAAGACAGGTATCACCAATTATCTCTAATAGAAGAGAGGAGAACCGCGACTATCTTCCATGGTCAGTTATATCAGCAAAGGATCGCCAAATCCTACAACAGGAAAGTTCGGCTACGGTAGTTTAAGCATCACGACTTGGTTTTGAAAAAGATCATTGATAACCATGATCAATCTAAGGGAAAACTCGCTCGTAACTGGGAAGGCCCGTTTGTTGTCAAGGAATTATGGATAGGAGGCGCTCTCAGACTACAGGAAATGGACGTCGATGAATTTCCACAACTTATTAACTCGGACACCGTGAAACGGTACTATGTCTGAGGTTACCATCAAGCAAACATCCTGGTATTTGATCATCAAATAATCAGTCATTCCAATTTCTAACCCTTTTTACATACTCTTCTACCCCTCAAAGAAACATACACTTCAAACCAGCAGCCTGGTTTCACCTCATTTCAAACCTTCCACACAATTTTGTTTATCCCCCTAGGGATTGAACCTTTCACACCTGCAGTTTATCTTGAAGACGAGATTAAATTTTTTTACGCTTGCAGTTTGTCCTGAAGACAGGATCAAACTTTTTCCATACCTGCAGTTTGTCCCAATCATGGGATCAAACTTTCTTCTCCCCGCAGTATAGCCTGCACACGGGATTCATACTTCTCTTTGACTGCAATTCGTCCTGAGGGGCAAACTACGTCAACCTGATCTTCTTGATACCCGGGAGTACATAAGCAACCAAATTCTATATGGCCCGGTCGCAATAAAAAAATAACAAAAACATTTCTTCCCTTTCTCTACAAAAACAAAAACAACAAAAACAAATCTACACCCTTCTTCATTAATAAAGCTTCTACACCTGTCTGCCTTTTACATTCAGCGTTGAACCTCTTACACTAGGTTCGAACTACGCAGACCTGATCTCCTCTTCAATAGGAGTACGTAGGCAACCATTTATGGTTCGGTCTAACCCCTTACTAGGAAAAAAAATACTTTCACACGGTACTAGGATCAAACTTCAATCCACAACATTTCATCGGCTTCAGACCAAAGGGATGGAACTACCTAACCTCTCCTCATAAATAGGAGATTCGGCGACCATCTAAGCTGCTGTTGTGCCTTAAAGAGCAACACCAATCCATAAGAAATGGAATTAACTAGGCTTCTCACAAATAGAAGTACTAGGGACCATCTGTGGTGCTGTCAATCTCAGAGAGGAAAAGCCACACTCCTCTCCACATCTACATATAGAAACCAGTCCCAAGACACCAAAGATGGTAGGGATACATACAAATCAATGATCCATTTTGAAAGATCATGCAATGGCTCAATGTCTACACATCAAGGATGATGTCAGAATGCATCAAGATCACAAGCCCTGAAGAAACAGGCAAATATCAAGCAAGTAACAAGGCACAACTGGAAGGGAAGTAAATCAAAATATATTTCTTTACCATATATAATATTGTTTGATATATACAATATGTGTTGTACATGACAAAATGGCTAAGCTAGTCTGTGCAGGAAAAATACAAGTTTATCTACGGATCTGTGTGTATGCGGACTATAAAATCTAACATAGCATCCTTCTCTGAAGAAGAAGGTAACGCAGCAAGCTCTTGCCCAATGGTATCTACACGAGCTAGCAAATCTGAGGCTAACTTTATGGTGGCATGATGCTCATCAATGTATGCACTCATATCGGCAAGGATGTCAGTCGTAAGGGATCTCATCGAAGTAATGTCTGTGACAGCCACATCCTGGGCAGATAGGGTAGCATCTCGCTCTACAATCAATGCATCTCTGGCTGATCTAGCCTCGTTACTCTCTAATAGAGTTGTGTCTCTCCCATCAAGGGCTGTCAACATCAAGGCCCTAGTCTGATCTCTCTCAAAGGTCATCAGATGTAGACTCTGCTCCAGATACTGTGCTGAATGTTGAATCACATTAGCATTCGTAGTGGCAAAATCCATCAAAAATGCTGGCAACCTAGCTATCAAATCCTCCTCAATGGGAATATTAGCCTCCTCCATAGGCTCCTCATCATCGGAATCAATCCCCTGCACTGTGGCAACTACCACAACCGATGCAGTCTCTGTCTCCATTCATGCGGAATACTCTGCAGAATAACCCGGATGACTAACAGAAAATGATGTTAGCTCTTGCTGATCCCAAAAGGGATACAACCTGGATCTATCCTCTGCTGATAAGTGGCGAGAAGTGAAGCGCTGACTCGATGCCCCCTCAAAAGGATGAAAATCCTGAAACTGGTCAAATTGATACATCACGGCCAACGGGTGTTAAGTAATCATGCCTCTCAAACCAGCATGCTGAAAGGAGTATGACATGGCTATACACGGCAATCCCTGTACACGGCAATATAGTAAATAGATCTCTGATCTTTGCTAGGAAAGCAGACCAAGATGCAACATCTGTACACTCCGCATGCTGAAAGGAGTATGACATTGCTATATCATGGGTTAAATAGTACCCATGCCGTCTGAAAGTGCTAATCGGTCTCAAGTGTGATATAAACCACACGTACAACATGACCGAGCTGCCTGTATGCACTCCTGCCGGATAAGTGCAGCAGTATGTAGCTGACCTTAGAGTCTCTGCGATGATCATCGATATGATGGTTGTACCCTCCCTGAGAGCTCTCAATGGCATAATGATGCCAATGTCCAACTCATCCATGTATCGTAGCATGTAGACATACGACAGTATGCATAATAGCAGTGCATCCACTCTGGCCAGACATTAATGATCCTCTGGTGTGGAAAAATCCCCGGAATGTCATGCATAACTATCCTCTAAGCCAAATCTATCAAACAGAAAATGCTGGGATATAACATGACTAGATGTGATCTCATGCTGCACCACTCTACGCCTCAATCTAGTGAGGGTCATGAACTGTCTACTCATGTCTCCAATCGCCATATTCACGCAAGGTCTATCCAGTGGCAGTATCGTCAAACGTGCATATTCCTCCAAAGTATGAGTCAATTCCTGGGTCCCAAATCGGAAAACCTTCCTATCCGATACTTAGTGCTCTAGCTTGCCCTCCACGAATCCTGTAGGAACCTGAAACATCAATAGGGTCATAGTATACTGCAACAGATGATCTACTGTTACCCTGTCTGATGGTGACATGCTATCATACCAAGATCGTTTACCAGATGCCACCAAAAATGGTGGGGTATGATCAATACGGCTAACTGTCGAAGAAGACATCTGTACATGCCGTGTCATAAGACCATCCAGGGGTCAATGCTGAATATCTCTGGACATACATACATATCCATAACATAATAACATGCATGATACAATAGATGGCAATATAATAAAGGGAATGGAAAACTGTACATACATTCCTAAGTATATCATCATCCAATACATCTCTGTACAACTAAAATATAGGGAAATGGGGTAAAACTGCCCTACATCTAACAGAGGCCTATCAAAAGATATAGCAAGAATGGGGCGAAGCTACCTAATGTCTAAACAGAGGCCTATCCAAAGAGATAACGAGAATATACATCAGAAGAAGTCAATGGTGTCAATGTCTACATCATCAATCTTGTCCAATTGATGTAGCTCCTCTTAAGTCACTAGATCTCTATCTACATGGATGTCAGGCATATACAAGGGAGGATCTACACCGGCAAAACCATATGGGTGACTACAAAATAGGCCAATAACACCTGGTAGGAGGCAAGATCGGCATATGAATCTCTCCTATAGTTCTCCTGATAGCACGCTCTCCTAAATAGAGCTCCCATTCTCCATCTATGCAGAGAGGAATCCTACGGGTGGAAATCACGTGCTCGACACCAGTCGGGTACCCATCCTCAAATCCAATACTCAAATGATCCCCAGAGTAGGGAACCCACATGATGACATCCATTGTCAACAACTCCAGTTGTAGGCGGCAATGAGTGAAACCCTCGGCAACAGGGACCTCCGCCAGTATGGAATGATGCCATCTCTGTCCTCGTGGATAGGTGTCTAAACCTAACACGCTCACAGGACAAAAACATGGAAGCCCTTCAGAGGCCCAAAATTGCCAACACAAAGGCAAACATATGCTGTCAGTCAACACTCTTAACCTATACATGGGAAACGATAAGAGAAATACTCACCAGCAGAAATGGGTAGAATCCTAACAAAGCCTCGGTCAACCCATATGATCGCATGCGCATTCCCCTGAGGAAGTAGGCGAAGGTGTAGGAACCCCAATCATTATCTCATATATGGTCCACGTGTCGAGTGGCGCTGATCAAAGCGAAGGACACCGTAGAAGAGTTATCTGTTATGAATCAGCCCTTAATGATTATCAGCAACAATCGTTAAAGAATGCGATCTTTGACTCTCACATCATCGGGTATGGGCTCACTCAATAGCCCGCTCATAGCATCTATGCTCATAGGACCTGTACGTACAGTCCTACCCTTGAGCACTTCATCTGGAACTCCCAACAAGGATTTGACGGCAGTAAGGGTTATATCCGTCGTACAAGGCACTATATCCCCTCCAAACTCTATACCTGTGATAAACCTCCAATCCATCGGCGTCATCATCACCTCACAGTCCATCAAATGGAGTGACTGAGTCTGGTGAAACCAGCACTCAGACAATGCCCTGAGGTAACCCTAGTGACAACGACGGGGAAGAATGGAAAAGAATGTCCCGAATCCCCAGCCATGTACAATCGCTCTATAGTCATCATGCAAAGCCTGATACATAGAGTGGATGTTGAACAAATTCCCTCGAGGCTGTGTAAAGCCAAGAACCTACATCAAATGTAGATCAACATCAGAACCCTTTACTCCTCATCAATAGGAAATAAGGAAGATTAAGATCTAACTTTAATATCTCGTTTGCGTGCAAGTAGACTGAAGGATGTCGACTTAAGTCGCCCAGAAGGTCTGGGTTCGCCACTTGAATACCTGGAAAATCCATATGGGGAACACGTGCAACAGGAGCAGGAACCTCAACTGGTACATCCTCCTCCTCATCCTCTACGTCCAACACTTCAACTCGGATAAGACGTATCACCGCCTCCGCCAAACGATGAGGTTGTCTAATAGAACAGGGTTGAGACACTTCAGAAGCCCTCCTCCGTACACCAGAAGTGGTCCTGCGGGAACTACTCGGCTGATCTGGATCCATAATATCTGGACAACAAGTCTCCAAATCACCTCAGAAAGGGTGTGGTAATGTTTAACCTTGAGCTTGTCAGAATGCATTTTTATGACTACATGCATGCATGCATTGTTTTAACATACGTCTACAGTAGAGTTAAAAATGCATGACTACCCAATGCCTACATTTTGGAAAATTTTTACCATAGTCCCCTTTGTAAATGGGACTATCCACATGCACGTAGGCATGACTAGGTGGCCATTCAGTAGCACACCTACCCACAGTCATATACATCCTACTACATTAATACATCACAGTAAAAAATCCGTAAGTGTAGTCTAATTACCAGGATTATTTTGCTTTTCTACCTTTACTCATTTGTCCTCGAATAGGATAAAAAATGATCGTAAAAGGTGCCAATTTGACTGTTTTAAAAGTCAAATTTTTTCACATCATTATGTTTAGCATGGTTTAAAACTAACATTTACTGTGTTGAATATTTGTTATAAAGTCATATCAGCATGCATATTCACTACTATGTGTCTAAATGCATTTCATGTGATAAGACATTTTCCAACGGATAGAAACTGAAAAAGAATACATGCATATGTTACCAGGACTGTGAAGAACACTTGTACGGTGGCAGAATGTACAAAAAGTCGCCCGAACTCAGCAGGTCTGAAGAAGAGCTCTCGGATTTCCTTCGCGACACTACTTAAAAGTGACTTATGAAAGCAACATGCAGCCTTTACATAGTCACGATTGGCCGCAGGTCCACCTGCGGCTGCCTCAGGTGTACCTGTGGCACCCCTACATGGGGCCCGCACCTCTGACTCGATCGAGTTTGAGTTGTAAAGGCGGTCTCACAAGCTAAAAAAGGCCAAATAAGGAATAAAAATGCTACGCGATTGAGCGAAATAGCCTGGAATCCTGGTTTTCACGGGCCAAACTCTGGCTCCGCATATCACTCGTTGGTAATCGCCTGAATACAAGGTACACTATACCGATGAGCTCAGCTTTTGCAAATCATGCTCGGTAATACCTCACACAGGTTTGATGATGCCAAACACAAGGTCGTAACCCTAAAAGAAGTATCCCCGGCGAGGGTCACAATGCCGAAGTCAAACATTGATAAAGTATCCCCGGCAGGGATCAAAACACCAAAGTCAAACGTTTATAAAGTATCCCCGACGGGGGTCACAATGCCGAAGTCAAACATTGATAAAGTATCCCCGGCGGGGGTCACAACGCAATGCAATCATTGATACACACATCAATGAACGTCAAACAGCCTTAATAGTTTTCCCAAGAGGGACCTATCCAGTGATACACACATCAGCGAAGGTCAGGCAGCCCTAACAATATATACTATTGGCAGTAACTCTAACATGATCATGGTATATACTGGTGACACAAACCAGAGAAGACCATCTTCATCGGAGAGGACCGACGGTGGAATATGTTATACACAACCTCAAAAAGACAGAGCTTTATCCCAACAGATCTCTTGTACACGAGAGGCACCTCTATGTAGTAAAGGGTTATATCAAGGATCCAGGACTTTGGTAATAGCCCCAATGTCAACATCCTTGAAGACTTGGATCGCATGTCCAAGACATTACTAATTGTCATCCCCAGCAGGATTAACAGGGAACTGGCAATCATTCATTCATGTATCTAACATTTGCATCATGTTGCTGCACTTAGCATCATGTTTATCTTGTTGCATTTCAAGTGTCTAGGATTCTTTATCCTATCCATGCCTTGCATTGCATGAATATGATAAAGAGGGGCATCTGTAGACACTCGAAATTTTCTGCACACCTGTTACTAACATTGCAGGGGGCAGATTCGTCTTTCGGAGATAACCCTAGAGGATAGCTCACATCCATTCTGGATGCTACTAGAAGTTCAGTCTCAACCCCAGAACACACGCCGGGAGTATCAATTCCAACCTCGGAGATAACCCCGAGTTTTGTCCTTGGAGATAATTCCAAGGAATGCTGTTGCAGTTTCGACGATAACTCTGAAAATGCTTGTTTCAAATGCCTGCGATTAGCTTCAATCTCAGACCTCCTGCCAAGGCACTCATTACAAAGACCCGGAGATAACATCGGGAAGACAGGCACACTTACAGATGACCTTGCAAAATTCAAACACATGCAGCAGTCCAATCTCAGATGTAACCCTGAGCAACGTCTGCTATCAGCCCAAACCGGAGATAACCCCGGTGAGGAGTCAAATCGTCATCTTGACGCCTCAACCCATGCGCGTCGTCTCAGCATTTCATACATACATTTCTACACAATAATGTTCCACAAGAGCCAAGGAGTTCCAATCCTGAGTGACTATTACATGTGGCAGCACACCGGATAGAATTTGAAGCTTGAAGACCATGGGCATGGTCCCCTCTTCCTGACTTCGTACAACCTCTAATCCCATGTCATTGCGTAACTCTCAACAAAAGCGGTCGGAAGAAGGTCTTGTACACCTCGTTCGGATGCTTAGATTGAAGTTCTGCAAGTTCGAGCGAACATCATAGTGCACGAGTGCACGTACTTCGAGATGGCACTTTGGATAAGATCATCTTAGAATTACCGTTTATATATTTATTATACCCTTTCACTACTACCAATGAAGGATTAAGCAGTAAGCACTTAGGTAAGAAAGTAACATTTAAATTCCTCTTTAAACCTAAAGAAAGAGATTTAAGATTTATTCAAGATGAATCTATATCTAATTCATTAAATTTTATTATATTGCAAATTCAATCATTTAAATTTTTTAAAAGAAGAAATCAAATATAAGCATGTTGGAGAACAACTTAAAAATAAAAAGGTTCAAGAAAAAATTGAATGATTAAAAATCTATCTAAATGAAAACCTTTGTTCAGATTGTCCTAATGCTTTTTGGCATCGGAAGAAACATGTTGTAAGGCTTCTTTACGCAAAGGAATTCAAAGAACATATGATTCCTACTAAGGTTAGACCTATACAGATGAATCATAAACAAAAGGAGTTATGCAAAAAGGAAATCAATGATCTCCTTAATAAAGGATTAATTATACATAGTAAATCCCCTTAGTCCTGTCTTGCCTTCTATGTCAACAATGAAGCAGAATAGGAAAGAGGTGTCCCTCATTTAGTCATTAATTACAAACCATTAAACAAAGTTTTAGAATGGATTAGGTATCCTTTACCCAATAAGGAAGATCTCCTTAACCGATTAAGCACTGCCACCATTTTCAATAAATTTGACCTAAAGTCAGGATTCTGGCAAGTTGCCATTTACCCAGATTACAGGTATAAAACAACATTCACCACCCCATTTGGTCAATATGAATGGAATGTTCAGCCATTTGGTTTGAAAAATGCCCCTAGTGAATTTCAGAATATTCTCAATGACATTCTGAATCCTTTCAGTCATTTTATCATTGTTTACATTGATGATATACTCATTTTCTCCAGATCTATTGAAGAACATATTAAACATTTGAATTCGTTCTTTAAAATAGTAAAAACCAATGGACTTATTTTGTTCCCCTCTAAATGCAGTCTTTTTCAGACTAAAGTGAGATTTCTCGGTTTTAATATTTATCAAGGTCTTATTTAGCCAATTGATAGAGCTATTCAAATTGCGTACAAATTTCCTGATAAAATTACCAACAAAACTTAACTTCAAAGATTTCTAGGATCGCTCAATTATATTGGCAAATTCTATGAACATGTCAGAAAAATCTTCAAACCTCTCTTTTAGGGTTTGCAAGATAATCCTCCCCCTTGGACTGACATTCATACTTTTATCGTTCAACAAGTCAAAAAATATGTTAAGGTTTTGCCTTGTCTTGGCATCTCCAATGGTTCAGCTTTCAAAATTGTTGAAACTGATGCCTCAGAAATTGGACTCGGAGGTATCCTCAAACAATTGTTAACCCCTACTTCATCTAAATAAATTATTCGATTTCATTCCGGTGCATGGAATCCTACACATTTAAATTATAGTACTATAAAAAAGGAAATTCTTTATTTAGTACTATGTATTAATAAATTTCAAAGTGACTTATTAAATCAAAAGTTTTTAGTCAAGATTGAGTGCAAATCTGCAAAATATTTTAGAAAAAGATGTTGAAAAATCTCACCTCTAAACAAACCTTTGTTAGATGGCAAGCTCTATTAAGCGTTTTCGATTTTGAAATTGAATATATTAAAAGAAGTAACAACTCAATTCCTGATTTTCTCACTTGGGAATTTATCAATTCAGGTACCCTACATTCAAAATGATTGTAAGAGGAGGTTCTAGTTCTTGCGGATTGGGCCACCCTTCAGGCCCAAGTAATCAACCCAAAGGAACCTTGGTTTCGCATCCGGTTAACCCAGTCCGCTTGGTAAACCCAATTAATAGATATCAGCTTCTTGGGACTATTCCCAAGCCTTATAGTTCAGTACTAGCCAGTAACCTCAAACCGATTTACCCGTTTTATGACCCATCACAAGCCAAAAATCTTGTTCAACCATCTTCCCAATAACCCAATTATGAAGTTAACCTATTTCATATTGAACCTCATATGAAACCTAAAGATGATCCTATTAAACTTGCTTCCCATTATTTTCCTACTGGATGGCACTTTCACCCCCCTTGCTCCTTATAAATCCCTTGAGTATTATAAGGATATCCTTTTCCAAACAGAGTCAATTTTCATTAAACTAATTTATGTTATGGATGATGAATCTAAGGTCCTTTATCACTACTTTTATATTAAACAAATCATTCAAATGACAGATTGGGGAAATCATCCCTCTGATCTTCGTCTATTTTCTAATCAAAATAATCTATTTTGTTATTTTGATTATGTGGAAGCTTGGAGCAAGATCTTCCTTTATCAAAATTAGTCTTTCAATCATTCGTGGATCATCCAATTTGACCACAAGTTTAAAAGTTAAATTCCCCTTTGGTTCCTTTTATAGTGGTCGAGATTTGGTTCTTCTTTCGACCTATTTCCTTAACCATTAAAAGCTCAGGTCAGTCATTTTTGTAATCATAGCCAGTATAAACAAAGGTATGAAGGTATCCTAGTACTGCTACAATTTGTTAGTAAATATAAAGTTCCTTGGATCCTTAAATGGCAATATAACTTTCTTACGCCAGTTATTGAGACATGATTTCTGTCTCCTTACAGCCAGATTATTACTGCTACCACTGTTAGTCCAATCACCATGGTTTCTAGCATTTTCTTTGTCAAATGGTGAGATAAGTTTGATATCAATAGGATAATTGGTCAAGTTCCAAAATAGTTTCCTTATGTCCCTCTTCCTATTGTTCCAGTCAAATCGATCCCTTCTAAAGGATCTTCTAGTAAATCAAAAGAGTTAAAATCTAGTCCAACAGTTCCATTGATATTTCCAATATCAAGAATTATTTGAGTTCAGAATTAAAACTCTTTGCTCAAGCCATTCAACATAGAGTTTCCAAATTACACGAAGAAATTGAAGCTTCAGAATATTTTTCTTCTTCTTCTAGAAAAACAAATGCCAGTAAAAATGATGATGATGAAGACATTTATGGCGCCATCAATTTGCAAGATGCTCACGACCCTTTTGCCTGACATTCCCAGTCAAAAGGGTGCTGATACCCAGAGAGGTGTCAGCACTCACTCAGTCATATGTGCATGCTCATGCTTTTCCACCGAAAGCAACCATCCAATCAAAAGATTCGGCCATTTTGTCAAAAGTAGCCGAAAGTATAGTTGCATAGTAAAAAAGTCAGCATTGTTCATTACTGTTCATCAATAGTTAATGTTGTTTGTAATCATTCACTTTTGTAACAGTAAATTTGTAATAGTTCATTCCTTATTCTATAAAAAGAATCTGAACTCATTTAGTTAGGCAGACTTAGAAAGACTCAGATTTATCTCTGACAAATCTTTAGACTCACTTCCCTCTCTCCTTCATCTATTTCTTCAATGTTCTAAGTAAATTTTAAGTCACTTTTATTTTCTTTTTTGTTTGTAAATATTTCTTTTATTAGTAAAACTGTTTTATATGAGTTAATTTTATATTATATTATTGTATACGCCACTCTGTTCTTCCTTTCTCTTCTTCATTCTGCCCTTAATGGTATTAAATATTAAACTTGTGGTCAAATTGGATGAACCACAAATGATTGAAAGTCTGGTTTTGATAAAGGAAGATCTTGCTCCAAGCTTCCATGTAATCGAAATAACAAAATAGATTATTTTGATTAGAAAGTGGACGAAGATCAGAGGGATGATTTTCCTAGTCTGTCACACACACACACACACACACACACACACACACACACACACACACACACACACACACACATATATATATATATATATATATAAACTATACTTCAACAAATTCAACCACTAAAATCCTAATTACAGGGAATTTAAAAAACAAAAACCATAAACTAAAAACCAAGAAATTTTACCTTTGATTTGCTATAAATCTTGAACAATTTGTTGTTTCTCCCTTCTTTGATTCTGAAACTCTTCTTCAATTACAGAGAATTTCTTCTCTCAATTTTTCTCTCTTCCTCTCTTCTCTATATTTGTTCTTCTTTGTTTTTAGTCTTAAGAAAAAACACGTAACCCTAAAACTGATAAAAGACAAAAAGCCTTTAGTTAAAAAAAATAATGACCTTCATCAGTTACAAAAACAAAGGTCACTAAGCCATGTTTGGCTAGAACCCAAAACCCTCATTCCAATTTATTCTAATTCCTTCCTTATCATATAGTTTATTTACGACAACCATTATTAAATTAAATTAAACCTTAATATAATTATAACTTTCATGTAGCCAATATAGCAAATTACTAAATCTCTAATTTAATTACTTAATTAAATTAGAATATTTCCATTCCATCAATATTATCACACTTTCATTAAATTATTCAACAACGATTTCCATCAAATATTCGTTTTAAATATCATAAATATTCCAACTAAAATATTTATTTTATTCGATAAGTATTTTAACTATTTACGAGATTCACAATCAGTATTACATTAACAAAATATGTTTATATGTAATATGTATTACTTTGTCATCTTATTACAACAAATATATTTATATTAAATCACTATTTTATTTAAGTGAATTAGTTGTCTTCTTTATGAAATTTAATTCATAATAATTCAATTGCCAATCATGGCATGATAATCAAATTATATTATTTCATAATATAATTCCCAACTCTATTTAAATTAACTAATATTTATTCAATTAATTCCTTTTTCCACCATAGTCCTTTACAAAATTTATTCTATTCACTTCCTTTCATAGTTTAACCAACTATTAAATCCCATATATCGAGATGCAGAGATCCCATTGCTCACATCTAATTTTCGGAAATGATTACAAGAGTGCTTGGGGACACGGTGAGAATGAGCACAAACGTACCATCATCCTCGTAATCAAATTTGGACAAAGTGAGAGAACCATACAGACACTAGAGGATATGCTCAGTGCGTGTATTATGGATTTCAAGGAAAATTGGGATGACCATCTACCATTTGTAGAATTTGCTTATAATAATAGTTATCACGTTAGAATTGGTATGCCGCCTTATGAAGCGTTATACGGTAGGAAATGCAGAACTCTGTTATGTTGGGACGAGATAGGTGAACATCAGCTATTGGGTCCAGAATTGGTACAACAGATTGTCGAGATCATCAAAGTGATTCGAACAAGATTAATAGCAGCACAAGATAGACAGAAGAAATATGCTAATCAGCATCGACAAAATCGGGAATTCGATGTCGGTTGTTATGTTTTCTTGAAAGTATCTCCCTGGAAGGGGAAAATTCGGTTTGGCAAGAAGGGAAAATTGAGCCCTAGATTTATAGGACCTTTTGAAGTGCTTCGTTGAGTTGGCGAAGTGGCATACGAGATAGCTGTACCTCCGAAGCTGGAGCATATTCATAATATTTTCCATGTATCAGTATTAAGACCATATAAGCCTGATTATAAACATGTTATCGAATATGAGCCCTTACAGTTTGAGAAAGATTTGTCATATAAAGAAGTTCATGTTCAAATTGTTGACAGAAAAGAACAAGTACTGAGGAATAAGGTGATACCTTCTGTTAAGGTAATCTGGAGGAACCACAATGCTGAAGAAGCTACGTGGGAACTTGAAAGCATTATGATGAAGAATTATCCTCAGTTGTTTGCTTGATTTTGTATAGCAATTCTGGGGACAGAATCTTGTTAAAGATGGAAGAATGTAACGAATAAATTTTTCGAGTTCTGGTTCTGGGGACAAAATCCTTTTAAGGAGGGAAGGATGTAACGATCAAGAACTTTGTAATTTAATTTAAATATTTATAGAATTAAATAAATATTTTAAATAATTTATTTATTGAGGAAAATAAATAATTAATGAATTGTGGTGAATTAATTTAGTAAGTAAATTGATTAGTGTAAATTAAATTGAGTAATGATAATTTTATTTGAAAGATTTAATTTAAGGAAATAATTAAATTAAATCAATTGCTTAATATTTAAGAAAATAATTAAGCTAAATAAATTATTTAATTTAATGTAAATAAATAAATTAAATAAAGTGATGTGTCTAATTTATTAATTAAATTAGATATATAATTATTTATTAATTATAAGTATAATGATAATAAGAATTTTAAGTTATTTAAATTAGCTAAACTAAAGTTATTTAAATTAACTAAATTAATGGTGTGACATGAAAACTATATAATAAGAATAATATAAAAATAAATTAGTTTACGGGATTTATGTGGTAGCCAAACAAGGCCTTGTGGCCCTTGGCTTATTCTAACTGACGCGAGCCTTTTTGTGTTTTTACCTGGCGTGTGTGGGAGAGGCCAGTTATATTGCATATGGGTCTTATTTTTCTCTAAGTCTAGTTATCAGTAAAGGGTTGAGAGAGAGAACTTGGAAGAAGAGAGAAAAACATAGAGAGAATTGCCAAGAGATTGAGGGTTTTGCTGTGGAAGGAATTGAAGCCACTACATATCAATTGCTTCAATAAACAAGGAGTAAGGTATATTGTAGTTCTAATTTTTTATGTTTTGAGTTCTTTGTGAAAATTTTCTATAAATTATTAAGTCACGTGAATGATTGAATATATGTATACTCTTGATAAATTGGTTGGTTATCATCTGTGATTGTATATCAGTTATCAAATTCATGAGAAATTGGGTTTGAGGAAGAAAATGGAATATCAGTGTTATGTTCATATAGTATGGGTTAGAATGTACAAAAATTGATGTTTTATATGTGTTGTAATTTGAAATTTGTTGTTGGATTGTGTTAATATGTTAAGTAACGAAAACAATGTAGTTCGAATCATGACAATTGATTAAGGAACGCGTTTGTAGCGATCAAATTCGTTAAAAGTATAAAAATAAGGAAATTTGGGAAAAATATTGTTTTGATTCTTCAAAATGATGTATATGTGATGTTTTTGTATATGGAATGGTGTATAGCATGCTTAACTAGGATATTCCAAAGTTTTAGATGTTGAAGTGTGGTGAAATTCTGTAAAATTTGGATTTTTGGCCAAAGCAAAGTCTTTTGAGGTTACGCAAAACTAAGCTCGGTGCATCAGCATGTGGTGCTTATTGCTGCACGTGGTTTTCTCATGAGTGCAGATTTTGACGCTGGGCACTTTCGGCGTCGCTTGTGGCATTATAATAGCCCAGTGTGTTCTTTGAGGGCTGTAGCCATGAGCAGTAACGCCATAAATAGTGAAGTCTGCTTAATTGTAGGTCGTACTTAACGGACTTGGGTTAGTTTCGCATGCATGTTAAGGATATTAAAACATAAAGTGGACTACAATAACAGATTGTAAGGTGTTGTAATACAAAGTGTAAAAGAGTTTTAGGTGATTGTTAATTGAGTTATATAATGAAACTAAATGTGATGTTTTTGAAAGTTAGAAATGAATGAGTAAGTTATGTTGGCTCGTAGTGCGATTTTAGATTCGTTAAGTATGTTAACCTAAATGGTTAGGTGCTAGGTTAGGGTTATGACCTAAATGATGGTTTAATACCCATAGTGTTAATATTCATACAACTAATTGTTGTTGCGATTGTAATGATATGTGTAGGGTAATTGGAGATTATTTTACACTTGTGTAGCTTACAAACAAGGCAAGTTCCTAAACCTTAACTATTTACATTGAGCAAGTTTTCTAACTTCATTCTTTTCATATTGAATGCATGTTCCCATTCCTAAATTGTTATTGTACAAGTTCCTAAAATTCTTGTAAGGTTGAGCAAGCCTAGTTTATCTTGAGTATGTTTGTGCAAGCTCTTGTAACCTAATTCGTTACATCTAGCGAGCTTTACTTTCTTTATTATCATTCGAAGCATATATTGTTCTAATACATTGGTTCATAGAAGATTTTTCTAAATTCCTTTGAATATAGCACTTTGCATATATATCATGTTATTTAGTTACACATATTGTTGATATCCGATCTTTGACTTTAATAGCCTTGTTCAGTTATACATTCTCGTATTAAACCTTTATTGATGGAAGTTGAATAGTGTTCTAAAATTCTAGAGACACTGATAAGCTAGTTCCAAGCTAAACATTCTTTAGTGCGGAAATTCTAAATTCAAACTGAGACGAATAACCCTAATATAGGGGATTTTGTACGTGTAATGTTTAGATGTTTATGCATAATACATGGTACAAAGGGTTGATCCCCATAAGTATGTTAAGAAGGGTCTGTATAGTCTACATGACTATTAAGGTTAAGGTAATAATACCTATATACCAGAGACATAGTTCCCAGTCTTAAGACCCACTGACATTGATTTCGAACTTGTTTTCTATTCTTAATTCACAGAAAAAGTCCATTATTGTTTAGCTTTCGTTGTTCATTTTCATGTTGTTATTATTATTACTTCCTATATCAGTGAGCAGTTGTTTGCTCACTCTTGCAATTAACATTGCGGCTAAAGTTTAGAAAGTTGACGAGTCGTCTACTAACAAAGGAAAGGGCAAGATGTCCAAATGTTGAAGACTTATGAGAATTTTATGAATTATGTTTAAGACTTGTTTTTAATATGTGATGTATTCCGCAAACTTATGTAATAATTTTTAAGGTTAGATTACCTGGGATTTATTTTGAGAAGATGATGTAACCCTTTAATGGGTAAGATGATTGTTTAAGTTATTTAAATTATGTCTTTATCCTTTGTGATGGGTAGTTAGATATAATAGTTTTGATAAATGAGCACCAAATCTTGTGGGAATGAAGCACTTGGATTTGGGGGTGTCACAGGTTGGTATCAGAGCTTTAGGTTATGAACCTTAAGTGGGGAAACCTTAGGAAGTAACCGTAAAGAAACAGAAAACATAGAGGTGTTTAACTTTTACCGAGTTTTAAGGAATGGGTTAAGGTATCCATTGAAGTTAAATAATAAAAGACATTATGTGCTATGTGTTAATAACTTATGTGCTCGCGAGTATCGGAAATGTTAAGTAAAACTTAAAATATTTTGTTGTCAGGATGTCTAACGAAGGAGGATCCAGTCCAGCTAGAGAGGTGATACCTCAGGTACCTAGAGACGACGAACCCTGGGATATTCACATAGTGCGGGAGGAGTTGATCTAGGAGGATGAGCCTATGACTGATCCCGATGAGGATAGTTATGAGGATATAGAGGATGATGATGAGGAAGAGGATCTTGAGGAGTTTCCATCAAACTTCATATCAGCGGAGATGTATGACGCTTTGTATGACCGTAACATAGAGTTAAAGGATGAGGTTGAGGAGCTGAAGGAGATGGTTGAGATGCATCATGCTTCAATAGAGCAGAAGGATTCGGAGATTTAGGAACTTGATTCAAAACATGGAAACACAGAGTGGGATCTAGTTCATACCAAGGGTCAGCATAAGGACTTGTTAGCAGTAAACGAGAAGATAAAGACTGACATGGAGAAATTGAAAGATGATTTCAAGGAGGAATCATCTAAACGTGCACGAGTAGAGGATGCTTGGATGAAGGCGACTCAACGTGTAGACCGTGCCGAGGCTAAGGTTCAAGTGAAGAAAGCCAAGATGAAGGAGATGGATTATGCTTTTAATTCGGCGATTGATAGGGCCTAGGATCGAGTCTATTATTACCCACCTCAGTTTGAGAATTCGCCGTGGTTTGTGATGAATCGTAGAACGGCGTATCGTATCATGGAGGAAGAGCGTTGGGAAGCCTTACGACGTCTAAATATGCCTAGATAGAATAAGATAGATAATAATGTGTGGTTAATTATGTGAATAAATAAATTGTGAATCCCTTATTTTGAGATAAATAAAGGGATAGTATGAGTATGTAATCCTGAAACTTATCTAGTTCAGGAAAGTGAATGTTGATAGCGGTTATGCTATCTTTATTATGTTTGAAAACTTTATGAATGAATAAAATATCAAAGTTTATTTGAAATGTTATGTGTTATAGCTTTAGTCTTGGAATGTTTAAGTTAAACTTTAAATACCCAAGAAGTTGAGTAATGAGCTAATAAGCGTATATTTTAACAAAAAATGCCTCCTAGAAGAAGACAATCACGTCAACAAGAACCTCCTGAGGGGTCTACCAATAATAACAGCGAGACCAACACTACTCCAGTTCAGCAGTTGGTAGCTCTGTTGTCGGGTGCACTTGCGAATCAACCGTAAGCTCAAGTCATGACTTTCAAGGAATTCAAAGCGGTTGGACCGCCAGAGTTTCAGGGGTCTATGAATCCAGTGGAAGCCCAAACCTAGATCATGGAAATGGAGAAGGTGTTCGATGTTGCTAGAGTTAACGAAGATCAAAAGACTGCGTTCATACGCGTTCATTTCAAGTCCAAGAAGCTATCTCCGGTGGCAAGCAAATAAGGTTCGTGGAGGACAAGGAGTAATAGCGTGGGATAGATTTAAGGAGATGTTTTTCGAAATGTACTTTCCAACGGGTTTTCAGAAGCAGCTGGAAGTGCAATTTCTGGAGTTGAAGCAAGGAACATTGACGGTGCTGGAATATGCTGCGAAATTTAACGAGTTGGCAAGGATTGCCACTTATCAAGTCAATACTGACGAGCATAAAGTGAGAAGGTTCGAACAAGGATTGAAGCGCTGGCTTTACGGCAAGGTTTCAATGTTCTAGCTGAACATATTTGCGGCTGTACTGGAGAAGGCAATTATCGCGAAAGGTGGAAGCGATGCCTTGACCAAGTACAACCAAGAACAGAAGAAGAAGAAGAATTAGAATAAGAATAAGGTTAGTAGTAGTAATGTTGGAAGTAATAGTCAGAAAATGAAGTGGAGCGAGAATTTAACTGCGGGAGGACAACAAGGAAATCAGCAGAAGAAAAAATTTGTGGCTTGCGCAACTTGCGGGAAGAACCATACTGTGGTATATTTGAAGGGAAAGAGGGTGTGTTTCAACTGTGGTCAAGAGGGACACATTGCACCGAGCTGTTTTAGTCTGAAGAAAGTAGCATACTTTACCTGCGGTTCAAAGGATCACATGGCTCATGATTGTCCCAAGAAGCCAGCGGGAAGTGCAAGTGGTGGAAAAGGAAACAACGATGGTAGTGCATTGACTATCACTGGACCAATACGATCAATGGAAGCCTCCACTGCGAGGACTTTCAATATGACATGCATGATCTTTGTCTGATCTAAGGATGTGGTGTCAGGTATCATTCCAATTAATGGTATTAATGCTTATGTACTATTTGATTCGGGTGCAACTTGTTCATTTATATCCGATGAATTTGCTCAGAACTTAGATTTGCCTCAAGAAGAATTAGAATTTCCTTTAAGTATAGAGATTGCGAATAAGGAAGTGATTCTTGTCAGATACATATATAGGAATTGTAGAGTGGTTATAAAAGTTCACGAGATGATGATAGATTTGATACCAATTAGACTTGGTGAGTTTGATGTTATACTGGGAATGGATTGGTTATTCAATTATAGAGCAGTAATTGATTGTCAAAGGAAGTGTGTTAACCTTATGACTCCGTCAAAGGTTGTGTTCTTTGGCAGCAAGTCACCTCGACAAGCAAGTTGTCTGATAGTGATGCAAGCCAAGAAGTTATTGAGACTAGGATGTGTAGGATACTTAGCCTACATCATCAATACATAAAAGAAGAGTGCGAAGTTGGAAGAGATAACGATTATAAGAGATTTTTCATACGTATTTCCAGACGATTTGTCGGGTCTTCCAGCGGATCGACAAATCTAGTTTGTGATTGATTTACTACCAGGAACGGCCCCGATATCTAAGGCACCATATAGAATGGCTCCGATAGAGATGAAGGAGTTGATGGTGCAATTGCAAGAATTGCTCGATAAGAAATATATTCAGCCGAGTGTTTCGTCACAGGGAGCACCAGTGTTATTTGTTAAGAAGAAAGACGGATTGATGCGGCTTTGCATTGATTATAGAGAATTGAATAAGGTCATAATTAAAAATAAGTATCCATTACCTAGAATCGATGACCTGTTTGATCAGTTGAAGGGAGCGAAATATTTCTCGAAGATAGACTTGAGAAGTGGTTATCAGCAATTGAAGGTGAGGCCGGAGGATGTACCAAAAATAGCGTTCAGAACTCGGTATGGTCATTACGAGTTTCTGGTTATGTCTTTTGGTTTAACTAATGCACCTGTAGCATTCATGGATTTGATGAACAGGGTGTTTAAACCATTCTTGGAAAAATTTGTGGTGGTGTTTATTGATTGTAAGACCCCAACTTATTATTAATGAAATTTAATTTTCTCTATTTATTATTTTGAAATAGTAAGGGTTGATTTGATTAATGTGGATAGTTATGGGTAAAATACGCAATATTTCAAAATAAGCAAGTGGTTATAAAATATTCATTGTTGTCGGGGAATATTCGTTTGGTCGTGGAATATTCATCTTGTCGGGGGAATATTAAATGCGACGGTAGTGACCATGTGTGGGCCCCATAACGGAAAGCGATTGGATGAAGAAAATGACAAATATAAGTGGTTTAAAAATAACGGCGTAGTTGTTATCGTCAATACTGTTAAAATACTCGGTGGTTAAAACATAGTAGCACACGGTATTACACCAATTATTGATTCTTACGTAAGAAGGCACTACTCAATAATGGTTACAGTAATTACTGTTCAGTATTTTATTGATTTAATAATTCTTTGCGTTGATATTTTATATTCATTGTTGTTTCAATAATTGTCATTTACGATTATTTTTTATTATCGAAGCAATAATTCATATTATTTGAATAATATTATTAGATAACATTATTGGCAATGTCTAGAAAGTTACATCTAAGGAGAGGTTTGGTCACCTAATTGCGGCCGAGAAGGAGAAATTCTTATTGGAAAGCCCCCTCTTTCACGAAGCCACTGGTTGTCAATATTGTGATTACGTAATATTATTTGTGAATAATTAATTATTGATTCATATGATGAGGAAAATATTGATTTTACGTGGATATAGATGGAGAAAATTTTTAATGTGACAATTGTTGAAAATTGAAATTTTATCTTTTTCTGATAAGATAATTCATTTAAATGTAGTATTATATTTTAATAATATAATAATAGTGATATTTTTACAACGAATGTGGGATATATGAGTATACGAGGAGGAAGAGTATTTTTGTTGCAATAAATGTTTAAAACATGTTAAACATGTCGGTGGACCCCGTTTATTGACTGAAATTTGATTATAGCCTGTAAAATCGCCCGTTTGGAAAACCTTTCTTCTGCAAAGTTGTAGAGAATTGAATTTCCTATAAAAAGTCTCGAGATTCGAACTTTTCGATAAAAGGCTATTTATTGAGAATTATTGAAGTTAGAAGCTCAAATAATTGATTTTTGGAAGTTTAAAATATTTAAAAATTAGAAAAACGTTTTTTCATTATGGTGTGTTAAACATGTGTGTAGAATGAATTTGAATTCAGGTTCTTGGAAGGTTGGCATAGGAAAATTTAATATATATTAATATTTTATTAAATTTTACGCTTTGGTGTTCTAAGCAATTTCTATAAATAGGGTGCTTAGGTTAGAATTGAAAATTACAATTTAAGCTGAAGTTTTCTCTCTCTATATTATCGAGCGTATTCTTGTGAGTATTTTGAGTATACTTTGAGTATTGTTAGGCGGTGCAAGTTCCTTGACCTTATACCGGTATTCAAGCTAGAAGTACTAATCTTTCGAGGTAATGGATATTATTTTTTCAGTAATGATATTATTTCTTCAATTTCATTATCTTTGAAATATTGATCCGAAGTTTTTATCAAATTTGGAACTTTTGGTGTTTGAGTTACTATTCACGATATCATGCACTATTCACGATATCGACACTATTCACGAATACGGCACTATTCATCGAAAAATGAAAAAGTTTCTTTTTCAAAATATCTATTCTAGATACTAGCTTTGATTGTATCCATGTTTTGATCATTCTTGAATTTTACACCTTTGTGATTATTTTTGAGGTATTTTTGGACGTGGATAAATCAATCTGAATCCTTAATCCTTAATCCTTGTCATTTTGTTTCTTTGGATTCGTTTCTTTAAAAATATTTTCATCATCCTCGGTCTTAAATGATGATATTATTGAATATCTTTGGCCCGTAGTGCAAAGATGAATGATTCTGAAGAATATCTTTGGCTAGTAGTGCAAAGATGAGCAGTGTTTAGATGAACATGACTAATCGATGAATATCTTTGGCTGTAGTGCAAAGATGAATATTTGATTCGGATGTATGTTGATTGATGTTACTGAGGATAAAGATAGGCGACAAACTTTTAAATTCATACATAGAAGATAGTAGTTTGCATTCTCTACTTAACTCTTCTAATGAATTTTTATTTTTATTTGCGAATATTGGTTTAAAAACTTGTTGTCTATTGTATTCTATTAGATTTTTCCTGTTGAAGACTAACGATAATTTGTTGTATATTATCTTAGTCATAATATTCTTCTTTGGGATAGTTGAGCTCACCCTTTTCCTTTTTGTTCCATTTTTCTTCTCGGGAGGCGAGAATATAGCGAGTGCAGTCTGGGGTATGGAATGAAGGTTCTAGAGAGAATTGTTTAGTAGTCCTCACCATTTTTGTAAAATAATGTATCAATAAATGTGATGAGGATTTATTTGAGTATAGATATTGTCTAGAAGATAATATTTGTATTCAAACTCACAGTTTTATTGTTGTAATAATAAAGTTGTAGTTGTTTCTGTACCATGTATTGACAACTCAGAATGGGTGATGTATACCTATTTTGGGGGCATCACAGTTGGTATCAGAGCTTAGGGATATGATCTCTGGCGGAGATCGGGGAATAGAACTAGGAGGGGAGAGACGAGTAAATCCTTCGCTAGTGTGTCCTACCTAAGCTTATTTGTTAGTTGGTCAGTATATAGGGATATTATGTGATATATTGATTTCCTTAATTAACCCTTGTTTTATGACAGTATTTGAGAATGTCGATTGAGAATATTAACAATGGAAATGAGACCGTGGAGACGCCTGTACTCACCAACGAGGAGAACGTGCAACAGGCTGGCAATGTTCCTCCTGTGAACAACACCACTGAGCAAATGATGAACGAGGGGATGTTTAGAAGCTTTTTGCAGTTCATGCAAAATTAGACGAGGGAGACTCGTGTTCAAAATACAGGAGGAAATGATAGCAATTCACGGGTTGTCACAGCCAAGCAGTTCAAAGAGTTGGGACCACCAGAATTTAAGGGAAAGCTAGATCCAATCATGGCGGAAACATGGGTCAAGCAAATTACCAAGATATTCGATGTCTTGGGATGCACGGAGGAACAGAAGGTTCCATTCGCCACTTTTATGTTCCGTGGCGGCGGACTCTTGGTGGGAGTCTGCGTGAAGCGTATCCAAATCCGGTACTTTTCGGCATGTCTTGGGAGGCGTTTGAAACTATTTAATAACAAATACTTTCACGAAAGTGTTCGTCATATGAAGGAAGTGGAGTTCATCAGATTAGAACAAAACAACATGGCGGTGTCTCGATCTGACAAGGCAAAGTTTGCAGAGTTATCGAGGTTTGCACCTCATTTGGTGGAGAATGAGGAGCGTATGACGCGGATGTTTTCGAGAGGTTTGAAACCCAAGATACCAATATCTCATTTCTCATAAATTTTATCTCTATTCGGATGTTGTTAATGGGGCTCAATTGTTAGAGTGAGATAACGAGTATGTTCAACCGAGGGACCATAACCGAGGATCGTACTGGAGATAGCGATCAGCAGAATAATGATAACCGGCGGAGAAAAAGCAGACGGACAAAAATGGTAACCACTCTGGTGGTAATCATGGCCATGAAAATAGAAGAAGCGAGTGGGAGGAGATTTTAAAAAGAGGAGATTTAACAACGACCATGTGAAGGCGGCAGTCTGCAGTAAGTAACCGGATCTAAAGGAGGAGAAACGACCACCGGTCATATGCTACAAAATGCGGAAAATAGGGACATATCATTCAAAGCGCCCCACAACAGTTCAAGGTATGCTATAATTGTGGAAAGGAAGGACATATCGCTTTCGAGATTGTACGCAGAGCGAAACCTAGTTCAATGGGGACGGTGACTCAAAAGATCGTCCGAGAAAAGTCAAAGTCAACGATTCCGGAAGAGCGTTTGTTGTGAGTGGTTAAAATGCGAGGAACCCAAACGAGGTGATCACGGGTAAGCTATTTATAAATTCTTGCGAAGTTTATACCTTACTTGATACTGGGGTGCTACCCATTCATTTATCTCTCTTGCATGTGCTCAACGTTTAAACTTGACTCAGGAGAAATTAGACTTTGACCTATCTGTGGAAACTCAGTTAGGAGAAACTTTCATCACATCCATTGTTTATAAATCTTGTTTGATTCAAGTTGGTACCATCACCTTACACATTGACCTTATCTCTTTAAAGATACTTGCTTTTGATGTGATTTTAGGGATTGATTGGTTAACTACTCATCATGCCAAAATTGATTGTTTTTCGTAAGGTTGTTAGTTTTCATATTCCTAACCTTGACTTGTTGTTATGCAATTCAAGCAACTAAACCATTAAAATCAATCATTTGTCATATCTAATCATAAAGCTATTCGTTTATTGAAAAACGGATGTCAAGCTTTCTTAGCCCATGTTATGGATTTGAATAAAGACACGTCAAATTTGAATAATATTCTGTTGTTATTGACTTTTTCCGACGTATTTCAAGAAGAACTTCCGGTCACCCCGAGCATGAAGTTGAATTCTTTATTGATCTTGAACTGTACAAAGCCCATTTCTAAAACCCCATATCGAATGGCTCCTATTGAACTTGAGGAGTTAATGGTCCAACTACGAGGAATTGTTGGACATCGGTTTCATTCGCCCTAGTACATCTCCTTGGGGTGCTCTGTTATATTCGTAGAAGAAGAAAGACGGAGTATGCGACTTTTGTATTGACTATCGGGAATTGAACCATGTCACCATCAAAATAGGTATCCTCTACCTCATATTGATGACTTGTTTGACCCGATTGCAAGGGGCACAATTCTTTTTCAAAATCGATTTTAGATTCCGGATATCATCGGTGAAGATTAGAACCGAGGATATTCCAAAAAGCGCCTTGAGAACTCGGTATGGGCATTATGAATTCTTAGTCATGTCTTTGGACCGACTAATGCTCCGCGACTTTCATGGATATGATGAAGCAAAGTATTTAAGGAATATTTGGATCGGTTTTGTTGTTGTCTTTATTGATGACATCCTCATATATTCTAAAAGTCGTGAAGATCATGAGCACCATTTGAATTTGGTACTCAAAGGCTTCGTGAAAACAAACTATATGCCAAATTGAAGAAATGCGAGTTACGGCTTGAGGAAGTAGCATTTCTTGGGCACGTGGTGTCGAAACATAGAGTATCTGTTGATCCAAATGAAGATTGAAGCAATACAAAGTTGGGGAGCAACCGAAGTCGGTGACCGAAGCACGTAGCTTTTGGGCTTAATTTGGTTATTATCGGAGATTCGTGGAAAGGTTTTCTCGAATCGCTACTCCATTAACTCATTAACTTCGGAAGGATACAAAATTCGTTTGGAGCGAAGAATGCGAGAAGAGTTTCCAAGAGCTTAAGAGGAGACTTATTTTAAGACTGTTTTAACAATACCATCCGGTTCGGATGGATTTGTTATCTCAAATGATGCTTCGTGCAAAGGGTTAGGATGTGTTCTCTTGCAATGTGGGAAAGTCATAGCCTATGCCTCATGACAACTTAAAGAGTATGAGAGGAATTATCCTACTCATGATCTAGAGTTAGCAAAGTGATCGTTTCAGCGCTAAAGATATGGAGGCACTATCTCGTATGGGGAGAAAGTGGAGATATATTCATACCATAAAAGCCTTAAATATTTCTTCACTCAAAAAGAACTCAACATGCGGCGTGACGTTGGCTCGAGCTATTGAAAGACTACGACCACACTATTCAATACCATCCCGTAAAGCGAACGTGGTGGTGGCGATTGAGAGTAGAAGATCATATGCGGGGAATGAGTGCGATGATGTCAAGTATACGATAGAGCCAACTTTAATAGAAAAAGTTAAGGTTGCTCAAAGCCACCGGCCGGAACTGATGCGTATGAAGAAGAAAGTACAAGAAGGAGCTATTAGGGCGAGAATTGATGAAGAAGGAATACTTGAGTCCACTCTAGACTTTGTGTTCCTAACGACTACGATTTGAAGTACAAGATTATGATGGAGGCACACATACGCCATTTGCAATCCATCTTGGAAGTACTAAAATGTATCGTGATCTTGACATATATTTTGGTGGAACAATATGAAGAGAGAGATTGCAAAGTTTATCTCGATGTGTTTAACTTGCTAACGTGTAAAGGCGGAGCATCTAGTACCTAAGGGTCCGTTGCAACCACTTGAGATTCGAAATGGAAGTGGGAACACATTACCATAGATTTCGTTACGGGTCTTCCTACGGTTTCTCAAGGCATCAATGCTATTTGGGTTATTGTTGATAGATTAACCAAAGTCCGCTCATTTCTTGCCGATCACGGAGACATATTCCCTTGAGCGTCTTGCTAGCTAGTATGTGCGTGAATGAGATTGTGAGGTTGCATGGCATGCTGTATCCATAGTTTTGGATCGTGATCCAAGATTCACTTCAAGATTTTGGGTTAGCTTGCAAAAAGCTATGGGCGCGGATTTATTGATTGATTCGCATACCATCCTCAAGCGGACGGACAATCGAGAAAGGACTATTCAAACTCTTGAAGATCTATTAAGACTCTGTGTCCTAGACTTCAAGGGCAGTTGGGATAAGTATTTACCATTGGTGGAATTCTCCTACAACAACAGTTATCAGACAAGTATAGGTGTGGCTCCGTTTGAAGCATTATATGGACGAAAGTGTCGCTCTCCAATATGTTGGGATGAGGTGGGTGAAGCAACATTGTTGGGACCCGAGTTAGTACGTATGACTACTAGAAAAGATCCAAATGATTCGACAACGATATACAAGCGGCACAAGATCGACAAAAGAGTTATGCGAGATCTTCATCGAAAGGACGTGGAATTTAGTATAGGGGATCATGTATTGTTGCGAGTTGCTCCATGGAAGGAGTTACAAGATTTGGGAAGAGAGGAAAACTCAATCCACGATTTATTGGTCCATTTCAAATTCTTGACCGAGAGTAGGAAATGTAGCCTATAGACTCGCGTTACCTCAAAGTATGTCTCGTGTTCATAATGTGTTTCACATATCTGTACTTCGTAAATATGTGAAAGACCCGAACCACATTATAGAGTTAGAACCAGACGAGATAGCCAAAGACTTAATGTATGAGGAGGTACCTATCAAGATCTTGGATAGAAAGGAGCATGTCCTACGCGCAAAGGTCATACCACAAGTTAAAGTTCTGTGGAGGAATCATGCTATAGAGGAAATGACCTGGGAATTGGAAACGGAAATGAAAGCAAGGTATCCTCACCTTTTTGAAACACCAAGTACGTACGTCAATTTCGAGGACGAAATTTCATAAGGAGGGGAGGTTGTAAAACCCCAACTTATTATTAATGAAATTTAATTTTCTCTATTTATTATTTTGAAATAGTAAGGGTTGATTTGATTAATGTGGATAGTTATGGGTAAAATACGCAATATTTCAAAATAAGCAAGTGGTTATAAAATATTCATTGTTGTCGAGAATATTCGTTTGGTCGTGGAATATTAGAATGTTTGTCGGGAATATTAAATGACTGACAGTATGACATATGTGTGGGCCCCATGTGAAAGCGATTGGATGAAGAAAATGACAAATATAAGTGGTTTAAAAATAACGGCGTAGTTATTACCGTCAAATCTTGTTAAAATACTAAATTGGTTAAAACACAGAGTTAGCACGATTATTGCACCAATTATTGATTCTTACGTAAGAAGGCACTACTCAATAATGGTTACGATAATTCTTATTTAGTATTTTATTGATTTAATAATTCTTTGCGTTGATATTTTATATTATCATTGTTTCAATAATTGTCATTTACAATATTTTTTATTATCGAAGTAATAATTCATATTATTTGAATAATATTATTAGATAACATTATTGGAAATGTCTAGAAAGTTACATCAAGGAGAGGTTTGGTCACCTAAATGCTTGGCGCCATGAAGGAGAAATTCTTATTGGAAAGCCCCCTCTTTCTGGAGGCCGCTTGGTTGTCAATATTGTGATTACGTAATATTATTTGTGAATAATTAATTATTGATTCATATGATGAGGAAAATATTGATTTTATGTGGATATAGATGGAGAAAAATTTTAATGTGACAATTGTTGAAAATTGAAATTTTATCTTTTTACGATAAGATAATTCATTTAAATGTATTATTATATTTTAATAATATAATAATGGTGATATTTTTACAACGAATGTGGGATATATGAGTATACGAGGAGGAAGAGTATTTTTGTTGCAATAAATGTTTAAAACATGTTAAACATGTCGGTGGACCCCGTTTATTGACTGAAATTTGATTATTGCCTGTAAAATCGCTCGTTTGTGGATTTCAGTCTATTTTTGATTGGAATTTGGAAAACCTTTCTTCTGGAAAGTTGTAGAGAATTGAATTTCCTATAAAAAGTCGCGAGATTCGAATTTTCTGATAAAAGGGCTATTTATTATGAATTATTGAAGTTAGAAACTCAAAATAATTGATTTTGGAAGTTTAAAATATTTAAAATTAGAAAAACGTTTTTTCATTATGGTGTGTTAAACATGTGTGTTGAATGAGCTGAATTCAGTTCTTGGATGGTTGGCGTAGGAAAATTTAATATATATTAATATTTTATTAAATTTTTTGCTTTGGTGTTCTAAGCAATTTTCTATAAATAGGTGCTTAGGTTAGAATTGAAAATTACACCGTAAACCGAAAGTTTTTCTCTCTATATTATCGCGTATTCTTGTGAGTATTTTGAGTATACTTTGAGTATTGTTAGACGGTCTAAGTTCCTTCAAAGACTATACACAGATTTCAATTAGAAGTACTTAATCTTTCGAGGTAAGGGATATTATTTTTTTCGTAATGATATTATTTCTTCAATATCATTATCTTTGAAATATTGATCTGAAGTTTTATCAAATTTGGAACTTTTGGTGTCGGAGTTACTATTCACGTATCGGCCTATTCACGATATCGACATTATTCACGAATCACGGAGACTATTCATCGAAAAATGAAAAGTTTCTTTTCGTCCAAAATATCTATTCTAGATACTAGCTTTGATTGTATCCATGTTTTGATCATTCTTGAATTTTACACCACTGTGATTATTTTTGAGGTATTTTTGGATGTGGATAAAACAAAGTACGAATCCTTAATCCTTAATCCTTGTCATTTTGTTTCACTGGATTCGTTTTCTTTAAAATATTTTTCATCATCCTCAGTCTTAAATGATGATATTATTGAATATCTTTGGCCTGTAGTGCAAAGATGAATGATTTCTGAAGAATATCTTTGGCCCGTAGTGCAAAGATGAACAGGTGTTTAGATGAACATGACCAACTGATGAATATCTTTGGCCTGTAGTGCAAAGATGAATATTTGATTCTAGATGTATGTTGATTGATGTTACAGGGATAAAGATAGACGACGAACTTTTAAATTCATACATAGAAGATAGTAGTTTGCATTCTCTACTTAACTCTTCTAATGAATTTTTATTTTCGCTGCGAATATTGGTTTAAAAACTTGTTGTCTATTGTATTCTATTAGATTTTTCCCTGTTGAAGACTAACGATAATTTGTTGTATATTATCTTAGTCATAATATTCTTTACTGGGATAGTTGAGCTCACCCTTTTCCTTTTTGTTCCATTTTTCTTCTCAGGAGGCGAGAATATAGCGAGTACGAGTCGGGGTATGGAATGAAGGTTCTAGAGAGAATTGTTTAGTAGTCCTCACCATTTTTGTAAAATAATGTATCAATAAATGTGATGAGGATTTATTTGAGTATAGATATTGTCTAGAAGATAATATTTGTATTCAAACTCACAGTTTTACTGTTGTAATAATAAAGTTGTAGTTGTTTCTGTACCATGTATTGACAACTCAGAATGGGTGATGTATACCTATATTGGGGGCGTCACATTGATGATATATTGGTTTAACATGTGGAACATTTGAGATTGACGTTGGAGACGTTGAGAAAAGAAAAATGTGCGCTAAGTTTTCAAAATGTGAATTTTGGTTGGAACGTATACAGTTTCTCGGACACGTTATTGATAAGGATGGAATTTTATTAGATCCATCAAAAGTTAAAGCTGTAATAACTTGGGATCAGCCGAAGACACCGTGGGAGGAAGAAGTTTCTTAGGATTGGCGGGTTACTACAAGCGTTTTATTCAATACTTTTCCAAAATCGCAACTCTGTTAACGAATTTAACTAGAAAAGCGGTTAAGTTTGTTTGTACAGAGAAGTATGAGGAATGTTTTCGAGAATTAAAAAAGAGGTTGAGTTCAGCACCTGTGTTGTCATTGCCTGATGATACATGAAATTTTGTGGTGTATAGTGACGCATCATATAAAGGACTAGGTTGTATGCTTATGCAAAACGACAGAGTTATTGCGTATGCATCACGTCAGTTGAAAGATTACGAGAAGGGGTATCCGACTCACGACTTAGAGTGGGCAGCGGTGGTGTTTGCCTTGAAAATTTGGAGACATTATCTTTATGGAGAGAGGTGTGAGATATATACCGACCATAAAAGTCTAAAGTATATCTTTACATAAAAAGATTTGAATATGAGACAAAGAAGATGGTTGGAGCTGATCAAAGACTATGACTGCGAGATTTTTTATCATCCCGGAAAAGCGAATGTTGTTACTGATGCCTTAAGTAGGAAGGGACCGGAGAAGTTAATGATGTTAACTGATCAAGAGAAGCTAGTGTCAGAAATGGCTAAGATGGAGCTGGAAATTAAATGTCCGACAGAATCCGATGAAAAGGTATTCCATAAGGGAAATAGTTCAATGTTGGCGGATAAATTGACAAATGCGCAAATTCAGGATGAAGACTGCAAAAAGATAAAATAGAAAATATCTGAAGGAGAGGAAAATAAATTCAAAATCGATTCGGAAGGATTACTTCGATTCGAAGGGAGAATTTGGGTTCCACCAGTACCAGAGGTTAAAGATGAAATTCTAAGTGAAGCTCACAATTCAAGATATTCGATTCACATTGGAAGTAAAAAGATGTACCAAGATCTTAGACATCATTTTTGGTGGCCGAATATGAAGAGGGATGGGACTGAGTGTGTGGCGAAATGCTTAACGTGTCAGAAAGTAAAAGCTAAACATAAAAGCCCAAGTGGATTGTTACAACTGTTGGAGATACCAGAATGGAAATGGGAGCATATCATAATGGATTTTGTGGTAGGTCTTCCAACAACCCAACAAGGTTATGACGCCATTTGGGTGATTGTTGACCGACTGACGAAGTCGGCACACATTTTTTCAATCAAGCTTCGATTTACCCTAGACCGATTAGCGAAACTATACGTGAAAAAGATTATATTAAGACACGGTGTACTAGTGTCCATTGTATCATATAGAGATCCACGCTTCACATCTAATTTCTGGAAACGATTACAAGAGTGCTTGGGAACACAGCTGAGAATGAGCACAGCGTACCATCCTCAGACCGACGGACAAAGTGAGAGAACCATCCAGACACTAGAGGATATGCTTAGAGCGTGTATTATGGATTTCAAGGGAAATTGGGATGACCATCTACCATTGGTAGAATTTGCTTATAATAATAGTTATCACGTGAGTATTGGCATGTCGCCTTATGAAGATACGGAAGGAAATACAGAACTCCGTTATGTTGGGACGAGGTAGGTGAACGTCAGCTATTGGGTCCAGAATTGGTACAGCAGACTGTCGAGATCATCAAAGTGATTCGAAACAAGATTAATAGCAGCACAAGATAGACAAAAGAAATATGCCGATCAGCATCGACAAAATCGGGATTTCGATGTCGGTAGTTATGTTTTCTTGAAAGTGTCTCCCTAGAAGGGGAAAATTCAGTTTGGCAAGAAGGGAAAATTGAGCCCTAGATTTATAAGACCTTTTGAAGTGCTTCGTCGAGTTTGCGAAGTGGCATACGAGATATCTTTGCCTCCGGAGCTGGAGCATATTCATAATATTTTCCATGTATCAGGATTAAGGCCATATAAGCCTGATTATAAACATGTTATCGAATATGAGCCCTTACAGTTTGAGAAAGATTTGTCATATAAAGAAGTTCATGTTCAAATTGTTGATAGAAAAGAGCAAGTACTAAGGAATAAGGTGATACCTTCTGTTAAGGTAATCTGGAGGAACCACAATGCTGAAGAAGGTACATGGGAACTTGAAAGCATTATGATGAAGAATTATCCTCAGTTGTTTGCTTGATTTTGTATAGCGATTCTGGGGTCAAAATCTTGTTAAGGAGTGAAGAATATAACGAATAAATTTTCCGAGTTGTGATTCTGGGGACAAAATCCTTTTAAGGAGGGAAGGATGTAACGATCGAGAAATTTGTAATTTAATTTAAATATTTATAGAATTAAATAAATATTTTAAATAATTTATTTATTGAGGAAAATAAATAATTAATGAATTGTGGTGAATTAATTTAGTAACAAAATTGATGAGTGTAAATTAAATCAAGTAATGATAATTTTATCTCAAGGATTTAATTTAAGGAAATAATTAAATTAAATCAATTGCTTAATATTTAAGAAAATAATTAAGCTAAATAAATTATTTAATTTAATGAAAATAAATTAATTAAATAAAGTGATGTGTCTAATTTATTAATTAAATTAGATATATAATTATTTATTAATTATAAGTATAATGATAATAAGAATTTTAAGTTATTTAAATTAGCTAAACTAAAGTTATTTAAATTAACTAAATTAATGGTGTGACATGAAAACTATATACTAGGAATAATATAAAAATAAATTAGTTTACGGGATTTATGTGGTAGCCAAACAAGGCCTTGTGGCCCTTGGCTTATTCTAACTAACACGAGCCTTTTTGTGTTTTTACCTGTCGTGCGTGGGAGAGGCCAGTTATATTGCATATGCGTCTTATTTTTCTCTAAGTCTAGTTATCAGTAAAGGGTTGAGAGAGAGAGCTTGTAAGAAGAGAGAAAAACACAGAGATAATTGCCGAGAGATTGAGGGTTTTGCTGTGGAAGGGATTGAAGCCACTACATATCAATTGCTTCAATAAACAAAGAGTAAGGTATATTGTACTTCTAATTTTTTATGTTTTGAGTTCTCTGTGACAATTTTCTAGAAATTATTAAGTCACGTGGATGATTGAATATATGTATACTCTTGATAAATTGGTTGGTTATCATCTGTGATTGTATATCAGTTATCAAATTCATGAGAAATTGGGTTTGAGGAAGAAAATGGAATATCAGTGTTATGTTCATATAGTATAGGTTAGAAAGTACAAAAATTGATGTTTTATATGTGTTGTAATTTGAAATTTGTTGTTGGATTATGTTAATATGTTAAGGAACGAAAACAATGTAGTTCGAATCATGACAATTGATTAAGGAACGAGTTCGTAGCGATCAAATTCGTTAAAAGTATAAAAATGAAGAAATTTGGGAAAAATATAGTTTTGATTCTTCAAAATGATGTATATGTGATGTACAGGCCGTTTATTTGGGGGCGCAGCACATTTGAGGCGGGTTGTGGTGTCATATGGCGGGCGCGATATTGGTGTGTTAGTTAGTGGCACTGTGCATGAGTAGCATGATCACGCAGACAAGTGAAGTTTGCTTAATTGCAGGTTGTGCATAACAGACTAGGGTTAGTTTTGCATGCATGTTAAGGATATTAAAACATAAAGTGGACTACAATAATAGAGTGTAAGGTGTTGTAATACAAAGTGTAAAAGAGTTTTAGGTGATTGTTAATTGAGTTATATAATGAAACTAAAAGTGATGTTTTTGAAAGTTTGAAATGAACGAGTAAGTTATGTTGGCTCGTAGTGCGATTTCAGAACGTTAAGTATGTTAACCTAAATGGTTAGGTGCTAGGTTAGGGTTATGACCTAAATGATGGTTTAATACCCATAGTGTTAATATTCATACAACTAATTGTTGTTGCGATTGTAATGATATGTGTAGGGTAATTGGAGATTATTTTATACTTGTGTAGCTTATAAACAAGGCAAGTTCCTAAACCTTAACTCTTTACATTGAGCAAGTTTTCTAACTTCATTCTTTTCATATTGAATGCGTGTTCCCATTCCTAAATTGTTATTGTACAAGTTCCTAAAATTCTTGTAAGGTTAAGCAAGCCTAGTTTATCTTGAGTATGTTTGTGCAAGCTCTTGTAACCTAATTCGTTACATCGAGCGAGCTTTACTTTCCTTATTATCATTCGAAGCATATATTGTTCTAATACATTGGTTCATAGAAGTTTGTTCTATACTGCTTTGAATATAGCACTTTGCATGTATATCATGTTATTTAGTTACACATATTGTTGATATCCGATCTTTGACTTTAATAGCCTTGTTCAGTTATACATTCTTGTATTAAACCTTTATTGATGGAAGTTGAATAGTGTTCTAAAATTCTAGAGACACTGTTAAGCTAGTTCCAAGCTAAACATTCTTTAGTGCGGAAATTCTAAATTCAAACTGAGACGAACAACCCTAATATAGGGGATTTTGTTCGTGTAACATTTATATGTTTGTGCACAATACATGGTACAAAGGGCTGATTCCCCTAAGTACGTTAAGAAAGGTCTATATAGTCTAAATGACTGTTAAGGTTAAGGTAATAATACCTATATACCGGAGACATAGCTCGTGGTCTTAAGACCCTCAGACATTGATTACGAACTTGTTTTCTATTCTTAATTCACAGAACAAGTTCATTATTGTTCAGCATTCATTATTCATTTCCATGTTATTATTATTACTACTTCCTATATCAATGAGCAATTGTTTTCTCACTCTTGCAATTAACACTGCAGCTAAAGTTGAGAAAGTTGACGAGACGTCTACTAGCAAAGGAAGGGCAAGATCTCCAAATGTTGAAGACTTATGAGAATTTTATGAATTATGTTAAAGACTTGTTTTTAATATGTGATGTATTTCGCAAACTTATGTAATAATTTTTAAGGTTAGATTACCTGGGATTTATTTTGAGATGATGATGTAACCCTTTAATGGGAAAGAGGATTGTTTAACTTATTTAAATTATATCTTTATCCTTTGTGATGGGTAGTTAGATATAATAGTTTTGATAAGTGAGCACCAAATCCTGTGGGAATGAAGTACCTGGATTTGGGGGTGTCACAGATATTCAGCAACAGGTCATCTTTGCACTACGGGCCAAAGATATTCAACAACAGGTCATCTTTGCACTACAGGCCAAAGATATTCAACAACAGTTCTTCTTTGTACTACAGGCCAAAGATATTCAACAACAGGTCATCTTTGCACTACGAGCCAAAGATATTCAACAACAGGTCATCTTTGCACTACGGGCCAAAGATATTAGTATCTCAAAGAAATATATAATCATTTTAGAATTTATATAAACAATAATTATAACCTTGTTGATCAATTCAGCTTTGCACTTAAGCTAAAGATATTTAATTATAAATTCAATGGTAATGATCATACCAGTCAACAATTCATCTTTGCACTACTGGCCAAATAGAACCCATAGTCACGATCATACCAATAATCTACCCATCTTTACACTCAAGTCAAAGAGAATATCATCATTAGAGTTATAAAAATGTTATATATGAAAATAAAAACAATATGATCAACAACTGCATTTAATTTCAAGAGTAAGATACATAAATCAATGATAATTTGGTCAAAAAAAGAAACCAATTTTGTCATGAATAGTACCCATGAATAGTAACTCGTGAATAATATCTCATGAATAGTAACCTGTATTCGTACATAGTACCGTATACGTAAATAATATCATTTACGTAAATAGTGTCATATACATGAATGGTGATGTATACGTTAATAGTAACCCCGACAGGAAAAATTAAAAATTCCATAATCAAACTCATATCAATATTTCGACATAATGATATTGAAGAAAATAATATCATTTAAGAAGAAAATAACATCCCTTACAATCCCTTACTATCCCTTACCAATATAATGACAATATACCTTACCTTAAAAGAGCAGTACTTCTGACTGGAATATCGGATATGACGTTGAAGGAAACTTGCACTGATTAGCAACTCTCAAAGTATCAAAATACTCACAAAATATGCTCGATAATATAGGGAGAGAAAACTTATGTTTCTGGTGTGATTTTCAATTCTAACTCAGCACCCTATTTATAAGAAAATTTTAGAACGCCAAAGAAGACTTGACCTGCTCCCTGATGGCTTTACCTACTATTATTCCCACCAACCATTTTTGAAATAAAATTTAGCACATTTCTTCACCAACCAAAGGTGGGGCCCACTCATTTTAGAATTTTCTACCAAAAATCATTTATAAACATAATTTTCGAATCAGTCACCTCTTAAAATTCATAACAAATCATACGTTAATTTTTAACGGTTCAAAATTTGTGGACATGTACTCAACTTATATATGTATAACATATCCAAAAATAACAACGATCCAACAGTCGGATTAAAAATTATAACTCACGCAATATATCTCAAGAACACTGATTTGATTTTTAATACCTCCAATCCAACAAAATACTGATAAAACACCTCAACATTAATTCCTTCATTTATAACCACGTAAAATAAATAAATCCATTATTTATATCCTCATCGAATAAATATTTCCTTATCAATAATTAATTATTCACAAATAATATTACAGAATCACAATAATGACAACCAGGCCGTTCCCAGAAAAGAGGGGGCTTTCCGATAAGGATTTCTCCTTACTGGCGTGCAATTAGGTGAGCAAACCTCTCCTTGACAGAACTTTTTAGACATTGCCAATAATGCTATCTAATAATATTATTCAAATAATATGAATTATTGATCTGATAATGGGAAATACTATGCAATGACAATTATTGAAACAATAATAATATAAAATATCAATGCAGCAATTATTGAATCAATGGAATAAAATATTGAACAATAATTACTATAACAATTATTGAGTAGTGCATTCTTACGTAAGAATTAATAATTCAAAAATACTATGCAATATTGTTTGCTACTATGCAACCACGCCAGACATCGTATTTTAACCACGGTATTCCAATAGTGTTAATGAGAATAACTATATCTTTGTTATTTATAAAAACTTAAACTTGTCGTTTTCTTCAATTAAACGCTTTTTACATTATGGTGCCCACAAATGGTTTAGCTTGTCGCATACGAATATTCCCAAAACAACAAGAATATTCCACGACTAAACGAATATTCCCCAACAACAATGAGTATTTTATAATCACTTGCATATTTTGTAAACTTTACGTATATCACCCTTAACTTTAAATTTTTATCAATTTAACCATTTACTATATAGGAAAATTGAATACTTTTATTTCATAAAATTCGGGGTCTTACAATCTCCCCTTGTTATAAAATTTCATCCCCGAAATTTACGTACCTGGTATTTCAATGAGTTGAGAATACCTTACTTTCATTTCAGATTCCATCTTCCCTGTCATCATGATTTCTCCATTGCTCATCTCCTGTATTTCAGATATCATTCTAGAATACAGCTTCAAAACAAAGGTTAATTGACATATCTCAATTTGTCAACTTAAGTAAGAAAATTTAGCTTAGGTAGGACACACACTAGCGAAGGATATTACTCATCTCACCCTTCCTAGTTCTAATCCCGGATCTCCGCCAGAGATCATATCCCTAAGCTCTGATACCAACTGTGACTCATGTCCCAACCGTGGACAGCACCTCACAATGGTACCTATCAGTTTCCCACTGTAGAATGGCGTCCCCCGGAGATTCTGGCTTCGGTGCATCCCACACAAGGAAGTCACCAGCGAGAGGCTCGGGGCTCTTTACTTATAGCTCTGATACCAACTGTGATGCCCCCAAAATAGGTTCAATCCAACCAACCTATTCTGAGTCGCCAAATACATGGTACAAAAAATAACTACAACTTTATTGCTACAATTGTCGTGCAAAATACAACAACACATATGTTATGAGTTTTGATACAAATATATACCAACTGTGACTCTGGACACCAACTTGGATATCACGTCACAATGGCACCTTACATAAAAGGCTGATCGAATAGCATGTTTTAGAAATTAAAATCTTTGGGAAATGCTCAAGAAAACCTTCGTACATGGGAGGCCATGCATCTAGGTTATGATAGATATCATATTCCCATAGAATTATCCTTGGTTGACCCAATAGACCCCAAAGAAAACGAGAAGATTACTATCATGTTCTTTCCAATGGTGAGTCTTCTCTTGACATATAACTATCTCCACTGTCTGCAATTGAAAATTATATTTCAACCAAACTCCAAGATCATATAGGTAGTGCTCGTAGATATACTCAAAGAAGTGGATGCACTAAACCACATCTTATGATAACATGAGGTTGTATATCATTAGACATCTTGTATGATAGTGGCAAAACACGCTTCCAAAGTTGGGTTCGCCCCACCCTATTCAGTTCACCAAAATTAAATATCAAATGACGTATACAATACGATACACTTATCTAAAGTTCTCAATAAAATTATTTCCATACTATTTAGGGAGAACCTCAACAGCTATAGACCACCGTTCTATTCCCCTATTATCCCCGCTCGACCCGGCACAACTCTTATTACCTAAAAGGAATTATGAAACAAAAGGGTGAGCACAACTAGCTCAGGAAAGAATATCATGACTAAAGATAATTAAATTGTCAATAGCCTTCATCAGTAATAAATCAGAGATTTATAACATATGGTAGATGATAAAACTTTTTAACCATAGTTGCAGTGGAACGAGCAATCCATTAGAAGAGTCAAATAGACAATAAAGTCTATTATCTTCTCCTTGTTAAAAGCCCACCAACAATGTTTTATTCCTGTAACATCAATCAACAGTTCCTGTCCACAATCATATGAATAACTCATAATTATATTTGTGGTTCTAAATTCCTCTTCTCATCCAGGACGAAGATAATTTACATCACATGTCTTTACCTGAAAAATCAAAGATCATGGTTATACCAAATTGCAGTTCCTGTTCATAATCATACTAATAAGTTCATCTTTGCATTATGGCCAACGATATTCATTAACAGTTCATCTTTGCACTATATGCCAAAGATATTGAGCAACAGGTCATCTTTGCACTACGGGCCAAAGTTATTCAACAACAGGTTATCTTTGTACTACGGGCCAAAGATATTTAACAACAGTTCTTCTTTGCACTACAGGCCAAAGATATTCAACAACAGGTCATCTTTGCACTACGGGCCAAAGATATTCAACAACAGGTCATCTTTGCACTACGGGCCAAAGATATTTATATCTCAAAGAAATATATAATAATTTTAGAATTTATATAAACAATAATTATAACCATGTTGATCAATTCACCTTTGCACTTAAGCTAAAGATATTTAATTATAAATTCAATGGTCATGATCATACCAGTCAACAATTCATCTTTGCACTATTGGCCAAAGAGAACCCATAGTCACAATCATACCAATAATCTACCCATCTTTACACTCAAGTCAAAGAGAAATATCATCAATAGAGTTATAAAAATGTTATATATGATAATAAAAACAATATGATCAACAACTTCATTTAATTTCAAGAGTAAGATTTATAAATCAAGGATAATTTTGTCAAAAAAAGAAACCAATTTTGTCATGAATAGTACCCGTGAATAGTAACTCGTGAATAGTAACTCATGAATAGTAACATGTATTCGTACATAGTACCGTACACGTAAATAATATCATATACGTAAATAGTACCATATACATGAATAGTGTCGTATACGTGAATAGTAACCCCGACACAAAAAAGTAAAAATTCCACGATCAAACTCATGTCAATATTTTGGCATAATGATATTGAAGAAAATAATATCATTTAAGAAGAAAATAACATCCCTTATAATCCCTTACAATCCCTTACTATCCCTTACCAATATAATGACAATATCCCTTACCTCAAAAGAGCAGTACTTCTGACTGGAATATTGGATATAACGTTGAAGAAAACTTGCACTGATTAGTAACTCTCAAAGTATCAAAATACTCACAAAATACGCTCGATAATATAGGGAGAGAAAACTTATGTTTCTGGTGTGATTTTCAATTCTAACTTAGCACCCTATTTATAAGAAAATGCTAGAACGCCAAAGCAGACTTGACCTGCTACCTGAAGGCTTTACCAGGTACTATTCCCACCCACCATTTTTGAAATAAATTTCAGCACATTTCTTCACCAACCAAAGGTGGGGCCCCCTCATTCTAGAATTTTCCACCAAAAATTATTTATAAACATAATTTCCGAATCACTCACCTCTTAAAATTTATAACAAATCATACGTTAATTTTTAACGTTTCAAAATTTGTGGACATGTACTCAACTTATATATGTATAACATATCCAAAAATAATAACGATCCAACGGTCGGATTAAAAATTATAACTCACGTAATATATCTCAAAACACTGATTTGATTTTTAATACCTCTAATCCGACAAAATACTGATAAAACACCTCAACATTAATTCCTTCATTTATAACCACATAAAATAAATAAATCCATCATTTATATCCTCTTCGAATAAATATTTCCTTATCAATAATTAATTATTCACAAATAATATTACAGAAACACAATAATGACAACCAGGTCGTTCCCAGGAAAGAGGGGGCTTTCCGATAAGGATTTCTCCTTAGTGGCGCACAATTATGTGACCAAGCCTCTCCTTGACGTAAATTTCTAGACATTGCCAATAATACTATCTAATAATATTATTCAAATAATATGAATTATTGATCTGATAATGGGAAATACTGTGCAGTGACAATTATTGAAACAACAATAATATAAAATATCAATGCAACAATTATTGAATCAATAAAATAAAATATTGAGCATTAATTATCGTAATAATTATTGAGTAGTTCCTTTCACGTAAGAATCAATAATTCAAAAATCTTTGCTCAATATCGTGTGCTTACTATGCAACCAATGCGCGTATTACTATATTTTAACCACCGTGTATTCCAACGATTGTTAATAAAGTAATAACTACGTAGTTATTTATAAAACTCAAACTTGTCATTTTCGCATCCGACATTTATTACATTATGGGGCCCACAAAAATGGTAGCGCAGTGTCGTCACGAATATTCCCTGACAACATGAATATTCCACGACCAAACGAATATTCCCCAACAACAATGAGTATTTTATAACCACTTGCGTATTTTGTAAACTTTACGTATATCACACTTAACATTAATTTTTTTATCAATTTAACCATTTACTAAATAGGAAAATTGAATACTTTTATTTCATAAAATTTGGGGTCTTACATGTTTGTACTGTATTGAGTTAATGACCAATGATTGACTGGATAAAGTTTAAAATTCATAAACCCTAATAAGAGATTAGAAACTCTAATCTCAGGATTAAAAACCCTAACGCCAAGTTAGGAATCTTAATTGTATACTAGGAAACCCTAATTTTAAAACCGAGAATCTTAAACCCTAATTAGGAAACCCTATTCCTAATTGGCAAGCCTAATGTGTTTATTAAATGTTAATATGATTAGTAAAATCTAATATAATTAGAAAACCCTAATTATAATTTAGAAATTTTAATTTTTCTAATTAAAACCCTAATTGGAAATTTTAGAAATAAAAATTGTAAAACCTAAGGGTTAAACCCTAAGGGTAAGATCAATTGTCAAGAATGCCTTTAAAATGATAATGCAAATGACCATAATGCCCTTTTTGTATTTTTATTAAGGTAACTTGTAAATCTTACCAAATCAAGAGTAGGTGACCAACTAGCTTGACTTTGTGACATAAAATCCAGCAATATCAGCCAGGAACATCAGATCTAAGTTATTATATCATCATATATATAGATTTGAGAGAGAGAAAATCCATAAAATTAGCCATTTTTCTCTTTAGCTCTCATCAACTCCTTCTCTCTCCCAAACCTCCGAAATTCTAAATTAAATCAGTCACATAAACAGCCCCTAGATCACCCAAGAACAGATTGGAAAGCAATAATCAAAGATTGAACTAGAAAGGTATAAACCCTAAGTCCCTATTTGATCTTATTTAGTAAGAAATTTTTTGTGTTTATGTGTTTAATCATGTGTTATAAGATGTTTTTAGATGATCCATGTTGATCCATCATGGATCCATAGCATCAAATGCATTAAAAATAAAGTTTTTCAAAAACTATTCTTGAACTAAAAATGTTGTCTGACAACCATATGTTAGTGGCCGTAGATCGTTGTCTATTAATGTTTTGTGTTGTTTTAAGCTTTGGATGTGTAGTATGTCATGAGTACTTTGATCTGGAACAGGAATCATAACTATTGGATGTTCAGATTATGAGTTATAAACGGTCAAAACTCGTTGACCGGGCATGACCGGTCAAATTCTGGGTAACCTAGAAATGGTTTTCAGCGTCTGACAAGATTTTGTAACGTCCAGATCTGTCAAAATTTGTGTGTTTTAGTGATGTGTTTGTAACTAATTTATAGCCTATTATGTGGAATCTGAACCGTGCCTTTAGATCTCTTAAACAACAAGCTGATAGAATGTAGTGGATGGTCAAACTTGACCATCCGATCACGATTTGCATTTAAGGGATTTTCCAGAAACCGTTAGAACATTGCTTCTGACAGCCTTTGACCGAGTGATAAATTATGCTTCTGTTGTTTTTGGACTGATATGGTGATGTATATATGTTCCTTGACATGTGAAGTATAGATTGAAACCTTAATAACAACATATTGATGATTAGAACACTAAGATTAGTGAGCTTGAAAGTGGTACCTTGAGATTGTCTGGGTTTCTGGGTAACCCAGAAAACCCAAATGATGTCTGACAGCTACTTTGGGGCGTTGGATCTTGCTGGTAGATTAAGTTATGAACTAAATTATTGTTGATACTTGTAGTGTTACATAAAAACTACAAGGTCGAGTTTCAAGAAAGCCCAGAACATGAATGTACATAGAATTACAACCGGTCAAACCGAGACCCTTGTGAACTAAGCTGTCAGTGTTCTTGAGCTCAAGAACACCAACAACGACGCTTAGTGTCGCTATAGGCTATAGTGATGGTTTTTAATATTTTTAATTTCTATTTTTTCAAAAAATATTTTAAAAAAAGAAATTTATTCTAAAAAATTATTAAAAATGGTTTTAAAAATTATTTTAAATTATGAAAAATAATTTAAAATAATTTTTGACTATTTTTAATATTTTTCATTAATATTTATAATTATTTAAATATTAATGGTATTTAATTTATCTAATTAGTATATTAAATAATTTAGAGAAAAATGATATTAATATTATAAAAAACCATTTTAAATAATAATAAAGTATTTAAAAATATTTTGAGTTATAAAATGTAACTTTTAATATTTTTGGAGAATTTTCACTAAAATTTAATATTAATGATTTTTAATTTATTTAATTTTTATATTAAATAAATTAGAGAAAAATGATTTTAATATTATAAAAATCATTTTAAATGAGAATAAAGTGTTTAAAAATATTTTGAATTATAACATATAATTTTCAATATTTTTGGAGAATTGTCATTAATAAATTAATATTAATGATATTAGATTTATTTAATTATTATATTAAATATATGAATTAAAAATGATTTTATTAATTTAAAAATCATTTATAAATGATGAAAATGATTTAAAATATTTTAAGTTATAATTAATAACTTTTAAAATTTTGATAATAATTTCATTAATATTTAAACATTAATGATGGAGGGTTTAAAAATGATTTTAATTAATATAAAAATCATTTAAGTAGAATATCGGGTGATTTAAAATTATTTTAAGTTATTATAAATAACTTTAATTTTTTGACAAGTATGTTATTAATATTTTAATATTATTAAATATTAATGTTGATTGATTTATTTGATATTTAAATCATTTAAAAGTGATTTCAGTGTTTGAAAAATTATTATAAATTATAATAAATGTTTGAAAATTATTAAAAGCTTCCGAAAAATATTATAAAGGATATTTGACTTATCTAAAATAATATTGAAGCTTTGAGACCGAGTTTAGTTGACAATATAAGTGTTAATTATCGGATAGGGTGACCAGTACACCGAGAATAGACCGAAGTCCAACCAGATTGAACTAGTTAGACTTGATAAGTGTTTATATAAGTTATAAACACTAATGTGGCTATGTGGTAATGTGTCTAAGAGAAGTATTGACTGTAAATTACAGTGTTATGTGTTGTGATGTAATGTGTTAATTGTAAGACCGCTATTGTGAATATAGGTCTTATGAACGCAGATAAGTATATTGTGTAGCAGTAATCAACGCGGAAGGCAAATTTCCTAACTCAACCATGAGTTATATCTTTTCAATTATTATGGTGGTTAATTATTGTTGATTTGGCCACATTTGAGAATTTATTGTTGATTATTCGTAGTTAGTGCATGTTTATTAATTCAAATTAAATTAGTGATTCTGAGAATATATATTTGTAGAATAATTGTTATTGGATATTCACATCCGTAGAATCTATTAGTGATTGTAAATAGTATAGATAATTCTTATCTATTGTTGAATCGTGATGAGAAATGTCTTAGCTAATTATTCTGGCTAGACGAACATTTGTTAAAACTTGATAGTTTCGAGAAGATAAGAGAAGAGAATTCAATTATTATTGATAGATCAATGCCAACTATTTTGGCTAGATCGGAAAAGAAAACTTGATAGGTTTGAGAAGAGAAGAGAAGAGAAGTGATTAGATATTGAAATCATTGTATTTCGTTGTTAAATCAAATTTTGATTTAAAGACTGAGAAGAACAACCTTTTATATAAAGGGAACATTTTTGGTCGTAAATTCGGCCTTTGAGCGCGTTTTAAGTATTATGCATAATATAGGGTATAATAAAGCTGATCACTTGTTATACTTGCAAAGGGGTATGATTTAATTTTTATGATTATCTGATACACCTGCGTATATATCAAAGTAAATCTTTGATATCTACCCGAGAAGAGAAGTTTTAGATCCTTTTTGATCACTCAGCATAAATCTAGAAAACATTCCACTTTGTTATTGCATAGAATTGATTCTTGATTATTCATTAGAATATCGTAGAAACTTTGAAAGTGTTGTACTCTTTCATTATAAAATTATTGTGCTGCATAGATTGTGTGAAGACTTGTTAGAAATTGGAGATTTGTTCAGTTATTTCAAAGTTCCCCGAACTTTGGTGTCATTCTATCGAAATGGATAGTCCGTTATTCTTGAATCTTATATATTCATTGTATGTCTTAACTTGCGGGGCAAATTTGTTACTCACCCTTGCTAAATAAAACTTTTCATCTAAGGATGAATTGGCAGGAGATGCTGTGAAAGACAAAGGCAAAGGCATAGTGATAACTAGTTATGAATAACATTATTATTATTATGTTCTGTTTGTAAACCCTTTTTGTGTATTTAAAGGGTAAGTTTGTAATGTAAAGGTTAAAGAACCTAGGTAATGTATTAACTATAATAGTTAATCTAGTATATGTTTCTATTCATCAATGAATGGGTAGTTAGATATTATTACATTGTGGATCGTGAACACCAAACTCGGGAGTCAGGTAACCTGGATTTGGGGGTGTCATAGATATCAAAGTTTATTGAAATGCTATGTGTTAAGCTTTAATATTAGAATGTTTAAGTTAAACCTTAAATATTTAAGAAATTTAGTGGTGATCTAATAAGCATATATCTTAAACAGAAAATGCCTCCTAAAAGAAGACAATCATGCCAACAACAACCTCCCGATGGGTCTACTAACAACAACAATAACGAGGCCAATGCTAACCCAGTTCAGTAGTTGGTGACCTTGTTAACAAGAGCACTTGCGAATCAGCTGTAAGCTCAAGTCACGACTTTCAAGGACTTTAATGCGGTTGGACCGCCAGAGTTTCAAAGGTTTATGAATCCAGTTAAAGCCCAAACCTAGATCATGGAAATGGAAAAGGTTTTCGACGTTGCCAAGGTCAATGTGGATGAAAAAACTGCTTTCGCAACATTTATGTTGAAATATGAAGCTAGTTATTGGTGGCAGATGAATAAGGTTTGTGGGGGACAAGGAATAATAGCTTGGGATAGGTTCAAAGTAATTTTTTTCAACATGTACTTTCCAATAAGTTCCCAGAACCAGATGGAAGTTCAATTCTTGGAAATAAAGTAAGGAACCATGTATGTGCCAGAGTATATAACGAAGTTTAATGAGTTAGAAAGGTTTGCTTTATAGCAAGACAATACAGATGAGCGTAAGGCGAGAAGGATTGAACAATGGTTGAAGCCCTGGCTATATAGCAAGGTTTCAATGTTTCGGTTAAATACATTTGTAGTAGTACTAGAAAAGGCAATTATCGCAGAAGGTGAAAGCGATGCCTTAACCAAGTATAATCAAGAACAGAAGAAGAGGTAAAATGAGATTGAAAACAAGGCTGGTGGAAGCAAAGTGGAAGTAATAACTAGAAGAGGAAGTGGAATGACAGTCCAAATGCAGGAGGACAGTAAGGAAGTCAGCAAAATAAGAAGTTTAAAGCTTGTGCTACTTGTGGGAAAAATAACACTGGTTTATGTCTGAAGGGTAAGCGAGTGTATGTTAATTATGGCCAGGAGGGTCACATTGCGCCAAATTGTTTTAGCCCAAAGAAGGGAGCTTGTTTCACTTGCAGGTTGTAGGATCATATGGCTCGTGTTTGCCCTAGAAAGATAGCGGGAGGTGCAAATAGAAGCAAGGGAAGTAACAGCGCTGGTACGTTAACTATCATTGGGCCAGTGTCATCAAACCAACTAACTGCTAGAACTTTCAATATGACCATACAAGATGCTGTGAAGTCAAAGGATGTGGTGTGAGATATCATTTCGATCAATGGTATTAATGATTATGTGTTAATTGATTTAGGTGCTACTTGTTCATTTATATCTAATGATTTTGCTAAGAACTTAGATTTGCTTCAGGAATAATTATATTTTCCTTTAAGCATAGAGATTGCAAGTAGGGGATTGATTTTTCTTAGGTTTATATACAATAATTATAGAGTGAATATAAAGGACCACGAGATGGTGGTGGTTTTGATACCGATTATGCTTGGGGAATTTGATGTTATACTAGGAATGGATTGGTTATTCAATTACGGGGCAGTAATTGAGTGCCAAAAGAAATGTGTTAACCTTATGACTCCATCAAAGGTGGTGTTTTATGGCAGCAAGTCGCCTAGGCAATTGAGTTGTCTGACTGTGATGAAAGCCAAGAAGTTACTGAGATAAGGATGTGTAGGATACTTAGCCTACATAGTTGATACTCTCAAGAAGAGTGTGAAGTTAGAAGAGATACCGGTCATTAAAGATTTTGTAGATGTATTTCCACACGATTTTCTTAGACTACCGCCTGATAGGGAGGTTAAGTTCATGATTCATCTAGCGCTAGGAACGACCCCAATATCTAAAACCCCATATAGAATGGCCCCAGTAGAGAAGAAGGAGCTGATGGTGCAGTTGCAAGAATTACTAGACAAGAAATATATCCAGCCGAGCATATCGCCGTGGGAAGCGCCAATGTAATTCTTTAAAAAGAAAGATGTATCGATTCGGCTCTGTATTGATTATAGGGAATTGAATAAGGTCATGATTAAAAATAAATACCCATTACCGAGAATTGATGACTTGTTCGATCAACTGAAGGGAGCTAGGTACTTTTCAAAGATAGATTTAAGAAGTGGACATCATTAATTGAAGGTAAGGAAGGAGGATGTACCAAAAACGACATTCAGAACTCGGTATGGTCATTACGAGATTCTGGTTATGTCATTTGGTTTAACCAATGCACCTGCAATGTTCATGGATTTGATGAACAGAGTGTTTAAACCTTTCTTAGATAAATTTGTAGTGGTGTTTATTGATGATATACTGGTGTACTCTAAAACTAAGGAGGAACACGTTGAACACTCAAGGGTAACATTGGAGACATTAAGAAGAGAGAAGTTGTACGCTAAATTTTTAAAGTGTGAGTTTTGGTTAAGACATGTGCAGTTCTTGGGCACGTTATTAACAAGGATGGAATCTCGGTAGATCCATCGAAAGTTGAAGCTGTAATAAACTGGGATCAGCCAAAGATACCGTCAGAAGTAAGAAGTTTCTTGGGATTGGCAGGTTATTATAGGCATTTTATTCTAGATTTTACCAAGATCGCAACTCCGTTGACAAATTTAACTAGGAAGGCAATTAAGTCTTTTTGGACGGAGAAGTGTGAGGAGGGATTCCCAGAATTAAAGAAGAGATTGAGTTCAGCACCTATGTTGTCATTGTCTGATGATACAGGGAATTTTGTGGTATAAAGTGACGCATCGCATAAAGGACTAGGTCGTGTGCTTATGCAAAATGACAGGGTTATTACGTATTCATTGCGTCAATTAAAGGATTATGAGAAAGGGTATCCGACTCATAATTTGGAGTTGGCTGCGATAGTGTTTGCTCTAAAGATCTGGAGACACTATTTGTATGGAGAGAGGTGTGAGATATATACAGACCATAAAATTCTGAAGTATATCTTTATACAAAAGGATTTGAATATGTGACAGAGAAGATGGCTAGAGTTGATTAAAGATTATGACTGTGAGATTCTTTATCATCCTGGCAAGGAGAATGTTGTTGTCGATGCCTTAAGTAGAAAGGGTCGGGAGAAATTAATGATGTTAACTGCTCAAGAAAATCTTATAGCAGAAATGGCCAAGATAGAGTTGGAAATTAAATATCTGACAAAATCAGATGAAAAATTTTTCTAGATGGGGAGTAGTTTAATTTTGGTGGATAAGGTAAGGAATGCACAACTTCGAGATGAAAATTGTGAAAAGATAAAACAAAAAGTGTCTAAAGGTGAAGAAAACAAATTTAAAGTTGATTCGGAAGGGTTACTTCAATTTGAAGGGAGAATTTGGGTTCTGCCAATACCAAAAATTAAAGAGAAAATTTTGAGTGAGGCTCATAACTCACGATATTTGATTCACCATGGAAGTACAAAATTGTACCAGGATCTCAGACATTATTTATGGTGGTCGAATATGAAAAAGGATGTTACTGAATGTGTAACGAAATGCTTAACATGTCAGAACGTTAAAGCTGAACAACAAAGGCCAAGTGGATTATTGCAACCGCTAGAGATACTGGAGTGGAAATAGGAGCATATCACAATGGATTTTATGGTAGGTCTTCCAACGAGTCAGCAAGGATATGATGTGATTTGGGTGATTGTGGATCGATTGACGAAGTCATCACACTTTTTGCCAATCAAGATTAGATTTAACCTAGATTGGTTGGCAAAACTGTAAGTGAAGGAAATTATATCAAGACACGGTGTCCTAGTGTCCATTGTATCAGATAGAGATCCATGTTTCACATCAAATTTCTGGAAATGACTACAGCAATGCTTGGGAACACAGTTGTGAATGAGCACAATATATCATCCTCAAACCGATGAACAAAGTGAGAGAACAATCCAGACATTGGAGGATATGCTTAGAGCATATATTATGGATTTTAAAGGGAATTAGGATGACCATCTATCATTGGTTAAATTTGCCTATAATAACAGTTATCACGCAAGTATTGGCATGCCGCCTTATGAAGCGTTGTACGACAGGAAATGTAGAACTTTGTTATGCTGGGACGAAGTTGGTGAACGTCAACTATTAGGTCCTGAATTGGTATAGCAGATTGTCAAAATCGTCAAGGTGATTCGGGAAAGATTGATAGTTGCACAAGATAGACAAAAGAAATATGTTGATCAACACGGCCAGAATCAAGAGTTTGATGTCGACAGTTTTGTTTTCTTGAAGGTATCTCCCTATATAGGGAAAATCCAGCTTGCTAAGATGGAAAAACTAAGCCCTATGTTTATAGGAACTTTTGAAGTGCTAGGATGAGTTAGTGAAGTGGCATATGAAGTAGCTCTACCTTTGAAAGTAGAACGTACTCATAACATTTTCCATGTTTTGGTATTAAGACCATATAAGCTAGATTACAAACATGTTATAGAATATGAACCGTTACAGTTTGAAAAAGACTTGTCTTATAAAGAAATTCCAATTCAAATAGTTGATAAGAAAGAGTAGGTTCTCAGAAACAAAATAATACTTTCTGTTAAGGTAATTTGGAGGAACCATAATGCTGAATAAGCTACGTGGGAACTTGAAGACGTCATGATGAAAAATTATCATTAGTTAATTGCTTAATGTTTGTATTACAATTTCGGAGATAAAATCTTGTTAAGGAGGGAAAAATGTGACGAATTAATTTATTGAGTTATGATTATGGGAATAAGATGTGACACCCCAAAATTTGGACCTCCACATGGTCACTCGAATTCGGTTCATCACGTTCTCATGGTAAAACCATAATAACTAAAATAACGTATACACAACGGAAAATCTACTTTAAAATAATATACAATGATTTATTATAATTATTCCCCCAAGTCTCGCAACCTACAGTACTTAATAGATTACATAATAGTATCGAATAAAGACCTAATACACAATCCTACTTAAGTTTAAACATAGTCCACAAATAGTCTTAGCATAATATAATAGCTTTAAACATAAAAAGAACAAGCTAGTCGATAGCCTTGCCCTTGCCCTTGTCTGTTCCAGAGATACCTCCCTGTTCTTCCTTAACTGAAAGGTTTTAAATAAGCAAGGATGAGCACAAATTGCCCAGTAAGTAATATACAACAAGGGTGTAGGATATAATATCACAAGGTTTGAAATATCGAAGGGTTATTTCTAGGATAGTTCAAAGTGTCAGAATAACATCGTGAATAAGGGATATAACAATTCAGTATAAATCAACAGATATATATGAATTCAACGGCTAACAATGTATCTAACTAGATAAGCAATTTATACTGAGCATTCACTAAGGACCATTGAACTTTCACTAGAGTTACCAATATTAAACCGATAACCAAAAATATCAAGTACTATAGATGATCAGTCTACAATACTTTACGTTATGCATAACACCACAATAATATTTATTCATGTGTTGGGGTTTCCAACAACATACACTCCCCTTACCAAAAGGGTTGTCCAACTCAATTTTCAAGATTTCCGCACCAATCAATTGGTTTGGACAGTTTTATTATAAACATGCATATAGTCTAGCCGAATCAAATGGCATTGACTCTTTCACAATATTCAAGGGCAATACCAATTTCAACATGAATGATAGCTTTCACAAGGGTTTAACATACTAGCTCATTTGAATGAGAAAGTAATGTAACTTGTATTCAAAGGGATAAGCTTTTGGTATTTGTCAAATAATAATACAAGGGTTAGGATACTTGCACAACATAATTTGAGTAAAGTTAGAGAAAACTTACCTTATCAACACTTTCGAATCCTATTTATAACGCATTATATGTTCAAGATGTTAATTAGCTAACAAAGTCTTTAATCAAGCTTGACACGAGACTAGTATGCACATATGGTACAAAATTAGTTTATAAGTCATCATGAATCAAATACTTAGTTACTTCACAAGCAAATCAAGAATGCTCGAGGTTAAGACCTCCTACTCATGGACTTTTTATTTCAATGCAACACCGACTTATCAACTAACCATCACACATATATATGTACATCAGTAGGTTTTAGATAACATTTAGCATCATAAGTATCATGTAAGTTACTTTCCAAAAGTCAGAACTCATTTTTTGGGATTCCAGATCATAGCAATTGCGTGCTGTAGCTAAGCATAGGACCGAAGCAAATGCAAGGCCATTCCGACCAAGCCAAGATGCATTTCTTTGCCTTGTGGTCTCTATTTGGCTTGAGCACACAATCATATTTTGTCATGTTAAAGGCTTTCGCATGCTTCTTAGATCAATCTAGGTCCCTTCATGCATAACATGGTTCTAAGTTCGATCATTTCAACAATTTAAGATCATTCAAGGTCATGAAACCACAAAGTCTAGCATGCTTGCTTTCTAAACATACAAGATAGTTATAAAAATCATATTAGGCATGCTTGTGTGTATTCATAACACATACGTGAAACTAACACTGCTATAGTTGAAAATAGGCTTCGTTTATGCTTTTCTTGAAATGTGATACACAAGCATGGTATATATACTTTTATGCTACATGAGTGAGTCTAAGAGAGTCATTAAATATGATCACAAATGTCAGATTCTAGTCTTCAAGATATCATTACACTATTCATATTCTAAACTTACTAATAGGTTCAACATGTTCATGTTTCTTTGTTAATCACATAAACACAAGCTAAAGGTTTATTCATGCATTTCCAAGTCATACTCACATGCTTTCAAAGTCAGAATATAAACCATGTAGAAATCATGCATGCTAGCTCACTAGGCTAAGCTTCTTATTAAAAATATTTCTAACATAAGGCTTAACAAGTTTGATCATGCTCAACGGACTATGTACACTATAACATGCTCATCTATGTGTAAAATCAGTCATGTATAGCTTACTAGGTTCACAATTTGTAGAACATGATTTTTAACATAGTTGGTTTTCAAAACTTAAGGTTCAAATCTCCATTTAAACCATATGTCTCCATTAATCATGCTCACATTAGGTTAACATATCCATATATACATCATACACATGCTTACATGTTAGCTTGAGTCAAAACAACTAGCTATTCGTAATCAGAATTGAAAACAGATTGCTCAACTGAAGTTAAGAAGAATGCCAATAGCAATTGCCATAATACACTGCAGACGCTACGTTCGTTCAAAAGGAGCAATCTGCTTGAGCAAATGTCTAGCCAAATCTCAAAATTTATTCACCAAATGGATTCTAGACACTCATAAACCAATTGTAACATATTTATATGATCATATAACGTCTATATAACCAATACCCATCTTCATTAACATATAATTTAATGAATTCAAGAATTTGAATTTCAAGACTCAAGACTCCATTTTTACAGAGAATGAAATAGAAGCAAGGAAAAGGGATTATACCTCTGCAATGTGAAAGAACTTGCTATTACTTGAACTCTTAAACTCTTAAGGATGCTTTTATGCTCTCAATTCTCACCTAGAAATTCTCAACACTTGGAAAAATAGAAGGAGAGCTCTCATTTATAGAACACGCATTAACCATGTCAAGCCATTGCCCAAGAATTCAAACTCATGGATTAAGGGATTGCATGAAGTATAAGAAGGAGTTGGTAATTAGTTGTCAGATTTCATCATCAGCAGCACCGCCCCCCCCATGATCATCACGCCTAGCAAGCTTGGAAGAAAATATGAAGAACATAGGCCTAGCCTTTTTCTAGTACACGTGAATGAGAAATGAGAGGTAAATGGGACAATCTTTTTGGGACAATCCAATATAACTAGCATTCTTGTAAACCCCTACACATTCTCATTCTTATGCTATATTTTTAATACACATCTCAACCATGTATTATAACTAAATGTCACAATATGCTTTAATATTTTAAGATAGTAGATGTTATGCAACATACATATAATCCATGTACATTTTATCAAAATGATATATTTTAATACCTACCCACATACATATTATCACATAGATAATGTATTTATAACATATAGTTCCAATATATTTAATTACAATGTTCATACAATATAGTTTTATAAGACTTAATATATAGTCACACAATGTCACACTACACTATATAATATATTATTGCTCATATGCACATAATCATCAATATAATATTATTATATTAATAACTCACTTAATTATGTTAAATAAATAACCATGCTCTTCCTTAATTAATTAACACTAATATTAATTAATCTAACCATTTATGGGTTTTCCATAATCATTACTTATCTATATAATAATCACTTATTATTAATAATTGCCAAGAAATCAATATTCCACCACTGCCATTATCAATTAAATAACAATTAATAATCACATATTAACCGACCTTATTAATATCAATTAAAACTCCCTAAATATACTACAACAACACTTAACAATTAATATTACTTAATTGCTCATCTCATAATTTCTTCGCCGCTTATCATTACTATTAGTATTTCCATCACCATGCCACACAAGGCTTTCAACGAGTTTACCACAAACTCCCTGTATTCTCAACTATTTAATTATTTAATATAATTGAGTTATCTCATTTCATAACACGAAATTGTTCATATTCAAATAAATACTCATATCCATTAATATATTTATTTAATAATATGCGGAAATTCTCGGGTATTACACAAGATCCTTTCAAGGAGGGAAGGATGTAACAAACGAGAATTTTATATGTGATTTAAAAATATTTATTGGGTTAAATTAATATTTTAATTGATTTATTTATTGAGATAAATAAATATTGATGAAATAATTGTGCAATAATTTAGTTAAAGCAATAATTTAGTTAAACTCGTGTTATAATAATAAAATTAATGTTTGATAATTTTATGATTTGAAGATTTAATTTAATGATATAATTAAATTAAATGATTATAATATCGTTCTAATCTAATTTAATAATTAAATTAGAGATTTATTAGTTTGTTAAATAAAATTATAATTTATTATGGGAATTATAATTATAAGGCAAATGTTAATTTGATTTATGATTTAGTTAAACTAATTAATTAGGGGTGTGACAAGTTAACTATAATATAAGGAAAATATAAAAATAAATTAGAAAGCCTAAGGTGCAACCAAACAAGGCCTTGAGGCTCTTGGGTGTTTTAACTGATGAAACTCATCGTTTGTATAACTGATGAATGTGGTATTATATGTATACATCAGTTTTTTTGTTTTCCATACTACTATTCCAAGAGGCTGAGAGATAGAAAAAAATAACAAAAAGAAAGGAAGAGCTTGAGAGTATTGTTTGAGAGATTTGAGCAACAAGATTAAAGGTTCCAAGGAGAAGGGGGAGTAGACAGACCATTCTAATCAACTTTGCTAAACATAAAATCAAAGGTTATAATACAATTGTAGTTCTCTGTATTTAATTTTGTTAAAGAATTAGGTTGAGTAAGTTTTCTGTAGTTGTTAGTTATGAGCAAATTGATAAATAAATGTTGTGCATATGATGATTGGATATTGATTAGATGATAGTTAGAAACTATTTTCTGTAAGAAAATTCATAAAAATTATGTTTTGTGTTTTGTGTTTTGTTGATATATATATATATAAACACACACATATAACATGTATGATTTTGAGGCCAAAATTGATGTTCGGTTCTTATGATAATCTGTAAATTGATTTCAGAATATGTTAGTATGTTGAATTACAAAAAGAATGCAATTGAAATGACTTAATTTGGTTAAGAAACAAAGATTTGGTGCTTGATTTTGCTAAATATGTTGAAATATGAAGAAAACTAGTAAAAACATGATTTTTTTCCATAAAAGTTGATTTTGTATGATGTTTATATTATTAGAATCATGACATGCATGCTTGGTGTTGTGGTTAACAAATTTATAGTTTATGGGTTTGTGAACTTCTGCTTAATTAGGAAAAATTGGGTTGTTTGGGAGTGAACCATGAAGCAAGGTATGCAATCCAGACATTGGCATAGTTGTCTTTGGTACCAAAGGCGAAATGGCGAGTGCTGCTCACGAGCATTCTCAGGTATGGAGTACTAGCTAATTTGCTGGCCAAGTGCAAGGCTTAGGGTAGCGCTTGTTGCTCCCCTCTCCGAAAGCGAAACAATTTATTTTTTTTAGTTTTAGTCCATGACGTGTTGGCCTAACCTAGTCTAAGGTGAATGATAATGTGTTAAACATGTAATGAAGTTCCATAACAGATTGTAAACATATATTTGATGATTTTATATTAAAAAGATAATGATTTAGAAAACTTTAACTTGTTATTTGATTAAGTCTTGAGATGTTATTTAAGCATGATGATGCCTTACTAGATTTATGATTTCAAACCTGTAAATGGTGTTACTGATTGGAATATGAGATAGAATAACGAGATAAACTTGAATGAGAATTAAACCTATAGGGTTAATATTAATTTAGCTGATCGGTATTGCGATTTCAATGGTATATGTAGGGTATTTGGCGAATGTTTATTATAATTGTGTAGCTTACATACGAGGCAAGTTCCTAAACCTTATTTCTTTATGTAGCAAGATCTTTGCCCTATCTTATTTATTATTGTTATGCAAGTATCTTTTCGCTAGGCAAGTTTCATGGCTCAAGTTGTTTGTTCCTATTGAGGGAGTTTTTAATCATTGTTTCTTATTAATTCAAAGCTTGAGATGTTCATTATTTCAAACGAGACTTTCTAATTCCTTTGAAGATAGTCTATTGTATATACAATGTTTTATTCAACTATATATTGTTGAGATTCCATTCTTGTCTTAAATATTGTTACTCAATACCTAGTTATTGTATCGAACTTCAAGTGGCTAGTGAAACTTTATTGATTTAACTAGTCTATAGTTGATGAGTGTTCTAAAATTCTAGAACCATTGTTAAGCTAATCCAAACTAAACTTTCTTTAGTGAGAAAATCCTAAAGTCAGACTGAGATGAACAACCGTCCGTATAGTCTAATGACTGTTAAAGGTTGAGGTAGAAATACTTAGTAACCTTGGGACATAGTTCATGGTCTTAAGACCCTCAGATATAAATCTCAAACTTGTTTCCTAATATTGTTTCAAAGAATAAGTTCTTAATTATTCAGTATTCATTTGTTTACTCTTATGACTATTCCTATTGTCATCATTATATTGTGAGCAATTGTTTGCTCACTCTTGCATATAACATTGCAGCTAAAGTTGAGAAAATTGACGAACCGCCTTCTAGCAAGGGCAGGGGTAAGATGTCCAAATGATGAAGACTTATTTGATTTTACTTAACTGAATTTCTATTATGATACTTATTTAATTATGATGTATTCCACAGACGTATGTAATAATTTAAGGTTAGATTACCTGAGATTTGTTTTAAGATGATGTAACCCTTTAATGGGGAGGATTATTATTTTAGTTGTTTGATTTATGTCTTTTTCCTTGATTATGGGTAGTTAAATGTAATTGTTTTGGATTGTGAGCAGCAAATCCTGTGGGAATAAAGTACCTGAATTTGGGGGTGTTACACTATCACCATATATTAAATTAAATACACTTAACATATTATTTTGATTATGTCATTAACTTCTTAAATAATTATTCTTCCTTTTTATGGTGTGACCCTTTAGGTTCTTCATATTAAAACGGTTGTGAATAAATCAATTTGAATAATTTTAATCTCATTTAAATAAATAAATTAAACTATTAATTTATTTAAATAAATAATATTTATTCTACAATAAGGATAAGTCTCCTTAGAGATTAACGACTTTTCATATAATATAGATTTCAACATCAATTATAAAAGAACCACTGAGTAAATTGTTACCCTACAATTCAATCCTTCCACCATACAATGTCCCAATTAAATATAAGACATAGAATTACTGTCAAGTCTTATTTTATTTAATTATATGTATTTTGATTCCCAAATGCACAACTCCGAATAAATACAAATTAGAAACTACTTTCTAATTTCATTCCACCTTGGCCAAGGATTCCTAGATTGTCATTTATCGAATCCCATAGGACATATCTCTTCTTTTACTTGAAGCGGTAGATTCTTTATTGATCATTATTATCTCCATATAGAGCTCATTATACTCAAGCATACCCTTTGATATACCATGTGACACCCCCAAATCCAGGTACTCCATTCCCACAGAATTTGGTGTTCACTATCCAAAACCATTTCATCTAACTACCCATAACAAAGGGTAAAGGCATAATTTAAATAACTCAACAATAATCTTCCCATGAAAGGGTTACATCATTATAAAACAATCTCAGGTCATCTAACCTTAAATTTATTACATAATTCTGCGGAATACATCATAAAATAAAACAAGTCTGATAACATAAAATATTTAAATAAATAAATAGATCTTCAACACTTGGACATCTTGCCCTTTCCTTTGCTAGTAGATGGCTCGTCGACTTTCTCAACTTTAGTTGTAGTGTTAAATGCAAGAGTGAGCAAATAATTGCTCACTGATATAAAGAGTAGTAATGATAACAACATGAGAATGAACAACGAATGCTGAATAATAATGAACTTGTTTAACCAATCAAAAATAGAAAACAAGTTTGAACTTTAATATCTGAGGGTCTTAAGACCACGAACTATGTCCCTGATATTTAGGTATTATTTGTAATAACCCAATATTTTCAATAAGAAATTTTGCGTATAAATTTTTTTTATATATAAAGGTGGGAATATGTGCAAAGTAAAGTAAATGTATATATATATGTGATAAATAAAATTATTTATTAGATGAATAATTGTAAATAAATTCTTTTTATGAATTATCCATCATTATATATTATATTCTTATAATAAATTAATTTTGTAATAAAATATTTATTATTTATTTTCCATGAAAATATGATTATGGTATATATATGATATGTTTATTAGGATTATTATGGTATGTATTTTATTATATTAGTTAAGTTAATTATTTTAACTTAATTAATAATGGTATATATGAAGGATATGTCAGATATGGATTCAAAACCCTAATTCTAGATTCTGAATAAGGAATGAGAATAAAAATATAATATTATTTATATTTCAATGCTATAAACAAACATGATATGTGTGTAATGTTAATTTGTGGAACAGTTATAGTGAAACAGTACAAAACCCAAGCATTACTGATAAACTATAGTACAAAAGTCAATTATGACTGTAAGATTTGCTAAGTTGTGTGTTATGTAATTAATGACCATTATTATGTTTAATGTTAATTAGGTAAACTCTAATTAATATTTAGAAACCCTAATTACTAAATTAGAACCCTAATTGCTAAGTTATAAACCCTAATTATTAATTTAGCAAGCTTACTGGTAATTAGTAAATTATAAAGCCTAATTTACAAGTCTTAAGTGATTAGGAAACCTAATTTAATTAGGGAGCCCTAATTCACATTTTTAGAAATTAAGATTTCCATTTTAGCCCTAATTATAAAATCTTAGAAATTGAGCTTATGAAACCTTAGGGTTAAACCCTAAGGGTCAAACCCTAAGGGTTAAGATAAATTGCCAAGTTTGCCACTAAAAGTAAAAGCCAAATGACATAATTGCCCTTCTTGCATTTTTTATTAGATAACTTGTATAGGTTTCCATAACTTTAGTTGGTGACCAACATAACCTAGCCATGTGCCTATAAACCAAATATCTCAGCAATCTTGCATCACCATACATTGAATTCAAGTATTATGTAACGCCCCCAAATTCAGGTACTTGAAACCCAAATTCAGTGCTTTACGATACCATTTCTATAAGTAGAAATATTACTAATAATAATAACAATAATATAAATTTCAAACTTAACTTACATTTATCAAAGTCTAATCCCAAGTACGCAACCTTTACTACATTCTTTACATGATATATAATACATATCATTATCTTAATAAAGTCTAACTATTACAAAAGATATCAATAGTCATATTCTGTTTTCTTTCCCTTTTCACTTGTTCTTGCCTGAACCTTCAAGTTGATCACGCTTAGCTAGAAACATTTAAATTTAAAGCAAGAATGAGCATTTGGGTGCCCAGCAAGTAATAACAATTATAAATATAATTAGCTGAAAGAATTAAATGTTTTCTTTGCATATCACTTCTACAACAGATCAATAGTTGTGAAGTAAACTGAACCAATCATAACCATATATTTTTTCTGTATCAAAGCTTTTGAAACTACGTATTGACTATATATATAGGGTAGTCGACAGATTATGAACATTGTTTTCTATTTTCGAAAAGGTTAGACAGAACTTCATCTGCAAATCGTCATAACTTACGGGCATGAGGGTGTAAATCCCATGGACCCTGTATTGATTAATACTACATGCAAGAACGATATTATCGTTAACTCTGACCGCCATGGGCGCATAAAAGTTTTCCCATATTCGGGATGTTCATACATAGTCGGGAATCCAAACCAAAGTAATTTGATTGGATACGAAAAAGTTTTATCATATTCAACGATATTTCTAAATCTGTGTCTAGCTGATCAAATAGCTTAGAGGTATATATATATATATATATATATATATATATATATATATATATATATATATATATATATATATCAACATGTGATTAAATACAATGATTATCTAAGTGGGGACACTTGTATAACCATGTTTAGAAATTAACGAACAGAATATATATCTAAATTACCATATACTAACATGTTGATAAACAATGATCGGATATAGAATATATCACAATAGGGTTAATAATCTAGCATAATAATAATATAATTCTGAAACTTTCTTACTTATATCCATTGCATAAAGGAAATGCAAAGGTAGGATACTTGCCTGGTCTGCTGCTTACAGTTACACAAATTAGATTTATCTTTTATATCATGACCTATCATTAATAAGATCATTTGATCGATTAGAATAATATACTATAACACATAGCACTGCTTATTACAGTCAGCACATAACCTAATCACATTGTCACACACGTTTCACCATCATTGAATCACAAACAAACACATATACAGACTTATTATGTAAGTCCAGATCAATTTCTGAAGCATATCGGCGTTCCGACAGCTTTATCGGGTAATTATCAAGTCTTATACTCTATATCGAAGTTCAATATCTATTTAGACTATTTAAATAACAGTCATAACATTTTTAAATGACTTACAATAATTTTTAAACAATTATTATAATTTATTCTAATTTTTCAAACACCGAAATCATTATAAAATGATTTAAATATCAAACAATTCTATTATCATTAATATTTAATTAATATTAGACTATTAATGAAACCATCGCAACATATTAAAGTTATTAAAATACTTTTTGAAGTATTTATATTACCCTTAAATGATTTTTAAAACATTTAAAATCATTTTTAAATAATTACCATTAATATTAAAATATTAATACATTATTTATCAAAATATTAAAAGTTATTAATTATAACTTAAAATAATTTTAATTCATTAATACCATTTTAAATGATTTTTAAATAAATAAAATCATTTTTAAACTATTTATTTAATATAATTATTAAATAAACTTAATATCATTAATATTAAACTAATATCATTAATATTAAATTAATAATGAAATTATCCTTTAAATATTAAAAGTTATATTTTATAACTTAAAATATTCTTAAAAACTTTATTTTTATTTAAAATAATTTTATAACATTAAAATTATTTTAAACTAATTTATTTAATTTAAACATTAAATAAATCTAATATCATTAATATTAAAATATTAATATTTTCATGACAAAATATTAAAAGTTATATTGTATAACTTCAAATATTTTTATAAAACTTTAAATGATTTTTAAATCATTAATTCTATTTTTCATAATTTATTTAATACATTTATTAAATAACTTAATTATCATTAATATTAATTTATTAATGAAATTTCATCACAAAATATTAAAATTCATTCAAAATAACTTAAAATATTTTCTTATACCATAATATAATTTTAAATGATTTTTCAAGTATTAAAATCATTTTTAAATAATTTATTTAATATTAAAATTAAATAAATAAATACCATTAATATTTCAAAATATTAAATATTTATGAAATATAATTAAAATAATTAAAAACTAATTTTTGGACTTTAAAATAATTTTTAGGAAATTATTTGGTATTTTTAATAATTAAAAACTAATTAATACAAATTATTTACTAAAAATATCATTTTTATAAATAAAGTGTCGCTATAGGTGCCTTAGGCGACAAAACTGTCGCTAAATGTGTTCTTGAGCACCAAGAACACTGATAGTCGGTGTTCAAGTTGCCTCCTTTGACCGAGTTTAATTCTTAACTCGAAGTGTTTCTGGGCCATGCTAAACCTTGATATTGCAGTGCTTATGTAACACTACATGAAATAATCATCATCTAAGTCATAACATAACAGATCAACAAGTTATGAACCTTCAAAGTTGTTGTCAGGCCATATCTGGGTTTTCTGGGTAACCCAGAAACCCAGCAGCTTCAAGGGTCCATTTTTGGGCTCGATTATCATAAGTTTCTGAACTTACTCAATGTAATATAATAGCTCAGTCATGTAGTATTCATGACAGGGTATAATAACATAGCTTCCTATCAACATAACATCAACACAAGCAAAATATATGGGCCGGTCAAAGTAGTGATCAAGAACTGTTCTTGAACATTTCTGGGTTTTCCAAAAATGTTCTTGAACAGTTTCATCAACCCATGTTTGACCAACACTCAAATCGATTCTGATACGTATATGGGTAATGTAAAAGCATGTATATGTAGTACTCATGTCCGTCTACAAGAATATAACAAGAACATGATTAAAACACTTAACAGAAGGAAGATCAAAGCTCTGCAAAAACAACATCGCCGACGTTTCGGGTAATTGGGTCGCCTGTGTAAAGCAAAATGCAATAACCCACTTTCGATTGCAGATAACTTTTAATCCATAACAGATATGGACATGATTCAAGTTCCATTGTAAAGATCTCATATCAGACTACCATTGCAAACATTTAAACAACAAAAGCACACAACATAATGAGATCTACGGCCACTGACATTCGCTGTTAGAATACAAAATGAAATTTTTCTAGAATTGAAAAAACACTAGATCTGAGCTTATAGATGTTATGGATCCAACATCTATCAACCCAGATCACTTAATAACACTATATACTACATATTACAGCACAAAAAAACAACATCTAACACATTGATCAAGATCAGATTTCAAGCTAGGGTTTATACCCTTAAATGAGCAAATCTGATTTCTAGGCTACTGATTTGTGATGTGTTTTAGTGGGGCTTGAATATGGGACTGATTTACTACAACATTTCGTGGGTTTAGAGAGATGAAGACTTGGTTAGGTTTATGAGAGGAAATGAGGCAAAATATGAGACTTTTCTCTCTCATAATCTATATGTATAATGTTGGATCCATGAACTTGCTTGATATAATGGCTGATATCTTTGATTTGCTGAGATTTGTCACATGGGTTAGCTAGAGTTGGTGAACAACTCTCATACTTGTCAAAATCTTACAAGTTACATAATAAAGAATTGCAAAAAGGCTAATTTGGACAATTGGCTTTTGATTTTAAGGGCACAAAAGTAATATTGACAAACCCTTAGGGTTCAACCCTAAGGTTTAACACAAAATTCATAAAATTTCCAATTAGGGTTTGTAAAAATAAAATTTTAGTTCCTAAAAAAAATACAAAATTAAGGTTTTTTAATTAATTAGGTTTCCTAATTACATAGATTTGAAAATTAGGTTTAGATTTTACTAATTATCATTTAGCGTGCTAAATTAGCAATTAGGATTTACAATTAACAATTAGGATTTTTGTTTTAACATTTAGAATTCCTAATTTTTACAATTAGGAATATTAATTTGCAATTAGGATTCCCTATATAATAATTAGGGTTAAAATCAATTAACACATGACATTCATAACCTAACTTAATTACTTGAAAATCTTACAGTCTTATTTGACTATCGAATAACGGTTTCCAATCAATTTGGATCCATAATTATTAATTAGGGTTTATAATAATTAGGGTTTTCCCTAATTAAAATTTAAATTTCATATTACTAATCATAAATCATGTAACACAATTACTTAACAGTCTCAAACTTATAATTGAGATTCAAAACAGGGTTTAATACAGTATTGCTAAGGTTTTCTAACACTGTACAATAATTAACCAACCTTTACCAATCTACTCATATACAATACATATTTATAGCACTGAAATAATCAAAATATAATTAATATTATATTATTATCATCATTCCTTATTCCAGAACCAGAATTAGGGTTTATCAGTAATATTAGGGTTTATAAAAATATTATTAGGGTTTGGTCATAATACATTAAAACTGTTCCACACATTAACATTACACACATAACATACATATCTATAACACTGACAAATAATAATATAATATTATTAATCTCATTCCTTGATCAAAACCCAAAATTAGGGTTTGCATTCTATATCTCGATTTATCTTTCTTATATAACATTATTAATTAAGTTAAATAATTAACTTAATTAATCAAATAAATTCATATAATAAAATAATTATTATAATTATTCTATAATCATTTCATATATTATTTAAATAATATAAAAATCATATTTTCATGAAAAATAATTAATAGAAACATTTCTACTATAAAATTAATTATTATAAAAATATAATTTATAATGATCAATAATTCAAAAATAAAATTATTCTTAATCATTCATGTAATAAATATATTTTATATTCATCACATAAATACATACACATTACCTTGCACATATCCTCTCCTTTAAAATAAATAAATAAAATAATAATAATAATAATAAAAATTTTATACGCAAAAATTCTGATTTATTTATATAGAAAATATCGGTTTATTACATATTATATATAGATTATGAGAGAGAAAATGTCATATTCATGCCTCATTTGATCACAACACTCAACCAAAACTCTCTCAGCCCCAAACCTCCGAAATAATAAGTAAACCAGTCCCATATCAAGTTCCAAGATCAACAAGATCAGATCAAGAACCCTAGATTCAAGCTTTGTGCAAAAGAGGTATAAACCTAGCCCTAGAAATTGGATCTTGAAAACTATGTTAGATGTTATGTTTAAGTGTTTAAATATGTTGTTTATAGTGTAACTAAGTGATCTGGGTTGGTATTTGTTAGATCCAAAACATGTATAAGCTCGAATTTGAAGTCTTTTAAAATCTGGAAAAGTTTGAAAATGTTGTCTAACAATGAATGTCAGACCTCATAGATTTTAGTATGTTTATGTTTTTGTTTGTTTAAGGGTTGATAATTATAGTATGCTACGAGATCTGTGTTCTAGAACTAGAAGTAGGGTCAGATGATGTGTAGATTTCATGTTATTGTTGGTCAAACTCGGATGACCGAACATGACTGGGGAATTCTGGGTAACCCAGAAACTGCCCAGAAACGTCTGACAACGTATTTGTAGTCTCTGATCTTGCATGTGTTTTGTGATATAAGTTTGTTGTTATATTTCATGTTGTAGTATAGTAGATTAACTACAGATCTATGCCTTTAGAACACATAAACATCAAACTATGTGGATTTAGTGGACGGTCAAACCAGGCAAGATGATCACAGTTTCTATTTTCTGGGTAACCCAAAAAACGTATGAACGTGTTTTCTGACATGGTTTGACCGGACCATATCTGTTGATTCTGTTGTTGTTATACTATTTTTATGTAATAGATCTCTTCCCATACATGTTGGCTACACACTAGAACCTTTAAAACATAAAAACAATACACAGAAAACGAGTAGTGGAAACCCGAAGTAGGCCTCATGAACTGTTCTTCATTTCTTGGTAACCCAGAAAATGAAGAACAACTCTGACAGTATGTTCTAAGCCTTAGATCTTGCTTGTATGTTATGATATGAACCAGAAATTGTTATGTACTTGTAGTACTACAATATTCGACCCTAAGCTTTCCCAAAAATATCATATATTAAAAATTACACTTGGTCAACCATGGCTACTTGATAACTGTCTATGAATGTTCTTGGTGCTCAAGAACACATTAGGCGACCCTAAGCTTTCCCAAAAACATCATATATTCGACCCTAAATTGCTAAAGCTTTTAGCGACAGACTTTTTAATTTTAATTATATTAATTTCTAAAAATCATTTAAAAATAGAAAAAAATTCTAAAAAAAGTAAAAAATCACTTTTAAAAATTATTTTAAGTTATAAAAATTAACATTTAATAATTTGGCATATTTTCCTTAAATATTAGTAATTATTGGAATATTATTGATATTTAATTTATTTAATAAATGCATTATATAAATTAATTAAAGATGATTTTATTATATTAAAATCATTTTAAGTGATAATAGTATTTAAAAATATTTAAAGTTATAAAATGTAACTTTTAATATTTAAAAAAAATTCATTAATTATTTAATATTAATGATATTAGATTTATTTAATAATTATATTAAATAAATTAGTTTAAAAATGATTTAAATATTATAAAAATTATTTTAAATTAAAATAAAAAGTTTAAAGATATTCTAAGTTATAAAATAAAACTTTTAAAATTTTAAGGTAAATTTTATTAATTATTTAATATTAATGATATTAGATTAAAATGGTTTTATTGATTGAAAAATCATTTAAAAGGATATAAATGGTTTTAAAATATTTTAAGTTATAATAAATGACTTTTACTATTTTAGTGAATAATACCTTAATATTTAAATATTAATGGTAATTGTTTAAAATTAATTTAAATGTTTTTAAAAACATTTAAGGGTAATATTAAGACTTTAAAAATATTTTGAGCTATTATAAGTTACTTTAATTTTTTAGCAATGGTTTCATTAATATTTGGATATTATTTCAATATTAATGATAATAGAATTACTTAATATTTAAATCATTTAATAATGATTCCAGAATTTGAAAAATCATGATAAATTATAATAATTAATTATAAATTATTATTAGTCATTTATAAATAATATGATTGATGTTTAAATTATCCAGAATAATCTTTAAGATACAGATTAGAGTTTTGTTAACAATAAACTCGATAATTACCCGATAAAGTCGTCGGTACATGAAAATGCTGCCGAAATTGATTCGAACCTATATAGGTTGACCTGATAAGTGTCTGTTTGTGTCCTAATAACTGGTAAATGTATGTGACAATGTGATTAGGTTATGTGTTGACTATAAATAATAGTACGATGTGTTATGATATGTTATTCTAATCAATAGAACAATCTTATGAATGATAGGTCATTGAATTAAAGACAGAACTAAGTTGTGTAAGCAGCAGATCAGGCAAGCTTCTTAATTCTTCCTCTTTTACTGGTGTAAGTATCCGAACCCTACTTTTATTGCGCAAGTATCTAAACTATCCTTTACGTTGTGCAAGTATCCGAACCTTTGCATTTACTTTATGCAATGGACATGAGTAAAAAAGTTTCAAAATTATATTATCATTGTGCCATATTATTAACTCTATTGTTATCGATTATGTATCCAAATATTCGTATTCATGCAAGTTCTCAAACTTTATTCATTAATTGTTTATCAATACAATATTACTGTAAGATTCAGATATATATATTCTATTCGTTAAATTCTAAGTATGGTTATATAAGTGTCCTCACTTGGATAATTATTATACATGTTGATACATAATTGTTGATTTCTAGTATGTATATCTTAATTAATATTCGTCTAAGCTATTTGACTCGGCTAGACACATATTTAAAAATATCGTTGAACATGATAGAACCCTATTGATATCCAACCAAATTGTTTTGGTTCGGATTCAGGCTAAATATGAACATCCCGAATTTGGGAAAATTTTATGCGCCCAAGGTGGATAAGATGAATGAGAATATCGTTCTGATATGTAGTATTGATCAATACAAGGCATAACGGGCTGATCACCCCCGTGCCTGTAAGTTATGACGGTTTACAGATGAAGTTCTGTTTAACCTTTTCAAAAATTGAAAATAATGTTCATAGTCTGTCGACTGATCTCTAGTTATAGTCAGTATGTAGTTTTAAAAATTTGATATAGAATTGATATGTTATTATTATTGTTTTAGCTTACTTCACAACTGTTGATTCGTTGTAGATGTGACACCCCTAAATCTAGGTACTTCATTCCCATAAGACTTGGTGTTCACTTTTCAATCATTTATATCTATCTACCCAAATATAATAAAATTAAATCATAAATCCTTCCTTTAAATAGAGTTACATCATTTAATCCAAAAACATCCCAGGTTGTCTAACCTTAACATATAAGTGCAAAAATAAAATTATTACATCACATCATTAAATATATGTTTATCATCAAATTAAAAGTCTAACATCATAACGATAATCAAAATTACAAGTCTTCATCACTTGTACATTTTTCCCTTTCCTTTGGTAGTTGAAGGCTCATCTACCTTCTCAACTTTAGCTGCAACAATTATATTTAAGCAAGAGTGAGCAAAACTATTGCTCACTAGATATAGCAATGAATCAACAAGAATGTAATAACTGCCAATGAATAGGCTCATCAAAATTGAATAGTAATATATCAATGATAACCAAAGACTGGAATCAAAATATAGAATATATATCTGAGGGTCGTAAGACCACGAAACATGTCCACAGTTGCGAGTAATCTTTCAACTCCAACTTTAACAGTCATAAGACTATAAGGACTCCTCGTACTCAGGGGGATCAGCCCTTTCATAAAATGTATTGTGCATAAACATTTCAACGGTAAGCGTAAATTTCCCCTAATAATAGGGTTGTTCATCTCAGTATTTAGAGTACAAGTCCGCACCAATGAAAGTTTAGTTTGGATAAGCTTTCAAGGGTAATTTGAAGTTTAATGATCATCTACTAGAGGACTAGTTGAATCAATAGTGTTTGATAACACAATAGTTGATCAATAGTAACATAATATCGAACAATGAATAACTGTAAGCGAACTAACTATATTTTGAACTCATACTTAGAAACAACTACAAAGCATAAGTATTGAATGACAATAAATCTTGATTGAATAATATTAAGCTAGGACTATGAATTATTGAATATACATTAAGTAATAGCAAGCTGAAAATAAAGCTTGTTCATTATGAGAATAGCTTGTGTCAAGTAAATGAACTAAGATAGTTCAACATTAGAAATTAGAATTCAAGAAAATTTCATTCATAGTACATGAAGGACAATAAAGAAACTTGTCTAACATTAAACAAGTTAGAATACATCAATAAATATTGGAATTCAAAACTTGTTCGAATAAAGATAAGATCATAGCTAGCTTGTTCAAACAATGATTAGGACTACAAGAGTTCGCTTTAATGAAACTTTAAAGTAAGAAACTTGCTCAACGTAAATGTAGAGTTAGAAAACTTGCCTCGAGCGTAAGCTATAATATTAAAACTCACGTTCACCTATACATAGTATTAAAACCACAACATCCATTAGACATACTAATATTCACTTTTTAACATAACACACATTTCTAGCTAAACTTGTTATTTTCGTACAAGTCCTACATTACCATTCACATTTCAGAAATTCCAAGTGCTGACTTCACAACACTTGTCTAACATTCATTGTGTATACTAAGTTATCACATAACGCGTTCGTAACTTACTAATCATTTTTATAACTTTGAATTTACTAACCACATATAGCATGACTCTGTTTTAACCTTGTTGTTACATGGATCATGACATTAAGCTAGGTTACATTGGATGCCCAAAGTTCAAGAAGTAGCAGATTTCACTTTTCATGATCGACTATTGGCGCGACCACGCCAAGATATACTTAATTATAGTGCAATGCATGCTGCACAATTGGCAACGCATACACGCTACTTCGATTCCATTTTGCGTAACATGAATACGGTAGTATTCATAAGCCAACTAACACGAATTTAATCCACCAAACAGTGAAATTAACATACACAATTGGTATAAAACAATCATAAACCTATTTTCGCACATATACAAGCACTTAGAGCAATTTAACAACAACTTTAGCTAATTTAAATTCTTAAATTTCATGTTTTCATACAAAAATTTCATTTTTGACATCCTTAACGAAATTCATCACTGTAAACCAATTCTTGTCCAAATTGCTTCGTTCAAATTACATTATCTTCGTTTCTTAATGAACTAGCATAAACAATACTTAATTTTATAGTAACATGCAACTTAACCACTAAAAATTGGTATTTCATAAGCCTTATGAGAAAACATACACTGTAAAAAAAATTCTACTATTATCTGAAATTAGCGTGCAATTTCCTTGTTTAAACATACACTCTAGCATCATAGACACATATACTCACAATTACCAGATATTTATATCAATAATTCAACAATTTGAATTCACAGAGTATATAAAGTTGTGCCGTGAAACCCATACATGCATAATAAGGTTATAGAACATACCTTTTGTTGCTTAAAAGAAATCCTTGCTAAACACACTAGAATTGCTTAAGTTATCTCGCAATTCTCCCAACTCTCTCTGTCAATCTCTCAGTGTTCTTCTCAGCCTTAGCAACTAGACTATGCGTAAAACAACATATAACTCTAGCCAACACACGTTTTTAAACGTCTAAAAAAATCGACGTCTACTAAATAACCCTATTAAATTAACAGTTATAAATATTTAAGTATATTATTTATTTTATTTATATTATTATAATTCCAAAAATCAAAAATTCAAAAGCCATAAGGCTTTGTTTGGCAAAACCCTTTAAATATTAAGGACTTAATATACTTAAAACTTGTTTGGCAAAACCACATTAAACTCCATTAATTTATTTTAATAAATAATTTAGTTTATAATTTATAATCACATATTATTTATTTGGATTTCCATATCCATCATTAATCAATTAAATTAATCACATACTATATTTTAATTAAATATACCATTTTAACAAATATCACCAAATTATAAATTATTATTTTATTTAATAATTAAACACCTCAACTTAAATTATTAATTCAAAAAACAATATAACATCTCATGTCATATCACAACTCTCTAAATTATAAATTAATTTAATTTAGAACATTATCTAATAAATTTAGATTCATAAATATCTATTAACAACCATCACATCAATCAATATTTAATCAACAATAAACACCTCAAATAAATATTTATATAATTCAATAAATATTTAAAATTACAATTTTGAAATTTCCGGATTGTTACATCCTTCCCTCCTTACAAGGATTCTGTCCCCAGAATCACAATTCAAACAATCAAATCGTCACATTCTTCCCTTCTTACAAAGATTATGTCCCCAGAATCTAAGACAAACAATCAAATCGTCACATTCTTCCCTTCTTACAAAGATTCTGTCCCCAGAATCTAAGATAAAGCCTAAACAAATAACTCAGGATAATTCTTCATCATTTCCGCTTTGAGTTCCCACGTAGCCTCTTTGACATTGTAGTTCCTTCATATCACCTTCACAGAAGGTATCACTTTATTCCTGAGCACTTGTTCTTTCCTGTCTACTATCTGGATAGGAATCTCTTCATAAGAAAAATCTTTACTGAACTGTAACGGTTCATATTCGATCACATGTTTGTAATCGGTTTTATACGGTCGCAACACCGACACATGAAAAATGTTATGCACATATTCTAGTTCTGGAGGTAAAGTTACCTCATAAGCTACTTCTCCCACTCTTCGCAATATCTTGAAAGGTCCAATAAACCTTGGGCTTAGCTTTCCTTTCTTATCGAAATGAATTTTCCCCTTCCAAGGAGAAACTTTTAGGAAAACAAAATTTCCTACTTCAAATTCGCGATTCTGCCTGTGTTGATCAGCATATTTCTTCTGTCGATCTTGAGCAGTTACCAGTCTTTCTCTGATAAGTTTGACAATTTCAGTGGTCTGCTGTACCAGTTCTAGTTCTAGCAGTTGAAGATCTCCAACTTCATCCCAGCATAGTGGAGTTCTGCATTTCCTGCCGTATAATGCCTCGTATGGTAGCATACCAATGCTTGCATGGTAACTGTTATTGTATGCAAACTCCACCAACGGTAAAAGATCATCCCAGTTTCCTTTGAAATCCATAATGCACCCTCTAAGCATATCTTTTAGCGTCTGAATTGTTTATTCGCTTTGCCCATCAGTTTGCGGATGATATGCGGTGCTCATCTTCAGTTACGTTCCCATGCATTCTTGTAGTCTCTTCTAGAAATTTGATGTGAACCTCGGATCTCTATCTGATATAATTGACACTGGAACTCCATGTCTTGAGACGATCTCTTTAACGTATAGCTTCGCCAGCTGATCAAGATTAAATCTAATCTTTATTGGCAAAAAGTGTGCAGATTTAGTCAATCTGTCCACTATCACCCATACCGCATCATATCCTTTCTGAGTCATTGGAAGACCTACCACAAAATCCATTGTGATATGCTCCCATTTCCATTACGTTATCTCTAATAGTTGAAGTAATCCGCTTGGCCTTTGATGTTCCGCCTTAACTCTCTGACATGTCAAGTACTTTGCAATGCATTCTGCAACGTCTCTTTTCATATTTAGCCACCAAAAATGTCATCGCAAATCTTGATACATCTTCGTACTTCCCGGATGAATCGAATATCTGGAGCTATGAGCTTCTGTCAAAATTTCTTCTTTAACATCCTGTACTGCTGGAACCCAAATTCGTCCCTCGAATCTTAGCATTCCCTCAGTATCAACCTTGTACTTCACTTCTTTACCCTCAACCACGCTTTCCATTATTTTTCTGCATTCCTCATCCTGCAGTTGAGCGTTCTTCACCTTGTTCACCAAAGTTGGACTAGCTTCCATCTGGTATAATTTTTCATCGGATTCTTCTGGAAATTTGATTTCCAACTCTAGCCTTGCCATTGCTGAAATGAACTCCTTCTTATCAGCTAACAACAAAAATTTTTCTCTACCTTTCCTACTCAAGGCATCTGCAACCACGTTTGCTTTTCCTGGATGATAAAAGATCTCACAATCATTATCTTTTATCAATTCCATCCATCTCCTTTACCGTATTTTTAGGTCCTTCTGTGTGAAGATATACTTCAGACTCTTATGGTCTGTGTAGATTTCATATTTCTCTCCGTAGAGATAGTGCCTCCATATCTTTAGAGCAAATACTACTACCGCCAACTCTAAATCATGTGTTGGATATCCTTTCTAGTAATCTTTTAATTGCCTTGATGCATACGCAATGACTTTACCGTTCTACATAAGGACACAACCCAATCCCTTGTGTGAAGCATCACTATACACCACAAAGTTATCTGGTAATGACAACACAGGTGCCCCATTAAGCCTCTTCTTTAATTCCGCAAAACTTTCCTAACACTTCTCCGTCCAAACAAATTTTACAGATTTTCTCGTCAAATTTGTCAACGGAGTAGCAATCTTGGAAAAATCCTTAATAAACCGTCTGTAATAACCTGCCAATCCTAAGAACCTTCTTACTTCTGATGGAGTTCTTGGTTGTTCCCAATTTATCACAGCTTCAACTTTGGATGGATCTACAGAAATCCCATCCTTATCAATTACGTGCCCAAGAAATTGTACACGTTCCATCCAAAATTCACATTTAGAGAATTTCGAGTACAACTTATCTTTTCTTAGCGTCTCTAGCGTTAGACGTAAGTGTTCCACATGTTCTTCTTCAGTTTTAGAGTACATCAGAATATCATCAATAAATACCACCACAAACTTGTCCAAAAATGGTTTGAACACTCTGTTCATCAAATTCATGAACGTTGCTAGGGCATTTGTCAAACCAAAAGACATCACCAAAAATTCGTAATGTCTATAGCGAGTTCGGAATGCCGTCTTCGGTACATTCTCGTTCCTTACTTTTAGTTGGTGATACCCACTTCTCAAATCTATTTTTTGATAAATATCTAGCACCCTTCAATTGATCAAACAAGTCATCTATTCTTGGAAATGGATATTTGTTCTTAATAGTGACTTTATTTAATTCTCTATACTCAATGCAAAGACGCATTGACCCATCCTTCTTCTTCACGAACAACACCGGTGTTCCCCACAGTGATACGCTCGGTTGAATGTACTTCATATCTAATAATTCTTGCAGTTGTACCATTAGTTCCTTCATTTTGACCGCAGCAATTCTGTACGAGGCCTTCGATATTGGAGTGGTTCCTGATGCTAAGTCGATCACAAATTCAATCTATCGGTCAGGCGGAAGTCCTGGAAAATCTTCCAGAAACACATCCACGAATTCCCTAACCACTGGTATTTCTTCCAATTTTACACCCTCCTTCTTTTGAGTATCGACTATGTAAGCTAAGTACCCTACACAGCCTTGACTCAACAACTTCTTGGCCTGCATCATCGTCAGACATCTCATTTGTCTAGGCAATTTGCTACAATGAAAAACTACCTTTGACGGAGTCATAAGGTTTACACACTTCTTTTGGCAATCAATTATCGCTCCATAATTGAATAACCAATCCATTCCTAAAATAACATCGAACTCTTCGAGTTTTATCGGGATTAAATCTACTTTCATGACATTTCCCTTAATGTTCACCCTACAATTCTTGTATACAAACCTAACAGGAATCACCTCTCTATTCGCAATTTCTATATTTAAAGGGAAATTCAACTCTTCGCTAGGTATTTCTAACTTCTTAGCAAAATCATCAGATATAAACGAGCAAGTAGCACCCGAATCAAATAATACATATGCATTTATATCATTGATTAGGATAATACCTAACACAACATCTTTTGATTGCATCGCGTCCTGCACCGTCATATTGAAGGTCCTCGTTGTGGGCTTATTTGTTGACGTTGTTCCAGCAATAGTCAGTGTACTTCCACTAGCATTTCCCTTGCTTCCATTTGTCTCACCAGATCTCTTCTTAGGGCATTCACGAGCAAAGTGATCCTTGGACCCGCACGTGAAGCAAACGTTCTTCTTAGGTTGATTGTAATTTAGGACGATGTGACCCTCCTGGCCATAGTTGAAGTATACTCCTTTTCCCATCAAGCACACACCTTTGTGAAACTTCCCACACGTAGCACATGCTTCGAACTTCTTATTTTGCCGATTACCCTACTGGTTTCCTGAACCCACATTTGCATTCCACTTTCTCTTCAAATTGTTGTTGCCATTTCCACCGTTACTACCTCCACCATTCTTAACTTCACCTTCATTCTTCTTCTTTCTCTGCTCTTGGTTGTGTTTTATTACAACCTCGCCTCCACTCTTAGCGAGAATTTCCTTCTCCATCACTGTTGCAAAAGTATTTAGCTGGAATAGGGTGACTCTACTGTACAACCAGGGCTTCAATCCCTGTTCAAACCTCTTCGCCTTGCGTTTGTCTGTGCTGACTTGATATGGCGCAAACCTCGCCAACTCATTGAATCTTGTAGCATACTCAGACATCGACATCGTTCCCTACTTCAGTTCCAAAAACTGCACTTCTAGCTGAATCTTTGAACTTCTTGGGAAATAGGTCTCGAAGAATATCTCCTTAAACCTTTCCCAAGTCATAATCCCTTGGCCTCCTCGGGTTTTACTGGCCTGCCACCAATAACTAGCCTCTGCTTTCAACATAAATGTGGCAAAAGCAGTCTTCTGATCCTCCCCTAATCTCGCAACATCGAACACTTTCTCTATCTCCATGCCCCAAGTCTGAGCCTCAACTAGATTCATGGACCCACGAAATTCTGGTGGTCCAACCGCCTTGAAATCCTTAAAAGTTGTTCCTTTATTCTGAAGTTGATTCTGCAACGCTCCTGTTAGTAACGTTACAAATTGCTGAACTTGATTATCTTCAGCATTATTATTATTGGTCCCTTCAGTGGTTCTCTGTCGAGATGGTTGACGTCTTGGAGACATTTTCTATTAAAAAAATACACTCATTAGACTAATACTCCATTTCTTTAAGTATTTCTACTTAATTTACACACCAAAGAAAAATTATCTCGTAACACATAACACTTTGAATAAAATAATAACTTTTATTCATTCATAATCTTTTAAAAATATCAAAACAATAGCATCACTGCCATTTAAATTACTTTCTTGAACTTCAATAGTTGCAGGATTAGTTCATCATCATCACATCCCATTGGTTATATCATACCCGAGATTTACATCTTATTTACTCATCAATCACATAATAGTTACATATCAAGTACATTCCCTACGATGTCCTATTAAGATGCTGCGTAGCCTTACGACGCTCCTCCTCCATAATTCAGAACATTGTTCGGCGATCTAATATATATGATGGTAGCGTCTCGAACTGAATTGGATAACCCATGACTCGATCCTGAGCTCGATTGATCACGGTGTTGAATACGTTATTCATTTCTTCCATCTTCCTCCTATTTTCTTGTGCGTCTCTAACTGCTACTCTGGCTCATTGATAAACTTCATTGTACGCATCTTCAGCTCTTGCTCTCTTAGTAGATTCCTCTTTCAACTTGTTCTTCAACTCTGCAATCTCTGCTATCATACGCTCGTTCTCTTCTTCAGTGTGAACCAGTTTCTCTTCAACGTTATTCAGACGTTCCCCTCGATCCTGGATTTCATCATTCTTCTGTGCCATCGAGGTCTACTGTTCGGCTACTATCTCTTGCAACTCCTCAATAGTATCTTGAAGTTCCACATTGCGGTCGTATATACTTCTCGCCGCATCATACGGCAAACTATCGAGTTAAGTGGAATCTCTTCTTCCTCCTCGTTCTCCTCTTCCGACTGTGGCAGCTCAATAAGGTCCTCCTCGTCCATCTCTATCTCATCATCCTCATCAGGTATTCTCTCTTACTCAACTACTGTGACCAACGAAGTTTCTTCCCGTGGCAGTAGTTGTTCCCACACCACCTGAATATCTTGAGGCTCCTCCTCTCTAGGCATCTGGGATCCTTCCTCCCTAGCCTGATTGGATCCTCCTACATTAGCCATCCTGTCAACAAAATTTTAAAATTTTAATTATTAATCACTACTACTCGACACTCACGAGCATATAAGTTGCAATCACATAAGCACATAAGTGTTTTATTACTTCTTCTTAAAAAGTCGATAAGAATTTATCATTACTATCTTTTCATAGGTTACTTCCTAAGGCTTTTCCCCTACCTAAGGTTCATAACCTAAAGCTTTGATACTAACATGTGACACCCCCAAATCTAGCTACTTCATTCCCACAAGACTTGGTGTTCACTTTTCAATCATTCATATCTATCTACCCAAATATAATAAAATTAAATCATAAATCCTCCCTTTAAATAGGGTTACATCATTTAATCCAAAAACATCCCAGGTTGTCTAACCTTAACATCATATAAGTGCGGAAATAAAATTATTACATCACATCATTAAATATATGTCTATCATCAAATTACAAGTCTAACATCATAACGATAATCAAAATTACAAGTCTTCATCACTTGTACATTTTTCCCTTTCCTTTGTTAGTTGAAGGCTCATCTACCTTCTCAACTTTAGCAGCAACAATTATATTTAAGTAAGAGTGAGCAAAACAATTGCTCACTAGATATAGCAATGAATTAACAATAATGTAATAACTGCCAATGAATAGGCTCATCAAAACTGAATAGTACTCTATCAATGATAGCCAATGACTGGAATCAAAATATGGAATATATATCTGAGGGTCGTAAGACCACGAACAATATCCATAGTTGCGAGTAATCTTTCAACTCCAACTTTAATAGCCATAAGACTATAAGGACTCCTCAAACTTAGGGGGATCAGCCCTTCGTACAATGTATTATGCACAAACATTTTAACGCTATGCATAAATTTCCCCTAATAATAGGGTTGTTCATCTTAGTATTCAGAGTACAAGTCCGAACCAAAGAAAGTTTGGTTTGGATAAGCTTTCAAGGGTAATTTGAAGTTTAACGATCATCAACTAGAGGACTAGTTAAATCAATAGTGTTTGATAACACAATAGTTGTGACACCCCCAAATCTAGGTACTTCATTCCCACAGGATCTGGTGTTCACTTAATCAAACATTCATATCTAACTACCCAATCACAATAAAACTGGATAAATAAAACCTTTCCCATTAAAGGGTTACATAATAAAATCTCCCAGGTTATCTAACCTTTAATTACAATCATTCAAATGCGGAAATTAAATAAACTTCATTAAAACCAAGTCTAAGATCATCATAATAAAAATCTAACATCTCAATCAAAGTAAAATTATAAGTCTTCATCACTTGAACATTTTTCGCTTTCCTTTGCTAGACGAAGGTTCATCTACCTTCTCTTCTTTAGCTGCAATGAGTTTTAAAATATGCAAGAGTGAGCAAAACAATTGCTAACTGGATACAATATGAAATCAACAGAAGTATAGTAATAATAACTGCCAATAAAAGGCTCATCAACAATGAATAGTACTCTATCATCAATAATCAGAAACTGAAATCCAAAATGTGGAATAAATATAAGCGAGGGTCATAAGACCATGAACTATGTCCACGATTGTAGTAATCTTTCAACTCCAACTTTAACAGTCATAAGACTATAAGGACTCCTCGTACTTAGGGGGATTAGCCCTTCGTACCATGTGTTGTGCACAAACATTTAACGCTACGCGTAAGTTAACCCCTAATCATAACATTAGGGTTGTTCATCTCAGTATTTAGAGTATAAGTCCGAACCAAAGGAAGTTTGGTTTGGATAAGCTTTCAGGGTAATTTGGATTTCAACGAACATTAACTAAAGATTAGTTGAATGAAACCAAGAACATTTCACTATAGAATAATCGTGATTGAATCAATCATAGTAAACTAAAGTCATGCTTTAGGAATAATCTAAGAGCGTACAATTTAAATAACTATAATACCTTGCTTGAACAATACTAAGCCAAGGTTAATTAGAATTGAATACTAAGTATGCATAACAATTTGATCGATAAAAATGTTCAACACTAGAATATATAAATTTGCATGCTAAACAACAAGTTAAATACAAGAATAACTTACATCATTATATCATAATCGAATTGAAAACCATAATTAGTTCAACAAGATAAAGGATTAGAAAAACTTGCTCAAAGAAAATTTAAGCGATTGCACAATTCTAAAAATAGAGTTAAAGAACTTGCTCAATGTAAAAAGAAAGTTTAGAAAACTTGCATTACTATATTGAGAACAATAATTGATTCCAATTACAAAAGTAGAGTTAGAGAACTTACTCAATATAAAAAGAAAGTTTAGAAAACTTGCCTTGTTCGTGGGCTAAACCGAACAAATCAAAACACAATATCCTATAAACATATGTCATCATGACATAATTAGTCATTACCATCTTACGAACATAACTAAGTACGTTCATCATGTAAAAATTGGATTTTTAATCAAATAATCAAGTTATAACACAAGTTAATCCTTAATAACACAATTATCACTACAAGAAAATCGAAATATAGCGACGATTTCGTGATAACCGTCGCTATAGATAAAAAAAGACCGTCGCTATAGGATATAGCGACGTCAACACCGTCATTATAGAAGCCGTCATTTGAAACCTATAGCGATGGTCTTTTTCTTATATAGCGACGATGGGGCCAATCAGAAAACTCCACAAAAACGCGCTTGAAGGTTTTTCAACCGATCCGGAAAGTGGATATACCGACCGGCGATGACCGTCATTATAGAAGATTTGGTCGTGAGCTATTGCGACGGTTACGTGGCCCGTCGGTATAGGTGAGATTTGGCTATGATCTATTCATGATCGGTCACGACCGTCGCTATAGGTGAGATTTGGCTATGATTTATTGCGACGATCGTCGCCACCGTCGTATATAAGTGAGATTTGGTGTGAGCTTATTGACGTGATGCAATCGTCGCTATAGGTGAGATTTGTCATGAGCTATTGCACGATCGTCAAGCCGATAAATCGCTATAAATGAGATTGGCTATGAGCTATTGCGACGGTGCGTAGGCCGTCGCTATATCTTCCCAAATTTTTAAAGAAAATGCTATTTCTATACAATAATTTTATTTATTTTTACTGTTAAGAAACATAACCACATTCAACCATCCAATCTGAATATAACATTTACAACTAAAAGAATAAAACAAATAAAGTCTATTAATGTATAATATCATCTAAATATACATAACCATCCAAAAATCACATTATGTATCAAAGCGAGACATAACAACAAAGACATTTAACATATTTTTAGTATCACATCTAACAAATTTTCATCAAAATAGTGTTACATATAACAAATTTCAAAGAAGACGTGACATGTCACAGTCCTCTATAGGATTATTTGATCCGCTAATATCACCATTATCTCCTTACGTGTATCGATCCTACAAATTAATTATCAAGTGAACTTGTTAATCCATAAAAACATAATGATAGCCCCAAAAATTTAAGTATAAGTGAAGTGAGAGAGCAACACCGATTGTTGGATTGAGCATTTGGAACCGATGAATTCTTCATAAATTACATCATAATTGATAATAGTTCATCCACTTTCCTTGCAAGTATCATCTCCTTTTCCCGCACCTTTTCAACTCGACTTTCAATTCTTGATTCTCACGTTGTACCTCATTATTTGTGTCACGAGGCCCCAAGTGTTTGTAGTTTGTGGCACCAACTCCACCTTGTCAAGTCTACCGTGTCGCTCTGGTCCAAGAACTTGTGCAAGTATATCATTCGAATCTCTGTTACTTCGCTTTCACCGATCGATTCACGAGTCTTCTTTAACTCAATAATTTTTCTGTGAAAATATATAAGGCAAATTATACACAACTTAAATATACAAGGCAACTTAAATATACAAGGCATAATAGGTTTTCGTTTCACGTCTCTTCATAATAAGATAAAGAAAATAATAAGAAATAGGATAAGAAATGCTGCAAATGACATTTCCAAGGAAGAAAAAGAACATAACATTTCTTCAAATTAGCAATTGAAAGAAAGAAAAATTCAATTATGAAAAAGGCATCAAGTATGATTCGCAATTTGGAACCAAGAAAGAATTATGTGTTCTGATATAGTAGTTTACTGATATAATGTGTTTGTATACCCAAAAATCTGAGCAACCAAATTATGCTACGCCAGCCAGTCAACAAAGTCTTTGAACCCATTAACCTACCACACATTTTGGGAACTGATCTTCCAATTTAATTTAACCCAAAAGTAGAACTAAGATTAGGCTGTACAAGTTACTTCTTATGTGATCAAGACCTAATTAGTAACTGGATTTGAATGGCTACATTTATCATCCTATAAAAAACCAGAGAGGACAGAACACTTGCCATGCAACCAAGTTAGACAGATAAGGACTACAAGGAGCCACCACCAGCACCCTTATTTGAGCCAGGGGAGCTCACCTCATGGTCCTTTTACAGAGCTGGAATTGCAGAGTTCATTGCTACCTTCTTGTTCTTATACATCACTGTCTTGACTGTTATGGGTGTGTCCAGGGCACCTAACAAGTGTGCCTCTATGGGTATTCAAGAAATTGCTTGGGCCTTTGGTGGTATGATCTTTGCCCTTGTCTCTTTGACTTCTTTGGTATTTTGAGTTAGCAACACATGATTCCTCTCTTTTCCCTGTCTTTACTCTAAATTTTTTGTCATCACTTCACAAATCTACTATTTTTCTTCATACGAGTATATATTTCTTAGTTTCTCCTCATTTCATCCTAAGTAGTCTCTAATTTCTTACTCTTTGTGGGTTTCTTTTAGATCTTGTACTCTTAACCTTTTTATCATAGTTTCATGTTTTCTTGGGATAATATTTATATGGGTGTTTTAGCTTTTGTACTATTATTTGAGTTAATTTGTGGCCATTCTCTCTGGCTACTGAGAAAAGAATGAATGTGGATAGACTGCGTTCAACCGATGTTAAGCCCTCAAAACCAACTCTAACAAAGTCCGCCAGTTTGAACTACAAGTAAGCGTATATATTCTTAATTTTTACTTTGTGGATGCACAATTATACTCTCACATTAATTTTGTACAATTATGTATATATGAAGTAATACTACGGACTATTATATTTACTTTGTCGGGACTACAAAGCTCCAGCTTTTTCTTCTTATTTACTATAATCGTGATATTAGCTTAACGAGTGATAAATTTTTTTAACATTATAGTAATTATCAATGAAAGAAGAGCTAAATATTAATTCATCTAGTATTATAAAGTCGATATTAATTTCATTGTAAATGAAGTAGCTAGAAGTTAATTAAAGGTTGAAACTTTCGAGAATTTGGCTCGACCATCACTTGTTCTTTGATAAAAGAAGCGACCACAGGCCTGCTACTTCAACTAGACCATTGAGTAAACCAAGTTTGAAGTTAGGAAGTTAAAAAGCGATAAGCGAGTTAATAAGAAAGTCGAGGTAAGATTTATTACACTATATATCGAGTTCATAGAATTTTTACTCTTCATCTATATGACAAACATGTCGATTTATATTCGAGAATGATTCAAATATATAAAAATAAAGTTGAAGCAAAGATCCCACAAGTCACTTTCAAGGTATGTGTTGTGAAGCTATATACTCGTGAAAATGCAAAGCTATTAAAACCTAAAGCTTTTAATTAAGGTAGTTATCGATCCACAAAATGAATCACGGATGTAATATGTATACAATAAATATTGCGTAGAAGCAAAAAGGAAATGATGTGGGGAAGCAATTGTAAACTCGGAAAGACTTCCACATTCAAAAGCAATCGCCATTACCTAGCTTCTATCATCACCGTAAAGATCTCCCTCCAAAGCAGGAAGCAAAGAAGGTAAGCTATATATTGAAATAATACTCCCTCCTTCCAAAATTGAAGATACATTTTCTTTTTTAACACATTTCCAAAATTAGATCACATGTCTATATATGCATGAAGTTTTCAACACTTAAAAATTAAATACTAGGTAGTCCTCCTGCGATAAATGGTTTTAGTTTGATTGGTAATATTACGGAACCCCATACCACACTCAAAGCCTCCAATGTTTGGTCAAATAAGAAAGCGGTAGTACGTGCCAAAGTCTAAGCGACAAAACCATCAAGATCGGAAGCCAAAAAGGGTGATGAGGGCAAGTAGTTTCGGTAGGCCAAGGAGACCATAAGAAGCTCTCTTAGCACTACAAAAGATATTTTTAAAAGTGTTGCAACATCGTAGATGATCGATGATGATAGTAAGGTCGATGCAAATTAATAATCGTTTTCTATGTGTACTAATTATCGCTAAACAACTTTCTCTATCTATGATTTTATTATGATACTTGAGGTGCAATCTATGTCAAAGTGGCAGTATTACTCCTATATTTCACTTTGATAACCTCATAACTCACTTGTATTAGTAAGTCAACCACCAAGAGAGACCCCCTCGGTCTCAAATGGCTTAAAATATAAAATCCAAACATGTTTAAAGCTAAGAAATTAAAATAAATAACCATTGAGATGATTATTAGTATGTTGCCAACTCCATGTCCATGTGCATTCTCATCTATGTAATGTAAGCACGTTATGTTTCAAACAGACTGAAAAGAATTTTGATATATACCAAAAGTTGTTCAGCTTTTTAAGCCCTTTTCTTGATCGAAACCTTTTACATGAAATCTTGTATCTTTATATTCATGTAAATGAATGCTCTAAAACAAACTCACACACACATACAGGGATAAAGAGTTAAAAAAAACCCATTGTTTGAGGATTGATAAATCGTACCACATTCGAGGATGCTCCGGTAAAATTGAGTTATCACTTGAGTGTGGGATTGTATATACATATCTCTTTCGATCAATCTCTTTATTATTTATTTGGTACTACAAATAAAACAAAAATAGTTCATAATTAATAATAATACTCTATTTATAAAAGTCTAATACATGATTAACGATAAAAAATATTGAAATGACATCAAATATTACCAATTCACGCTTCTTTTTGGAATTGATTTAGTGCCCAATGTATGACCTACCAACAATTTTTTCCGATTTTCACAATTTTTTGTTGCTATATCCGCATTGTATGTATTTATAAATTAATAATAATATATAACAATAAGTAAGAATTGATAATACATAAATTAGAATAAACACAACTCATGCATTATCGGTTAGTAATAATCAACCAACGACCTATTGATTAGGATTTACTCGATCATTGTTGATAGTATTTGCTATCGATTTGGCACGGTCACCAGGCACAAAATTATTACTCTTTAAGTTAGACTTTCAATCTCTCCACCTATTGTTCATGATAGTCATCAGTTTTCTCTTAGCATTGGGGTGATCTGTGGTAAATCGTTTCTACAACAAACAAATTTACACATATATTAGTTTGTTTCAATGTGCTTAATGTCAAATTCTATAAAATGGTATGATTAATAACCTGAATTTCATCCCAAGCCCTTGTCATGTTAGCCTCTGTCATATTGGACCATGTTGGAGTACTTATTGGAAAAAATTCTCCATCATGAAGCAAGACACAGAGAAAAAGTGGTTAACTTATTGGCCTCTCCCAACACAGTGACCATTTGCATCATAAATTACTTTTTTGGGTGCATCGCTATTTGACCATAATTTTGCTCCCATCGTTGGTCCACGCTTCCTCTTAGGTCGAGAACCTAAAAGAGAGAAAGAATCAAGAACTATGTATTGAACAAAAGATGAATTGAACATATAGAACCTTCAGTATTACAACTCGTGTCTAATTTCTATGTCTCATTTTGTTCGATCAACTACTCATATAATTACTTGTGTCATACATATTTATGTAATGATTCATACTATATATTTATTATGAATTAAAATAAATATATAATATCTTTATTATTCAATATAAAATCAATAATATGACGAGTCCCCCCCTTCCTACACATTTCAGAGGATTACCCAGGTTAAAGTCCGGGGAGTCCCACATACATTTATTCCTTGGGGTTCAAAGACTTCCACTTACAAAATTTTATAATCTACAAGTTATATAAGCACATTATTAGCTCACTAGATGAAGGATGAAGTATGAACTAAGCTGGATAGCAAGATTTTAAAACCATGAAGTAAAATATACATAATACAACTTTATATAGAAAGCACAACACCAAGTTAATTCTCATGACAATGCAAGTATAAGTGTAGATATATGCATGGTACCTTCAACATTCTCATGAATACTTTCCTCCTCTACATGTGGTTCATCCCGGCATGGATCTCATTATCATTAATTTCCGGGCCATTGGAGAGAGTTAGTACGAGATCTAGGCGTTTCTATTAGAAGCCATTAAAGCAACACGAGAAACAAAAAAATATGAATGTGACACTCGTAAGAAAAGTTATTAGTTAAATCTAATGAACAAGAGAGCTTTCACGGTTATTAGTTAAATCAAACTAAGTCCCCAAAATTAACAAATACATCCAAATGAAATACATCCGAAAATAAGTTGGCTAGCTAATACAGAAATTTGTAGACACCAAGGTGAGGAGGGGAGGGCGGCGAGGTAGTCCATTTAATTTCCAGTTTAGTCTAATTTGATCTTCAAATCTACTTACATTGAAATGTTGACAAAGAAGTGTGTTTAAAACACTAATAAGATGATGTGAAAACAAAGTAAAAGCTAATAGTACAAGGAGCACCAAGATATAATATCAAAAACGGATCTATCAAAGTGTAACGGTTTCTCTTTTGGAGAAAATGGACAAAGTGTAAAAAACAGATCTATCAATTGTGATGTTTATCCTCTTCATTCTTCGTCATCTTCATTTTCCTCACTATCACCCTCCTCTTCATCTTGGGACCCTCATCTTCTCCTTCATCTTCATCTTCGTCTTCGTCTTCGTCTTCGTCTCCATTCTCATCTTCATTTTCATCAACAATATGTTCAATCATTCGTCTTTTGAAACGAGATGTATCAATTTGAGATCCTAGTTTTCGCTTACTTTTCGGTCTTTTTCGTCCATTTTCAACTAATTCAAAGATCAACGTCATTCCTAACCCAATTTATGTTTTCAATATCAACCTCAGAATCGGAGTGATGAATTCTTCATTGGTATTGGGTAAATCGTCACTATCAGAATCTACTTCAGCATCTTCACATAAATCTCTCGGCTTTGTTCGTATAACCACACGCCAATTGTTATCCCTTTGATCATCAACATAAAATATTTGTTGAACCTGAGCGAGCATTACAAAGGGCTCATCGGTTGAACCAAACTTTTGATGATTTACAAGCGTGAAGCCATAGTCATCAGTTTTGACCCCTCTATCACGTGCTAAACTATCATACCACTTACATTTGAATAGAACAACTTTGCCAGATCCATAATAATCTAATTCAACAACATCTTCCAAAATACCAAAGTATTCAACTACATCTTCCTTAGGATTTCGATCTCAGCAGATGAATATCCACAGTAGTTCTTTACCACATATACCCCACTATTCTGCGTTCTCCTCTTACTCTCACAACTTGTCGAATGGAATCGATACCCATTTACCAAATAACCATCTCCTCTCCTGCCTATCAAATTTGGGCCAAATGCAAGAGCTTGAACTTCCTTTGAAGCATCGTTATTCATAGTTGCCATCTACAAAATGGTAGCGATATAAGCAAATTCCATCCATTTATTATTAATAACCATTACAAAATTTTGAATAAAATTACGTTCAAATAATGTAGTACTTACATAATTCTCAAACCATTCAGGAAATTCCTTTTTCTTAGCATTGTCAATTTCCCTTGGCGTTGGTTTTTTGCTTACGCTTTCCAAGTCATGACATATATGAATCTTGCCAAATACTACAAATAAATAAACAAATTAAACAAAATTTTTTTTTGTCATAGCTATTTCAAGCTAATAAGTTATTAATATTTCAACGGTAAATGTCATTCTTTATTTACTCACCTTAGATATGACTCAACCTCTCAGACAATTAAATAGCACATATAAAGTGCACTCTTGACATCATCGCTACATAGAGTACAAACTTTTGGGACATTAAGAAATCGACCTATGTTTCTAAATACTGAGAGAATCTCTTTTCCTTGTTCATATCCGACTTCATTTCTTCCAACTCGTTTCCATGCAAAGATTGTTTTGACTCAAATATCTTGAGCAAAATGTAACACATTCTTCAGCAATATACCCTTCTACAATTGACCCTTCTGGACGACTTCTATTGCGAATATACCCTTTTAACTTGCCCATGTATCTTTCAAAAGCCCACATTTGTCGATATTTAACATTTCCACTATCTTCGCCTCTTCAAGGAGGTGGAACCCACAAATGTACCATTATATCAAAGAAAGCAGGAGGAAACACCATCTCAAGCTTGCAAAGTATTAACGGAATTTTTTTGTTCAACCGTTCATAATCTTCCGATGTGTTATAGTTAGAACATAATTCTCTCAAGTAGTTACAAAGTTCAATTATTGTTGAAGCGGATATGTCTCAGGCAAGTCGAATTACATCGTATTGCTATTGGAAGTAATTGTTGCATTAAAATATGGCAATCGTGACTTTTAAGACACGAGATCTTGCCCCCTTCAAATTGATGCAACGTGAAATATTTGAAGCATATCCATCAGTACCTTAACATTTTTCAACACTTGCAAGAAATCATGTCTTTCTTTCTTAGACATTGAGTAGCTTTGCGGTACGTGAAAAGGTACTTTGAATTGCTTGCTTTTGCGACGGTATTGGATGGAGCTCTCTTCTTATACCCATTGTCATCAAGTCCAATCGTGCTTTTAAATTATCTTTTGACTTTCCTTGCACACTCAACAATGTCCCAATCAAAGCTATCACAAATGTTTTTGGCAATGTGCATTCCATCTAGATTGTATGAACAAAAGGTTCCGCCTAATATGGCAATTCAAAGAAAATAGATTTCTTCCTCCAATTATGTTTTGAGTCATGGGGAATGGTCTTCGTGCTAGTGGGTGTCTTTCCAAAAGTGACATTAATAACATTAACTTGTTCAAGAATATCAAATCCTGATGGCACCACCGGAGCTTCACTATGGTCACATTCTCCGTTAAATCTTCATGTATCAAACCTATAACTATGACCCGACTCCAGAAAACAACGATGCCCGATGATATAACATTCCTTACTTTGCAATCTACAAGAACAAAGTACATAAGAATGAAACGGTCTTTGCCGCATTTAGTACTCAACCGCACAACATAGCAAGAGTGGAAAATCACTAATTGTCCACAATAAAGGTCGCGCATTTGGAACTTTGTACCGATTAGATGCATCATACGTTTCAACCCCATTACTCCATAGTATCTTCAACTCCTCAATTAAAGGTTGCATATACACGTCAATATCATTACATGGAGAGTTTGGACCGGTATTAACAAAGGCATGATAAAATACTCCCGCTTCATACACATCCATGGTGGTAAGTTATATACAACAATTGTCACCGCCATATACTATACTGGTGACCCATGGGTAAAGGGACTCATGCCATCGATGGGACGGTCCAAGTCTTACATTTCGATGTTCTTGAGAGAATGTAGGGTATATTGTATCCAAATGCTTCCAAGTCGCAGAGTCAATTTGGATGACGATTCACTCCATCTTTCCGTCGCTTTTACATGATGCCACATCATGTATTTTGCGATTTCTGGATACATAAATAGCCTCTGCAATCTTTAATTAACGCTAAATAACGTAATTGCTTCACAGCTACTTTGTTCCTCTTCGTTTTTGTATCTATTTGTGTCTTCTCTGATACAACCATCTCGGTCTGCTTCCATCTCGATGATTTGCAAACTGTACAAGACTCTAATTTTTCATTCTCCCTCCAAAAGAGCATACAATCATTCTCGCAATGCATCAATCTTCTCATAACCAAACCCTAAATTTCCAACCATTTTCTTCATTTCATAAAAATTATCAGGCAAGTTTGCAAATGATGGAAATGATGACTTGAACTTACGGAGCAATCCATCAAAGGACACATCAGTCCATTTGCTAACATTTTTGTGATTGAAAAGCCATACAACAAATGAAAGGACTGCTCTCATTTTCACATCCAGGATATAAAGGTTGATTGGCCTCATATGTACTTTTGGTATTTTGAAGCTTCAAACCGATTTAATCTACAACCGTGATCCCTAAATATATCATCTTACTTACCATCTCGTGCATACGATGCTCATCTTGGATTGTGATGGTTCTTCGTGAACATCATCATTACTCACATCCCCGACAATCACATCTTCCCTCGATGCACCCAATTCGTGTAGCCAAACATAAATCCATCACAAATCAAATGTTCACGAATAGTAGCTCGAACTGTATCTACCATTTACATAATTCTTATAATGGGCAAGGAATTCTTCCGTTACCATGCCCACTTTTTCAAAACCAAAGTCCGTAAATATCTCTATGCTCGCAAGATATTCTTTAGAATATCTTGGTAATTCCATCCACATCTTATCCATAATATTATGTCCCTAAATCAAATTGAACAACCATCGAATGATATTATGATAGAAATCTATCATAATTAATTATGATAATTAATTATCATAATTAAGTACCTTGAATGCCAACCAAACTCCCAGTTCACTCAAATAAAACAAAAAAGGTCGAGATAATTTAAATATTAATTATCATAATTAATCTAATTTCAAATAGCGTAGGTAATAATTAAGGGTGACTACACCAAAACATTACATTCAAGGTCTCAATGTTGGACATGGAAGTTCTTTTTAATTATAAGCCTCAAATATTCCTACAAATTAATTGCGAGTGCACGTTTGTCTCCGCCTGGTTTAACATCTGTTGGATTCCTTCTAGTCCAATAGAGAGAAATATACTAAAACAAGTACTAAATCACTAGCAAGCTATAGATTTCAAACTAACATTTGGTGTTAGATTTACTTTTATGTAGACCCCATAAAATTGTACCACCACGGAAAAAGACACTGTTTCTCTTCAAAACTTAGGGCTTGTTAAAATAGCAAGGTTTTTAGGGCAATTAAGCATACAACTAAAACAAGTACAAGATTTTGTTACTCTAACCCTTTTCACCCACTTTCATATATCGTATATAGAATCGGAATTTAGCCCTTTATAAAAGCAGAACTTCCTAGTTTTAACGATTCACCCTGCAGGCCAAGAATCCTTAGAAACCTTACGAGAAATTTGGTTACTTGTATAATTTTTTACCAACTACTAGATGACTTTGATATTGTTTGATTTGTTACTTGTATAATTTTTTAGGCCATGCTAGCTATTTGAGTGCTCCTCATACGTTTAAAGTGGGTAGTTCAACTACTACTATTAAATAACAGTTTTACAACAAACAAAGTCAGCCCCCTTAACAGATAATACCACCAAAATGACAGACAATATGTTGTTATGCCTGCCTACTACTTTATAAAACAAAACAATAAAAAATCTAGCGCAACAGTTAGCTTCTCTGTAAGGTGGGAACAGCTAAGGGTCTGGCTGGTAATTGAGGATTCAATGATATTGCCCAGTTCCAAGTACCAGCGGCTACAAGGTTATCCAAGGGAACACAAAGCATATGAATATGACATTGAAAATTTAATTATCTAGGTTTACCCAATACTTGGTGGAATGACCTGTATATGCGGTTTACCCTATACTTGAAATTTAATACTAAAATTTAATACTGAAAATTTAATATCTAGCATATTTGAAATGCTAGAAGGAAGAGGAAAAATATGACTATAAAACAGTAATTATCTAGGGATTTGGGCATAGATCGCATCAGCAAGTACCGTGACATGCAGTTTGGAAATGACACAAGATGCTAATTTGACACAAAGGTTTAGTCGGTTAGTTGACCCCTTGTTAGCTATTTCCTTCACCCAGAGGTACATGCAGCATGGATGTAACATTCGATAGCACCAACACATGCAAATCTGGTTATTATAATTATAAAATTCACGGCTCTATGCAAGGTGAGCTATTAAGCGCCTCCAGATCAAAGAAAGTATATTATTAACCCTTGAACTATAAGAATCATTATAGACTCTTTCTTTAATCAAAACAAATTGTTAATGGAAAGAGGATGACACAAGTTAAGGCTTCATCTCGATACAATTATAGCTAAATAGAAAAATAGACTAACAAAGTTTTTGTCGATTACTTAATGATAATTTGCTAGTCGTAAGATCATTAGTGAAAAGGTATTTAGACGATCAAATCGTGGCATGGGAATTAATATGCATTTAGTCCATGCACCTTCAAGGACACAATTTTCCCAATCGTAAAAGGGAAATTCATACACACACATATGCACTGCACTAAATCAAGGGTACAATTACCTTCACTAGGGCACCAATGACACCCAAGCTAGTAAGCCTCGTGTATTGAAAGGCCTTGATTTACTAGTTGTATTGAGAAAAGGCAGAATACAAAGGAATATGAGCTGCAAATGAACAACTGTCCATTAGAAATTTTTCATAACTTATCACAACAAAATTCTGAACATAAAATAAACAACATAATAAAACTATCTCATTGCCTGACCCTAAAAGTCCAACAATAAACGTTGTGGTGTTTTAGAGAGAGAAAGATAGGCAAGGGTGAAGAGAGTCAAAAACATTGTGGTTTTTAAGTTTTTTAGGCTTTGCAGTTTAATCTTTGGGAATGTCAATTTTATTTTTTCAAGCTATGTGATGTAATAACGCAAATGACAATTTTATTTTTTATTTTTAAAATTTACTTATTATCCATGATTGAATATTGGATAGGAGGGTTATTTTAATAATTTTTCATCAACATTATTAAATTACAGTTACGGAGATGTGTTATAAGTCATAAGGATTGCGGTTATAATAGAACTTTACCTAAAGACTCTTGTTCCTACTCGTAAAGAGCATAGAAAATTAAGGAGGCGTGAATAAACTATCATAATTTGAGTTCGAGGTTCCTCATATAATTTATTTTTACACACTAGAGCAAATGAGCAATTACATACTTTTTATTGTTGGCGTTTATGACATGTACTACTCTCACATCGGAGTTAGTATTAGCATTTCAAATATGCTAGATATTAAATTTTAGTATTAGCATCTTGTGTCATTTCCACTGCATGTCCCGAGTCATCTTGTTGATGCGATCTATGCCCGATCCCTAGATAATTCTTGTTTTATAGTCATATTTTTCCTCTTCCTTCTAGCATTTTAAATATAGTATTTCAAATATGGTTGGTAATTGAAAAATTTGCAAGATCGATTGCTTCCCATCAAATTTAATTAGTACTGCTACCAATGTCATATGAATATGACATTGAACCCGAACTACTGATGGCTCACAAAAACCCTTATTGTAAGGGTGTCCCAAAATTAGAAAATTTAGGGCTTGTTAGAAGGAGAGAGAAATAGAGAAAATCATAACAACTAAGGGTAAATAAAATTGAAAACCTAAAGAATGAAATTATACCTCCTCAAACAAAATGGTCAATATGATCCTTTCAAGCCGGACGAGAGATGGAGTGAGGCGAAGTCCGACGAAGTCCTCTTTAAGACTGGCATACACGAGATGATGCAGAGGGAGTGAGAACGCTGAAGATCTTGATCGAGTTACTAAGATGTTAATCGAATGATTAAGATGTCGATTTGGGGGAAAGAATATGAGAGATCTGTGATTAAGATCTGTGAACGCTTGAGATCTTAATCGAATGATTAAGATGTCCCTTATATGACCCTCGTTAATTAAAATCCTTAAAAAAATTCCTATACCGACGGCCAACTTGTGAGCCTCGAAATAGACTACCTTCAGGGTCCTATACCGACGGTCAGGAAGTGACCGTCGCTATAGATACACTATAGCGACGGTTCCGTGTCGACCATCGCTATATCTCGTCGCTATATGTTGAATTTCTAGTAGTGTATTCAAAGTATAGAAATACTAAAATCAACATTTTACAGTCCTACTATTATCGCATAACTTTTCTTAAAATTTCGTGTACAAAAAGTACACTATCGCACCATTCTCCGCTCATTCAGACCGCCATACGATTTACAACGCTGGTCGTCTTCTGCAAGGTGAGACATGGCGCTGTGGCGCAGAGATCATATATACAAGGTCACCATGCATGCATGAGCTTTATGTTCATGGCGCCACAAAGGTCTCAGAAGTCCATAGCCATGGCGGCCGAATTGCTGAACCTCGTGCATGACCTCGACAACAAACCTGAGAAAAAAGCCAATTTTGGCCTACAAGCTCGTTTCTAACAGACTAATTAGCACATAAATCATATAGAGACTTCATGTAAACATATTTCAAAAACTCTAAACATGATTCTACCCATACAACAACATAAACAACAAAATTAACACACCCAAATTCATTATTTTTGGCTAAAACTCATTTTTTTTATATTTCAATGAAAATCAACACTGTAACTTTTGTTTTTCAACCAAAACCACTAATTCAAAGTGTTTTTATCAACAATTATACACCCTCTATCAAATTAAATGGTCAATTTATCAACTAAACAACTAATTAACCCTCAATTTCTATTTTAACTAAACAATATATAATCACCAAAAACTCTCTGTAAAAAGGTTTTCTTCACAAACTTCATACATAGAAACAATACATTGATTATAATCATATATAACCTATGAAAATAACTTTACAACACTAGTTTATCATATGAACACACATAAAATCAATAATTATCCTATCACAAGAATTTTATAGAGAAATAGGAGAAGAGAAACTAAAACTTTTAAAATTTAAAAAGAATAGGGTAATACCTTGAAGAAGATGATGAATATCCTTTCTATTCTCAAGCTCCTTCTTCCCACTCTCTAGCCTTTCTTCCTCTCTTCTTCTTCTCTGAGTTTTCTTTCTTCTCTCTAACCTCTCTCCTCTACCATACGTCTTAACCAAATAACGTATATAGATATTATATATATTAATTATATAATATAATTATAAACATAACTGATATCAGTTATGTGAATTTTAAAGCCATAAGGCTTGTTCGGTTAACCACTAACAAAATAACTCATTAATCCTAACACCTTGTTTGGTAAAACTCAAATAAATTAAAGACTTAATAGGCCTTAGGCATTGTTTGGCAAAACTGAATTAAAACTCCTTTAAGTTATTTTAGTAACTCCTTTATAACAAGGTTATTTGTCACACATTAATTTAATTAAATTAATCGTAATAACAATTTATTAAATTACTACATCACATAAATCAATACCACCAAAATTATAATTTCTATATAAATAAAACTTTATTTAATCAACCAACACGTCTTTTTAATTACAAATTCAATAAAAAGAATAGTAATTGAATTAATCAAAATTCTCTAACTTAATAATTAAATTAAATTAACAAAATAATTAATTTTCCTTAATTATTTATTTAACAAATAATTAACCACATCAATTCAAATTTGAATAATTATTTATTCAACAATAAACACATCCATTAAATATTTAAATAATGTAATAAATATTTTATAACACAATTAAAATTCTAGAATGTTACAATAGTTGATCAATAGTAACATAATATGGAACAATGAATAAGTGTAAGCGAACTAACTATATTTTGAACTCGTGCTTAGAAACAACTACAAAGCATAAGTATTGAATGACAATAAACCTTGCTTGAATAATATTAAGCTAGGACTATGAATTATTGAATATACATTAAGTAATAGCAAGCTGAAAATAAAGCTTGTTCATTATGAGAATAGCTTGTGTCAAGTAAATGAACTAAGATAGTTCAACATTAGAAATTAAAATTCAAAAAAATTACATTCATAGTACCTAAAGGACAATAAAGAAACGTGTCTAACAATAAACAAGTTTGAATACATCAATAAATTTTGGAATTCAAAACTTGTTCGAATAAAGATAAGATCATAGCTAGCTTGTTCAAACAATGATTAGGACTACAAGAGTTCGCTTTAATGAAACTTTAAAGTAAGAAACTTGCTCAACGTAAATGTAGAGTTAGAAAACTTGCCTCAAGCGTAAGCTATAATATTAAAACTCACGTTCACCTATACATAGTATTAAAACCACAACATCCATTAGACATACTAATATTCACTTTTTAACATAACACGTATTTCTAGCTAAACTTGTTATTTAGTACAAGTCCTACATTACCATTCACATTTCAGAAATTCCAAGTGCTGACTTCACAATACTTGTCTAACATTCATTGTGTATACTAAGTTATCACATAACGCATTCGTAACTAACTAATCATTTTTATAACTTTGAATTTACTAACCACACATATCATGACTCTGTTTTAACCTTGTTGTTACATAGATCATGACATTAAGCTAGGTTACATTGGATGCCCAAAGTTTGTAAAAGTAGCAGACCTCACTATTTGTGGATGACTCTCTTGGCATGGCATGACAAGATATATCTTGAATTATAAGCGGCGCCCGACACGGTAGCGCTTCTACACACAAGTTTCAGTTTTGCAGAACATGAATACGGCAGTATACATAAGCCAACTAACACGAATTTAACCCACTAAATAGTGAAATTAACATACACAATTGGTATAAAACTATCAGAAACCTATTTCCGCCCATATACAACCACTTAGAGCAATTTAACAACAACTTTAGCTAATTTAAATCCTTAAATTTCATGTTTTCATACAAAAATTTCACTTTTGACATCCTTCACGAAATTCATCACTGTAAAACCAATTCTTGTCCAAATTGCTTCGTTCAAATTACATTATCTTCGTTTCTTAATGAACTAGCATAAACAATACTCAATTTGCATATTAACATACAACTTGACCACTAAAATTTGGTATTTCATAAGCCATATGAGAAAACAAACACTATAAAAAGTTTTCTACTGTTATCCGAAATTAGCATGCAATTTCCTTGTTTAAACATAAACTCTAGCATCTTAGACACATATACTCACAATTACCAGTTATTTATATCAACAATTCAATAATTTGAATTCACAGAGTATATAAAGTTGTGCCGTGAAACCCATACAAGCATAATAAGGTTATAGAACATACCTTTTGTTGCTTAAAAGAAATCCTTGCTAAACACATTGGAATTGGTTAAGTTATCTCTCAATTCTCCCAACTCTCTCTGTCAATCTCTCAGTGTTCTTCTCAGCCTTAGCAAATAGACTATGCGTAAAACAACATATAACTCTAGCCAACACACGTTTTCAAACGTCTAAAAAAACTGATGTCTACTAAATAACCCTATTAAATCATCAGTTATAAATATTTAAGTATATTATTTATTTTATTTATATTATTATAATTCCAAAAATCAAAAATCCAAAAGCCATAAGACTTTGTTTGGAAAAACCCTTTAAATATTAAAGACTTAATATACTTAAACCTTGTTTGGCAAAACCACATTAAACTCCATTAATTTATTTTAATAACAATTTAGTTTATAACTTATAATCACATATTATTTATTTGGAATTTTATATCCATCATTAACCAATTAAATTAATCACATACTATATTTTAATTAAATATACCATTTTAACAAATATCACCAAATTATAATTTTCATTATAATTTTATTTAATAATTAAACACCTCATCTTAAATTATTAATTCAAAACAACAATATAACATCTCATGTCATATCACAACTCTCTAAATTATAAATTAATTTAATTTAGAACATTATCTAATAAATTTAGATTCATAAATATCTATTAACAACCATCACATCAATAAATATTTAATCAACAATAAGCACCTCAAATATATATTTATATAATTCAATAAATATTTAAAATTATAATTTAAAATTTCCGGATTGTTACATCATTCCCTCCTTACAAGGATTTTGTCCCCGGAATCATAATTCAAACAATTAAATCATCACATTCTTCCTTTCTTACAAAGATTCTGTCCCTAGAATCTAAGACAAACAATCAAATCGTCACAGTAGAAGTGTCATTCACAGAAAACATTTAATTCTTTCAGCTAATATTTATTGTTGCTATTAGTTGTTGGGCACCCAAATGCTCATTCTTGCTTAATTTAAACGTTTTCAACCAATCGTGATCAACCTGAAGGTTCATGCAGAAACAAAGGAAAAGGAAAGCAAACAGAATAAGATTTATGGTATTTTATGTAATAATTAGATTTTATTAAGACAATGATAACTATTAAGTATCATGTAATAAATGTTTAAAGGTCACGTAGTTGGGGTTAGACTCTGATATATGTAAGTTACGTTTGATATTTATACTATTGTTATTATTATTAGTATTATTCTGCTCATAGAAATGGTATCGTGAAGCACCGAGTTCGTGTTTCAAGTACCTGAATTTGGGGCCATCACAGGTTGGTATCAGAGCTTTAGGGTTAGAAACCATAGGTGGGATATACCTTAGGCTATAACCTTACGGCAGAGGGAAACATTGAAAATACATATAACTCATATAGAGTTTAAAAGGAGATGAATTGAATACATTCATCGTCAAACAAAAATAAAAGATAACTTAAATAAAACTATTATTTGTTGTGTGTATACACTATATGTTAATCAGGATAATTTATGTGTGTAGATGTCAGGTGTAAAAGGCTTATTATATGCTTATAACATAAAGAAGGAGCCACTATCAAAGCCAATAGCTGAAATAGAGGCTCATGTTGAAAGCAACTTAGATGAGGTGGTTATTTTGGAAAATATAGTACGAGATCCAGAAATGGTGGGACTAACAGATAGTGATTCGGACACCGAAGTTGGATCTGAACATGCATCAACAAAGTTCAAAATCTGAGGAACAAGGTTTCTTCTCTAGAAAAGTTGTGGGAAATAGAAAAGCTATTAAATAGTCAATTGCGAAAGGCATTAATCGAAACGATGGAAGAACAAGATAAGCTTAAAATCCAAATTAATCAGATGGGAGCCAAAAGCAACATATCGTGTGCAGCTCCGAGCAATAAGGGGAAAAGAAAGATAAAAGACCACGACCTAGGAAAATCCGATAATAAAAAAGGGAAAAAGATATGTTATATTTGCGGCTGTGAGGGACATACCTCTCCTCATTGCCCCGACTTTAAGCAAGGTGCATGTTTTATTTGTGGATTAGAAGGTCATCGGGCGAAAGGTTGTCCAGAATCAGGAAAGAGGTGTAGGAAATAAGTAGAATTAGTATTTGATTATGTATGTTTGGTAATTTGCGTGTGTAATGTAATATTTCCAACTTTTTTATAAGTAGTAGTAGCGAATACTGACTTTTGTGGTCACAAAGGGATATCGGATGTTTAAAGTAGTATATGCTATGCTATGTAAAGTATTTTGAAATTTCTAAATGAATATGAATCTATGTGTGATTAATGGAATAAGTTTGAAATATTAAACTTATACGATAAGGTTTAGAATGTAAGTTAATAAAGTATAATTTAACCAGACAATGCCGCTAAGACGTCAAACTCGAAACCAAAGGGCAGAAGAATCTGTCAACAATGCTGGAGGACAACAACCAAACCTGATGCAGAATTTTGCGAACATGGTAGGTTAGGCCATGCAGAATGGAATGCCAGCCAAGGGAAATCAGCCAAACAATCGATTTGCGAACTTCAAGGATTTTAAGGCTGTAGGATCGCCAAAATTTAGAGGTACCACTGACCCGATAGAAGCCCAAACTTGGGTTAAGGAAATTGAAAAAGCATTTGTAGTCGCTAAGGTAGCTGAGGGACAAAAGATAGCTTTTTCCACTTATATGATTAAAGGAGAGGCAAATATCTGGTGGGAGGAAAATCAAGCTAGGGCAGGAGAATGAGTGATAGCATGGACTAGGTTTAAGACGCTGTTCTTTGAGAACTATTTCTCGTCTAGTGTGCAAGTTAGGATGGAGGTGAAGTTTCTGGAATTGAAGAAGGAGAACATGACAGTTGCAGAGTATGCCGCAAAGTTCAATGAATTAGCTAGGTTTGCTCCGCACCAAGTTGATACGGAGGCTAGAAAGGCAAGGATGTTTGAGCTGGGCTTAAAACCCTGACTCTACAATAAAGTAGCAGTGTTACAAATCAATACTTTTGCAGCACTCTTAGAAAAGGCTATCATAGCTGAAGGGGGAAGTGAGGCCATGAGTGTAAGACCCCAACTTTTATGAATAAAGATGAATTTTCTATAATTATCATTTTTGAATGAATTTGATATAATGTTATAGTTGTGGGTAATATTTAGAAATTTTACAAAGTACGCAAGTTGTTTATAATATTCGATTGGTCGGGGAATATTTATTTTAACAGGGAATATTCGTACGACAACACAATCATTGGTGGACCCCACAATGAAATTATTGTCGGATTGAGAAAATGACAAAAATATTTTATAAAAATAACGGCGGAAGTTTTACTGTTAACTAATGAAACACCCGGTGTTAAAAGTACAGGAATACGCGTGGTTGCATAGTAGCACACGGTATAGATTATTAATTCTTACGTGAGAAGTCACTCAGTTTGATTCAATTATTGTCGATATTTTATATATTATTAAATCAATAGTTGAGATAACAAAGTTGTTAATATTATTATTTGCATTATTAACGATGTTTAGAAGTTCTGCCAATGAGAGGTTTTGTCACCTAATTGCGCGCCAATAGGGAGAAATCCTTATTGGAAAGCCCCTCTTTCCAGGAGCGACACAGTCAATTAATAATGTGAATTGTAATAATGATGATGAGTTACTTTTATTAGTATTATTAATGTAATAAAAGCAGGAAAAGCTTTTTATATAAAAGCAGAATACTTTTATAAAGTTATTTGTTTTATTAGACAATAATTAGAATATATTATATTTTATTATGCATAGTGTTGCATAGTATTTGCATAGTGTTTTGCATAGTAAAATATTTTTATATAAAACATAATACTTTTATAAAGTTATTTATTTTATTAGGCAATAAATAGAATATATTATATTTTATTGTAAACCAATCTGGAATAATCCATTTAAAAAGTAAATTAATCCGAACTGTTCATGGATTAAGTTATTATTCATCCATTTTTCTATAAATAAAAGCTCATTCCTTCATTATTTCTTACTTAATTCTTTGAAACTCTAGAGAGAAAAACTATAGAGAGAAAGAAGAAAAGTATTCGCTACTTCACTACTTCTTTATCCAGTTCTTCTTTATAAGGTAAGGGTATTATTTCTTTTCGTATTCATGAAGAGAACTTACATTATTCCATTTCTTATTATTATGTTGAATAACTTTGTATATATAATACCGCATACATGGTGATATTCTTCGTTATTCCATTCCTTATTATTATGTTGGAATAACCTATATATGTGAAGTACAGCATACATGGTGAAATTCTTCTATTATTCCATTCTTTATTATTCTGTCGAAATATCTTGTCTGTGTGTTTACGCTGAACTTGGTTCCATTATTTATTATTCTGTTAGAATAACTCGCTCTATCTTGAAGTACCGCATGCATGGTGATTTACATTGTTATTCCATTCTTTATTATTACGCCGGAATATATCGTATGCAATGCGTTTACGTCGGACTGGGTCCATCATTTATTATTACATTGGAATAACTTTATACATGCAATACCGCATGCATGGTGATTTCTATTGTTATTCCATTCTTTATTATTATTTTAATATCTTGTGCATGCGTTTATGCTTGGGACTGGTTCCATCATTTATTATTACATTGGAATAACTTCAATACATGTGAAGTACCACATGCATGGTGATTTCTTTTATTATTCCATTCTTTATTATACTCAGTTGGTTAAAGTTTTGACTTCTATACTCCATGAAATTAGTGGAATATCCTTGATATTTGCGCTTCATCTAGTATCTTTTCATGGAAATATTCTTCTGAGCATTCTTGAATTTTACTTTACAAAGAAGTATCATGTTGAAAATTTGGACGTTATTAGTTCCTGGATAAATTAATTCTTGAACTTGTTTTATTGAATTCTTATAACATTGTCATCATCCTCATGTTTATATTGTGTTGAAAGTCATCTTTGGCTTACGTGCATAGATGGACTTAGTATGATTATGACCAGGGATCATTCGGTATAATCATGACCTGTAATGTTATAAGTGATGTGATAAAAGTTCCTATTGGCCTGTAATGCATTGATGGATAGTTTTTGGTATGATTATGACCAGGGATTATTTGGTATAGTCATGACCATTGATGATTTAATGAATATCCTTGACCGTGGTACAGGGATGATTAGATGTTGTGGTTTATTTATTAAGCTGAGTCTCACCGATAAAAAATTGATGAAAAACCTTTAAACCATAGAAGATAGTAGATTTTATTCTCTACTTGACTCTTCTAATGGATTGCTTGTTCCGCTGCAGTTAAACTTGATGTCTATTGTATTTTATCAGTTTAACATTATTGAAGACTAATGATAATTTATTCTGTATTATCTTAGTCATAATATTTCTTACTAGGCTAGTTGAGCTCACCCTTTCGTTCACTGTTCTCTTCAGGAAATGAGAATATAGCTGGGACGAGTCGGAGAAAGGAGTGACGATCCAGATGATAGAATTAGTAGTCCTCACTATTCTGTTAAATAGTGTGACAATAAATGTAATGAGGACTCTATTTGAGAGTGGATATTGTCTAGAAGGCAATATTTTTGTTTAAACTCTCAGCTATGTTTTGTCGTATATTACACGACGTTTGTATAATTAAGTTTGTATTTGTATTTTGTACCATGTATTGGGCGACTAAAGATGGGTGATGTATACCTATTTTGGGGGTGTCACAATGAGCCTCTATAATAAGGAAAGAAAGAATAGGGGTGACGGAGCCGGGAAGGTAGAAATAGGTAGTGGTAGTGGGAATGCAAAAAGAAAGTGGAATTTTTTTGGAAATATCCAGGTCAAGCAGGAATGTGTGAAGAAGCAGGCTGTGCAGTGTAAGAATTGTGGAAAGAATCATTCAGGTGAGTGTCTTAAGGGTAAGTTTGTGTGGTACAAGTGAGGGCAGGAGGGACATATCTCTCCTAACTGCCCCAATCCTAGGATGAGTAATGGATGTTTTCTGTGTGGATCAACAGAACATAAGGTAAAGGACTGTTTGAAAAGGAGAATGGATATAGGAAGCGTGAATGCGGGGAAAGGCAGTCGGGGATATGATCAACCACAAGAGTCTTCAATATGATTGTTCAGGATACCATAGCAGTCGGGGATGGAACTCCAAGGATTATTCGTATGAATTTTATTTTCGTATATACGATTTTTCTTAAATATAGTAAAATATGTTATACAGAAATTTTGAAGGAGAAATTTGAGTTCTATTAGAAATCAAATTTTCGTATAATCAGATAGACAAGTTTTATGTTGAATAGTTAAAGATCAGTTCGATCGAATCAGATCGAAATCTACTTGAAGTGATTGTGTATGCTATTTTCCCTAGTATCTATAAGTTTTAAAGCGGTGATTCCGAGGACGAAATCCTTATAAGGGAGGGTGGATGTAATAACCCAATATTTTCAATAAGAAATTTTGCGTATAAATTTTTTTTATATATAAAGGTGGGAATATGTGCAAAGTAAAGTATATGTATATATGTGATAAATAAAATTATTTATTAGATGAATAATTGTAAATAAATTCTTTTTAATAATTATTGATCATTATAGATTATATTCTTATAATAAATTAATTTTGTAATAAAAATATTTTTTATTTATTTTCCATGAAAATATGATTATGGTATATTTGATATGGTTATTAGGATTATTATAATATGTATTTTATTATATTAGTTATGTTAATTATTTTAACTTAATTAATAATGGTATATATAAAGGATATATGGGATATGGATTCAAAACCCTAATTCTTGATTTTGAATAAGGAATGAGAATAAGAATATAATATTATTTATATTTCAATGCTATAAACAAGAATGATATGTGTGTAATGTTAATTTGAGAAATAGTTATAGTGAAACAGTACAAAACCCTAGCATAACTGATAAACTATAGTACAAAAGTCAATTATGACTGTAAGATTTGTTAAGTTGTGTGTTATGTAATTAATGATCATTATTATGTTTAATGTTAATTAGGTAAACTCTAATTAATATATAGAAACCCTAATTACTAGATTAGAACCCTAATTGCTAAGTTATAAACCCTAATTATTAATTTAGCAAGCTTAATGGTAATTAGTAAATTATAAAGCATAATTTACAAGTCTTAAGTGATTAGGAAACCTAATTTAATTAGGGAGCCCTAATTCACATTTTTAGAAACTAAGATTTCCATTTTAGCCCTAATTATAAAATCCTAGAAATTAAGCTTATAAAACCTTAGGGTTAAACCCTAAGGGTTGAAATGAATTGCCAAGTTTGCCACTAAAAGTAAAAGCCAAATGACATAATTGCCCTTCTTGCATTATTTAATAGATAACTTGTATAAGTTGCAATAACTTTAGTTGGTGACCAACTCAGCCTGGCTATGTGCCTATAAACCAAATATCTCAGCCATCTTGCAACACCAATACATTGTATTCAAGTATTATATATAGATTATGAGAGAGAAAATGTCATATTCAAGCCTCATTTGATCACAACACTCAACCAAAACTCTCTCAGCCCCAAGCCTCTGAAATAATTAAGTAAACTAGTCCCATATCAAGTTCCAAGCTCAACAAGATCAGATCAAAAACCCTAGATTCAAGCTTTGTGTAAAAGAGGTATAAACCTAACCCTAGAAATCGGATCTTGAAAACTATGTTAGATGTTATGTTAAAGTGTTTAAATATGTTGTTTATAGTGTAACTAAGTGATCTGGGTTGGTATTTGTTAGATCCATAACATCTATAGGCTCAAATTTGAAGTCTTTCAAAATCTGGAAAAGTTTAAAAATGTTGTCTAACAATGAATGTCAGACCTCATAGATTTCAATATGTTTATGTCTTTTTTTTTGTTTAAGGGTTGATAATTGTAGTACGCTATGAGATCTGTGTTCTAGAACTGGAACTAGGGTCAGATGATGTGTAGATTTCATGTTATTGTTGGTCAAACTCGGTTGACGGAACATGACTGGGCAATTCTGGGTAACCCAGAAACTGCCAAAAGCGTCTGATAATGTATTTGTAGTCTCTGATCTTGTAGGTGTTTTGTGATATGAGTTTGTTGTTATATTCATGTTTTAGTATGGTAGATTAACTACAAATCTATGCCTTTAAAACACATAAACATCAAACTGTGTGGATTTAGTGGACGGTCAAACCAAGCAAGATAATCTCGGTTTCTGTTTTTTGGGTAACCTAGAAAATGTATGAACGTGTTTTCTGACATGGTTTGACCGGACCATATCTGTTGATTCTGTTGTTGTTATACTGTCTTTATGTAATAGATCTCTTCCCTTACATGTTGGCTACACACTAGAACCTTTAAAACATAAAAGCAATACACAGAAAACGAGTAGTGGAATCCCGAAGTAGGCCTCACGAACTGTTCTTCATTTCTTGGTAATCTAGAAAATGAAGAACAGCTCTGACAATATGTTCTGAGCCTTAGATCTTGCTTGTATGTTATGATATGAACCATAAATTGTCATGTACTTGTAGTACTACATATATACTACAATATTCGACCCTAAGCTTTCCAAGAAACATTATATATTAAAAATTACACTTGCTCAAACATGGCTACTTGATAACTGTCTATGAATGTTCTTGGTGCTCAAGAACACATTAGGCGACACTTTATGTCGCTAAAAGCTTTAACAACTGACTTATTAATTTTCATTATATTATTTTCTAAAAATCATTTAAAAATAGAAAAAAATTCTAAAAAATTACAAAATCAGTTTTAAAAATTATTTTAAGTTATAAAAATTAACTTTTAATAATTTGACATATTTTCCATAAATATTAGTAATTATTGGAATATTATTGATATTCAATTTATTTAATAAATGATTTAAATAAATTAATTAAAGATGATTTTATTATATTAAAAATCATTTTAAATGATAATAAAGTATTTAAAAATATTTGAAGTTATAAAATGTAACTTTTAATATTATAAAGAATATTCATTAATTATATAATATTAATGATATTAGATTTATTTAATAATTATGTTAAATAAATTAGTTTTAAAATGATTTTAATATTATAAAAATCATTTTAAATGAAAATAAAAGTTTAAAGATATTCTAAGTTATAAAATATAACTTTTAATATATTAAGGTAAATTTCATTAATTATTAAATATTAATAATATTAGATTAAAATTGTTTTATTGATTGAAAAATCATTTAAAAAGGATACAAATGGTTTACAAATATTTGAAGTTATAATAAATAACTTTTAATATTTTAGTGAATAATACCTTAATATTTAAATATTAATGGTAATTATTTAAAATGATTTTAAATGTTTTAAAATCATTTAAGGGTAATATTAAGATTTTAAAAATATTTTGAGTTATTATAAGTTACTTTAATATTTTAGCAATGGTTTCATTAATATTTGGATATTATTTCAATATTAATGATAATAGAATTACTTAATATTTAAATCATTTAACAATGATTCCAGAGTTTGAAAAATTATGATAAAGTATAATAAAAAATTATTATAAGTCATTTATAAATAATATGATTGATGTTTAAATTATCCAGAATAATCTTTAAGATACAAATTAGAGTTTTATTAACAATAAACTCGATAATTACCCGATAAAGTCGTCGGTACATGAAAATGCTGTCGAAATTGATTCGAACCGATATAGGTTGACCTGATAAGTGTCTGTTTGTGTCCTAATAATTGGTAAATGTATGTGACAATGTGATTAGGTTATGTGTTGACTATAAATAACAGTACGATGTGTTGTGATATGTTATTCTAATCAATAGAACAATCTTATGAATGACAGGTCGTTGAATTAAAGATAGAACTAAGTTGTGTAAGCAGCAAATCAGGCAAGTTTCTTAATTCTTACTCTTTTACTAGTGCGAGTATCCGAACCCTACTTTTATTGTGCAAGTATCTAAACTATCCTTTACGTTGTGCAAGTATTCGAACCTTTGCATTTACTTTATGCAATGGACATGAGTAAGAAAGTTTCAGAATTATATTATCGTTGTGCCATATTATTAACTCTATTGTTATTGATTATGTATCCAAATATTCGTATTCATGCAAGTTCTTGAACTTTATTCGTTCATTGTTTATCAGTACAGTATTATTATAAGATTCAGATATATATATTCTATTCGTAAAATTCTAAGTATGGTTATACAAGTGTCCTCACTTGGATAATTATTGTACATCAACAATAATCATGACCTGTAATGTTATAAATTATCTTTGGCTTACGTGCAGAGATGGACTTGGTATGATTATGACTAGGGATCATTCGGTATAATCATGACCTGTAATGTTATACACGATGTGGTAAAAGTCCTCAGTGGCCTGTAGTGCATTAATGGACAGTTTTTGGTATGATTATGACCAGGGATTATTCGGTATAGTCATGACCATTGATGATTTAATGAATATCTTTGGCCCGTAGTGCAGGGATGATTCGATGACGTGGTTTATTTATTTAGCTGAGTCTCAGCGATAAAAATTGATGAAAACATTTTAAATTATAGAAGATAGTAGATATCATGCTCTACTTGACTCTTCTAATGGATTGCTTATTTCGCTGCAGTTAAACTTGATGTCTATTGTATTTTATCAGTTTAACATTTTTGAAGGCTAATGATAATTTATCCTGCATTATCTTAGTCATAATATTTCTTACTAGGCTAGTTGAGCTCACCCTTTCTTTCACTATTCTCTTTAGGAAATGAGAATATAGTTTAGATGAGTCGGGGAACGGAGTGACGGTCCAGATAATAGCATTAGTAGTCCTCATTATTCTGTTAAATAGTGTGATAATAAATGTAATGAGGACTCCATTGAGTGTGGATATTGTCTAGATGACAATATTTGTATTAAAACTCATAGCATATGTTTTGTCGTATTTTACACAATAGTTGTATAATTAAGTTTTTATTTGTATTTTCTGGCGACCCAAGATGGGTGATGTATACCTGTTTTGGGGGCGTCACATGTTTGGAAAAACTCTAGTTTTCCATCTCTATAGAAAAAGAGTGTACTCTCCAACTATTGGAATCATGTATCATGTGTTTTTCTAAAACATCAACCTCCACCCATAATAAGACTCCTCTTATTTATAGATGTAGACAACCCTCCTTAACAATTAAGGAATTGAGTTGTTTTTAATTAATTAAACTCTTTTAATTAATTAGGCTCCCTAATCTTATTAGAGATAATTAATTAAACTCTTTTAATTAACTAGCTTCCTAATCGTATTAGGAATATATGAGAGTACTTTTATTAATTAATTCCCAAACATCTTTAGAAATTAAATAATAATAATAATAATAATAATAATAATAATAATAATAATAATAATAATAATAATAAGACTTCTCTTATTAATTTATATTTAATATTTCTAAAATATTAAATAATAAATATTAAGGTATTTAATTTATTCTATCACCATAGATTAAAATAAATATACTTAATTTATTATTACGATTATGCCATTAATTTCTTAAATAAATATTCTTCCTTTTATGGTGTGACCTTTTAAGTTCTCCATATTAAATCGGTTGTGAATAAATCAATTAGAACAATTCTAATCTTATTTAAATAAATAGATTAAACTATTAATTTATTTAAATAAATAATATTTATTCTACAATAGGGATAAGCCTCCATAGCGATTAATGCATTTCTAGATAATATAGATTTCAACATTAATCATAAAAGAACCTTTGAGTAAATAGTTACCATACAATTCAATCTTTTCACCTTACAATGTCCCAATTAAATATAAAACATGGAATTACTGTCAAGTCTTATTTTATTTAATTATATATATTTCGATTCTTAAATGCACAAATCCAAAAAATGCAAATTAGAAACTCCTTTCTAATTTCATTCTGCCTTAGCCAATGACTACTGGGTTGTCATTTATCGAATTACAGTCCGTTGAGGATTCTGTCATTTGGTGATTTTATCATACTACATCATACTATAGTGGGCTGACGATCATTTTTTATTACATCCAACACTACGTAATACTGCATCCAACACTATGTAATACTGCATTGATGACTCCATCATTTTTTTATCATCTCTGCACCAGGTTCCATGATGCATTGATGATATATATATAAAAAATATATTTTGATATATTTCAAATCATTTTTGTCTAGCCGAAGCAATTAGCATAGACATACGAATAATGGTATTGTTTTTAAAATTCATTGGTTTCATCATTTGATCCAATGTTTTTCAAGAAAATAGAAGTACAAACATCATCACGGAGTCAATAAATTTCGAAGGTCTAGCAAAGCTAGTAGATTTATAATATCCAGGTATCCATCAACTTCAATCATTACTTCATTACTTCATTACTTAACCATTCTATTAATCTTCAACTTCATCAATGTTCTCTATACTATAACCGCTTTCTACCCAATATAGTTCATCAAACTTACTACACATTGGAATTCCAGGAACTTGCCACAATAATATGAGTTTAAGAACTTGTCCTAGTCAGACCATAGGCATCCATTCATTGAGGGGTTCAAAATATACCATATTATTATGAGTCACGAACTTACCATATGCATTAGTTTTAAGAACCGCACCTAATCCTAATAATATCTGACTAATCTTAATAGTTTCTAACTATCAAATATACACATAAGAAAAGAATCACCTTTTCACCACATATATATTGATAGCGAGACACCAACATTCCAATGATTATCAATGTGATAAACTGAGTGCAAGCACAAAACCCTTGGCCATACAAAGATTTGTACAACTCAACCATCACATGAGTCCTCAATTGAAATCCCACCTAACTCTATCTTGCTTACAACTTGCTCTTTGCTCGATACGAATTCCTCATATCACATCATTTATAACTCCTCGTGAGTTATCTCCTACTATTTCATAGTACATCATCTTCATAGCATCAAGCTATAATTATTCAAATATTACAGACTATCTTTCCTTTATAACTTAAATAGATCACGGCGTGATCTTATTCCATAATCATCTCCCTTAAAATTCTTTTCTTAACTCGTGATCGTTTTGTTTTACAATCTTCTTTCTTTCCCTTTTTCATCATTTATGACTTTATTCGTTATCTTAGCCATTGGAGTTAGGTTAACTCCCATTTCTTATCTTTATATCTCTTCAAGATTCTTCTTTGAATTTCCTTATTTATATAACAATTCTTCCTTTAAGAATTTCTAACTTCATTTACATTGCTCAACATTTCATTTGAGTTCCACATTTTCATCATACGTATCCATTTTCTATACTTGGTACACATCGAGTCTCTAACAATTTCAATATGGTATGCTGAGTGGTTTCCCACAAACAACCAATAAACTAGGTTTCGAGTTGCTAATTCGTATATACCTCTGCTCTATAAAAGAATCATTTAGCCCAGATACCATATATCAACTATTAAAGAGTACGATTGTACCATACTTAAATATAACTTGTTATTCTTAACTTCTTTATCATTCTCTTCTTATAGACATTGTCTATTTATTATCACCTTACATCCTTATTATTGGAGTTGGGTAACCCCACATTCATATTTCTTATAACTCTACGAGATTCTTCTTTGAATCCTTTCACGCATGTTTTAATCCCTTCTTTATAAATTTCTTAAATTACTTCTTATTTTTCAAACTCTATCTGAGTTTATTCTTACATTATCTTCACCTTCCTTCTCTAAGGTGTAGATAAATTAAAGCCTTTAGTAAATGAATACTATTACTAATAAACGAATAAGATTGTTACAAAGTATATGTTTTATCATCAACATGATTGGCTTGTGTGCATACTACTTTCAATCTCCCACTTGCACTAAAGCCAATCGTCATGGTATCTCATACCCTTATTCTCTAAGTGACAATCATCCTGCTGCTAGACAAGCTTCAGTAAATGGATATGTAATGTTGTTCTTGAGAGTCCACTATCTCTATAGTGATTTCCAAACTTTCAATGACTCCTCTAATTAAATGAAAGTGTCGCAACACATGTTTAGATCCAAGATGAGACTTAGGAACTATTCCTAGTTCTGTAATGAACTTTTCATCTAAACAATCCACTTACAGCTTCATTTACAGTTATATATTTTGTCTTTATCACTAAATCAGCAACTCTTTGATGTTTGGAACCTTTCCAATTCATTGCACCATCGCTCAAGGTAACACCTTACCCTAAAATGGATTAATGTCATCTTGGCCAGTCTGAAAAACTTGAGTCTATTAAGCCCTCTAGTTTTAATTCAAACCAACCATAAATATGATCACATCATTAGTGCCGGTTAAGTACTTTAAGATTCTTTTCACTGTCTTATAGTGATCTTCTCAAAAACATGACCGATCAACATCAGGTCTCATACATTTCATTGCATACATGATAGTTACTCATGCGATCTCTCTTTTAGGAGCCAATGGGAACTATTAAGAGAGATACACTCCATGGCTCAATAACATGAGACATCTCTTGGAGTTTGCCATGATAAACGACTTTAGCATCAAATGAATATACGTTCCTTGGGATAAGCCGAGCATCATTTTAAATCTATCTATATAGATTTGTATCCCCAATTAAGATACTCATTCCAAATCATTCATGGAGGAATGTTTAGACAACTTTATCTTTACTAATTATAGCGTTGGTATTTCATTCCATATTCGTAGTATATCAATATATAATACTAAGAATGTCACAACATTCCCACTAACCCTTTTGTACACACTAGGTTCATTCTTATTTTTGATAAAATCAAACCTTTTTTATTACCTCATAAAAATGAATATTCCAATTTTGAGAAGCTTGCTTCAATCCATTTCTCTGAGTGTCTACAACTATTACCTCATCGTATTATAGACACTCGAAATTTTCTGCACACCTGTTACTAACATTGCAGGAGGGCAGATTCATCTTTTGGAGATAACCCTAGAAGACAGCTTACATCCATTTCGGATACTACCGGAAGTTCAGTTCCAACCCGGAACACAAACCGAGAATTTCATTTCAAACCCAAAACACACACCGGGAATGTCATTTCCAATCTCGGAGATAACCCCGAGGTACGCAGATCAAAAGACCGATAACAACACCAAAGAGGACAGTTCTGTCTCGGCGATAACACCGTGACGCTCAGATCTAGTCCTAAAAATAACACTGGGATTAGCGACTCAATCCTTGGTGATAGCCCCAAGGGATGCCATTGCAGTTCCGACGATAACTCCAAAAATGCTTGTTTCAAATACATGCGATCAGCTTCAAGCTCAGACCTCCTGCCGAGGCACTCATACCTCAGACTCGAAGCTAACAACGGGCAGACAGGCACACCCACAGATGACAGTGAGTCATACAAACAAGCATTCCAATCTCAGATATAACCTTGAGCAACGTTTGCTTTCAGCTCAAATCGGCGATGACCCCGGTGAAGAGTCGAAACGTCATCTTACCGCCTCAACATTTTCTCTCACAAGATGATATCGCGGCATACAAACAAGTAGTCCAATCTCAGAGGTAACCCTGAGCAACGTCTACTTTCAACTCAAACAGGCGATAACCCCGGCGAAGAGTCAAACGTCATCTTGCCCCTTCAACATTTGCGCATCATCTCAACACTTCATACATACATACAATCCAACGATGTCCCACAAGAACCGAGGATAAACAATCCCGAGTGACTATTACGCATGACAGTACTTTGGATAGAATTTAAAGCTTGAAGACCATGGGCATGTACCCCTCTTCCTAACTTCATACAACCTCTAATTCATGTCATTGCATAACTCTCGACATAAGCGGTCCGAAGAAGGTTAGATATACCTCGTTCGGATGCACGAATTGAAGTTCTGCAAGTTGATCGGACATTACAGTGCACGAGTGCACGTATTTCGAGACGATGGGACCTACAAGACCCGGATGCACCACGACCACCGCGGTACTGCCGCGTCTGCCAGTAGGTGTACTGCTGACCATCGATCTATAAATATGAGCCTTGGGAATTGACCATTTGAGAAAGAGAAGGAGAGAAAAAGCGAGGAAGCCTGTCCATTTTACTCTGTATACACCCCTATTGAGTGTTTCCTCTTCTATAAACATCATTAGCTCACATATAGCTATCTTTTATCCCGTGAGAGGTGAGTGTTTATCCATATAAAGTCATAGAAGTCTACTTTGGCGGTAGCATCGTAAGCCTTCTCACATTTTATAAAGCCTTCTTCTTATATTAGCACACACTGTTATACACATTGAGAGTCGTGTTGTGTGTGTTTGCCTGAACTTCGGTCCGTGGTTTTCATTTCTATCTATATATAAATACTTATATATGTATATATTTCATATATTGACTAACATTATCGAGTTATGCCTCGATTGAGCCTGAACTTAGGTCTTGGCGTTTACTTGCTTTTTTATATATATATATATATATATATATATATATATATATATATATATTATATATATATATATAAATTGTGGTGAGACTACATGCGATGAGCCTAAACTTATATCCGGAGCGTTTCTCTGTATATATATATATATATATATATATATATATATATATATATAACTTTTGTCAGACATATCTGATGATCCTGGATTTTATATTCGGAGCATTTACTTGCTTATATATATATATATACTTATATATATAATTGTTGTCGGACATATCCGATGATCCTGGATTTACATCCGCTGTGTTTACTGCTTTTATATATATATATATATATATATATATGTGTGTGTATATATATTTAAATTTCGTCCTGCCTGTAGTTTACTTCGTGGCAGTTGATCACTTTTACAGCTTTATTTACATTTCGTCCTACTTAGAGTTTACATTATGGCAGTTGATCGCTTTTACAACTTTATTTACATTTCGTTCTGCCTGGAGTTTACTTCGTGGCAGTTGATCACTTTTACAGCTTTATTTAAATTTCGTCCTGCTTGGAGTTTACTTCGTGGCAGTTGATCGCTTTTACAGCTTTATTTATATTTCGTCCCACCTAGAGTTTACTTCGTGGTGGTTGATCATGTCCATATAAATATATATTTACCGCTTTTATATATTTACATTTTCGATCCCCCATGGAGTTGCTTCATGGTGGTTGATCATGTCTGTAGATATATATTTATAGCTTTTATATATATAACTGCTAACTGCTTTCCATACAAACTGCAGTATCATGTGAGCCTAGGAATCATGTGATCACAGATTCAGTTTACAGAATCTAGATTCGGTTCCCATGATGGATATTTTTTACTTTGTGAGCAATTTTATACATTATTCTGATGTCTAAATTTCCTTGGATGGTTGTCATGCCCATGAGGAGTTCTAACGCTTCTTGTATATTATTTTCTCAAGATGCTTCAGCATCTCGAAAATAAAAGAAAACAAGCCGAACATTTAATAATAAAATGGAAGTATCAAAGGCCTCAATTACTATTGAGCACAGGGTTTGAAAACCTCTTTTTACAAAACTTCATTGCTATATCTTGTTTAAAACTGAATTTTTCTATAAATTCAAACCCTATGTATATAGGTGCGAACGAGGTACAACACTACTTCCAAATAATCGCACATTGATCCACACACACACACACATAATCAAGCCCCAGGACCCAAAATGAATCTCGGTTTCACAAACTCGTTTAGCAGTGTCAAATCACTGGGTCAATGTGCAAACCTTTTTTGGTTGCGTTGGTGCAACTAGTGAAATACACCAACTGGTGACTCTTAAAGTCAAATCGTCGACATTATACATGTCAGACCTTTTTCACTTATTTTTTCAAACAAACACATTAACATGAGAACACCAAAGAACAAGTAACGAAAAGGGACACTCAAAAATCCCAACGTCGACAGGTGGCAACTCTGCTGGGGACTCCAGTAAGAGGGCTTAAGCCGCTATTACAAGCTTTTTAAAACTGTTGTATGCTTGTGTGTGAATGTTTCATTTACATTTCTGATAAATGTGTACGAATGCATTTTATTTACTACATTATACTATATCTATCTGCAATATTAGTGCTTCGCACATGTCATCATTTTGCATAAACGGTGAGACACGTTGTATGTGAATGTATGTTGTGTGGTTCCTCCATCAGGAGGCTATCCTGTCGGTGTTTGGATACTGGACTCGTAAGAAGAATAATTTCAGCGAGGCTCAGGAGAGGCACCACCCAGATTTTCTCCAGTTAAAAGACCGGATTAACTTCCCAAATTAACCCAATTCTAGGATGTGTTTGCATGGTCTCATGAAGACATGGTGGGTTTGTCCACGGACATTTTTCTTCATCGCCTTCCCATCAAAGAAGGATTCAAGCCAATTAGGAAAAAACTCAGGCGATTGAAACCTGAATGGAGTTTAAAGGTTAAAGAAGAAATTGTGAAACAATTTCAAGCTGGCATTATCATGCTGTCTACATATCCAGAGTGGTTATCCAACATTATTCACGTACCTAAACTAGGAGGACAGGTGCGAGTCAGCGTGAATTACAGGGATTTGAACAAAGTTTGTCTTAAAGATAGCTTTCCCGTGCCATTTATCCACATTCTTATTGACAATATTGCTCAATACGACATGTACTCCTTTGCTGTTTGCTTTGCGGGGTACCATCAAATTATGGTCGCTGAGGAAGATCGTGAGAAAATTGCTTTCATCACGCTTTGGGGAACCTTTTGCTACAGACGGTTGTCATTCAGCCTCATCAATGCCGGGGCAACCTATCAGCGAGCTATGATGGCTCTTTTCCACGATTTAATGCACAAGGAGATAGAGATCTACGTGGATGACATCATTGTCAAATCCCGAATGGAGGAGGACCACTTAGACCATCTCAAAAATCTTTTCAATAGGTTGCGTAAGTACAACTTGAAGTTGAATCCAACCAAGTGCGCCTTTAGTGTTAAGTCAGGCATGTTGCTAGGTTTCCTAGTCAGCAACAAAGGGATTGAACTTGATCCTACCAAAATCCAGGCCATCAAAGAAATGCCCATTCCTCATACAGAGAAGGAAATACAGGGATTTTTGGGAAGAATCAACTTCATTAGCAGGTTCATTTCTCAACTCACAGCAACCTGTGAGCCAATCTTCAAACTGTTAAGGAAGAACTCCTCCATGAAATGGAATAATGAGTGTCAGAAAGCCTTCCTTACAATCAAAGAGCAGCTGATTAACGCTCCTGTTTTGGTACCTCCCAGGGATGATGTTCCCCTATTCATGTACCTGTCCATAAATGACAATTCCATGGGGTTTGTATCTTTGGGGTAAAAAGACGATCTGAGGCAAGAACGAAAGCTATCTATTACCTCAGCAAAAGATTCAGCATCAGTGAACACAAGTACACTATGATTGAGAAGACTTATTGTGCTTTAGCATGGGCTTCCATGAGGTTACAACATTACCTCCATGGTCATACAACCCATCTCATATCCCGTGTGGATCCTCTTACGTATATGTTCAGTAAGCTCATACTGAATTACCGATTGTGCAGATGGTAGTTGATCCTATAGTAGTTTGATATCGTCTACATGATGCAAAAGTTTGTTAAAGGTCAAGGAATTGCGGATCAACTGGCCGCCGCACCTACAGGGGACTATAAACCCTTGGAAACATACTTCCCCGATGAAGGGGTAATGACAATTCATCAACAACATCAGTACGATACATGCTGCACGTGGAAAATGTATTTTGATGGAGCTGTTAACGTAGAAGGCTTTGAAGCTGGAGTAGTTCTAGTATCTGATACGGGGGAGCAGTATCCCGTCATCGTCAAATTACAGTTTGTCAGCACCAACAACACAACTGAGTATGAAGGCTGTATCATGGGGCTAAAACTTACTCGTTCAATGGGCATCTGGCGGTTAACTGTCTTTTGGGATTCCAAATTGGTAATCAGATAATCCACAATAATCTATTAAACCAAAGAATTACATTTATTGCCTTACCATCGACAAGTTTTACAGATGGCTTTGGAGTTCGAAGAAATCTCCTTTCTACACATTCCTCGTAATAGGAATGATTTTGCAGATGCATTAGCAACGTTGGCCTCCTTGGTTTACATACCTGACAAGGAAAACATGCCAAGCATCACGTTTGCTCTGAAAAAAGCCCCCGTCTATGGGAATTATATCAGAGAAGTATCGGATGAACTACCTCCTATCCATAACCCTTGGTATGAATGCATCAAGGAGTATCCACAAGATGGATCTACACCCGCTGAGGGGAGCCTAACTGAGAAGAGGCGGATTCATCGACTTGCTATGAAATTCTACCTGAGAGGAGATGCACTCTACAAAAGAGATGCTGGATTAGGTCTCCTCAGATGTCTAGATAAAGACTAAGCTCAGAGACTCATGGATGAGATCCATGGTGGAGTATGTGGCCCTCACATGAGCGGACCCCTACTTGTCAAGAAGATCCTCAGGACAGGGCATTATTGGCTTAAACTCAAAGCTGACTGTGATGATCACGTCGGGAGGTGATATCAATGCCAGATTCATGGGAATGCTATCCACGCCCCTCCAAGGGAACTCCACAATATGAGTTCGCCATGGCCCTTCTCAATGTGGGGAATGGACGTGATCGGGCCCATCGAGCCCAAAGCCAGTAATGAACATTGATTCATATTCACCATGATCGACTACTTCACCAAACAGGTAGAAGTAGCCTCCTTCCCTAGGGTTACAAAAGAAGTTATCATTTCTTTCATCAGAAACAATGTCATCTGTCGATATGGACAACCAGAGGTCATTGTATCAGACAATGCTAAGAACCTCAACAACAAAATGATGGAGGAGTTATGCAGAAAATTCCACATCAAACTCCTCAACTCCGTCATCTACCGTCCAGAGATGAATGGTGCTATTGAAGCGGCTAATAAAAACATCAAAAAGATCATGTAGAAAATATCTACCAATCACAAAGGATGGCCTGACCTCTTGCCTCTGACTTTATTAGCCTACAGAACTTCCGTGCGAACTTCCACTGGGGAAACCCCCTACTCATTAGCCTATGGGATGGAAGCAGTGCTGCTAATAGAGGTGGAAATGGAATCTCTCAAAGTATTGATGGATGCTCAGTTGAGTGAAGACCAATGGGTACAAGACAGGTATCACCAATTGTCTCTAATAGACGGAAGGCGAACCACGGCTATCTTCCATGGTCAGTTATATCAGCAAAGGATCGCACAATCCTACAACAGAAAAGTCCGACTGTGGCAGTTTAAACAACACGACTTTGTTTTAAAGAAGATCATTGACAACCAAGATCATTCTAAGGGAAAATTCGCTCCTACCTGGGAAGGCCCATTTGTTGTCAAGGAGGTATTGACAAGAGGTGCTCTCAAATTGCAGGAAATGGATGGCGATGAATTTCCACAACTTATCAACTCGGACACCGTGAAACGGTACTATATCTGAAGTTACCATCAAACAAACATCCTGGTTTTGGTCATCAAATCACCAGTCATTCCGGTTTTGAACCCTCTCCTTTTTATATACTCTTCTACCCCTCAGGGAAACATAGACTTTAAGCCAGCAGCCTGGTTCTACCTCAGTTCAAACCTTTCATAATTTCGGTTATCCTGAAGATAGGATTGAACCTTTCACATCTGCAGTTTATCCTGAAGACGGGATTAAACTTTTCACCTGCAGTTTATCCTGAAGACGGGATCAAACTTTTTACACACCTGCAGTTTGTCCCCATTATGGGATCAAACTTTCTTCTCCCCGCAGTATAGCTTGCACATGAGATTCACGTTTCTCTTCATCTGCGATTCGTTCTAAGGGGCGAACTACGTCGACCTGATCTCCTCTTCAATAGGAGTACGTAGGCATCCATATGCTATAAGGCCCGGTCGCAACAAAAAAAAAATAAAAACAACAAAAATATTTCTACCATTTCTTCACAAAAACAACAAAAATACTTCTACACCCTTCTTCACCAATAAAGCTTCTGCCTTTCACATTCAGCGTTGAACATCTTACACCAGGTTTGAACTACGCAGACTTGATCTCCTCTTCAATAGGAGTATGTAGGCAGCCATTCATAGTTCAGTCTAACCCCTACCAGAAAAAAATAATTGTCACACGATACTGGGATCAACCTTCAATTCATCATATTTCATCGGTTTCAAATCAAAGGGATGGAATTACCCAACCTCTTCTCACAAATAGAAGATTTGGTGACCATCTAAGCCGCGATCATGCCTCAAAGAGCAATACCAACCCATAAGAGATGGAATTAACAAGGCTTCTCAGAAATAGAAGTACTGGCGACCATCTGTGGTGCGGTAAATCTCAAAGAGGAAGAAACCACCCTCCTCTCCCTTTTTTCCATACAGATACTAGTCCCAAGACACCAAAGATGGTAGGGATATACAGAAATCAATGATCCATTCTAAGAGATCTTGCGACGTCTCAATGTCCATCTATCAAGGATAAGTTCAGAATGCATCAAGATCACAAGGCCCTGAAGAAATAGGTAAATATCAAGCAAGTATCAAGGCATAACTAAAAGGGAAGTGAATCAAAATATATTTCTCTCCCATACATAATACTCTTTGATATAAACATATGTGCTGTACATGACAAAATGGCTAAGCTAGTCTGTGCAGGAAAATAAAAAGCTATCTACAGATCTGTGTGTATGCGGACTATTAGATCTAACATAGCATCCCTCTTTGAAGATGGAGGTAGCACTGCAAGCTCCTGCCCAAGGGTATCTACACGAGCTAGTAGATCAAAGGCTAACTGCATGGTGGCATAATGATCATCAATGTAAGCACTCATGTCGGCAAGAATGACAGTCATCTAGGATCTAACTAAAGTACTATCTGCAATGGCCATATCATTAGCAGATAAGGCGGCATCCCGCTCTGCAATCAATGCATCCCTGGATGATCTAGCCTCATCCCTCTCTAACAGAGCAATATCTCTCTCATCAAGAGATGTCAACATCGTGGTCCTAGCCTGATCTCTCTCATAGGTCATCAGATGTAAACTCTGCTCCAAATGATGTTACGAATCTTCGAGTAAATGATGGCACTCGTGGTGGGAGAATCCATCACAAATCTTTGGCGACCAGCCAGTCAAGTCATCGATGAGAATGTCAGCCTCCTCTTTAGGCTCCTCATCATCGGAATTAGTCCCCTGCACTGTGGATACTACTGCAGCCAATGCAGTCTCAGTCTCCATCCATGCAGAATACTCTGCTGAACAACCCGGATGGATCGATAGAAAACTTCGTGACTCAACGATCCCAACAGCATACAACCTGGATCTATCTTCCACGATAAATGGTGTAAGAAAGCTGACTGACTCATGCGCCTCATAAGGATGAAAATCTCTGGCCGGTCAAACTGACACATCACGACTAGTGGGTGGTAAGTAATCATGCCCCTTAATCCAGCCAGAGGGAGATAATCCATGCCCAGAGCATGAGTAATGAAGCTGTAGGGTGAGCTGAGCCCTGAACATGGCAATATAGCAAATGGGTCCATAATCCCTACTAGGAAAGCTAACCACGATGCAGCATCAGTACACTCCGCAGGCTGAAAGGAGTATGACATGGCTATATCATGGGTGAAACGAAACCCCTGTCGTCTAAATGTGCCAATTGGTCTCAAGTGTGACATAAACCACACATACAGCATAACCGAGCTACCTGTGAACACTCCTGCCAGATAAGTGTGGCAGTATGTAGCTGACCTCAGAGTCTCTGCAATAATCATCGGTATAATGGTATGACCCTCCCTGAGAGCTCTCACTGCCATAATGACGTCGATATCCAGCTCATCCATGTATCGCAACATGAAGACGTATGACAATACGCACAAAAGTAGTACATCCATCCTGGCTGAACGCTAATGGTCCTCCGGTGTGGTGAAATCCCCGGAATGCCGTGCATAACAATCCTCAGAGCCAAATCTATCAAACAGAAAACGTTGGGATATCACGTGGCCGGATGTAATCTCGTCCTGGACCACTCTACGCCTCAATCCAGTGAGGGTCATGAACTGTCTGTTCATGTCTCCGATAGCCATATGCACGCAAGGTTTGTCCAGCGGTAGCATCGTCAACCGTGCATACTCCTCCAAAGTAGGAGTCAACTCCTGGGTCCCAAATCAAAAAACCTGCCTCTCCGATACCCAATGTTCTAGCATACCCTCTATAAATCTTGTGGGAACTCGAAACATCATGGGGTCATAGTATCTTCGCAAAGAAATCATCTACAATCACCATGTCTGATGGTGATATACTATCATACCATGAGCGCATACCAGATACCACCAAAAATTGTGGGGTAAGATCAATACGGCTAACTGTCGAAGAAGACATCTGTACGGGCCATGTCATAAGACCATCCATGGGTCAATGCTGAATATCTCTGGACATACATACATATGCATAACATAATAACATGCATGATACAATAGATGGCAATATGATATAGGGAATGGAAAACTGTATATACATTCCTAAGTATATCATCATCAAATACATCTATGTACAACTAAAATATAGGGAAATGGGGCGAAGCTACCCAACATCTAACAGAGGCCTATCAAAAGATATAGCGAGAATGGGGCGAAGCTACCCAACAGCTAACAGAGGCCTATCAAAAGAGATAACGTGAAATACATCAGAAAAAGTCAATGGTGTCGATGTCTACATCATTGATATTATCCACCTGATGTAACTCCTCCTGAGTCACTGGATCTCTATCTACTGGGGATGTCGGTACGATCTGAGGAGGATCTGTGACCGACAAAGCCATATGGGTCACCTGAGGGGCCAGCGCTAGAGCTAGAAGGATCAAAAGTATCTACCTCTGAAGGATCTCTACCCAAGTGCCGAATGAAAAGATGTGTCTGGTCCAGCTGCCGGGTCAATCTGTCAATCTGTGTCACATGAATCGGATCTTTGACACAGGCTAGCCCATTCATCATCATCATGGATCCTGGAACCATATCCCCCATAAACTGTGTGGCGTGGGTCTGAGCTCCAATAGTACGAGGATCCACCAATTTCGAACATCTCCACGAGACCGGGGCCCTCTGATAATGTAAAACCGTCAATCCCCAAAAATGGGATGTCAATGACGGGTGACTACGAAATAGGCCAATAACGCCTGTCAGGAGGCAATATCGGCATACAGATCTCTCCTGTAGTGCTCCTGATAGCACGCTCTCCTAAATAGAGCTCCCATCCTCCATCTGTAAAGAGAGGAATCCTGCGGGTGGAAATGACGTACTCTACTCCAGTCGGGTACCCATCCTCAAATCCAACTCCCAAATGCTCTCCAGAGTAGGGTATCCATGTGATGACATTCGTTGTTAACAACTCCAGCTGTAGGCGACAATAAGTGAAACCCTCAGCAACAGGGACTTTCGCCAGTATGGAATGATGCCATCTCCGTCCTCATGGATAGGTGTCTAAACCTAACATGCTCACACGACGCAAAAATGGATGCCTCTCATAGGCCCAAAACTGCCAACACAAAGGCAACATTTGCTGTCAGTCAATACTCTTAACCTGTACACGGGAAAAGATAAGAGAAACACTCACCAGCAGAAACGGGTAGAATCCTAACCACTCCTCGGTCAAGCCCTGCGATCGCATACGCATTCCCCTGAGGAAGTAGGCAAAGGTGTAGGAACCCCAATCATACTGTCCTATACGGTCCACGAGTCGAGTGGCGCTGATCAAAGCGAAGGACGCCATAGAGGAATTATCTGCTATGAAGCAGCCCCTAATGATCAACAAAAATAATTACCAAAGAATGCGATCCCTGACTCTCACATCATCGGGTATGGGCTCACTCAACAGCCCGCTCATAGCATCTATGCTCAGAGGACCCGTCTGACATCCCCCGCCTGGAGCCTCTCTACCGGAACTCCCAACAAGGATCTGATGGCAGTAGGGGTGATATCCGCCGTGCAAGGCACCGACGCACCTCCAAACTCCATACCTGTGATAAATTGCCAATCCATCGGCGTCATCTTCACCTCACAGTCTAGCAAATGGAGTGACTGAGTCGGGTGAAACCACCGCTCAGACAATGCCCTGAGGTAACCCCAGGGACATCGACGAGGTAGAATAGAGAAGAACATCCCAAATCCCCAGCCATGGACGATCGCTCTGTATTCATCATGCAAAGCCTGATACATAGAGTAGATGTTAAACCAGTTCCCTCGAGGTTGTGTGAAGCTGGGAACCTACATCAAATGCAGATCATCATCAGAATCCTTAACTCCTCATCAATAGGAAATAAGGAAGATTAAAGATCTAACTTCATACCTCATTTGCGTGTAGGTATACTGAAGGATTCCTACTCAAGTCACCCAGAATATCTAGGTTTGCCACTTGAATACCTGGAAATTCCCTACGGGGAACATGTACAGTAGGAGCAGGAACCTCGATCGGTACATCCTCCTCCTCGTCCTCAACATTCGGCACTTCAACCCGAATAGGACGTATTACCGCCTCCACTAAACGATGAGGCTGTCTGACAGAACGACATTGAGGCTCTTCAGAAGCTCTCCTCCGTACACCAGAAGTGGTCCTGCGGGAACTACTCGGCTGATCTGGATCCATAATATATAGACAACAAATCTCCTAATCACCTTAGAAAGGGTGTGGTAAATTCTTACCTGGAGCTTTTCAAAATGCATTTTATGATTACATGCATGCATGCATTGTTTTAACATACATCCATAGTAGAGTTAAAAATGCATGATTACCCAATACCTACATTTTGGGAAAATTTTGCCATAGCCCCCTTTGTAAATGGGACTATCCACATGCACATAGGCATGACTAGGTGGCCATTCAGTAGCACACCTATACACAGTCATATACATCCTACATGCATTAATCACATCACAGTAAAAAATCCGTAAGTATAGTCTAATTACCAGGATTATTTTGCTTTTCTACCTTTACTCATTTGTCCTCAGATAGGATAAGAAATGACAGTAAAAGGTGCTAATTTGACTGTTTCAAAAGTTAAATTTTTTCACATCATTATGTTCAGCATGGTTTAATACTAACATTTGTTATGTTCAATATTTTTTAATAGGTCATATCAGCAGGCATATTCAATACTATGTGTCTAAAAGCATTTCATGTGATAAGTCATTTTCCAACGGATAGAAACTGAAAAAAAATAAATGCATACGTTACCAGGACAGTGCAGAAAGTTGCCCGAACTCAGCAGATCTGAAGAAGAGCTCTCAGATTTCCTTCGCTGCGTAACTTGAAAATGACTTATAAAAGCAACCATTCGCCTATACATAGGCACGGTTGGTCGTAGGCTCACCTGCAGCTCCTGCAGGTGTACCTACGGCACTTCTAGATGGGTCCCAGACCTACGGCTCGCTCCAGTTAGAGTTACAAAGGAGGTCTCACAAGCTGAAAAGGCCAAATCAGGAATAAAAATGCTACGCGATTGAACGGAATAGTCGAAAATCCTGGTTTCTTGTCGGTCAGAGTTAAACTCCCGTCATCTCAATGGTATTCGCCTGAATGTAGGGTATGCTATACCAATGAGCTCAACTTTCACAGATCATGCTCGACAATACCCCACAAAGGTCTGATGCCATCATTTGAAGGGTCACAACCCTAAACATCCTCGGCGGGGGTTATAACGCCGAAGTTATCAAATGATTGCGTATCCCCGACTGGGGTCACAATGCACATCTTTCAAGCATCCAAGTATCCCCGGCGGGGGGTCACAATGCACATTTTCAAGCATCCAAATATTCCCGGCGGGGGTCACAACGCACATCTTTCAAGCATCCACGTATCCCCGGCGGGGGTTACAATGCAATGCAACCATTGATACACACATCAATGAAGGTCAAGCAACCTTGATGTCATGTCAACCAATGGCAAGTAAACTCATCGAAGCAACTCATCCACGTATCCCTGGCGGGGGTTACAATGTAATGCGACCATTGACACATACATCAATGAAGGTCAAGCAACCTTGACAATGCACCCAGCAGGGATCTATCTAGTGATACACACATCAACGAAGGTCGGGTAACCCTGACATCAACAAAACTATTGGCGCAAGAACTACGGAGAATGAGGGAATATGTTATACACATCCTCAAGCGAATAAAGCTTTATCCCCATAGATCTCTTACACACAAGAGGTACCTCTATGGAATATAAGCCAGTGTCTAGGATTCAAGACTTTGGTGATAGCCCCAACGTCAACATCCTTAAAGACTTGGATCGCATGTCCAAGCCATCACTGATTGTCATCCCAATAGGATTACCTGACAATCATGCATCATACATTTGCATCATGTTGCTGCACATAGCATCATGTTTATTTCACTTGCATTTCAAGTGTCTAGGATTATTTATCCTTTCCATGCCTTGCATTGCATGAATATGGTAAAGAGGGGCATCTGTAGACACTCAAAATTTTCTACACGCCTGTTACTAACATTGCAGGAGGGAAGATTCATCTTTCAGAGATAACCCTGGAAGAGAGCTTACATCCATTCTGGATACTACCGGAAGTTCAGTTCCAACCCGGAACACAAACCGAGAATTTCATCTCAAACCCGGAACACACACCGGGAATGTCATTTCCAATCTCAAAGATAACCCCGAGGTACGCAGATCAAAAGATCAGCAACAACACTAGAGAGGACAGTTCTATCTCGGCGATAACACCGTGACGCTCAGTTCTAGTCCCAGAAATAACACTGGGAGTAGCGACTCCATCCTTGGTGATAGCCCCAAGGGATGCCATTGCAGTTCCAGCGATAACTCCGGAAATGCTTGTTTCAAATACATGCGATCAGCTTCAAGCTCAGACCTCCTATCGAGGCACTCATACCTCAGACCCGGAGCTAACAACGGGCAGACAGGCACACCCACAGAAGACAGTAAGGCATACAAACAAGCAGTCTAATCTCAGATATAACCCTGAGCAACGTCTGCTTTCAACTCAAACCGGTGATGACCACGGTGAAGAGTCGAAACATCATCTTACTGCCTCAACGTTTTTCTCTCACAAGATGATATCGCGGCATACAAACAAGTAGTCCAATCTCATATGTAACCCTGAGCAACGGCTACTTTCAACTCAAACCGGCGATAACCCCAGCGAAGAGTCAAACGTCATCTTTCCCCTTCAACACTAGCGCGTCGTCTCAACACTTCATACATACATACAATCCAATAATGTCCAATAAGAATCGGGGAGTAACAATCCCGAGTGACTATTACGCATGACAGTACTTTGGATAGAATTTGAAGCTTGAAGACCATGGGCATGGACCCCTCTTCTTGACTTCGTACAACCTCTAATCCATGTCATTGCGTAACTCTCAACACAAGCGGTCCGAAGAATGTCAAATATACCTCGTTCGGATGCTCGGATTGAAGTTCTACAAGTTTGAGTAGACATTACAGTGTACGAGTACATGTACTTCGAGACGACGGGACCCACGAGGCCTGGATGCACCACGACCAGCCGCAGGTACAACCGCAGCTGCCGTAGGTGTACCTGCGGCCATCAATCTATAAATATGAGCCTTGGGGTCAGCCATTTGAGGAAGAGGAGAGAAAAAGGCGAGGAAGCCCTATCCATTTTACTCTGTATACACCCCTATTGAGTGTTTCCACTTCTATAAACATATGTTAGCTCACATATAGCTATCTTTTTATCCAGCGGGAGCTGAGTGTTTATCCTTATAAAGTCAAAGAAGTCTACTTTTGCAACCCACTATAAGCTTTCTCACATTTTATAAAGCATTCTTCTCATATTAGCACACAGTGTTATACACATTGAGAGTCATGTTGTGTGCTTTTGCCCTGACTACGGTCCGTTGTTTTCATTTCTGTCTGTATATATATACTTATATATGTATATATTTCATATATAGACTAACATTATCGAGTTATGCCTCGATTAAGCCTAAACTTAGGTGGAGCGTTTACTTGCTTTATATATATATATATATATATATATATATATATATATATACTTATATATATAAATTGTGGTCGACTGCATCGATGAGCCTAGACTTATGTCTGGGCGTTTCTCTGCTTATATATATATATATATATATATATATTTATATATATATATATATATATATTTAAATTTCTTCCTGCCTGGATATATATATATATATATACATATAAGTATACTTATATATATAATTGTTGTCGGACATATCAGATGAGCACTGGATTTACATCCATATGCGTTTACTACTTTTATATATATATATATATATGTATATATATATATTTAAATTCTTCTCGCCTAGAGTTTACTTTAGTGGTAGTTGATCGCTTTTACTGACTTTATTTACATTTCGTCATTCCGCTTTTGGAGTTTACTTCATTGGCGGTGGATTGCTTTTAATGACTTTATTTACATTTTGTCCCGCTGAGTTTACTTACGTGGCGGTTGATCGCTTTACTGACTTTATTTATATTTCGTCTACTTTGGAGTTTACTTCGTGGTGGTTGATCATGTCCATATATATATATATATATATATATATATATATATATATATATATATATATATATTTTACCGCTTTTATATATTTACATTTTCGATCCCCATGGAGTTGCTTCGTGGTGGTTGATCATGTATGTATATATATATTTACTGACTTTTATATATATAAGCGCCATCGCTTTCCATAAAAGCGCAGATATCATGTGAGCCTAGGAATCATGTGATCACTGATTGATCTCTTGAATCTAGATTGGTTCCATGATGGACATTTTTCATTTGTAAAGTGAAATTTGTACATTATTTAAAGTGTCTGAATTTCCTTGGATGGTTGTCATGCCCATGAGGAGTTCGACACTGCTATATATTATTTTCTCGAAGATGCTTCGCATCTCTAAAATAAAAGCAAACAAGCCGAACATTTAATAATAAAATGGAAGTATCAAAGGCCTCAATTACTATTGAACACATGGTTTGAAAACCTGTTTTTACAAAACTTCATTGCTATATCATGTTTAAAACTAATTTTTTCTATAAATTCAAACCCTATGTATATAGGTGCGAATGAGGTACAACACTACTTCCGAATAATCGCACATTGATCCACACACACACACACACATTCATATAACAGTTTCTTTAAAAAGTGTCGGTCACCATTGTAACACGGATGTCGGGGGGCGCCTAACACCTTCCCTCCGCATAATCAAGCCCCCGGACCCAAAATGAATCTCGGTTTCACAGACCCGTTTAGCAGTGTTAAATCACTAGGTCAATGTGCAAACTTTTTTCGGTTGCGTTGGTGCAACCAGTTAAATACACCAACTGGTGACTCTTAAAGTCAAATCGTCGAAATTGTACATGTTGGACCTTTTTAACTTGTTTTTTCAAACAAATCTCACATTAACATGAGAACACCAAAGAACAAGTAACGAAAAAGGGATACTCAAAAATCCTGACGTCGACACGTATGTAACTGGATCATCATCTTCTATGATGCGTACCTCATCATCATCTTCTATGATGAATCCATACCTCCTAGGTATATTCGGTACTATTCCAAATTTACAATTCAGTTTTGTGCAATAGGTCTATCTATAAGTTTTTATTATTTAACTTATAGTGCTTTGTGGTTCTTGAACTCTTCAAGATCTATTATCCTCCCACTAGCCCTTCAATGATAAACACCTTTGTCTTAGAAGGTAGCGTGTTTCGCAACAAACACCTTTTGCTAAGTTGGATTATAGAACATATAACTTAAACTTACTTTAGGAAGTCCCACAAATCTTCACTTGTTAAATCTTGTCCCAAACTTATCCCTTTGAAATCTTTTCACATAAGTTGGGTAGCCCCTTATCTTAACATACTTAAGATTAGGAATTCTCCCTGTCCATAACTCTTATTGAGTCTTTGTGAGACCCCGAATTTTATGAAATAAAAGTATTTAATTTTTCTATTTTGGTAAATAGTTAAATTGATAAAAGTTTAAAGTTAAGGATTTACATAGTGCCTTGCATAGTAAAATTTTTTATATAAAACATAATACTTTTATAAAGTTATTTGTTTTATTAGACTATAAATAGAATATATAATATTCTATTATGTATAGTGTTTGCATAGTAATTTTTTTTATATAAAAGCAGAATACTTTTATAAAGTTATTCATTTTATTAGATTGTAAATAGAATATATTATATTTTATTTAAAAGATTTTGTTTTATTAGAATATTTTATTAATACTGCATAGTAATTGAATACGGGGACCGTCCGTTTAAAAGTAAATCAATCTGGACCGTTTATGAATTAGTTACTATTTAGTCCATTCTCCTATTAATAGAAGCTCATTCCTTCATTATTTCTTACAAATTCACTGAAACTCTAGAGAGAAACTATAGAGAGAAAGAAGAAAAGTATTCGGCTACTTCACTACTCCTATATTCAGTTTCTTCTAAGGTAAGGGATATTATTTGCTGTACTCGTAAAGGGTATTATTTCTTTTGTATTCATGAAGAGAGCTTCTGTTATTCTATTATCTATTATTCTGTTGGAATAACCAATATACGCGGACTACCGTATACATGGTGAAATTCTTCTATTATTCCATTCTTTATTATTATGTCAGAATATCCTGTCTATGCGTTTACGCATGACCTGGTTCCATTCTTTATTATTATATCAAAATATCATGTCTGTGAGTTTACACATGACCTGGTTCCATTCTTTATTATTCTTTTGGAATAACCTGTCTGTGCGGTATATCGCATGCATGGTGAATTCCGTTGTTATTCCATTCTTTATTATTCTGTTGGGAATAACCTGTCTGTACGGTCTATCGCATGCATGGTGAATTCTTCTATTATTTCATTCTTTATTATTCTGTTGGAATAACCTGTCTGTGTGGATTACCGCATGCATGGTGAGTGATACTTTGTATTCATATGAATAGTATTTTCATTCAAAAAGAGGTTTCTGCAGGGGCAGTTTCATAATTTTTCTGACCCTCAAAAATTCTGGAAAAATTTGAAATGATAATTTGATGAGTTTTCTAGATTGTGTTCAAAAATGGCGATTTTTGGATGTATAGATTAGGAGTTATGAATTTTATAGGAAAAGACTATTTTAAAAGTAAACCCTTATAACTCCTTGTGGTTAACTCCAAAATTGGTGAAATTTTTATTGGGAGTACATGTATATAACAGGAGTATATCCTGTAAATTTCAGAATTTTTGGACAAAAGTACAATTTATGATAAATGTCTAAATATTCGGCAGTTTTAGCCATATGAAAAATAGTAAATAAATTTTAAAAATTCTGAGAAAAATATATGTTCAATATGGGACTATATTCTGCTAAATCCCAGAAAAAGAAATATTTTTGGAACTGATTTGGTATTTTTCATGAAAATGAACTAGTTATGAGTAAATGAATTAAATATGTTATGTGAAGTAATAAAATTGGAAAATAGGATTTTATAGCTTGGGAATCCTATATAGGGTATATGCAGATTTTTGATGAGGGATTTGATCATTGATGATGAAATCTTATGAGTATGACATTTTTGAATGATTAAATGCATTATTTGATAGAGTGTAAATAATTGAAATAAAGTGTTTATAAGTTTGAGAAATGATTAAAATATTGTTATAATATTAATGATATTAGATTATAAGATTATTAAGTGTTTAATAACATTTGGTTATTATTGAACGCCGGATAAATCGTATTATAAATGTTTAATATTTATCATTTATCTCATTTGATTGATTCTTTATATCATTATCATTATTCTCATGCTTATATTATGATGAAAGTCATATGTGGCCTGTAGTGCATAGATGGACTTGGTATGATTATGACCAGGGATTATTCGGTATAATCATGGTAGTAATGTTACAAATGATGTGGTAAAAGTCCTCATTGGCGTGAAGTGCATTGATGGACGATTTTTGGTATGATTATGGCTATGGATTCTCTTTCGTCGATGGTGCAAAGATGAATTGTTTTATGGCATGATCAGGACTGTTGATGAAAACACGATTATCTTTAGCCCGTAGTGCATAAATAATTCGTTGTCGTGATATTAACGAATATCCTTGGCCTGTAGTGCCGGGATGATTCGATGATGTGGATTAATTATTGAGCTGAGTCTCAGCTGTAAGACCCTGAATTTTTTTTAAATAAAATGGAATTTCCATTATTTATTATTTTGAAAAAGTAAGGGTTGATTTGATTAATGTGGTTAGTTATGGGTGAAATGTGCAAATTTTACAAAATAATCAAGTGGTTATAAAATATTCATTGTTGTCGGGGAATATTCGTTTGGTCGTGGAATATTCTTGATGTTGGGGAATATTAAATGCAATGGCAGTTTGACCTTGTGTGGGCCCCATAACAAAAAAGCGATTGGATGAAGAAAATGACAAGTATAAGTTGTTTATAAATAACGCCGTAGTAGTTATTCACAGATTAATCTTGTTGGAATACACGGTGGTTAAAATACGATGAATGGCGTTCTTGCATAGTAGCACACGGTATTGCACCAATTATTAATTCTTACGTAAGAAGGCACTACTCAATAATTGTTACAGTAATTCTTTGTTCAATATTTTATTTTATTGATTCAATAATTGCTACGTTGATATTTTATATTATTGTTGTTTCAATAATTGTCCTTTGCACGATATTTTTCATTATCGGATCAATAATTCATATTATTGGAATAATATTATTAGATAATATTATTGGCAATGTCTAGAAAGTTACATCTAAGGAGAGGTTTGGTCACCTAATTGCTTGGCGTCGATAAGGAGAAATCCCTATTGGAAAGCCCCTCTTTCACAGGAGCGGCTGGTTGTCAATATTGTGATTACGTAATATTATTTGTGAATAATTAATTATTGATTTATATGATAATGAAAATATTCATTTTATGTGGTTATAGATGGAGAAAATTTTTAATGTGACAATTGTTGAAAATTAATATTTTATCTTTTCTGATAAAATAATTTATATATTTTAATAATATAATAATAGTGATATTTTTAAAATGAATTTGGATATATGAATAAATGAGGAAGAAAAGTATTTTTGTTACTAAAAATATTTAAAATATGTTTTTCATGTTTGTGGACCCCATTTCTTGGCTGAAATGTGATTATAGCCTGTAAAATCGTCTGTATGTGAATTTCGGTCAATTTCTTTTTGGAATTTGGAAAAACTTAAACTTACAAAGTTGTAGAGAATGGAATTTCCTATGGAAAGGACATAAGGTTTGAATTTTTCTGACAAAAGGGCTATTTATTATGAATTATTGAAGTTCCGAATTTCTAGAATAATTGATTTTTGAAGTTTTAATTATTTTTTTTAAGAAAAATGTTTTTGGTGAGTGTCCCACATGTGATATAAATGTGTTGAGTGCTGAAATTCAGATTTCAAATGGTGCGTATAATATTTTTGTAAATAATATTATTATATTAAATTTTTTGCTTTGGTGTTCTAAGCAATTTCCTATAAATAGGGTGCTTAGGTTAGAATTAAAAAATCAAACCAGAAACTGAAGTTTTCTCTCTCTATATTATCGAGCGTATTCTTGTGAGTATTTTGATATCTTGAGTGTTGCTATCTATTGCAAGTTTCCTTGACGTTATATCTCGATATTCAAACCAAAATACTATTCTTTTGAGGTAAGGGATGTTATTTTTAAAAAAAAAATTGATATTATTTCTTTCAATATCATTATGCCGGAATATTGGTAAGATTTTTCTTATGAAATTCCATTCTTTTCATGTCAGAATTACTATTCATGAGTTACTATTCACGAGTTACTAGTCATGAGTACTATTCACGAAGCATGATGATTTTTCTTGTGGAATTTATATCATTTAGTGTCAGAGTTACTATTCACGTATACGTCACTATTCACGTATACGACACTATTTACAAATACGGCTCTATTCACAGAAAAATTAAATTTTCTTTTATGTGTCCAAGATTGTCTATTATGGTTCCTATCTTTGATTGGATCTATGTTTTGATCTTCATTTTTGAATTTTGCTCCGCAATAGTTTATTATGGAGTATTTTTGAACTTGGAGTGTCTAAAATACGAATCCATAATATTTATTCTTTTGTCTCACTGGATTCGTTTTTTTTAAAATATTTTTCACCATCCTCAGTCCTAAATGATGATACTACTGAATATCGTTGGCCTGTAGTGCAAAGATGAATGATTTCATGATGAATATCTTTGGCCCGTAATGCAAAGATGAACAGGTGTTGAGATGAACATGGCCGACTGATTAATATCTTTGGCCTGTAGTGCAAAGATGACTATTTGATTCAAGATGAATATTGATTGATGTTACAGGGATAAAATATTGATGATGGACTTTTAAATTCATAGATGATAGTAGATTTCATTCTCTACTTAACTCTTCTAATGAATTGTTGTTTTCGCTGCAGTTATTGATCTAAAACTTGTTGTCTATTGTATTCTATCAGATTTTTCCCTATTGAGGACTAACGATAATTTGTTGTACATTATCTTAGTCATAATATTCTTTACTGGGCTAGTTGAGCTCACCCTTTTCCTTTTTGTTCCATTTTTCTTCTCAGGAGACGAGAATATAGTGGGAACTAGTCGGGGTGTGGAGTGATGGTTCAAGATAGTTGTTTTAGTAGTCCTCACTATTCTGTAAAATAGTGTATCAATAATTGTAATGGGGACTTTATTTGAGTGTGGATATTGTCTAGATGGCAATATTTGTATTTAAACTCGTAGTATATGTGCTGTCGTATTTTGCACGGCAATTGTAATAATGAAGTTGTAGTTCTTTCTATACCATGTATTTGCCGACTCAGAATAGGTTGGGTGGATTGGACCTATTTTGGGGGCGCCACAGTTGGTATCAGAGCTTAGGGATATGATCTCTGGTAGAGATCGGGGAATAGAACTAGGAGGGGAGAGACGAATAAATCGTTCGCTAGTGTGTCCTACCTAAGCTTATTTGTTGGTTGGTCAGAGTATAGGGTTATTATGTGCATGTTAATTTGTTTAATTAACCCTTGTTTTATGGAAGTATTTGAGAATGGCAACTGAGAATGTTAACAGTGTAGTAAATGAGACCGTGGAGACAACTTTACTCACTAATCGGGGAGAGCGTGCAACAGGGGCGACAATGTTCCTCCCGTAAACAACACCTTGATCGAGATGATGAGCAGCGGGATGTTTAGAAGCTTTTTGCGGTTCATATAAAATCGACGAGGAGACTCATGTACAAAATATAGGTGGAAATGATAGCAACGCACGGATTGTCACAACCAAGCAGTTCAAAGAGTTGGGACCACGAGTGCAGGAAAAGCGGATCCGATTAAAAGCGGAGGCGTGGTTCAAGCAAATTACAAAGATATTCGATATCTTGGGATGCATAGAGAACGAAGGTTCCATTAGCCACCTTTATGTTCCAGTAATGAGGCCGATTCTTTGGTGGGAATCGTGAAAGCGTACTGACCCGGTACTTTTCAACATGTCTTGGGAAACGTTTCAGAAACTGTTCAATGACAAGTACTTTCCTGAAAGTATTCGTCATATGAAGGAGGTAGAGTTTATTAGACTAGAACATAACAACATGACGTTGTCCCAGTACGAGGTGAAGTTCGCAGAGTTATCCAGGTTTGCACCTCATTTGGTGGAGAATAAGGAACGTATGACGCGGATGTTTCTGCGAGGTCTGAAACCCGATATACGTCAATATCTTGTTTCTCATAAATTTTCTCTATATTCAGATGTTATCAACAGGGCTCAATTATTAGAACGATATAATGAGTATGTTCAATCGGATGACCTACAACTCGATGATAATCGTACCGATGGCAACGGTCATCAGAACAAGGATAACCATCGTAGAGGAAATTATCGTGCCAGAAATGGTAACCACTTCGGTGGTAATCGTAGCCAAGATAATAGAAGAAATAACTCAAGTGGAAATTTTAAGAAGAGAAGATTTAACGATGACAAGAAGATGTCGGCAGCAGCACTAGCACCAACAACAAATTCTAAGGGAGGAGAACGACCGCCAGTTAGATGCTACAAATGCGGAGAGGAGGGACATATAAGTCCAAACTGTTAATAGCCTTCCAAGGTATGTTATAATTGTGGAAAAGAAGGTCATATCGCTCAAGATTGTACGGTATCGAAACCCAGTCCAGCGGGGATGGTGACTCAAAAGGCTGCCCCAGAAAAGTCGAAGTCAACAGTTCCTGGAAGAGCATTTGTCGTGACTGGTCACAATGCGAGGAACCCGAACGAAGTTAGCACGGGTTAGTTAATTATAATTCTTGCGAAGTTTATACCTTATTCGATACCGGTTCTACCCATTCATTTATCTCTCCTTTTTGTGCTCAACATTTAAACTTGACTCCGAAGAAATTAGACTTTGACTCCGTTAAGAGAAACTTTCATTACATCCACTGTTTATAAATCTTGTTTGATCCAAGTTGGCACCATCACATTACCCGTTGACCTTATTTCTTTAAAGATACTTGTTTTTGATGTGATTTTAAGGATTAATTGGTTAACTACTCATCATGCCAAAATTGATTGATTTCGTAAGGTTGTTTGTTTTCATATTCCTAAGCAACCTATTATTCGAATTCAAGTAACCAAACCATTGAAGTCAAACTCTTTCATATCAAGCCATAAAGCCATTCGTTTATTGAAAAACGGATGTCAAGCTTTCTTAGCCCATGTCATGGACTTTAACAAAAATATGTCAGATTTGAATGATATTTCTGTTGTTAGTAAATTTCTTGGCGTATTTCTTGAAGAATTTCTTGGCTTACTCCCAGAGCATGATATTGAATTTTGTATCGACTTTGAACCCAGTACAAAACCCATTTCTAAAATCTCATATCGAATAGCTCCTATTGAACTTCAGGAGTTAAAAATCCAACTATAGAATGTGATACCCGAGCCTCTATCTAATGACTTCCTTTGTGGAATGAATCGAAGCCAGACTCTCCGTAGGGGACGCCATATTCATGCGGTAATAAACTGATAGGTGTCATTGTGACGTACTATCCAAGATTAGGATATGAGTCACAGTTGAGAGCAACCTAAGTCAGTAATCGAAATACGTAGCTTTCTAGGCTTAGTTGGTTACTATCGAAGATTCGTGGAAAGATTTTCTTGAATCGCTACTCCATTAACTTAGCTGACTCGTAGAGATACAAAATTTGAATGGAGCACGGAATGTGGAAGAGCTTCAAAGAACTCAAGAGGAGACTCATTTCGACACATGTTCTGACCATACCATCCTGGAAAAGTGAACGTGGTAGCTGACATGTTGAGTAAAAGATCGTATACAAGTATGAGCACGATATTGTCAAAGACCCATTTTGTATAACTTACAAATGATAGAGATAGAGTAAAAGACTCTAGGGACCCATGTGATGATATACGAGTAGAATCGACTTTAATCGATAAACTTAAAACTGCTCAAGCTACACACCGGAGCTGATCAATATGAAGAAGTAGGTGCAAGAAGTTGTTATTCCAAAAGCGAGAATCGGCGATGTGAGGAAAGCTCAAACCTTCGATTTATTAATCCATTTGAAATACTCGATTGAATAAGAACTGTGGCCTATAGACTCGTTTTATCGCCAAGTATTTTGTGTGTTCATAATGTTTTTCACATATCGATGTTACGTAAATATGTGGACGACCCGAACCACATTATTGAGTTAGAACCAGACGAGATAACCGAAGATTTAATGCACGAGGAAGTACCGGTCAAGATCTTGGATAGGAAGGAGCATGTCCTACGCACAAAGGTCATACCACAAGTTAAAGTTTTGTGGAGAAATCATGTTATTAAATGACCTGGGAGTTGGAAACGGAAATGAAAGCGAGGTATCCTCACCTTTTCGAAATACCAGGTACGTACGTCAATTTCGAAGATGAAATTTCATAAGGAGGGGAGGTTGTAAGACCCTGAATTTTTTTTAAATAAAATGGAATTTCCTTTATTTATTATTTTGAAATAGTAAGGGTTGATTTGATTAATGTGGTTAGTTATTGGTGAAATGTACGAATTTTACAAAATAATCAAGTGGTTATAAAATATTCATTGTTGTCGGGGAATATTCGTTTGGTCGTGGAATATTCTTGATGTTGGGGAATATTCGTACGACGACGCAGCCTTGTGTGGGCCCCATAACAAAAAGCGATTGGACGAAGAAAATGACAAGTATAAGTTGTTTATAAATAACGCCAGTAGTTATTTACAGATTAATCTTGTTGGAATACACGGTGGTTAAAATACGATGTACGCGTTCTTGCCTGACAAGAGCATTGCGGTATTGCACCAATTATTGATTCTTACGTAAGAAGGCACTACTCAATAATTGTTACAGTAATTAGTGTTCAATATTTTTTTTATTGATTCAATAATTGCTACGTTGATATTTTATATTATTGTTGTTTTAATAGTTGTCACTGCATAGTATTTTTCAATATCAGATAAATAATTCATATTATTGGAATAATATTATTAGATAACATTATTGGCAATGTCTAGAAAGTTCTGTCTAATGAGAGGTTTGGTCACCTAATTGCGTGTTAGTAAGGAGAAATCCTTATTGGAAAGCCCCCTCTTTCTTGGGAACGGCCTGGTTGTCAATATTGTGATTCTGTAATATTATTTGTGAATAATTAATTATTGATTTATATGATAATGAAAATATTCATTTTATGTGGATATAGATGGATAAAATTTTTAATGTGACAATTATTGAAATTTGATATTTTATCTTTTCTGATAAAATAATTTATATATTTTAATAATATAATAATAGTGATATTTTTACAATGAATGTGAGATATATGAATAAATGAGGAGGAAGAGTATTTTTGTTACTAAAAATATTTAAAAAATGTTTTTCATGTTTGTGGACCCCATTTCTTAGCTGAAATTTTATTATAGCCTGTAAAATCGTCCGTATGTGAATTTCGGTCAATTTCTGTTTGGAATTTGGAAAAACTTAAACTTACAAAGTTGTAGAGAATGTAATTTCCTATGGAAAGGACGTAAGGTTCTAATTTTTCTGAAAAATGGGCTATTTATTATGAATTATTGAAGTTCCGAATTTCTAGAATAATTGATTTTTGAAGTTTTAATTATTTTTTTTAAGAAAAAAGTTTTTGGTGAGTGTCCCATGTAAGACCCCAACTTATTATTAATGAAATTTAATTTTCTCTATTTATTATTTTGAAATAGTAAGGGTTGATGTGATTAATGTGGATAGTTAGGGGTAAAATACGCAAATATTTCAAAATAAGTTAAGTGGTTATAAAATATTCATTGTTATTCAGGAATATTCGTTTGGTCGTGGAATATTAAATGATTGTCGGGGAATATTAAATGCGATGACACGACCCATGTGTGGGCCCCATGAGAAAGCGATTGGATGAAGAAAGCGACAAATATAAGTTGGTTAAAAAATAACCACAGCGTAATTGTTACCATTAATCCGTTAAAATATCAAAATTGGTTAAAACACGATGCTGCGGTATTGCACCAATTATTGATTCTTACGTAAGAAGGCACTACTCAATAATGGTTCTGATAATTCTTATTCGATATTTTATTGAGTTAATAATTCTTTGCGTTGATATTTTATATTATTGTTGTTTCAAAATTGTCATTACACAATATTTTTCATTGTCGAAGCAATAATTCATATTATCCGAATAATATTATTAGATAACATTATTGGTAATGTCTAGAAAGTTCTGTCTAAGGAGAGGTTTGGTCACCTAATTGCGGCAGATGATAAGGAGAAATTCTTATTGGAAAGCCTCTCTGCTCACAGGGGCTACTTTGGTTAATAATATTGTGATTCTGTAATATTATTTGTGAATAATTAATTATTGATTCATATGATGAGGAAAATATTAATTTTATGTGGATATAGATGGAGAAAATTTTTAATGTGACAATTGTTGAAAATTGAAATTTTATCTTTTTCTGATAAAATAATTCATTTAAATATATTATTATATTTTAATAATATAATAATGGTGATATTTTTACAACGAATATGGGATATATGAGTATACAAGGAGGAAGAGTATTTTTGTTGCAATAAATGTTTAAAACATGTTAAACATGTCGGTGGACCCCATTTATTGACTGAAATTTGATTATAGCCTGTAAAATTGCCCGTTTATGGATTTCGGTCAATTTCTGTTTGGAATTCGGAAAAACTTTCTTCTGTAAAGTTGTAGAGAATTGAATTTCCTATAAAAACTCGTGAGATTCGAATTTTCTGATAAAAGGGCTATTTATTGAGAATTATTGAAGTTCGAAGCTCCGAAATAATTGATTTTTGGAAGTTTTAATTATTATTTTAAAGAAAAACGTTTTTTTGCATTTAAGTGGGCTAACATGTGATATTAATTGCTGAAATCAGATCTTCAAAGATGGGCTAAGGAAATTTATAATATATATTAATATTTTATTAAATTTTCTGCTTTGGTGTTCTAAGCATTTTCCTATAAATAGGGTGCTTAGGTTAGAATTGAAAATCACATTTAAGCGAAGTTTTATCTCTCTATATTATCGGCGTATTCTTGTGAGTATTTTGAGTATACTTTGAGTATTGTTAGGCGGTTGCAAGTTCCTTCAAAGACTATATACCCTAGATTCCAAATTTAGAAGTACTAATCTTTTCGAGGTAAGGGATGTTATTTTCTTCTCAAATGATATTATTTCTTCAATATCATTATGCTGAAATATTGGTTGGAACTTTTTATCAAATTGGAACTTTTTCATGTCGGGGTTACTATTCATGAGTTACTATTCACGAGTTACTATTCATGAGTTACTATTCACGAGTTACTATTCACGAGTACTATTCATGAAGCGTGAAGATGTTTTTGTGGAATTTCTATCTTTTGGTGTCGGAGTTACTATTCACGTATACGCCACTTTTCACGTATCGGGCACTATTCACGGAAAAATAAAATTTCTTCTTTTTGTCCAAAATATCTATTCGGATACTAGCTTTGATTGTATCCATGTTTTGATCATTCTTGAATTTTACACCACTATGATTATTTTTGAGGTATTTTTGAACATGGATAAAACAAAGTACTGAATCCTTAATCCTTAATCCTTGTCATTTTGTTTTCTTTGGATTCGTTTCTTTAAAAAATATTTTCATCATCCTCGGTCTTAAATGATGATATTATTGAATATCTTTGGCCTGTAGTGCAAAGATGAATGATTTCTGAAGAATATCTTTGGGTCAGTAGTGCAAAGATGAACAGTGATTAGATGAACATGATCGGTGATGAATATCTTTGGCTGTAGTGCAAAGATGAATATTTGATTCGAGATGTATATTGATTGATGTTCTGGGGATAAAAGATGAGCGATGAACTTTTAAATTCATACATAGAAGATAGTAGTTTGCATTCTCTACTTAACTCTTCTAATGAATTATTATTTCCATCATGCGAATATTGATTTAAAATTTGTTGTCTATTGTATTCTATTAGATTTTTCCTGTTGAAGACTAACGGTAATTTGTTGTATATTATCTTAGTCATAATATTCTTTCTTGGGCTAGTTGAGCTCACCCTTTTCCTTTTTGTTCCATTTTTCTTCTCGGAGGCGAATATATAGCGAGTACGAGTCGGGTATGTAATGAAGGTTTTAGAAAGGATTGTTTAGTAGTCCTCACCATTTTTGTAAAATAATGTATCAATAAATGTGATGAGGATTTATTTGAGTATAGATATTGTCTAGAAGATAATATTTGTATTCAAACTCACAGTTTTACTGTTTTAATAATAAAGTTGTAGTTGTTTCTGTACCATGTATTGACAACTCAGAATAGGTGATGTATACCCATTTTGGGGGCGTCACATCCCACATGTGATATAAATGTGTTGAGTGCTGAAATTCTGATTTCAAATGGTGCGTATAATATTTTTATAAATAATATTATTATATTAAATTTTTTGATTTGGTGTTTTAAGCAATTTCCTATAAATAGGGTGCTTAGGTTAGAATTAAAAAATCAAACCAGAAACTAAAGTTTTCTCTCTCTATATTATCGAGCGTATTCTTGTGAGTATTTTGATATCTTGAGTGTTGCTATACGGTGCAAGTTTCCTTCAGCGTTATATCTGATATTCTAACCAGAAGTACTATTCTTTTGAGGTAAGGGATGTTATTTTTAAAAAAAAAATTGATATTATTTCTTTCAATATCATTATGCCGAAATATTGGTAAGATTTTTCTTATGAAATTCCATTCTTTTCATGTCAGAATTACTATTCATGAGTTACTATTCACGAGTTACTAGTCATGAGTACTATTCACGAAGCATGATGATTTTTCTTGTGGAATTTCTATCATTTAGTGTCAGAGTTACTATTCACGTATACGTCACTATTCACGACGTATCGACATTATTTACTAATACTAAGACTATTCACAGAAAAATTAAATTTTCTTTTATGTGTCCAAGATTGTCTATTATGGTTCCTATCTTTGATTGGATCTATGTTTTGATCTTCATTTTTGAATTTTGCTCCGCAATAGTTTATTATGGAGTATTTTTGAACTTGGAGTGTCTAAAATACGAATCCATAATATTTATTCTTTTGTCTCACTGGATTCGTTTTTTTTAAAATATTTTTCATCATCCTCAGTCCTAAATGATGATACTACTGAATATCGTTGGCCTGTAGTGCAAAGATGAATGATTTCATGATGAATATCTTTGGCCCGTAGTGCAAAGATGAACAGGTGTTGAGATGAATATGGCCGACTGATTAATATCTTTGGCCTGTAGTGCAAAGATGACTATTTGATTCAAGATGAATATTGATTGATGTTACAGGGATAAAATATTGATGATAGACTTTTAAATTCATAGATGATAGTAGATTTCATTCTCTACTTAACTCTTCTAATGAATTGTTGTTTCCGCTGCAGTTATTGATCTAAAACTTGTTGTCTATTGTATTCTATCAGATTTTTCCCTATTGAGGACTAACGATAATTTTTTGTACATTATCTTAGCCATAATATTCTTTACTGGGCTAGTTGAGCTCACCCTTTTCCTTTTTGTTCCATTTTTCTTCTCAGGAGACGAGAATATAGTGGGAACTAGTCGGGGTATGGAGTGATGGTTCAAGATAGTTGTTTTAGTAGTCCTCACTATTCTGTAAAATAGTGTATCAATAATTGTAATGGGGACTTTATTTGAGTGTGGATATTGTCTAGATGGCAATATTTGTATTTAAACTCACAGTATATGTGTTGTCGTATTTTGCACGACAATTGTAATAATGAAGTTGTAGTTCTTTCAATACCATGTATTTGCTGACTCAGAATAGGTTGGGTGGATTGGACCTATTTTGGGGGCGCCACAGTTGGTATTAGAGCTTAGGGATATGATCTCTGGTAGAGATCGGGGAATAGAACTAGGAGGGGAGAGACGAATAAATCCTTCGCTAGTGTGTCCTACCTAAGCTTATTTGTTGGTTGGTCAGAGTATAGGGTTATTATGTGCATGTTAATTTATTTAATTAACCCTTGTTTTATGGTAGTATTTGAGAATGGCAACTAAGAATGTAAACAGTGTAGTAAATGAGACCGTGGAGACACCTTTACTCACTAATCAGGAGAACGTGCAACAGGACGACAATGTTCCTCCTGTAAACAACACCACTGATCAGACGATGATGAACGACGGGATGTTTAGAAGCTTTTTGCAGTTCATATAAAATCAGACGAGGGAGACTCATGTACAAAATATAGGTGGAAATGATAGCAACGCACGGATTGTCACAACCAAGCAGTTCAAAGAGTTGGGACCACCAGAATTCTGGGAAAAGCCAGATCCGATTAAGGCGGAGACGTGGTTCAAGCAAATTACAAAGATATTCGATGTCTTGGGATGCATAGAGGAACAGAAGGTTCCATTAGCCACCTTTATGTTCCATAATGAGGCTGATTACTGGTGGGAATCTGTGAAACGTACCCAGCCAGCCGCACTCAACATGTCTTGGGAAACGTTTCAGAAACTGTTCAATGACAAGTACTTTCCTGAAAGTATTCGTCATATGAAGGAGGTAGAGTTTATTAGACTAGAACATAACAACATGACGTTGTCCCAGTACGAGGTGAAGTTCGCAGAGTTATCCAGGTTTGCACCTCATTTGGTGGAGAATAAGGAACGTATGACGCGGATGTTTCTGCGAGGTCTGAAACCCGATATACGTCAATATCTCGTTTCTCATAAATTTTCTCTATATTCAGATGTTATCAACAGGGCTCAATTATTAGAACGATATAATGAGTATGTTCAATCGGATGACCTACAACTCGATGATAATCGTACCGATGGCAACGGTCATCAGAACAAGGATAACCATCGTAGAGGAAATTATCGTGCCAGAAATGGTAACCACTTCGGTGGTAATCATAGCCAAGATAATAGAAGAAATAACTCAAGTGGAAATTTCAAGAAGAGAAGATTTAACGATGACGGGAAGATGTCGGCAGTAGCACTAGCACCAACAACAAATTCTAAGGGAGGAGAACGACCGCCAGTTAGATGCTACAAATGCGGAGAGGAGGGACATATAAGTCCAAACTGTTAACAGCCTTCCAAGGTATGTTATAATTGTGGAAAAGAAGGTCATATCGCTCAAGATTGTACGGTATTGAAACCCAGTCCAGCAGGGATGGTGACTCAAAAGGCTGCCCCTGAAAAGTCGAAGTCAACGGTTCCTGGAAGAGCATTTGTCGTGACTGGTCACAATGCGAGGAACCCGAACGAAGTTAGCACGGGTTAGTTAATTATAATTCTTGCGAAGTTTATACCTTATTCGATACTGGTTCTACCCATTCATTTATCTCTCCTTCTTGTGCTCAACATTTAAACTTGACTCCGAAGAAATTAGACTTTGACTTATTTGTGGAGACTCCGTTAAGAGAAACTTTCATTACATCCACTGTTTATAAATCTTGTTTGATCCAAGTTGGCACCATCACATTACCCGTTGACCTTATTTCTTTAAAGATACTTGTTTTTGATGTGATTTTAAGGATTAATTGGTTAACTACTCATCATGCCAAAATTGATTGATTTCGTAAGGTTGTTTGTTTTCATATTCCTAAGCAACGTATTATTCGAATTCAAGTAACCAAACCATTGAAGTCAAACTCTTTCATATCAAGCCAAAAAGCCATTCGTTTATTGAAAAACTGATGTCAAGCTTTCTTAGCCCATGTCATGGACTTGAACAAAAATATGTCAGATTTGAATGATATTTCTGTTCTTAGTAAATTTCCTGGCGTATTTCTTGAAGAATTTCTTGGCTTACTCCCAGAGCATGATATTGAATTTTGTATTGACTTTGAACCCAGTACAAAACCCATTTCTAAAATCTCATATCGAATAGCTCCTATTGAACTTCAGGAGTTAAAAATCCAACTATAGAATGTGATACCCGAGCCTCTATCTAATGACTTCCTTTGTGGAATGCACCGAAGCCAGACTCTCCGTAGGGGACGCCATATTCGTGCGGTAGTAAATTGATAGGTGTCATTGTGACGTACTATCCAAGATTGGGATATGAGTCACAGTTGAGAGCAACCTAAGTCAGTAATCGAAATACGTAGCTTTCTAGGCTTAGTTGGTTACTATCGAAGATTCGTGGAAAGATTTTCTTGAATCGCTACTCCATTAACTTAGCTGACTCGTAGAGATACAAAATTCGAATGGAGCAAGGAATGTGGAAGAGCTTCGAAGAACTCAAGAGGAGACTCATTTCGGCACATGTTCTGACCATACCATCCTGGAAAAGTGAACGTGGTAGCTGACATGTTGAGTAAAAGATCGTATACAAGTATGAGCACGATATTGTCAAAGACCCATTTTGTATAACTTACAAATGATAGAGATAGAGTAAAAGACTCTAGGGACCCATGTGATGATATACGAGTAGAATCGACTTTAATCGATAAACTTAAAACTGCTCAAGCTACACACCGGAGCTGATCAATATGAAGAAGTAGGTGCAAGAAGTTGTTATTCCAAAAGCGAGAATCGGCGATGTGAGGAAAGCTCAAACCTTCGATTTATTAATCCATTTGAAATACTCGATTGAATAAGAACTGTGGCCTATAGACTCGTTTTATCGCCAAGTATTTTGTGTGTTCATAATGTTTTTCACATATCGATGTTACGTAAATATGTGGACGACCCGAACCACATTATTGAGTTAGAACCAGACGAGATAACCGAAGATTTAATGCACGAGGAAGTACCGGTCAAGATCTTGGATAGGAAGGAGCATGTCCTACGCACAAAGGTCATACCACAAGTTAAAGTTTTGTGGAGAAATCATGTTATTAAATGACCTGGGAGTTGGAAACGGAAATGAAAGCGAGGTATCCTCACCTTTTCGAAATACCAGGTATGTACGTCAATTTCGAGGATGAAATTTCATAAGGAGGGGAGGTTGTAAGACCCCGAATTTTTTTTAAATAAAATGGAATTTCCTTTATTTATTATTTTGAAATAGTAAGGGTTGATTTGATTAATGTGGTTATTTATGGGTGAAATGTATGAATTTTACAAAATAATCAAGTGGTTATAAAATATTCATTGTTGTCGGGGAATATTCATTTGGTCGTGGAATATTCTTCTTTGTCGGGGAATATTAAATGCAATAGCCTTGACCTTGTGTGGGCCCCATGCTTGAAAAGCGATTGGATGAAGAAAATGACAAGTATAAGTTATTTATAAATAACTGGCGTAGTTATTCCAATTAATCTTGTTGGAATACCGGTGGTTAAAAATACGATGTCTGGCGTTGTTGCTTTTGATAGCACCGCAGTATTGCACTAATTATTGATTATTATGTAAGAAGGCACTACTCAATAATTGTTACAGTAATTAGTGTTCAATATTTTTTTTATTGATTCAATAATTGCTACGTTGATATTTTATATTATTGTTGTTTTAATAGTTGTCACTGCATAGTATTTTTCATTATCAGATAAATAATTCATATTATTGGAATAATATTATTAGATAACATTATTGGCAATGTCTAGAAAGTTCTGTCTAATGAGAGGTTTGGTCACCTAATTGCGTGTTAGTAAGGAGAAATCCTTATTGGAAAGCCCCCTCTTTCTTGGGAACGGCCTGGTTGTCAATATTGTGATTCTGTAATATTATTTGTGAATAATTAATTATTGATTTATATGATAATGAAAATATTCATTTTGTGGATATAGATGGATAAAATTTTTTAATGTGACAATTATTGAAAATTGATATTTTATCTTTTCGATAAAATAAAATAATTTATATATTTTAATAATATAATAATAGTGATATTTTTACAATGAATGTGAGATATATGAATAAATGAGGAGGAAGAGTATTTTTGTTACTAAAAATATTTAAAATATGTTTTTCATGTTTGTGGACCCCATTTCTTAGCTGAAATTTTATTATAGCCTGTAAAATCGTCCGTATGTGAATTTCGGTCAATTTCTGTTTGGAATTTGGAAAAACTTAAACTTACAAAGTTGTAGAGAATGGAATTTCCTATGGAAAGGACATAAAGCTCTAATTTTTCTGACAAATGGGCTATTTATTATGAATTATTGAAGTTCTGAATTTCTAGAATAATTGATTTTTGAAGTTTTAATTATTTTTTTTAAGAAAAAAGTTTTTGGTGGGTGTCCCACATATGATATAAATGTGTTGAGTGCTGAAATTCAGATTTCAAATGGTGCGTATAATATTTTTATAAATAATATTATTATATTAAATTTTCTGCTTTGGTGTTCTATGCAATTTCCTATAAATATGGTGCTTAGGTTATAATTGAAAAATCACACCAGAAACTGAAGTTTTCTCTCTCTATATTATCGAGAGTATTCTTGTGAGTATTTTGATATCTTGAGTGTTGCTATACGGTGCAAGTTTCCTTCAGCGTTATATCTGATATTCCAGCCAGAAGTACTATTCTTTTGAGGTAAGAGATGTTATTTTTTTTTAAATGATATTATTTCTTTCAATATCATTATGCCGGAATATTAGTAAGATTTTTCTTGTGAAATTCCGTTCTTTTCATGTCAGAATTACTATTCATGAGTTACTATTCATGAGTTACTATTCACGAGTTACTATTCATGAGTACTATTCACGAAGCATGATTATTTTTCTTGTGGAATTTCTATCTTTTAGTGTCGGAATTACTATTCACATATACGACACTATTTACAAATACGACACTATTCACAGAAAAATTAAATTTTCTTTTCTGTGTCCAAGATTGTCTATTATGGTTCATATCTTTGATTGGATCTATGTTTTGATCTTCATTTTTGAATTTTGCTCCACAATAGTTTATTATGGAGTATTTTTGAACTTGGATTGTCTAAAATACGAATCCATAATATTTGTTCTTTTGTCTCACTGGATTCGTTTTCTTTAAAATATTTTTCATCATCCTCAGTCCTAAATGATGATACTACTGAATATCTTTGGCCTGTAGTGCAAAGATGAATGATTTCATGATGAATATCTTTGGCTCGTAGTGAAAAGATGAACAGGTGTTGAGATGAACATGACCGAGTGATTAATATCTTTGGCCTATAGTGCAAATATGACTATTTGATTCAAGATGTATATTGATTGATGTTACAAGGATAAAATATTGATGATGGACTTTTAAATTCATAGATGATTGTAGATTTCATTCTCTACTTAACTCTTCTAATGAATTATTGTTTCTGCTGCAGTTGTTGATCTAAAACTTGTTGTCTATTGTATTCTATCAGATTTTTCCCTATTGAGGACTAACGACAATTTGTTGTACATTATCTTAGTCATAATATTCTTTACTGGGCTAGTTGAACTCACCCTTTTCCTTTTTGTTCCATTTTTCTTCTCAGGAGACGAGAATATAGCGGGAACTAGTAGGGGTGTGGAGTGATGGTTCAAGATAGTTGTTTTAGTAGTCCTCATTATTCTGTAAAACAGTGTATCAATAATTGTAATGGGGACTTTATTTGAGTGTGGATATTGTCTAAATGGCAATATTTGTATTTAAACTCACAGTATATGTGTTGTCGTATTTTGCACGACAATTGTAATAATGAAGTTGTAGTTGTTTCTGTACCATGTATTTGGCGACTCAGAATAGGTTGGGTGGATTGGACCTATTTTGGAGGCGTCACATCAGTAATGAAATATTAATTCATGGATGTGATATTAACAAATATCCTTGACTGTAGTGTAAGGGTGATTCGATGATGTGGATTATTTATTAAGCTGAGTCTCAGCGATAAAATATTGATAATAAATTTTTAATTCATAAAAGATAGTAGATATCATGCTCTACTTGACTCTAATAAAATACAGTTGTATGTCTTTGGCCTATAGTGCAAAGATGAATTGTTAATGAATATCTTTGGCCGTAGTGCAAAGAAGAATTTATTAGTATGAGTATGAGAAGAAATTGTGATTTGGTATAACCATGATTTTTGATGTTACAGGTGAAGATATGTGATAAAAATTTTCTTCGTCCTAGATGCAAAGAGGAATTTAGAATCACAATTATGATTATGAGTTATTTATATGATTGTGGACATGAATTTTTGATTAATTTTATAGGGATAAAACATTATCGGTGGACTTTTAACATAGAGAAGATAATAGATCTGATGGTCTATTTGACTCTTCTAATGGATTGCTCGTTCCGCTATAACTATGGTGAAAAGTTTTATCATCTACCATATGTTCTAAATCTCTGATTTATTACTGATGAAGGCTATTTATGATGTAAATTATCTTTAGTCATGATATTCTTTACTGAGCTAGTTGTGGTCATCCTTTTGCTTCACAATTCCTTTCAGGTAATAAGAGTGTAGTCGGGTCAAGCGGGGATAACAGGGGAATAGAACGGTGGTCTATAGCTGTTGAGGTTGTCCCTAAATAGTATAGAAATAATTTTATTGATGACTTTAGATAAGTGTGTCGTATTGTATACATCATTTGATATTTAATTTTGGTGAACAGAATAGGGTGAGCTGAACCCAACTTTGGAAGGGTGTTTTGCCACTATCATACAAGATGTCTAATGACATACAACCTCGTGTTATCATAAGACAAGGTTGTGCACATCCACTTGCTGAGTATATCTACGAGCACTACCTATATGATCTTGGAGTTTATTTGAAATATAATTTTAACTTGGAGACAGTGGAGATAGTTATATGTCAAGAGAAGACTCACCATTGGAAAGAAGATGATAATAATCTTTTCATTTTTCTTTGGGGTCTATTGGGTCAACCAAGGATAATTATGATATCTATCATAACCTAGATGCATGGCCTCCCATGTACGAAGGTGTCCTTGAGCACTTCCAAAAGATTTTAATTTCTAAAACAGTTTTTGACTATACTTTTATGTAAAGTATCATTGTAAGGATGTGGTCGAGGCACCATTAGAGTTTCATACATTTGTATTAAAACTTATAGTTAACTGTGGTCGTATTCTATACGACAGTTCAACAATTGTATAAATGAAGTTTGTATTTGATTTTCATAGTGTGATATCTGGCGACTCAGAATGGGTCGTGTGGACCTATTTTGGAGGAGTCACAAATGGTATCAGAGCTTAGGGATATGGTCGCTGGCGGAGATAAGAGTCTAGAACTAGGAGGGGAGAGACGAGTTATTATACTTCGCTAGTGTGTGACTTACCTAAGCTGAAATTGTTTACTTGATAAGTTGATAAATTATGATATGTCAATTAACCTTTGTTTTGAAGCTATATTCTAGAATGATATCTGAAATATAGGAGATGAGAAATGGAAAAATCATGATAGTGAGGAAATTACCGGGAAGGTACAATCTAAAAAGAAAGCAAGGTATTCTCATCTCTTTGAATATCAGGTACGTACGTAAATTTTGAGGGCGAAATTTCATAAGGAGGGGAGATTATGAGACCCCGAATTTTATGAAATAAAAGTATTCAATTTTTTTATTTTGGTAAATAGTTAAATTGATAAAAGTTTAAAGTTAAGGGCGATATGTGAAAATTTTGCAAAGTAAGCAAGTTGATATAAAATATTCGTTGTGTCGGGGAATATTTGATTAGTCGGAGAATATTCTTTTTATCAGGGAATATTCGTACAACGACAGAATCATTGGTGGACCCCATAACGGAATTATTTTCGGATTGAGAAAACAAAAAAAATATTTTATGAAAATAACGGCAGAAGTTTTACCGTTAAAACTGTTGAACTACTCGGTAGTAAAAAATCTGATGTCTACGTGGTTGTATAATAGCACACGGTATTGATTATTGATACTACGTGAGAAGTCACTCAATTTTGTTCAATTATTGCTACAGTAATTGCTGCATAGTATCTCACGTTATTTGATTCAATTATTGTTGATATTTTATATATTATTAAATCAATAATTGAGGTAACAAAGTTAATAATAATATTATTTGCAATATTAGCGATGTCTAGAAGTTACGCGAGGAGAGGTTTGGTCACCTAATTGCTTGGCATGATAGGGAGAAATCCTTATTGAAAAGCCCCCTCTTTCACGAGAACTACACAGTCGATTAATATTGTGAATTATAATAAAGGTGATAAGTTTTATTTTATTATTATTATAAATGTAATAAACAGAAAACTTTTTATAAAGATTTGTTTTATTTGATTATAAATAGAATATATTATATTTTATTTTATTATGCATATGTACTGCATAGTATTTGCATAGTAAAATCTTTTATATAAAAGCAGAATACTTTTATAAGTTATTTGTTTTATTAAACTATAAATATAATATATAATATTCTATTATGCATAGTATTTGTATAAATACTTTACATAATGTTTTGCATAGTAAAATCTTTTTATATAAACAAAATACTTTTATAAAGTTATTCGTTTTATTAGATTATAAATAGAATATATTATATTTTATTTAAAAGATTTTGTTTTATTAGAATATTTTATTAATCTTTGCATAATAATTGAATATGGAGTCGGTTTAAAAGTAAATCCATCTCGATAGTTCATGAATTAATTTACAATTAGGTCCATTCTCCTATAAATAGAAGTTCATTCCTTCATTATTTCTTACGAATTCTTTGAAACTCTAGAGAGAGAAACTATAAGAGAAAAAAAAAAGTATTACCGCTTCACTACTCCTATATCCAGTTTCTTCTAAGGTAAGAAATATTATTTGTTGTACTCGTAAGGGGTATTATTTCTTTTGTATTCATGAAGAGATCTTTTGTTATTCCATTATCTATTATTACATTGGAATAACTTTTGTATATGCTGGACTACTAGTATACATGGTGAAATTCTTCTATTATTCCATTCTTTATTATTACGTCGAATATCATGTTTGTCGCGTTACGCATGACACAGTTTCCATTCTTTATTATTACCGAAATATCATATCACATGCGTTTCTGCGTGACTGGTTCCATTCTTTATTATTACATTTGGAATAAACTATCATCTGATACGATCTATCGCGCGTGGTGAATTAGTTGTTATTCCATTCTTTATTATTACATTTGGGAATAACACATGCATGCGGTCTATCGCATGTATGGTGAATTCTTCTATTATTCCATTCCTTATTATTACATTGGAATAACTTTTGTCTATGTGGATTCTGCATGCATGGTGAATGATTCTTCGTATTCATATGAATAGTATTTTCATTCAAAAAGGGTTTTCTGCCAGGGGCGTTTCGTAATTTTTCTGATCCTAAAAAATTCTGGAAAAATTTGAAATGATAATTTGATGAGTTTTCTAGATTGTGTCCAAAAATAGCGATTTTTTGATGTATAGATTAGGAGTTAGGAATTTTATAGGAAAAAACTATTTTAAAAGTAAACCCTTATAACTCCTTGGTTAACTCCAAAATTGGTAAAAATTTTATTGGTAGTACATGTATATAACAGGAGTATATCCTGTAAATTTTGGAATTTTTAGACAAAAGTACAATTTATGATAAATGTCTAAATATTCGGCACTTTTAGCCATATGAAAAATAGTAAATGAATTTTAAAAATTCTGAGAAAAGTATATGTTCAATATGGGACTATATTCTTCTAAATCCCAGAAAAGAAATATTTTTGGGACTAATTTCGTATTTTTCATGAAAATGAACTAGTTATGAGTAAATGAATTAAATATGTTATGTGAAGTAATAAAATTGGAAAATAGGATTTTATGGCTTGGGAATCCTATATAGGGTATATGCAGATTTTTGATGAGGGATTTGATCATTGATGATGAAATCTTATGAGTGGCATTTTTGAATGATTAAATGCATTATTTGATAAAATGTAAACAACTTAAATAATTTGTTTATAAATTTATGAAATGATTAAAATATTGTTATAATATTAATGATATTAGATTATGAGATTATTAAGTGATTAATAACATTTGGTTATTATTGAACGCTGGATAAATTGTATTATAAATGTTTAATATTTATCATTTATCTCATTTGATTGATTCTTTATATCATTGTCATTATTCTCATGCTTATATTATGATGAAAGTCATATGTGGCCTGTAGTGCATAGATGGACATGGTATGATTATGACTAGGGATTATTCGGTATAATCATGACCGTAATGTTACAAATGATGTGATAAAAGTCCTCGTTGGCCGTAGTGCATTGATGGGCGGTTTTGGTATGATTATGGCTATGGATTCTCTTCGTCCGAGGGTGCAAAGATGAATTATTTTATGGCATGATCGGAATAGTTGATGAAAACACGATTATCTTTGGCCCGTAGTGCATAGATAATCGTGGTGGTGATGATGATAACGAATATCCTTGGCACGTAGATGCATGGATGATTCGATGATGTGGATTAATTATTAAGCTAAGTCTCAGCAATGAAATATTAATTCATGGATGTGATATTAACGAATATCCTTGACCGTAGTGCAGTGGTGATTCGATGATGTGGATTATTTATTAAGCTGAGTCTCAGCGATAAAATATTGATAATAAATTTTTAATTCGTAAAAGATAGTAGATATCATGCTCTACTTGACTCTTCTAAAATATAGTTGTATGTCTTTGGCCTGTAGTGCAAAGATGAATTGTAAATGAATATCTTTGGCCGTAGTGCAAAGATGAAGTTATTAGTATGATTATGAGCAGAAATTGTGATTTGTTATAAACATGATTTTTGATGTTTCAGGTGAAGATAGGTGATGAAAATTTTCTTCGTCCTGGGTGCGAAGAGGAATTTAGAATCATAATTATGATTATGAGTTATTTATATGATTGTGGACAGAAATTGTTGATTGATGTTACGAGGATAAAACATTATCATTTGGACTTTTAACATAGAAGATAATAGATCGATGGTCATTTGACTCTTCTAATGGATTGCTCTTTCATTTGCAACTATGGTTGAAAAGTTTTATCATCTACCATATATGTTCTAAATCTCTAATTTATTCTTGATGAAGGCTATTGATGATGTAAATTATCTTTAGTCATGATATTCTTTTCTTGGCTAGTTGTGCTCACCCTTTTGCTTCACAAATTCTTTTCGGTATTAATAGTGTAGTAAGGTTGGCGTGGATAATGAGGGAATAGAGCGGTGGTCTATAATTTGTTGAGGTTCTCCTAAATAGTATGAAAATAATTTTATTGATGACTTTAGATAAGTGTCATTGTATTGTATCGTCATTTGATATTTAATTTTGGTGAGCGAGAATAGGGTGAGGTGAACCTGACTTTGGAAGGGTGTTTTGCAACTATCATACAAGATGTCTAATGACATATAACCCCGTGTTATCATAGGGCGAGGTTGTGCACATCCACTTGAGTGAGTATATCTACGAGCACTACCTATATGATCTTGGAGTTTATTTGAAATATAATTTTAACTTGGAGACAGTGGAGATAGTTATATGTCTAGAGAAGACTCACCATTGGAAAGAAGATGATAGTAATCTTCTCATTTTTCTTTGGGGTCTATTGGGTCAACCAAGGATAATTCTATGGACATATGATATCTATCATAACCTAGCACGCATGGCCTCCCCGTATACGAAGGTTTCCTTGAGCACTTCCCAAAGATTTTAATTTCTAAAACAGTTTTTTACTATACTTTTATGTAAAGTATCATTGTAAGGATGTGGTCGAGGCACCATGAGAGTTACATACATTTGTATTAAAACTCACAGTTAACTATGGTCGTATTTTATACGACAGTTTAACAGTTGTATAAATGAAGTTTGTATTTGATTTTTATAGTGTGATATCTGGCGATTCAGAATGGGTCATGTGGACCTATTTTGGGGGCGTCACAGTCATGGGGCCGGATTTTGAGGTTACCTTTTCATAGATATGTAGCCATTTCTAGGGCATGACCCAGAAGAATACTAGAATATCGGTAAAATCATTATGGACAACACCATGTCCAATAAGATACAATTTTTCCTTTCAGATACATCAATTAATTATTGCGTATCAGGAGGCGTTCATTGTGAGAAAACCATTTGAGATGATCTAAAAAGTCATTGCACAAGTATTCCTCCTTGATCCGGTCAAAGAATCCTAATAGTTTGCCAATTTGTTTCACTTCTAAATTCTTTGAACCTTTCAAATAATTCACAGTTATATTTCAGTAAATACATACATTCAACTCTTTGAATGATCATCTCCTTTTCTTATACTAATTTTTTCAATATGCAAATTTATTTTCACGTAAGTCAAGTTTACAAAATCCATTAAGTAATATTCTAGTTCTATACAAAACATTATTATTATAAATAGAACAACAGTTGTTCTGAAATATAATGCCAAAAATTTTGTTGTCCAACAACAAAATGAAAATAATATTTCTAATGAGAACTGGAATACAATAACAACTTATTGACTTAATAGACTTGCCCGTAGGCATTGCTAAACAATAAGTTCCTATGGCTAATGTAGCAACCTTTGCTTCATTTCCCACACATATGATTACTTATCCCTTGTTTAGCTTTCTACTTCTGCTTGGTTCCTTTATAAATATATATTTATGAGAACCAAAACCGATATCCAATACCCAAGTAGAACCTTAACTTATAAAAAGATTAACTTTAATCATGAACAAAATTGTATTTGTAACCGAAGCTTCACTAAGCTTCTTCTAGCTAGCTCTGCAAGATGCTTCTCACAGTTTCCTTTCTAGTGTCCTGGCTTATTGCAGTAGAAGCAAACTCCTTTGCTATCCATATCAGTTTTGTTCTTATTATCCTTCGTTTTTTCCTTTCTATTTACCTTCTTTGAATCGTTCTTGTTTTCAGAAGATCCTTTTGGCCTCTACCGGTTAGACTTGGTCTTTTTTGGTTTAAAAGTGACTCAACATTTTTCAATATGTTAAGCAAATCAGCGAGGCTGATATCTAGCTTGTTCATATGAAAAATTCACAACAATTGTGAAAAGAGTTCGGGAGTGAATGCAAGATCAAATCTTAGCTCAACTCTCCATCCATGATAAAATTTGTTGTCCTTATTATTCAATCAAATTGATAATGAAAAGGACTAGTGTCTATATTATAGTGTCGTTGGTCATTCTAGATTGGAAGAGCTCCTTAGAATCTAATAACTATCAGTCCTACTTTCCTCACCATCAACTACTTGATGTGCGGAAATATAGTAGGAGCATCCATAGCTTCATGCTGACGCTGAAGCTCGTTATTCATGGATGCGAGCATGATGCATTGAGCCAACTGTGCGTCATCTTACCACTTTCTAAAAATAGCAATTTATTCCTCAGAGGCATTGTCTGCAACCATTGCAGGGATAGGCGTATTAAGTGCAGGCACTCGAAATTTTGCATTCCTATTACTAACCTTGCAGGAGGGCAAAATTGTATTCTAGAGATAACCCTGGAAGTCAAATCAGCTCAATCCCAGAGATAACCCTGGGATAATTAGTTTTCAATCTCGGAGACAACCTAGAGATAGTCAGTTTCAATCCCAGAGACAACACTAGGAGACTCAGTTCCAACCTCGAAGATAACTCCGAGGGATGCAGTTCCAGTTCCAGAGATAACCCCAGAAAGGTCAGTTCCAACCTCGGAGACAACCCGGAGGCACTCAGTTCCAACCCTAGATGTGACGCCCCCAAAATAGGTATACATCACCCATTCTGAGTTGTCAATACATGGTACAGAAACAACTACAACTTTATTATTACAACAGTAAAACTGTGAGTTTGAATACAAATATTATCTTCTAGACAATATCTATACTCAAATAAATCCTCATCACATTTATTGATACATTATTTTACAAAATCTTTGAGGACTACTAAACAATTCTCTCTAGAACCTTCATTCCATACCCCAGCTGTACTCGCTATATTCTCGCCTCACGAGAAGAAAAATGGAACAAAAGGAAAAGGGTGAGCTCAACTAGCCCAAGTAAAGAATATTATGACTAAGATAATATACAACAAATTATCGTTAGTCTTCAACAGGAAAAATCTAATAGAATACAATAGACAACAAGTTTTTAAACCAATATTCGCAGAATGAAATAAAAATTCATTAGAAGAGTTAAGTAGAGAATGCAAACTACTATCTTCTATGTATGAATTTAAAAGTTAAATAAATCTATCTTTATCTCGTAACATCAATCAACATACATCGGAATCAAATATTCATCTTTGCACTCTGAGGCCAAAGATATTCATCGATTGGTCATGTTCATCTAAGCAAATTGTTCATCTTTTGCACTACGGGCCAAAGATATTCATCAGAAATCATTCATCTTTGCACTACAAGCCAAAGATATTCAATAATATCATCATTTAAGACTGAGGATGATGAAAAATATTTTTAAAGAAACGAATCCAGTGAAACAAAATGACAAGGATTAAGATTCGTACTTTGTTTTATCCATGTCCAACAATACCTCAAAAATAATCATAGTGATGTAAAATTCAAGAATGATCAAAACATGGATACAATCAAAGCTAGTATCCAGAATAGATATTTTGGACGAAAAGAAACTTTTTCATTTTTCGATGAATAGTGCCATATTCAGTGAATAATTAGTGTCGATATCGTGAATATAGTCACGATATCGTGAATAGTAACTCCAACACCAAAAGTTCCAAATTTGATAAAAACTTCAAATCAATATTTCAACATAATGATATTGAAGAAATAATATCATTACGATAAAAAAAAAATCCCTTACCTCGAAAGATTAGTACTTCTAATTTGGAATCTAGGGTATAGTCTTTGAAGGAACTTCAGACCGTCTAACAATACTCAAAGTATACTCAAAATACTCACAAGAATATGCTCGATAATATAGAGAGAGAAAACTTCAGTTTCTGGTGTAATTTTCAATTCTAACCTAAGCACCCTATTTATAGGAAATTTCTTAGAACACCAAAGCAGAAAATTTAATAAAATATTAATATATATTAAATTTTCCTACGCCAACCTTCCAAGAACTGAATTCAGCTCATTCAACACACATGTTTAACACACAATAATGAAAAAAACGTTTTTCTAATTTTAAATATTTTAAACTTCCAAAAATCAATTATTTCGGAGCTTCGGAACTTCAATAATTCACAATAAATAGTCCTTTTATCAGAAAATTCGAATCTCGCGAATTTTTATTGGAAATTCAATTCTCTACAACTTTGCAGAAGAAAGGTTTTCCAAATTCCAATCAGAAATTGACCGAAATCCACAAACGGGCGATTTTACAAGATATAATCAAATTTCAAATAATAAGCGGGGTCCACCAGAGCATGTTTAACATGTTTTAAACATTTATTGCAACAAAATATTCTTCCTCCTCGTATACTCATATATCCCACATTCGTTGTAAAAATATCACCATTATTATACTATTAAAATATAATAATACATTTAAATGAATTATCTTATCGAAAAAGATAAAATTTCAATTTTCAACAATTGTCACATTAAAATTTTCTCCATCTATATCCACATAAAATCAATATTTTCCTCATCATATGAATCAATAATTAATTATTCACAAATAATATTACTGAGAATCACAATATTGACAACCAGGCGGTTCCGGAAAGAGGGGCTTTCAATAAGAATTTCTCTCTTCTTGGCGAGCAATTAGGTGACCAAACCTCTCCTTGTAGGCAGAACTTTCTAGACATTGCCTAATAATGTTATCTAATAATATTATTCAAATAATATGAATTATTGCTTCGATAATAAAAAATCTTGTGTAATGACAATTATTGAAACAATGACAATATAAAATATCAATATGACAATTATTAAATCAATAAAATCTTGAATAAAGTAATATCGTAACCATTATTGAGTAGTGTCTTCTTACGTAAGAATCAATAATTGGTGCAATACCGTGTGCTCTTCTTGTGTTTTAACCACCGAGTATTTTAACAAGTATTAGCCAGAATAACTACGCAGATTATTTTTAAACCACTTATATTTGTCGTTTTCTTCATCCAATCGCTTTCGTTATGGGGCTAACACACGGTCGCTGGCGTCGCATGCGAATATTCCCCGACAATACGAATATTCCATGACCAAACGAATATTCCCCGACAACAATGAATATTTTATAACCACTTGCTTATTTTGAAATATTGCGTATTTTACCCATAACTATCCACATTAATCAAATCAACCCTTACTATTACAAAATAATAAATAGAGAAAAATAAATTTCATTAATAATAAGTTGGGGTCTTACAACCTCCCCTCCTTATGAAATTTCGTCCTCGAAATTGACGTACGTACCTGGTGTTCCGAAAAGGCGAGGATACCTTGCTTTCATTTCCGTTTCCAATTCCCAGGTCATTTCCTCTATAGCATGATTCCTCCATAGAACTTTAACTTGTGGTATGAACTTTGCGCGTAGGACATGTTCCTTCCTATCCAAGATCTTGACAAGTACCTCCTCATACGTTAAGTCTTCGGCTATCTCGTCTGGTTCTAACTCTATAATGTGGTTCGGGTCTTTCACATATTTACGAAGTACAAATATGTGAAACACATTATGAACACGAGACATACTCGGAGGTAACGCGAGTCTATAGGCTACATTTCCTACTCGGTCAAGAATTTGAAATGGACCAATAAATCGTGGATTGAGTTTTCCTCTCTTCCCAAATCTTGTAACTCCCTTCCATGGAGCAACTCGCAACAATACCTGATCCCCTATACTAAATTCCACATCCTTTCGATGAAGATCCGCATAACTCTTTTGTCGATCTTGTGCCGTTTGTATACGTTGTCGAATCATTTGGATCTTTTCGGCAGTCATACGTACTAACTCGGGTCCCAACAATGTTGCTTCACCCACCTCATCCCAACATATTGGAGAGCGACACTTTCGTCCATATAATGCTTCAAACGGAGCCACACCTATACTTTCCTGATAACTGTTGTTGTAGGAGAATTCCACCAATGGTAAATACATATCTCAACTGCCCTTGAAGTCTAGGACACGGAGTCTTAATAGATCTTCAAGAGTTTGAATAGTCCTTTCTGATTGTCCGTCCGTTTGAGGATGGTATGCCGAACTGAATCATAAATCCGTGCCCATAGCTTTTTGTAAGCTAACCCAAAATCTTGAAGTGAATCTTGGGTCACGATCCGAAACTATGGATACAGGCATGCCATGCAATCTCACAATCTCATTCACGTACATACTAGCAAGACGTTCAAGGGAATATGTCTCCCGTATCGGCAAGAAATGAGCAGACTTGGTTAATCTATCAACAATAACCCAAATAGCATTGATGCCTTGAGAAACCGTAGGAAGACCCGTAACAAAATCCATGGTAATGTGTTCCCACTTCCATTTCGGAATCTCAAGTGGTTGCAACGGACCCTTAGGTACTAGATGCTCCGCCTTTACACGTTGGCAAGTTAAACACATCGAGATAAACTTTGCAATCTCTCTCTTCATATTGTTCCACCAAAATGTATGTCGAAGATCACGATACATTTTAGTACTTCCAGGATGGATTGCAAATGGCGATTGTGTGCCTCCATCATAATCTTGTACTTCAAATCGAGTCGTTAGGAACACAAAGTCTAGAGTGAACTCAAGTATTCCTTCTTCATCAATTCTCGCTTAGGAATAGCTCCTTCTTGTACTTTTTCTTCTTCATACGCATCATCGACTCCGATTAAATTGGCTTGAGCAACCTTAACTTTTTCTATTAAAGTTGGCTCTATACGTATACTTGACATCATCGCACTCATTCCCGCATATGATCTTCTACTCAATGCGTCAGCTACCACGTTCGTTTTACCAAGATGGTATTGAATAGTGTGGTCGTAGTCTTTCAATAGCTCGAGCCAACGTCAACGCCGCATGTTGAGTTCTTTTTGAGTGAAGAAATATTTAAGGCTTTTATGGTGCGAATATATCTCCACTTTCTCCCCATATAGATAGTGCCTCCATATCTTTAGCGTAGCAGCATCACGCTAACTCTAGATCATGAGTAGGATAATTCCTCTCATACTCTTTAAGTTATCGCGAGGCATAGGCTATGACTTTCCCACGTTGCATGAGAACACATCCTAACCCTTTGCTCGAAGCATCGTTGTAGATAACAAATCCATCCAAGAACCGGATGGTATTGTTAGAACAGTCCGAAATAAGTCTCCTCTTAAGCTCTTGGAAACTCTTCTCGCATTCTTCGCTCCAAACGAATTTTGTATCCTTCCGAGTTAGGCGTGAGTTAATGGAGTAGCGATTCGAGAAAACCCTTCCACGAATCTCCGATAATAACCACTAAGCCCAAAAAGCTACGTGCTTGATCCATCGACTTCGGTTGCTCTAACTTTGTATTGCTTCAATCTTCACGGATCAGCAGATACTCCATGTTTCGACACCACGTGCCCAAGAAATGCTACTTCCTCAAGCCGTAACTCGCATTTCTTCAATTTGGCATATAGTTTATTTTCACGAAGCCTTTGGAGTACCAAACTTCAAATGGTGCTCATGATCTTCACGACTTTTGGAATATATGAGGATGTCATCAATAAAGACAACAACAAACCGATCCAAATATTCCTTAAATACTCGGTTCATCATATCCATGAAAAAGTTTAGGAGCATTAGTCATCCAGAAAGACATGACTAAGAATTCATAATGCCCATACCGAAAGTTATGAAGGCGGTCTTTGGAATATCCTCGATTCTAATCTTCAAATTGATGATATCCGAGCGAAGATCGATTTTGAAAAGAATTGTGCCCCTTGCAACTAGTAAAACAAGTCATCAATACGAGGTAGAGGATACCTATTCTTGATGGTGACATGGTTCAATTCCCGATAGTCAATACAAAGTCGCATACTCCCGTCTTTCTTCTTTACGAATAAAACAGGAGCACCCCAAGGAGATGTACTAGGATGAATGAAACCGATGTCCAACAATTCCTGTAGTTGGACCTTTAACTCCTGAAGTTCAATAGGAGCCATTCGATATGGGGTTTTAGAAATGGGCTTTGTACCAGGTTCAAGATCAATAAAGAATTCAACTTCACGTTCTGGGGGTAGACCGGGAAGTTCTTTGGGAAATACGTCAGGAAAGTCAATAACAACAGGAATATTATTCAAATTTGACGTGTCTTTATTCAAATCCATAACATGGGCTAAGAAAGCTTGACATCCGTTTTTCAATAAACGAATAGCTTTATGATTAGATATATGGCGGTGATTGATTTTAATGGTTTAGTTGCTTGAATTGCATAACTGTCGGGTTGGTTAGGAATATGAAAACTAACAACTTTACGAAAACAATCAATTTTGGCATGATGAGTAGTTAACCAATCAATTCCTAAAATCACATCAAAAGCAAGTATCTTTAAAGAGATAAGGTCAATGTGTAAGGTGATGGTGCCAACTTGAATCAAACAAGATTTATAAGCGGTGGATGTGATGAAAGTTTCTCCTAACGGAGTTTCCACGAGATAGGTCAAAGTCTAATTTCTCGAGTCAAGTTTAAGCGTTGAGCACATGCAGAGAGATAAATGAATGGGTAGCACCAGAATTATCAAGTAAGGTATAAACTTCGCAAGAATTTATAAATAGCTTACCCGTGATCACCTCGTTTGGGTTCCTCGCATTTTGACCGATCCACAACAAACGCTCTTCCCGTAATCGTTGACTTTGACTTTTCCGGGACGATCTTTTGAGTCACCGTCCCATTGAACTAGGTTTCGCCACCGCATAATCACGAAGCGATATGTCCTTCCTTTCCACAATTATAGCATACCTTGAACTGTTGTGGGCGGTTTGGTGATATGTCCCTCTTTTCGCATTTGTAGCATATAATGGACCGGTGGTCGTTCTCCTCCCTTAGAACCGATTCTTGCCGACCATTGTCGTCTTCACATGGTCGTTGTTAAATCTCCTCTTTTAAAATCTCCTCGACTCGCTTCTTCTATTTTCATGGCCATAATTACCACCGAGTGGTTACCATTTTGTCCATCTGTTTCTTTCTCCATTGGTTATCATTATTACATTCTTCGCTATCTCTCGTACGATCCACGGTTATGGTCCCTGGGTTGAACATACTCGTTATCTCGCTTCTAACAATTGAGCCTCGTTAACAACATCTCGAATAGAGAGAAAATTTATGAGAAATGAGATATTGTCGTATCTTGGGGTTTCAAACCTCTCGGAAACATCCAGCATCACGTTCCTCATTCTCCACCAAATGAGGTGCAAACTGGATAACTCTGCAAACTTTGCCTCGTCTTGAGACAACGTCATGTTATTTTGTTCTAATCGATGAACTCCACTTCCTTAATATGACGAACACTTTCGGGGAAAGTATTTGTTATTAAATAGTTTCAAACATCTCCCAAGACATCTTTGAGTCTTAATTTGGATGGGTATGCTTCACAGACTCCCACCGATGAGTACGCCTCGCTCGCCACGGAACATAAAGGTGGCGAATGGAACCTCTCGTTCTCCAGGTGCATCCCAAGACATCGAATATCTTGGTTATTTTCTTGACCCATGTTTACGCCATGATCGGATCGGCTTTCCCTTAAATTTACGGTGGTCCCAACTCTTTGAACTGTTTGGTTGTGACAACCCGTGAATTGCTATCATTTCCTCCTCTGTATTTTGAACACGAGTCTCCTCGTCGATTTTTGCATGAAGCGCAAAAAGCTTCTAAACATCCCTCGTTCATCATCTCGCTTTCGGTGGTGTTGTTCACGGGAGGAACATTGCCGACTGCTGTGCGCGTTCTCCTCGTTGGTGAGTCTGAGCGTCTCCACGGTCTCATTTCCATTGTTAATATTCTCATCGACATTCTCAAATCACCGCCATAAAACAAGGGTTAATTAAGGAAATCAATATATCACATAATATCCCTATATCTTGACCAACTAACAAATAAGCTTAGGTAGGACACACTAGCGAAGGATTTACTCGTCTCTCCCTCCTAGTTCTATTCCCGATCTCCGCCAGAGATCATATCCTAAGCTCGATACCAACCGTGGCGCCCCCAAAATAGGTATACATCACCCATTACGAGTTGTCAATACATGGTATGCGAAACAACTACAACTTTATTATTACAACAAGAAAGCGTGAGTTTGAATACAAATATTATCTTCTAGACAATATCTATACTCAAATAAATCCTCATCACATTTATTGATACATTATTTTACAAAAATGCTGAGGACTACTAAACAATTCTCTCTAGAACCTTCATTCCATACCCCGACTCGTACTCGCTATATTCTCGCCTCCTAAGAAGAAAAATGGAACAAAAAGGAAAAGGGTGAGCTCAACTAGCCCAGTAAAGAATATTATGACTAAGATAATATACAACAAATTATCGTTAGTCTTCAACAGGGAAAAATCTAATAGAATACAATAGACAACAAGTTTTTAAACCAATATTCGCAGCGGAAATAAAAATTCATTAGAAGAGTTAAGTAGAGAATGCAAACTACTATCTTCTATGTATGAATTTAAAAGTTCGTCGTCTATCTTTATCCCTGTAACATCAATCAACATACATCTGGAATCAAATATTCATCTTTGCACTACAGGCCAAAGATATTCATCAGTTGGTCATGTTCATCTAAGCAATTTGTTCATCTTTGCACTACTGGCCAAAGATATTCATCGAAATCATTCATCTTTGCACTACTGAGCCAAAGATATTCAATAATATCATCATTTAAGACCGAGGATGATGAAAAATATTTTTAAAAAGCGAATCCAAATTGAAACAAAATGACAAGGATTAAGATTCGTACTTTGTTTTATCCATGTCCAACAATACCTCAAAAATAATCATAGTGACGTAAAATTCAAGAATGATCAAAAACATGGATACAATCAAAGCTAGTATCCGAATAGATATTTTGGACTAAAAGAAACTTTTTCATTTTTCGATGAATAGTGCCGTATTTCGTGAATAGTGTCAGATATCGTGAATAGTCTTGAGTATCACGTGAATAGTAACTCAGACACCAAAAGTTCCAAATTTGATAAAAACTTGGATCAATATTTCAAAGATAATGATATTGAAGAAATAATGTCATTACAAAAAAATAATATCCCTTACCTCGAAGATTAGTACTTCAAATTTGGAATCTAGGGTATAGTCTTTGAAAGGAACTTACACCGTCTAACAATACTCAAAGTATACTCAAAATACTCACAAGAAAGCGCCGATAATATAGAGAGAAAACTTGATTTCGGTGTAATTTTCAATTCTAACCTAAGCACCCTATTTATAGGAAATTGCTTAGAACACCAAAGCGTAAAATTTAATAAAATATTAATATATATTAAATTTTCCACGCCTAACCTTCTAAGAACTGAATTCAGCTCATTCAACACACATGTTTAACACACCATAATGAAAAAAACGTTTTTCTAATTTTAAATATTTTAAACTTCCAAAAATCAATTATTTGAACTTGAACTTCAATAATTCACAATAAATAGCCCTTTTATCGGTAAAAATTGAATCTCGCGCCATTTATAGGAAATTCAATTCTCTACAACTTTCTGAGAAGAAAAGGTTTTCCAAATTCCAATCGAGAAATGGATCGAAATCCACAAGCAGGCGATTTTACAAGATATAATCAAATTCAAATAATAAGCGGGGTCCATTGAGCATGTTTAACATGTTTTAAACATTTCTTGAAACAAAAATACTCTTCCTCCTCGTATACTCATATATCTCACATTCGTTGTAAAAATATCACCATTATTATATTATTAAAATATAATAATACATTTAAATGAATTATCTTATCGAGGAAAAAGATAAATTTTCAATTTTCAACAATTGTCACATTAAAATTTTTCTCCATCTATATCCACATAAAATCAATATTTTCCTCATCATATGAATCAATAATTAATTATTCACAAATAATATTACGAGAATCACAATATTGACAACAGGCGGTTCCGTGAAAGAGGGGCTTTCAAATAAGAATTTCTCCTTCTTTGGTGCAATTAGGTGACCAAACCTCTCCTTAAACGAACTTTCTAGACATTGCCAATAATGTTATCTAATAATATTATTCAAATAACATGAATTATTGCTTCGATAATAAAAAATGTGTAATGACAATTATTGAAACAACAACAATATAAAATATCAACAATATGACAATTATTAAATCAATAAAATCTTTGAGCAAGTAATTCATGTAACCATTATTGAGTAGTGTCTTCTTACGTAAGAATCAATAATTGGTGCAATCTGCAGTGTCTTCTTGTGTTTTAACCAAGGAGTATTTTAAAGATTGACCAGTAACAACTACGCCAGATTATTTTTAAACCACTTATATTTGTCGTTTTCTTCATCCAATCGCTTTCAAGTTATGGGGCCCCACATGGGCTGTGGTCGCATACGAATATTCCCGAAGCGATGCGAATATTCCACGACCAAACGAATATTCCCCCACAACAATGAATATTTTATAACCACTTGCTTATTTTGAAATATTGCGTATTTTACCCATAACTATCCACATTAATCAAATCAACCCTTACTATTTCAAAATAATAAATAGAGAAAATTAAATTTCATTAATAATAAGTTGGGGTCTTACACTAGAGATAACCCTGGGAGGTTAAGCACACCTCAAATATAACCCTGAGGACATTCAGCATGCACTGCAGCCCAATCTCAGAGATAACCCTGAGCAACGACTGCTACATCTGCGCAAAATTGGAGATAACCCCGGCGAGGGGAAAAATTAACATTTCGACACCTCAATAATACATTCACATTGTCTCAACATCATTTCAACCCACATTCCATACGGAAGTGTCCCACAAGAACTATAGCTCAAAATCCCGAGTGACTACTACACAAGATAACACACCGGAGAGAATTTGAAGACTTAAAGATCTGGTCATGGACCCATCTTCCTGGCTTTATAAAACCTCTTATCCCATGTCATTGTGTATCTTTCAACAACAACATTCCGAAAAGGTACAACACACATTTATCGGATGCCCAAATTAAAAGTTATGAAGGTTCGAGTGGATAACGTGTTGCACGAGTGCACATACTTCGAGACGATAAGACCCGTATGGCCCAAGGCAACCCGGGCAGCCGTAGGTAGACCCATGGCCATTCGGTCTACAAATATGGGCAATTGGTTGCTCATTCGAAAAAAAATATAAAAGGGAGAGAAAATTATGTCTATTTCAACCCATAAACACTTCTAGAGTGGTCTAAACCGAGTGATTCTTCTTTCTAAACACTTGTAAGCTCGTGTTTTGCTACTTACTAAAATTTAACCGATGGAAAATGAGCTTTCAGGTGACTAAAGCTATCAGAAGTCTTCTTTACAGGCCACTGTAAGATATTTTAGGGTTTTAAGCTTTTTATCACTGCTATATATATATATATATATATAAGCTGTAAATAAAAGCAGTAAACATTCTATGCGGGCTCAATCGAAGCATAGTTCGATAATATATATATACAGCTTATATATATAACCGTTATTCAACCTACGGGCTAGATTTGCCTTAATCTGACCATTTCTTATTTTGACCGGTTTATGGTGACTAAAATGGAACCATTGAAGTTGGAATGGTTCAGATTTACTCAAATCTAGTTCTTTTCCTAGCTTTTATTAGCTTGCGGGCTAGATTTGCCCAAATCTGGCTATTTCTTACTTTGACCAGTTCATGGTGACTAAACTAGAACCATTAAAGCTAGAATAGTTTAGATTTATTCAAATCTAGTTCTTTTTCTAGCTTTTTGTACATATTTCTTTCACATGTGAGCCTAGGATTTATGTGATCACAGATTCAAGCTCTGAATCTAGATTCAGTTCCCGTGGTGGACATTTATAGCTGCATCCAGCTTGTAAATTATTCACAGTGTCTGAATTTCCGTAGATGACTCTCATGCCCACAAGGAGTTCGGCACTTCTATGTATCTTATTTTCTCAAAGATGCCTCGTATCTCAAAAATAAAAGCAATCAAGCTGAACACATAATAAAATGGAAGTATCAAAGGCCTCAATTACTATTGAGTACAAGGGTTTAAATTTTTTTTTTTACATAACATCACCGCTATATCTTGTTAGAATTGAACTTTTATACAAAAGTCAAACCCTTTGTATATAGATGCAAATGAGGTATAGCATTACTTCTAAACGAACTGCACATAGACCTAACACACACACACAAACAAGTAAAAGTTAAATGGAAAGTGGTAGTATTTGTGTTATCACGGAAGTCGGGGGGTGCCTAACATCTTCCCTCCGCTTAATCAAGCCTTGGGACCCTAACGAATTTTGGTTTTACAGACCAGTTAAACAGTGTCACATCACTAGGTCTTTGTCAAAACCTTTTCTCGGTTGAGTTAGTGCAACCATTTAAAAATAACCAATTGACAACTCTTACAGTCAAATCTCACCTAACACGAGAACAAAAAAAGACAAGAACAGAAAGAGACAAATAAAAATCCCGACTTAGACAGGTGGTGACTCTGCTGAGGACTCTAATAAGATGGCTTAAGTCCCTATTTCAAAGCTTTTAAAAACTTTTACCTGCTTGTGTATGGATGTTGCATTTACATTTGAATAAATGTTTACTAATACTTTATTTACTGCACTTAGTGCTTCGCACCATATCTGCCTGTGATATTAGTTCTTCGTACATGTCATCATTTTCATATGGTGAGACGCAATGTATGTGAATGTATGTTGTGTGGTCCCTCCACCAGGAATCTATCCTGTCGGTGTTTGATTACTGGACTTGTCGGGAGACTAATTTTACGAGGCTCATGAAAGGCACCACCCAGATTCGCTCCAGTTGAAAGATAGGTCAGCCTTTGGTAAACCAAGCACGGAGGGAAATCTTTTCATGCCTTCCCATTTCAATTACTTGTAATTTCAGTTCCATGTCAAACTCAATGTAATGGAAAATATAAAGGAACATGCATTCCCTTTTCATATCAAAACTTGTCATCCTATCATGTCATTAAAACAGCTGACATCCGTTTTGCAGGATAATACTCCTAAAAAATGGACACATTACATAGCATGTAAAGTTTCCATTTTCCCTAAGACTAAACTACATAAGTCTTTTTTATAGGGAAATGATTAGTCCCGTTACCCGTTCAAAGTCCAAGAAGGCAATAAGCCTACAGCCTCTCAAGGAGTTTGAATGATGAAGTAATCAAATAAAGAGTTGGTTGTTTTGCTCAAAGAATTACACAAGTCAACTTAGGGTCCATAAATACCCATCCACACAGAACCCTATACACATGGAGGAATCCAGGGTTCAGACAGAGAAGTTCCAGCACCTAAGTCTCAAACTGATAAGATTAACAAAACCCCTGAAATCACCCATCTTAAAGAAGATCAAGACATCGGTGATATTCGAAAGAAATTTCTATAAATGGAAGAGACCATTCTGTCCATCAAAGGGATTGGAACGCATGGAAGTGTTTATTCAGACCTTTGTATCTTCCCCGGGGTTCATTATCCTGATAAATTTAAAACTCCAGATTTTGAGAAATATGATAGATTGGGAGATCCTTACACCCACTTGAAAGTGTTTATTAGAGAGCTTGGATCCTCTGCCGAGAATGAAAAGCTCAGGATGCAGCTATTTCAGAAAGTCTGACTGGAGATGCTAGAGCATGGTACACCAGATTGGATAACTCCAAAATTCACAGCTGGGAGGAGTTAGCCCATGCTTTCCTCAGTCAATACAGCTTTTAAACTCAGATGGCTCCAGACCTGTATCAAATTAACAAGGTCAAGAAACAAGTCAATGACTCATTCAGAGAGTATGCCCAAAGATGGAGGCATCTGACTACTCAAGTTATCCCATCTATTACAGATTCTGAAATGGTGATGACCTTCATAGATATTAAAGAATCTCCATTTTATGAGAGGGTCCTTGTGACACCCCCAAAATAGGTATATATCACCTATTCTGAGTCGCCAAATACATGGTAAATAATACAAATACAATCTTAAATATACAATATAAGCTGTAAGTTTTAATACAAATATTGTCTTCTAGACAGTATTCAAACTCAAAATAAGTCCTCAATACATTTATTATCACACTATTTCATAGAATAGTGAGGACTACTAATGCTATCATCTAGACCGTCACTCCATTCCTCGACTAGTCCCTACTGCGTTCTCATTTCCTGATGAGAACAATAAAAGCAAAAGGGTGAGCTCAACTAGCCCAATAAGAAATATTATGGCTAAGATAATGCAGAATAAATTATCATTAGCCTTCAACAGTGTTAAACTGATACTATATAACAAACATCAAGTTTAACTACAGCGGAACAAGCAATCCATTAGAAGAGTCAAGTAGTGAATAAAATCTACTATCTTCTATGATTTAAAAGGTTTTTTCATCACTTTTATCGCTGAGACTCAGCTTATTAAATAAACCACGTCATCCCTGCACTACGGCCAAGGATATTAATTAGTATCACGACCACAAATAATCCATGCACTACGGGCCAAGGATATTCGTGTTTTCATCAATGGTCATGATCATGTCAACAACTGTCTATCAATGCACTACGGGCCAATGAGGACTTTTACCACATCATTTGTAACATTACGGTCATGACTATACCGAATAATCCCTGGTCATAATCATACCAAGTTCATCTATGCACTACAGGCCATAAATGACTTTCATCATAATATAAACATGAGGATGATGACAATGACATAATAATTCAATAAAACATGTTCAAGAATAAATTTTAAAGATTTATAAGTTAATTTATCCTGAACTCAAAAACGTCAAAATTGTCAACATGATACTTTTTTGTGGAGTAAAATTCAAGAATGCTCAGAAGAATATTTCCATGAAAAGATACTAGATGAAGCGCAAATATCCAGGATATTCTACTAATTTCATGGAATATAGAAGTTAACACTTTAACCAACTGAGTATAATAGAATATATGAAACTGCAAATAGATTTTCGCCCGCCATGCGGTAATCCACGTAGACAGATCATTTCCATAATTTAATAAGGAATGAATACAAAGGATCATTCACCATGCATGTGGTAATCCACATAGACAGGTTATTCCAAAATAATAATAAAGAATGGAATAATTCACCATGCATGCAATAGACTGCACAGACAGGTTATTCCAAATAGAATAATAAAGAATGGAATCAGGTCATGCGAAATCGTACAGACGCATGGATATTCCAATGAGAATAATAAAGAATGGAATAACAATGTAATTCACCGTGAGGCGCGATAGACCACACTGAGATAGGTTATTCCAACAAAATAATAAATAATGGAACCGAAGTCAATGCGTAATACGACAAACAAAGGATATTCAAATGAATAATAAAGAATGGAATAATGAGAAGAATTTCACCATGTATGCGGTACAGCATAGAGCAGAGTTATTCAATAGAATAATAAATAGTGGAACCGGTAAGTGCATGTAATACTGAGAGAGGATATTACAACATAATAATAAAGAATGGAATAACTGAAGAATTTCACCATGTATGCGGTACTTCGCATAGACAGGGTATTCCAACATAATAATAAGGAATGGAATAACAATAGCTCTCTTCATAAAAATGAAAGAAATAATACCCCTTACCTTAGAATAAAGCTGGATACTGGAATAGAGAGGTAGCAGACATCTCTTCTTCTTTCTCTCTATAATTTTTCTCTATAATAATTGGTCTATAGCTTTAGTGAATTGGTGAGAAATGAAGGAAGAATGATCTTCTATTTATAGAAAAATATAGTTTCGATAATTGCATGTTTTGGGGCTCGAAATATTACAATACAATACCTCCAACTTTTCTTTCATTTTTAATTTAGTATTGCAGGTATTATCAAACTTGCGCCACCTCCCCTAATAGTAACTCAGGTGAATCAATAGTTCAATCATGTGATTCAATAGTTATAATCATGTGAAAATACGAATAACAGTACAGTACCTCCATCTATACCTCCATCTTTAACTTAGTCATGCAACTATTATCAATCTTGCACCAACTCCCCTAATAGTACATGAATATGAATCAATAGTACACACATGTGAACAAATAGTTATATAAGTATGTGAATTAGTAGTAATTAATTGCTCATTTATCCGATTAATTACCCGATTTATCAATATAACCTCTAGATATCAATTATCATCGGAATAGATGTCGATTTCCACTAACACTAATAATCCCAACATAATGAAACTATCAAATTCATCTTTAATCAACACGAACTTATTCATCATTAATATTATAACTCACAATATTTAACAACCGGGTCGTTCCCAAGAAAGAGGGGGCTTTCCGATAAGGATTTCTCCTTATTGGCGCGCAATTAGATGACCAAACCTCTCCTTGACAGAACTTCTAGACATTGTAAATATTGTAATTTATTAATATGAATAACTTTGTCGTCTAAATTATTGATTTAATAATATATCATATTATGTCAATGATACTGTGACAATAATGGAATCAATAATATGAGAGATATGATGCAGCAATTACTGTAGTAATAATTTAGTATAACTAAGTGACTTTTTACGTAAGCATCAATAATCAATACCGTGTGCTACTATGCAACCATGCGTATTACTGTACTTTTACTATCGGGTATTCAACAGTTTTAAGGTAATACTTCCGCCGTTATTTTTATAAAAAGATAATTCTGTCGTTTTTTTACTATGACAATACTTCCGTTGTGGGTTCCACCAATGATTATGTCGTCATACGAATATTCCCTGTTAAAACGAATATTCCTCGACTAATCGAATATTCCCCGGCAAATATTTTATATCAACTTGCTTAATTTGCAAAATTTTCACATATCACCCTTAACTTTAACTTTTTATCAATTTAACCATTTACGAAATAAAATAATAATTATAAGAAAATTGAATACTTTCATTTCATAAAATTCGGGGTCTTATAATCTCCCCTCCTTACGAAATTTTGCCTTTGAAATTTACGTACGTACTTGGTATGTTGAAGAGATGAGAATACCTTGTTCTCTTTTCGGATTGTAGCTTCCCGGTTATTTCCTCTCTATCATGATTTTCCCATTTCTCATCTCCTATATTTCAAATATCATTCTAGAATATAGTTTCAAAATAAGAGTTAATTGACATGCCACATATTATCCCTATATTCTAACTAACCAATTAAATACCAAATAACTTAGGTAGGTCATACTAGCGAAGGAATTACCCGTCTCTCCCCTCCTAGTTCTAATCTCACATCTCAGTCAGGGATCATATCCCTAAGCTTTGATACCAACTGTGACTCCCCCAAAATAGGTATACATCACCCATCTTGAGTTGCCAAATACATGGTACAAAATACAAATAAAAACTTAATTATACAATTGTTGTGTAAAATATGACAAAACATATGTTGTGAGTTTTAATACAAATATTGTCATCTAGATAATATCCACACTCAATGGAGTCTTCATTACATTTATTACAATACTATTTTATAGAATAGTGAGGACTACTATGACACCATCTCGGACCATCACTTCGTTCCCCGACTAGTCCCGGCTACGTTCTCATTTCCTGAAGAGAACAATGAAAGCAAAAGGGTGAGCTCAACTAGCCAGTAAGAAATATTATGACTAAGATAATGCAGGATAAATTATCATTAGCCTTCAACAATGTTAAACAGATAAAATACAATAGACATCAAGTTTAACTTTAGCGGAATAAACAATCCATTAGAAGAGTCAAGTAGAGCATGATATCTACTATCTTCTATAATTTAAAATGTTTTCATCAATTTTTATAGCTGAGACTCAGCTAAATAAATAAACCACGTCATTGAATCATTCCTGCACTACGGGCCAAGGATATTCATTAAATCATCAATGGTCATGACTATACCGAATAATCCCTAGTCATAATCATACCAAAAACTGTCCATCAATGCACTACAGGCCATTGATGACTTTTACCACATCGTTTATAACATTACAGGTCATGATTACACCGATTGATCCCTGGTCATAATCATACCAAGTCCATCTCTGCACGTAAGCCAAAGATATACAACTATAAAACCAATAATCAACAGTCCATCTTTGCATGTAAGCCAAAGATATACAATTCAATAATCAACAGTCCATCTTTGCACGTAAGCCAAAGATAACTTTCATCACCATATAAGCATGAGGATGATGACAATGATATAAGCATTAATCAAACGAAAACAAGGATAAATATTAAAGACTTTAAATTTATCCAAATATTATCAACCACTTAATAAACTCATAATCTAATATTATTAATATTATAACAATATTTTAATCACTTCTTAAACTTATAAACAATTTATTTCAATTGTTTACCCTTTACCAAATAATGCATTTAATCATTCAAAAATGCCATACTCATAAGATTTCATCACCAATGATCAAATCCCTCATCAAAAATCTGCATATACCCTATATAGGATTCTCAAGCCATAAAATCCTATTTTCCAATTTTGTTACTTCACGTAACATATTTAATTCATTTACTCACAAGTAGTTCATTTTCATGAAAAATACCAAATCAGTCCCAAAAATATTTCTTTTCTGGGATTTAGTAGAATATAGTCCCATATTGAACATATATTTTTCTCAGAATTTTTAAAATTCATTTACTATTTTTCATATGGCCAAAACTGCCGAATATTTAGACTATATAGAAAAGAACGTACTCTCCCAACTATTGGAATTACGTATGTTGTAAAAGTCAACAACCCACAATCACCCATAATAAGACTCCTCTTATTTATAGATGTGGGCAACCCACCTTAACAATTAAGGAATTGGGTTTTATTTAATTAATTAAATTCTTTTAATTAATTAAGCTCCCTAATCTTATTAGGGATAATTAATTAAACTCCTTTAACTAATTTTCCCTCCTAATCCTATTAGGAATAAATGAGAGTACTTATATTAAATTAATTCCTAAACTTTTTTTTAGAAATTAAAATAATAATAATTGTAATAATATTAATAAGACTCCTCTTATTAATTTATATTTAATATTTCTAAAATATTAAATAATAAATATTAAGCTATTTAATTTATTCTATCACCATAGATTAAATTAAATATACATAACATATTATTACGATTATGCCATTAACTTCTTAAATAATTATTCTTCCTTTTATGGTGTGACCCTTTAGGTTCTCCATATTAAACCGGTTGTGAATAAATCAATTAGAACAATTCTAATCTTATTTAAATAAATAAATTAAATAATTAATTTATTTAAATAAATAATATTTATTCTACAATAGGGATAAGCTCCTAGCGATCAACGACTTTCCGGATAATATAGATTTCAACATTAATCATAAAAGAACCTTTGAGTAAATAGTTCTGAAATGACAATTCAATCCTTCCACCATCTGATGTCCCAATTAAATATAAGGCATGGAATTCTTGTCAAGTCTTATTTTATTTAATTATATGTATTTCGACTCTTAAATGCACAACTCAAATAATGCAAATTAGAAACTCCTTTCTAATTTCATTACGCCTTAACCGAGGACTCTTTGGGTTGTCATTTATCGAATCACATAGGACATTTCTCTTCTTTTATTAGAAGTGGTAGATTCTTTATTGATCATACATTATCTCCATGTATACAACTTATTATACCCAAGCATACCCTTTGATATACCCTAAGGGTCTTAAGGAATAAGTCAAAGTATAACTCATCATACACAAGATACTATGATGATCTCAAGTCCAAGGATCACTTGTACTACTATCACTACTGAGGAATTCCTATTGACAGCAAATAAAACTCCATTAGGTATTCCTTAGCGAGCCCACGTTCAAATGAACTTATTCTCTAATAAGCACCTACATACTTGCTTTAGTGTCTCCACACAAATGATCATGAGATCAATCATCCTCATCCAATGAGCAAGCAACGTATGTACCAATCTATCCGGATTCACTAATCCCCAATTTAGTAATCCAATGATTGGGAACTATTTTAGTTTTAAGCTTTCTAAGAATTTAGATCTCATTAGAATGATCATCATCATTATTCTAAAAGCATTGCTTAAAACTATGGGTTTATCACATATTATAAAACAGCATCATGTAGATAATTAAAAGCCTTTAATAAATTAATACTTTTTATTAATAAATGAATAAGATTGTTACAAAGTATATGCTTTATCATCAAACATGATTGGCTTGTGTGCATACTACTTTCATGCTATCCATGCCCCTCCAAGGGAACTACATAATATAAGTTCTCCATGGCCCTTCTCAATGTGGGGAATGGAAGTGATCGAGCCCATCGAGCCCAAAGCCAGTAATGGACATCGATTCATATTCACCATAATCGACTACTTCACCAAATGGGTAGAAGCGGCCTCCTTCCCCAGGGTTACTAAAGAAATCATCATTGCTTTCATCAGAAACAATGTCGTCTATCGATATGGACAACCAGAGGTCATTGTGTCAGACAATGCTAAGAACCTCAATAACAGAATGATGGAGGAGTTATGCTGTAAATTCCACATCAAACAACTTAACTCCGTCATCTACCGTCCAAAGATGAATGATGCTGTTGAAGCGGCTAATAAAAACATCAAAAAGATCATGCAGAAAATGTCCGCCAATCATAAAGGATGGCCTGACCTCTTGCCTCTGACTTTATTAGCCTATAGAACTTCCATGCGTACTTCCACTAGGGCAACCCCCTACTCATTAGCCTATGGGATGGAAGCAGTGCTCCCCATAGAGGTGGAAATGGAATCCCTCAAAGTTTTGATGGATGCTCAGTTCGATGAAGACCAATGGGTACAAGACAGGTATCACCAATTGTCTCTAATAGGCGAAAGGCGAACCGCGACTATCTTCCATGGTCAGTTATATTAGCAAAGGATCGCACGATCCTATAACAGAAAAGTCCAGCTACGGCATTTCCAACAACATGACTTGGTTTTAAAGAAGATCATTGATAACCAATGTAAGACCCCAAAATTATTAATAAATGAAATTTATTTTCCTCTATTTATTATTTTGAAAGAGTAAGGGTCGATTTGATTAATGTGGATAGTTATGGGTAAAATACGCAAATATTTCGAATAAGCAAGTGGTGATAAAATATTCATTATTGTCGGGGAATATTCGTTTGGTCGTGGAATATTAAATATTTACCCAGTAGCGATCTTTTTATGGGCCCCATAACGGAAAGAGATTGGATAAAAAAATGACAAATATAAGTTGTTTATAAATACTTGGCGTAGTTTGTTACTGAATTATCTTGTTGGAATACCCGGAGGTTAAAACACACTAATACACGTTGTTGAACAAGAGTGCTGCGGTATTGCACCAATTATTGATTCTTACGTGAAGAAGGCACTACTCAATAATTGTTACGATAATTCTTATTCAAATTATTTTATTTTATTGATTCAATAATTGTTGCATTGCTATTTTATATTCTTGTTGTTTCAATAAATTGTCATTACACGGTGAGTATTTTCATTATCGAAGCAATAATTCATATTATCTGAATAATATTATTAGATAACATTATTGGCAATGTCTAGAAAGTTACATCTAAGGAGAGGTTTGGTCACCTAATTGCTTGCGCAAGAAGGAGAAATTCTTATTGGAAAGCCCCTCTTTCGGGGAAGGAGCGGCACAAGATCTTGTGATTCTGTAATATTATTTGTGAATAATTAATTATTGATTTATATGATGAGGAAAATATAGATTTTATGTCGATATATATGGAGAAAATTTTTAAAATGACAATTGTTGAAAATTAATATTTTATCATTTTCTGATAAAATAATTCATTTAAATATATTATTTTAATAATATATTAACGATGATATTTTTATAATGAATGTGGGATATATGAGTATATGAGGAGGAAGAGTATTTTTGTGGCATTAAATGTTTAACACATATTTTGTGTGTTGGTGGACCCATTTCTTGTGGGAAATTGATTATAAATCGTAAAATCGCTTGGTTTGTGGATTTCGGTCAATTTCTGTTTGGAATTTGGAAAAACTTTCTTCTGCAAAGTTGTAGAGAATTGAATTTCCTATAGAAAGTCGCGAGATTCGAATTTTCTGATAAAAGGGCTATTTATTATGAATTATTGAAGTTTCGGAGTTCCGAAATAATTGATTTTTGGGAGTTTTAATTAATTATTTTGAGAAAAACGTTTTTTGTATTTTTTTGGACATCATTAACATGTGTGGCTGGTGTTTTTGACCAAAAGGTAGGCTAAGGAAAATTTGTATAATTATATTAATATTATATTCAATTTTCTGCTTTGGTGTTCTAAGCAATTTCCTATAAATAGGGTGCTTAGGTTAGAATTGAAAATCACACCAGAAACTGAAGTTTTCTCTCTATTTCTCTCTCGATATATTGAGTGTATTCTTGTGAGTATACTTTGAGTGTTGCTATACGGTGCAAGTTCAAGTCATAGCCTATATCCGGTGTTTCAACTAGAAGTACTGTCTTTCGAGGTAAGGGATGTTATTTTCTTCTCAAATAATATTATTTCTTCAATATCATTATCTTTGAAATATTGGTTAGAACTTTTATCAAATTTGGAACTTTTTTTCATGTAAGTTACTATTCATGAGTTACTATTCACGAGTTACTATTCATGAGTTACTATTCACGAAGTTCTTATTCATAAGTTACTATTCACGAGTTCTTATTCACGAGTATTATTCATGAAGCGTGAAGATGTTTTTTGTGAAATTTCTATCTTTTGGTGTCTGGAGTTACTATTCACGATGTCGGACTATTCACGTATCTGATACTTATTCACGAATACTCGGCACTATTCACCGAAAAATGAAATTTCTTCTTTTTGTCCAAAATATCTATTATGGATACTAGCTTTGATTGTATCCATGTTTTGATCATTCTTGAATTTTACACCACTATGATTATTTTTGAGGTATTTTTGGACGTGGATAAAACAAAGTACGAATCCTTAATCCTTAATCCTTGTCATTTTGTTTCACTGGATTCGTTTCTTTAAAAATATTTTTCATCATCCTCAGTCTAAATGATGATATTATTGAATATCTTTGGCCTGTAGTGCAAAGATGAATGATTTCTTGATGAATATCTTTGGCCCGTAGTGCAAAGATGAACAGGTGTTGAGATGAACATGACCGACTGATTAATATCTTTGGCCCGTAGTGCAAAGATGAACAGGTGTTTAGATGAACATGACCAACTGATGAATATCTTTGGCTTGTAGTGCAAAGATGAATATTTGATTCCAGATATATATTGATTGATGTTATAGGGATAAAATATCGACGATGAACTTTTAAATTCATACATAGAAGATAGTAGATTTCATTCTCTACGTAACTCTTCTATGAATTATTATTTCCGCTGCGAATATTGATCTGAAACTTGTTGTCTATTGTATTCTATCAGATTTTTCCCTGTTGAAGACTAACGATAATTTGTTGTACATTATCTTAGTCATATTATTCTTAACTGGGCTAGTTGAGCTCACCCTTTTCCTTGTTGTTCCATTTTTCTTCTCAGGAGGCGAGAATGTAGCGAGTACTAGTCGGGGTATGGAATGAAGGTTCTAGAGAGAGTTGTTTAGTAGTCCTCACCATTTTTGTAAAATAATGTATCAATAATTATGATGGGGATTTATTTGCGTGTGGATATTGTGCAGATGGAAATATCGTATTTAAACTCACAATTTATATGTTGTAATAATAAAGTTGTAGTTATTTCTGTACCATGTATTTGGCGACTCAGAATGGGTTGGATGGAATGGACCTATTTTGGGGCGTCACAGTTGGTATCAGAGCTTAGGGATATGATCTCTGGCGGAGATCGGGGAATAGAACTAGGAGGGGAGAGACGAGTAAATCCTTCGCTAGTGTGTCCTACCTAAGCTTATTTATTAGTTGGTTAGTATATAGGGATATTATGTGATTTATTGATTTCTTAATTAACCCTTGTTTTATGGCGATATTTGAGAATGTCATTTGAGAATATTAATGATGGAGTAAATGAGACCGTGGAGATGCTGATTTTACCAACGAGGAGAACGCAACTGCACAGTGGTAATGTACCTCCTGTGAACAACACCACCGAAAGCGAGATGATGAATGAGGGGATGTTTAGAAGTTTTTGCAGTTCATGCAAAATCGAGACGAGGAGACTCGTGCTCAAAATCTGAGGAGGAAATGATAGCAATTCACGGGTGGTCACAAACCAAGCGAGTTCAAAGAGTTGGGACCACTGCACTGGGAAAAGCGGATCCGATTAAAGGCGGAGGCGTGGGTCAAACAAATTACCAAGATATTCGATGTCTTGGGATGTGCGGAGGAACAGAAAGTTCCATTCGCCACCTTTATGTTCCGTGGCGAAAGGCGATTCTTGGTGGGAATCGTGAAGCATACCCATCTAGTCGCACTCAACATATGCGGGAGACATTTCAGAAGCAGTTCAATGACAAGTACTTCCACGAAAGTATTCGTCATATGAAGGAAGTGGAGTTTATTAGGCGGAGCGAGAATAACATGGCGGTGTCCCAAAGATGAGGCGAAGTTCGCGGAGTTATCCAGATTTGCACCTCATTTGGTGGAGAATGAGGAGCGTATGACGCGGATGTTTCGAGAGGTTTGAAACCCAAGATACGTCAATATCTCATTCTCATAAATTTTCTCTATTCAGATGTTGTCAATGGGGCTCGGTTGTTAGAGCGAGATAACGAGTACGTTCAACCGAGGGACCATAACCGAGGATCATCTAGAAGATAGCGATCATCGAATAACGATAACCGGCGGAGAAAGAAAATACGGACAAAGGCGGTAACCACTCGGTGGTAATCGTGGCCATGAAAATAGAAGAAGCGAAGTGGGAGGAGATTTTAAAAGAGGAGATTCAACAACGACCATGTGAAGGCGTCGGCGCCGATGTAAACCGTTCGAGGAGGAGAAAAACCACCCCGTCCGTATGTTACAAATGCGGGAAAGAGGGACATATCACCAAAAAGCGCCCAAGCAGATTTAAGGTATGCTATAATTATGGAAAAGAAGGACATATCGCTCGAGATTGTATGGTATCGAAACCGATCCGGTGGAAATGGTGACTCAAAAGGATGTCCCGGAAAGGTCAAAGTCAGCGGTGCGTTTTCACGGAAGAGCGTTTGTCGTGACCGGTCAAAATGCGAGGAACCCGAACGAAGTTAGCATGAGTTAGTTAATTATAAATTCTTACGAAGTTTATACCTTACTAGATACCGGTTCTACCCATTCTTTTATCTCTCTTGCTTGCACTCAACGTTTGAAATTGACTACGGAGAAATTAGACTTTGACCTATTTATGGAGACTCCATTAGGAGAAACTTTCATTACATCCGTTGTTTAGAAATCTTGCTTGAATCAGGTTGGCACTATCACATTACCTGTTAACCTTATTTCTATAGAGATATTTGCTTTTGATGTGATTTTAAGGTTAACTACTCATCATGCCTAAATTGATTACTTTCGTAAGGTTGTTAATTTTCATATTCTTAAGCAACCTATTATTCAAATTCAAGCAATCAAACCATTGTAGTCAAACATTTTCATATCAAGCAATGAAGTCATTCATTTATTACGGATGTCAAGTTTTCTTAGTCCATGTTATGGATTTGAATAAAGACACGTCAGATTTGAATAATATTCCTGTTGTTATTAATTTTTCCTGACGTATTTCCTGAAGAATTTCTTGGCTTACTCCCAAAGCCTGATATTAAATTTTGTATCGACTTTGAACCCGGTACAAAACTCATTTCTAAAATCTCATATCGAATGACTCCTATTGAACTTCAGGAGTTAAAAATTCAACTATAGAATTTGGTACCTGAGCCTTTATCTGGTGACTTCCTTTGTGGAATGCACCGAAGGCAGACTCTCCATAAGGGACACCATATTCGTGCGATAGTAAAGCGATAGGTGTCATTGTAACTTGCTATCCAAGGTTGGGATATGAGTCACGATTGAGAACAACCTAAGTCAGAATCGAAATACGTAGCTTTTCAGGCTTAGTTGGTTATTATCGGAGATTCGTTAAAGGATATTCTCGAATCGCTATTCCATTAACGTGGTGACTCGTAGAGATACAAAATTGAATGGAACAAGGAATGTGGGAAGAGCTTGAAGAACTCAAGAGAAGACTCATTTCAAAGACATGTTTACGACCATGCCATCCCGAAAAAGCGAGCGTGGTAGGCGGCGTGTTGAGTAGAAGATCGTATACTGAAATGACGAGTACGATATTGTCAAAGACTCATTTCGTATAATTTACAAATAATAGAGATGGAGATGAAAACTCTAGGTACCCACGTGATGATATACGAGTATAATCGACTTTAATCGATAAAGTTAAAGCTGTTCAAGCTACACACCGGAGCTGATGAATTTGAAGAAGGAGGTGCAAGAAGTTGTTATTTCAAAAGCGAGAATCAGTGATGTGAGGAAAGCTCAAACCTTCGATTTATTAATCCATTTGAAATTCTCTATCGAATAGGAATTGTGGCCTATAGACTCGTTTTACCGCCAAGTATGACGCGTGTTCATAACGTTTTTCATGTATCGATGTTACGTAAATATGTGGACGACCCGAACCACGTCATTGAGTTAGAACCAGGACGAGATAGTCGAAGACTTAACGTACGAGGAGGTACCTGTCAAGATCTTGGATATGAAGGAGTATGTCCTACGCGTAAAGGTCATACCCCAAGTTAAAGTTTTGTGGAGAAACCATGCTATAGAGGAAATGACCTGGGAGTTGGAAACGGAAATGAAAGCGAGGTATTCTTATCTTTTCGAAACACCAGGTACGTACGTCAATTTCGAGGACGAAATTTCATAAGGAGGGGAGGTTGTAAGACCCCAAAATTATTAATAAATGAAATTTATTTTCCTCTATTTATTATTTTGAAATAGTAAGGGTCGATTTGATTAATGTGGATAGTTATGGGTAAAATACACAAATATTTCGAATAAGCAAATGGTGATAAAATATTCATTATTGTCGGGGAATATTCGTTTGGTCGTGGAATATTCATACTATCGGGGAATATTCTTACAAAGGCGCAGTCTTTTGTGGGCCCCATAACGAAAAGCGATTGGATGAAAAAAATGACAAATATAAGTTGTTTATAAATAACTTGGGCGTAGTTATTATCAATTATCTTTTGTTGGAATACTGGGAGGTTAAAACACACTAATACACGTTGTTGAACAAGAAGACACGGTATTGCACCAATTATTGATTCTTACGTAAAGAAGGCACTACTCAATAATTGTTACAGTAATTACTGTTCAGTATTTTATTTTATTGATTCAATAATTGTAGCATTGATATTTTATATTACTGTTGTTTCAATAAATTGTCATTACACAGTATTTTTCATTATCGAAGAAATAATTCATATTATCTGAATAATATTATTAGATAAAATTATTGGCAATGTCTAGAAAGTTACATCTAAGGAGAGGTTTGGTCACCTAATTCATTTTGTAAGGAGAAATTCTTATTGAAAGCCCCTCTTTCTTGGGAGCGGCTACCGGTTGCCGAGATTGTGATTCTATAATATTATTTATGAATAATTAATTATTGATTTATATGATGAGGAAAATATTGATTTTATGTGGATATAGATGGAGAAAATTTTAAAATGACAATTGTTGAAAATTAATATTTTATCATTTTCTGATAAAATAAATCATTTAAATATATTATTTTAATAATATATTAACGGTGATATTTTTATAATGAATGTGGGATATATGAGTATATGAGGAGGAAGAGTATTTTTGTGGCATTAAATGTTTAACACATATTTTGTGTGTTGGTGAACCCATTTCTTGACCGAAAATTGATTATAAACTGTAAAATTGCCCGTTTGTGGATTTTGGTAAATTTCTGTTTGGAATTTGGAAAACCTTTCTTCTGCAAAGTTGTAGAGAATTGAATTTCCTATAAAAAGTCGCGAGATTCGAATTTTCTGATAAAAGGGCTATTTATTATGAATTATTGAAGTTTCGGAGTTCCGAAATAATTGATTTTTGGGAGTTTTAATTAATTATTTTGAGAAAAACGTTTTTTGTATTTTTTTGGACATCATTAACATGTGTGGCTGGTGTTTTTGACCAAAAGGTGGGCTAAGGAAAAGTTGTATAATTATATTAATATAATATTCAATTTTCTGCTTTGGTGTTCTAAGCAATTTCCTATAAATAGGGTGCTTAGGTTAGAATTGAAAATCACACCTGAAACTGAAGTTTTCTCTCTATTTCTCTTTCGATATATTGAGCGTATTCTTGTGAGTATACTTTGAGTGTTGCTATACGGTGCAAGTTCAAGTCATAGCCTATATCCGATGTTTCAACTAGAAGTACTATCTTTCGAGGTAAGGGATGTTATTTTCTTCTCAAATGATATTATTTCTTCAATATCATTATGCTGAAATATTGGTTGGAACTTTTTATCAAATTAGGAACTTTTTCATGTCGGGGTTACTATTCATGAGTTACTATTCACGAGTTACTATTCATGAGTTACTATTCACGAGTTACTATTTATGAGTTACTATTCACGAGTTACTATTCACGAGTACTATTCATGAAGCGTGAAGATGTTTTTTTGTGAAATTTCTATCTTTTGGTGTCGGAGTTACTATTCACGATATACGGACTATTCGTATATCTGAGACTATTCACGAAACACAAGACTATTCAATGAAAAATGAAATTTCTTCTTTTGTCCAAAATATCTATTATGGATACTAGCTTTGATTGTATCCATGTTTTGATCATTCTTGAATTTTACACCACTATGATTATTTTTGAGGTATTTTTGGACGTGGATAAAACAAAGTACGAATCCTTAATCCTTAATCCTTGTCATTTTGTTTCACTGGATTCGTTTTTTTAAAATATTTTTCATCATCCTCGGTCCTAAATGATGATATTACTGAATATCTTTGGCCTGTAGTGCAAAGATGAATGATTTCTTGATGAATATCTTTGCCCGTAGTGCAAAGATGAAGCAGTGTTGAGATGAACATGAACGATCGATTAATATCTTTGGCCCATAGTGCAAAGATGAATATTTGATTCCAGATATATTGATTGATGTTACAGGGATAAAATATCGACGATGAACTTTTAAATTCATACATAGAAGATAGTAGATTTCATTCTCTACGTAACTCTTCTATGAATTATTATTTCATTGCGAATATTGATCCGAAACTTGTTGTCTATTGTATTCTATCGATTTTTCCTGTTGAAGACTAACGATAATTTGTTGTACATTATCTTAGTCATAATATTCTTTCTTGGGCTAGTTGAGCTCACCTTTTCCTTGTTGTTCCATTTTTTCTTCTCGGGAGGCGAGAATGTAGCGAGTACTAGTCTGGGTATGGAATGAAGGTTCTAGAGAGAGTTGTTTAGTAGTCCTCACCATTTTGTAAAATAATGTATCAATAATTATGATGGGGATTTATTTGCGTGTGGATATTGTCTAGATGGCAATATCTGTATTTAAACTCACAGTTTATATGTTGTAATAATAAAGTTGTAGTTATTTCTGTACCATGTATTTGGCGACTCAGAATGGGTTGGATGGAATGGACCTATTTTGGGGGCGTCACAACCAAGATCAATCTAAGGGAAAATTCGCTCCTAACTGGGAAGGCCCATTTGTTGTCAAGTAAGTATTGACAGGAGGTGCTCTCAGATTGCAGGAAATGGATGGCGATGAATTTCCACAGCTTATCAACTTAGACACCGTGAAATGGTACTATGTCTGAAGTTACCATCAAACAAACATCCTGGTTTTGATCATCAAATCACCAGTCATTCCGGTTTTTAACCCTTTTTACATACTCTTCTACCTCTCAGGGAAACATACACTTCAAACCAGCAGCCTGGTTTCACCTCATTTCAAACCTTTCATACAATTTCGGTTATCTTGAAGACGGGATTGAACCTTTCACGCTTGCAGTTTATCCTGAAGACGGGATTAAACTTTTCTACACTTGCAGTTTATCCTGAAGACGGTATTAAACTTTTCTACGCTTGCAGTTTTCCCTAAAGACAGGATTAAACTTTTTCCACACCTGCAGTTTATCCCCATTATGGGATCAAACTTTCTTCTCCCCACAGTATAGCCTGCACATGGTATTCACATTTCTCTTTGGCTGCGATTCGTCCTGAAGGGCGAACTACGTCGACCTGATCTCCCTGATACCCAGGACGATGTAGGCAACCATATTCTATATGGCTCGGTTGCAATAAACAAAAAACAACAAAAAATATTTCTGCCCTTTCTTTACAAAAACAAAAACCACAAAAATTTCTACAACCATCTACCTTTCCCATTCAGCGTTGAACCTCTTACACCAGGTTCGAACTACGCAGACTTGATCTCCTCTTCAGTAGGAGTACGTAGTACCATTTATGGTTCGATCTAACCCTACCGAACAAAAATATTTGTCTGCAGATCGGGATTAACCTTCAATCTACCACATTTCATCTGCTTCAGACCAAGGGGATGGAATTACCCAACCTCTCCTCATAAATAGGAGATTCGGTGACCATCTAAGCTGTGGTTATGCCTCGAAGAGAAACACCAATCCATAAGACATAGAATTAACTAGGCTTCTCACAAATAGAAGTACTGGCGACCATGTGTGGTGCGATCAATCTCAGAGAGGAAAAGCCACACTCCTCTCCATATTTCCATACAGATACCAGTCCCAAGACACCAAAGATGGTAGGGATACATACAGATCAATGATCTGTTCTGAGAGATCTTGTGACGTCTCAATGTCCACCTATCTAAGATAAGTTCAGAATGCATCAAGATCACAAGGACCTGAAGAAACAGGCAAATATCAAGCAAGTATCAAGGCGTAACTAAAAGGGAAGTGAATCAAAATATATTTCCCTACCATACATAATACTATTAGATATATACATATGTGATGTACTGATAAAATGGCTAAGCTAGTCTGTGCAGGAAAATACAAAGCTATCTATAGATCTGTATGTATGCGGACTATCAGATCTAACATGGCATCCCTCTCTGAAGACGGAGGTAACGCTGCAAGCTCCTGCCCAATGGTATCTACACGAGCTAGAAGATCATAGGCTAACTGCATGGTGGCATAATGCTCATCAATGTAAGCACTCATGTCGGCAAGAGTGACAGTCATCTGGGATCTCACTGAAGTACTGTCTGCAATGGCCGCATCTCTAGCAGATAGGGTGGCATCCCACTCCATAATCAATGCATCTCTGGGTGATCTAGCCTCATCCCTCTCTAACAGAGCGGCGTCCCTCCCATCAAGAGCTGTCAACGTCGTGGCCCTAGCCTAATCTCTATCATAGGTCATCAAATGTAGGCTCTGCTCCAAATGTTGTGCTGAATACTAAGTAACAGTGGCACTCGGGGTGGGAGAATCCATCACAAATGCTAGCAGCCCAGCAGTCAAGTCCCCATCGATGGGAATGTCAGCCTCCTCTATAGGCTCCTCATCGTCAGAATCAACATCCTGCACTGTGGATACTACCATAGTCGATGCAGTCTCTGTATCCATCCATGCTGAATACTCTGCAGAATAACCTGGATGACTGACAGAAAACTCAACCAGCTCTCGCTAATCCCAACAAGCATACAACTTGGATCTATCCTCTGTTGATAAACTATGTGAAGCGAAGCGCTGACTCACTACCCCCTCGTAAGGATGAAAATCCTAAAACTGGTCAAACTGACACATCATAGCCAGTGGGTGGTAAGTGATCATCCCTCTCAAACCAGCTAGAGGTAGATAATCCATGCCCGGAGCATGAGAAATGAACCTCCGATCCCTGCTAGGAAAGCTGACCAAAATGCAGCATCTGTGCACTCTGTACGCTGAAAGGAGTATGACATGGCTATATCATGGGTGAAACAATATCCCTGCCGTCTGAATGTGCCAATCGGTCTCAAGTGTGACATAAACCACACGTACAACATAACTAAGCTACCTATAAACACTCTTGCCGGATAAGTGCAGTAATATGTAGCTGACCTCAAAGTCTCTGCAATGATCATCGGTATAATGGTATGACCCTCCCTGAGAGCTCTCACTGCCATAATGACACCGATATCCAACTCATCCATGTACTGTGGCATGTAGACGTATGACAATACGCGTAGCAATAGTACATCTACTCTGGCTAAATGCCAATGATCCTCTGGTGTGGTGAAATCCCCAGAATGCCGTGCATAACTATCCTCAGAGCCAAATCTGTCAAATAGAAAATGTTGGGATATCACATGGTCGGATGTAATCTCGTCATGTACCACTCTACATCTCAATCCGGTGAGGGTCATGAACTGTCTAGTCATGTCTTCGATAGCCATATGCATGCAAGGTCTGTCCAGCGGCAGCATCGTCAACCATGCATACTCCTCCAAAGTAGGAGTCAACTCCTAGGTCCCAAATTGGAAAACCTATCTCTCCGATATGTAGTGCTCTAGCATACCCTCTACAAATCCTGTGGGAACCAGAAACATCAACAGGGTCATAGTATGCTGCAGCAAATCATCTACAGTCACCATGTCTGATGGTGACATACTAGCATACCATGAGCGCATACCAGATGCCACCAAAAATGGTGGGGTATGATCAATACGGCTAACTGTCGAAGAAGACATCTGTAAGGGCCGTGTCATAAGACCATCCAGGGGTCAATGCTAAATATCTCTAGATATACATACATATGCATAACATAATAACATGCATGATACAATAGATGGCAATATGATATAGGGAATGGAAAACTGTACATACATTCCTAAGTATATCATCATCTAATACATCTCTGTACAACTAAAATACAGGGAAATGGGGTGAAGCTACCCAACATCTAACAGAGGCTTATCAAAAGAGGTAACGAGAAATATACATCAGAAGAAGTTGATGGTATCGATGTCTACATCATCAATCTTGTCCACCTAATGTAACTCCTCCTGAGTCACTGGATCTCTATCTCTGGGGATGTCGTGCCTATATCTGAGGAGGATCTGCCGTGCAAAACCATATGGGTCACCTAAGGGGCCAGCGTCAGAGCTGGAAAGATCAAAAATATCTGCCTTTGAAGGATCTCTACCCAAGAGCCGGATAAAGAAATGTGACTGGTCTAACTGCTGGGTTAAACTGTCAATCTGTGTCGCATGAGTCGGATCTTTGACACAAGCTAGCCAATCCGTCATCATCACGGATCCTGGAAGCATATCCCCCATAAACTGTGTGCCGCGGGTCTGAACTCCAATGGTACGAGGGAAGCACCAATGCTGGAACATCTCCTGAGTGCAGGGGCCCTCTGACAATGTATAACCGTCAATCCCCAACAATGGGATGTCAGTGGCGGGTGATTGTGAAACAGGCCAATAACGCCTGGCAGGAGGCAAGATCGGCATGCGAATCTCTCTTGTAGTGCTCCTAATAGCACGCTCTCCTAAATAGAGCTCCCATCCTCCATCTGTAAAGAGAGGAATCATACGGGTGGACATAGCGTACTCAACTCCATTCGGGTACCCATCATCAAATCCAATACTCAAGTGTTCCCCAGAATAGGGAACCCATGTGATGACATCCGCTATCAACAACTCCAGTTGTACGCGATAATGAGTGAAACCCTTAGCTATAGGGACCTCCGCCAGTATGGAATGATGTCATCTCCGTCCTCATGGATAGGTGTCTAAACCTAGCAGGCTCATAGGACGCAAACATGGAAGCCTCTCATAGGCCCAAAACTGCCAACACAAAGGCAAACATCTGCTGTCAGTTAACACTCTTAACATGTACATGGAAAAGACGAGAAATACTCACCAGCAGAAATGGGTAGAATCCTAACCAAGCCTCGGTTAAGCCCTGTGATCGCATGTGCATTCCCCTAAGGAAGTAGGCAAAGGTGTAGGAACCCCAATCATAGTCTCCTATATGGTCCACGTGTCGAGTGGCGCTGATCAAAGCGAAGGACACCGTAGAAGAGTTATCTGCTATGAAGCAGCCCTTAATGATCATCAGGAACAATCACCGGAGAATGTGATCCCTGACTCTCACATCATCGGGTATAGGCTCACTCAACAGCCTGCTCATAGCATCAACGTTAAAAGGACCTGTACGAACATTCCTACCATTGAGCGCCTCCGCCGGAACTCCCAACAAGGATCTGACGGCAGTAGGGGTAATATCCACCGTGCAAGGCACTAGATCCCCTCCAAACTCTATACCTGTGATAAATCATCAATCCATCAGCGTCATCATCACTTCATAGTCTAGCAAATAGAGTGACTGAGTCTGGTGAAACCACCGCTCAGACAATGCCCTGAGGTAACGCTAGGGACAGCGACGGGGAAGAATGGAGAAGAACGTTCCAAATCCCCAGCCATGTACAATCTCTCTATAGTCATCATGAAAAGCCTGATACATAGAGTGGATGCTAAACCAGTTCCCTCGAGGCTGTGTAAAGTCAGGAACCTACATCAAATACAGATCAACATCAGAACCCTTTGCTCCTCATCAATAGGAAATAATAAAGATTAAAGATCTAACTTCATACCTATTTTGCGTGCAGATATACTGAAGGATGCCAACTCAAAGCACCCAGAAGATCTGGGTTCGCCACTTGAGTGCCTGGCAACTCCCTACGGGGAACACGTGTAGCAGGAGCAGGAACCTCAATCGGTACATCCTCCTCCTCGTCCTCGACATTCGGCACTTTAACCCGGATATGACGTATCACAGCCTCCACCAAACGACGAGGCTGTCTAACAGAACAGGGTCGAGGTACTTCGGAAGCCCTCCTCCGTACACCAGAAATGCTCCTGTGGGAACTACTCGGCTGATCCGGATCCATAATGTGACGACCCGAAAATTCGGATCGTCCAGAATTTAAGTTTAAAGAATTAGTTATTAATAAAATGAATTTTTATTAATAATATTTTGTGTTATGTGTTTATTACTCGTTCTAGAACCTAGGATGATTATAAGTCGGGAGGATTCTGGCTATGAGCTAGACTAAACGAGTAATAATTTTCAAGACAAAAATGAAAAAATTTCGGGAACAAAATTTTTTTTAGGGAAAAAGACGAAATAGGCACTATTCACCCGACGAAACCTAAGGGTTAGGGTTTGAATAACCTAAGCCTTTCTGAGAGTTCGGTATGTCGAAATGACATTCCGTCAAAAGATTTGACGATAAAATATCGTGAAAAGTTAAATAAGCCGATAAATGTTTTTCTCAAAAAACGTGCAGAAATCGGACAAAATAAAAATGACGAAAAGTACTGCTATGTACTTTTCATTCGTTTAGCTACGTTAGGGGAAAACGTGAAGGAAAACGCTTGAAACAAAAACTGTTTTTTAGTTTTTTAGAAATCCGAAGAATACGTAAAAGTTAATCGGTAAAGGAAAGACGAAATATCCAAAAATATTTGGATTCTGAGAATCGCCGTTTTTAAAACTGTCGGACAAAAACCCGAAAGACGGAACCACAAAACTTAAAGGCTAAGTAGACTTAAGGGCTAAGTTAACTTAACACTTAAGTCATGAATAGTATGGAGGTGTGAATAGTAAGGAGGTTAAGGGGGTGAAATGACTTAAATACCCTTAGCTTGAAAATTCTATAAATAGGAAGCTTAACTCATTTATTTGGGATTTTGAAAATCCTACACCTTAGAGAGAGAGAGAGAGGGTTCGAATTAAGAGGGAGAAGGAAGAGCATGAACATGAATGATCGGATCGAAAGTGTTCATGAAATAGAAAAGCTTGCCAATCACCGATTTTGTCTAGCGGGAGAAAAATAAAGAGGAAAGGTATTAAAATCTAACTCCTAAGTTAACTTTTCTTAAGTTTTTTGTTCAAAACATAGATTAATAAGAATAAGAAGTAAATGATGTTAGGAATTATTTCATATGGTTGAAATCGTAAGAAAATGAAGAAATAAGAATTAAAAATTTAGTTTATAAATTTCTCAAGGAAGTATAAGATTCGAAATGAATTAGAATGATCCGAGTGGATTTTATGAATAATTAGGTGAAATAAGTAAGGAATGATGTTCTATAACATCAAATTCCAATAAAAGTGAAATCGTAATCCAAAATATCGATTAAAATGAAGAACGAACGAAGAACACGAAGAACACGCGAAGAACATGAACACGAAGAACGTTTTTGTTGGGCAAATTTAAAACCATCGTAGGATAATTGGTGTTGATGGACAAGCTTAAAACCATCATGTATAAGTTAGATGCTTATTGCTTGGTTAGGAATAGTAGAAATGTTCATGAAGAATGGATTAAAACTTAGCTGTGATGAAGTTATAGCGAAAATTTCGTAAAAGATAAACAAGAATTAGAAAGTTAGTAAATGAACCTGAATGTGTATGGTTTAATATGAATGTAAGAGAACATTGAAAATGTGAGTCGTGGACTCAAGAATGAACAAATTCTGAGTTCGGACGACCAAATTACGGACGAACGAACGAAGAGCGTTAAAAACATAAAATGAATGAAGGGTGAAGATCAAGCCATTCGAATGGCATGTTAACAGATTCAGAATGAAGTTCTATCTAGGGGGTATTGAAGTACGTAAGATAAGGAAGAGAATGGCTTTGGAATGACTTCGTTCCGAGTTATAACGAATAAGTTATGAAAGCGGGAAGTAAGCATCTCAGAACGATCAAAGACTTAAAAAAAATTTCTAGGGTTAGGGCTTGGCTTGGCCATGATTGCCGACCATGCCTTATAAGGTGGCATTTGTGGCGCGCTGGACCGAGGAGCCAGTATCGCAAACTCGCGCCGTGTGGCGCGAGAGATAAAGAGAGAGGAAGCCCATGAATACGGTTATAGGAAAAAGCCAGAGAAGAGCTTTTAACTGCTCAACTCTTGGGGGGAAACGTATGGGAAGATAAAGAACATAATGTTCAACTAATGTAACACTTAAGCAAGTAATTTAAACCTTTAATACAGGTTGAACGAAATGATCGAAAGAGATTAGAAGACCAAAAATGTAATGAACATAAACGCAACGCAAATGAGTTGAATAACCGATCTTAGCATACAGCGAATTGTATGGCTTCGACATTAAGGAAGAATAACGAATGGTATTAAGAAAGCCATAATGAACGGTAAATAGATTAATGGAAGCCGAATGTGAGTCGAATGAGAACGTTAGAATAAAATGTAAGTGTTGAACACTTTAACCCCGTGTATGGTTTGGTCGTAAGATGATGAAGATCAATGATTAAACCATGAATGGTAAAAGACTGAATTAAAGATAATGACATTAACGTAATGAAGCTGAGTAATGATTAACTTGAATGATCGCTCTGAGTATACAAATGACTGTATGACTTAGACGATAAAGAGTGAATACTGAGGTGTGGCATTTAGTTGCCAGGAAGCCATTAGGAATGAGAAATTGACTTGGTGAATGTTATAGTGTTAGAGGTGTGGCATTTAGTTGCCAGGAAGCCATAAGGAATGAGAAATTGACTTGGCGAATGTTATAGTGTTAATGGTTCGGATAAGTTAAGATAAGTTTATGTTGTAGTACAATCGTAACCTTTGATGGTTGACATATGGGAGCTGGGCTAAACAATTCCTTCAGAGAGCGAGGGTATATACGAAACTGGCAACCGATCTAACTCACTGTGATGGCAGTGTGGACGAGACGGGAACTTGTTTATTGGTTGTTTGTGGGAAACCACTCAGAGTACCATATGGACTACTAGCAGAGAAGCGATGTGTGTTGAGTCCTATAGAAGTTATAAGAAGAAGATAAAAATGTAAAACATCAAAGATGATGAATGTATAAGTAAGACATCTCCGTATGTTACGAAGTCGTAGAACGGTAATGAAAGTGGTCGCATAAACTTAGGTTACAAGAACGCGAACCCTAAGAAGTAAAATTAAGTAAACTAATGCATAAGTCAAAGATGTATGACTAATTGGTGGATGTGGTGTTTTCTTATGTGTTATATAGGAATTGGAATGAGCAGCTTAGCGTAAGCTGTAGCTGTGCATAAGGCAAGTTTCCTAAATTCATTCATATTTTAAATGAATGCTAGTTTCTTAAACTTCTCAGATGTTGAACTTGAGAAGTTCCGTCTATGTACTAATGTGCGATATTTGTGCAAGGTGGTCGAACATAGGAGGCCTTGTGCCACAATGTGAACACTTCAGTGTTTCTATGAGATGAATTGTTCTATGATTTAACTATTCAATAAGAGAATGCTCTGTTTATACATGATCCGTTATTATTAAGTCTGTCCTAATGATTCTAGCCAGACATAATGTGTATGAAAAAGGTAGAAGACTGAAAGTATTTTAAAATGAAAGTGAATATTATTTTAAAATGATAGGAATCAAGATTATTCCTATTATTTAAGCTGCTTCATAACCTTTGTTCGGTTATCTAAGTTCTAAAGGAACATTTAAACTCTTGAAGTTGTTTGTTCAACTGCTATGACTTGCTGAGCAATTGAATGCTCACACTTATTTTAAATGAAAAACATTTTCAGCGTACGATGTTAGAAGAACTTAAGGATCCCGTAAAGATCAAGTTGACGATACCCAAATGAAAAGCCATTCAGAATGTGGATGAGCGAGAAGATCGAGTGAAGACTTGTAATATAAAATAAGTTAAATGAACTTTAGATTAGTTTAATGAACTGTTATGTATCCTTAGTGGCGGATGAAAGTCACTCGTGTAAGATGTAAAGGATAATGTAATTATCGTTATTTGTAATGAAATGGGTTATAAGGTTTTAGAACCTGGGAATTTAGAATATATGTTCTTATATTTCAGTATATAATGATGTATGTTTGGAAGAAGATGGGATCATGACGTACGGAATCCAGGTGTGAAGATAGACCAGATTTTGGGGCGTTACACATAATATCTGGACAATAAGTCTCCAAATCACCTCAGAAAGGGTGTGGTAAATTCTTACCTGGAGCTTTTCAAAATGCATCGTATGATTACATGCATGCATTCATTGTTTTAACATACATCTACAGTAGAGTTAAAAATGCATGACTACCCAATGCCTACATTTTGGAAAATTTTTGCCATAGCCACCTTTGTAAATGGGACTATCCACATGCACATAGGCTTGACTAAGTGGCCATTCAGTAGCACACCTATAAACAGTCATATACACCCTACATGCAATAATACATCACAATAAAAAAATCCGTAAGTGTAGTCTAATTACTAGGATTATTTTACTTTTCGACCTTTACTCATTTATCCTCGGATAGGATACGAAATGACAGCAAAAGGTGGCAATTTGGCTGCTTCAAAAGTCAAATTTTTTCACATCATTATGTTCAACATTGTTTAATACTAACATTTGCTATGTTGAATATTTTTTATCAAGTCATATTAGCATGCATATTCACTCCTATGTGTCTAAATGCATTTCATTTGATAAGTCATTTTCCAACGGATAGAAATTGGAAAAAATACATGCATATGTTACCAAGACAGTGAAGAACGCTTGTATGGTGGCAGAATATGCAGAAAGTTGCCCAAACTCAACAAGTCTGAAGAGAAGCTCTCAGATTTCCTTCGTCACGCAGCTTGAAAATGACTTATGAAAGCAACCCGCAGACTTTGTATAGCCACAGTTGGCCGCATGTCCACCAAAGGCTGCTACAGGTGTACCTACGGCACTCTTACGTGGGTCCCACACCTCCAGCTCGCTCTAGTTAGAGTTGCAAAGGAGGTCTCAAAAGCTAAAAAGGCCAAATCATGAATAAAAATGCTACGTGATTGAGCTGAATAGCCTGGAATCCTGGTTTTCTTGGGCCGCAATCTGGCCCCATCTCTCTCATTGGTATTCGCCTGTGTACAAGGTATACTATACCAATTGCCTCAGCTTTTACAAATCATTCTCGGCAATACCCCATAAAGGTCTGATGCCGTCATTGCAGGGTCACAACCCTAAACCTTCCCCGATGGGGGTTACAACGCCGAAGTCACGAAATGCTAATGTATCCCCGGCGGGGGTTACAACGCCAAAGTTATGAACTGATTAAGTATCCCCGGTGGGGGTCACAGTGCAAATCTTTCAAGCATCCATGTATCCCGGGCGGGGGTTATAGCGCAACTCAACCATTGATACACACATCAATGAGGGTTAAGCAGCCTTGACGTCATGTCAGCCGATGGCAAGTAAACCTATCGAAGCAACCTTCCCCGGCGGGGATTAAAATGCAACTCAACCATTGACACATACATCAATCGAGGTCAAGAAACCTTGATAATACACCCAATAGGGATCTATTCGGTGATACACACATCAGCGAAGGTTGGGAAACCCTGACAATGATAGACTGTTGGCAGTAACTCCGATAGGATGAGGGAATATGTTATACACATCCTCAAATAGACAAAGCTTTATCCCCACAGATCTCTTTAATACGAGAGACACATCTGCAGAATTGAGCCAGTGTCTAGGATTCGAGACTTTGGTGATAGCCCCAACGTCAACATCCTTGAAGACTTGGATCGCATGTCCAAGACATCACTGATTGTCATCCCGGCAGGATAAGCAGGGAACAGACAATCATTTCCATCATGCATCATACATTTGCATCATGTTACTGCACATAGCATCTTGTTTATCTCCCTTGCATTTCAAGTGTCTAGGATTCTTTATCCTATCCATGCCTTGCATTGCATGAATATGATAAAGAGGGGCATCTGTAGACACTAGAAATTTTCTGCACGCCTTTATTCTTGACATTGCGAGGAGGGCGATTAAATCTTTCGGAGATAACCACGGAAGCGACTTACATCCATTAGGATACTACTAGGAAGTTCAGTCCCAAAACCGGAACACACACCGGGAACCTCATTTCCAACCCCGGAACACACACCGGGAGGATCATTTCCAACCTCGAAGATAACCCCGGGTTTCGTCCTTAGCAATAACCCCAAGGAATGTTGTTGTAGTTCCGGCAATAACTTCGGAAATGCTTATTTCAAATACATGCTATCAACTTCAAGCTCAGACCTCCTGCCGAAGCACTCATACCTCAGACCCGGAGCTAACTCCAGGCAGACAGGAATTCTCACAGAAGACATTGCGGCATACAAACAAGTAGTCCAATCTCAGATGTAACCTTGAGCAATGTTTACTTTTAACTCAAACCGGCGATAACCACGGTGAAGAGTCAAACGTCATCTTGCCACCTCAACACCTGCGCGTCATCTCAACACTTCAAACATACATATATACAATAATGCCCCACAAGAACCAAGGAGTTACAATCCTAAGTGACTATTACGTGTGGCAGCACATCGAATAGAATTTGAAGCTTGAAGACTATGGGCATGGTCCCCTCTTCCTGACTTCGTACAACCTCTAATCTATGTCATTGCATAACTCTCAACACAAGCGGTCCGAAGAAGGTCATATATACCTCGTTCGGATGCTCGGATTGAAGTTCTGCAAGTTCGAGCAGACATTATAGTGCACGAGTGCACGTACTTCGAGACGATGGGACTGACCGGAACCACAGGGCACTGGGCAAGCGCAGGTGCATCAAGGTGCCTAGAGTACACTGTGACTACCGATTCTATAAATATAGATCTTGGCCTAGCCATTTTAAAAAGGAGAAAAGATGAGGAAGCCCTGTCTAATTAGCTCTGTACACACCCATATTGAGTGTTTCCTCATTTTAAACATCTGTTAGCTCACATATAGCTATATTTTTATCCGGTGGTAGCTGAGTGTTTATTCATATAGAGTCATAGAAGCCTACATTGGCCGCCCACTGTAAGCCTTCTCACACTCTATAAAGCCTTTCCTTTCATATTTGCACACACTGTTATACACATTGAGAGTCATGTTGTGTGTGTATGCGGGACTTCGATTAGTGGTTTTCATTTCAATACGTATATATATACTTATATATGTATATATTTTATATATGGACTAACAATATCGAGTTATGCCTCGATTGAGCCTGAGACTTATATCCTGGAGCGTTTACTTGTTTTTATATATATATATATATATATATATATATATATATATATATATATTTATATTTCTATCAGGCCTGGAGTTCACTTCGTGGCCTTTTACAGCTTTATTTACATTTCGTCCCGCCTGGAGTTTACTTCATGGCGGTTGATCGCTTTTACAGCTTTATTTACATTCAAGTCCTACCTGGAGTTTACTTCGTGGCGGTTGATAGCATTTACTGCATTATTTACATTTCTGATCCCCCATGAAGTTACTTCGTGGTGGCTGATCATGCACATATATATATATATACTTATATATATATATATATATATATATACTCGCCATCGCTTTTCATACAAATTGCGATGATCATGTGATCCTAGGAATCATGTGATCACAGATTGATCTCTTGAATCTAGATTGATTCGATGATGGACTTTTAAATTTGTAGCGACTTGTACATTATTTCTGATGTATTTAATTTCCTTGGATGGTTGTCATGCCCATAAGGAGTTCAGCACTGCTATATATTATTTTCTCGAAGATGCCTCACATCTCGAAAATAAAAGCAAACAAGCCGAACATTTTAATAATAAAATAGAAGTATGAAAATGTCTCAATTCCTATTGAGCATGTGGTTTGAAAAACCTCTTTTATAAAAACATAATTGTTATATCTTGGTTAAAGCTGAATTTTCTATAAATTCAAACCTTGTGTATATAAGTGCTTAACGAGGCCTCGTCTACTACTTTCAAATAATTGCACATTGATCCACACACACACACACATTCATATATGATTTCTTTGAGAAGTGGCGGTCGTAGTGGTAACACGGATGTGCAGGGGTGCCTAACACCTTCCTCCGCATAATCAAGCCCCGAACCCAAATGAATCTCGGTTTCACAGACTGGTTTAGCGATTGTCACATCACGTGTCAATGTGCAAACCTTTTTGGTTGCGTTGGTGCAACCAGTTAAAAACACCAACTGGCGACTCTTAAAGTTAAATCGTCGACATTACATATGTCGGACCTTTTTTCACTTTTTTTAAACAAATCTCACATTAACATGAGAACACCAAAGAACAAGTAACGAAAAGGGAAACATAAAAATTCCGACGTCGACACTTGGGATAGAGGGAAACGTTGAAAATACAAATAACTCATATAAAGTTTAAAATGAGATGAATTGGATAAATTCATCGTAAAACAGAATAAAAGATAACTTTTATATAAAATTATTATTTATTGTGTGTATATTTTATGTGCTAATCAAGATAGTTTGTGTGTAGATGTCAGATGGAAAAGAATTAGGATACCCTCATATCGTAAAGAAGGAGTCAACCTCCATAACCGAGCCAATGTCAAAGCCAACAGTTGAAATAGAGGCTCACTTGGGAAAAAAACAACCCTAATGAGGTGATTATACTGGAAAAGTGTAGTATCGGACCCAGAAACGATAGTATAACTGATAGGTAGAGTATAGTTAGAGAATAAATGGTCAAACTCGAGTTCTTAAACTCATATGATTGTGGTGAGTTCTTAAACTCATAATGTGTGGTAAGTTTGAAGAACTTGGTATAAGTAGGTGTGAATGGATTATTGAGGATAATGGGAATATATAGAATACAAAGCAATTGATCCTTAGTGAAGGCGTGAGAAATAGGTAGTATTAGTATTACTTGAATATGTATGATTCTATGTTGTGTATATGATAGGTATATCTGTATAAGGTAATATTCTCAACTTTTGTATAAGTTGTGGCAGCGAATCCCGACGTCTGAGTCACAAAGGGATAGCGAATGTTTAAAGTAGTATGTGCTTTGGTATGTCAAGTGCTATGAATATGACTCTATGTTGGAGTAATGAAATAAGTGGGCATAAAGATAGTAATTATTTAATGGAAAACTGGTTAATATAGTAAACCAAGTTTTCAAAATCTAATATTTTGAGTACATGATTATTTGAATAGAAAATTTCGCGTTATGTGTATACTCTAAGACATAGAAGGTAAGTTGATGAAAGATAAATTATGATTAATCAGATAATGCCGCCAAGACGAAAACGAAACCAAAGGGCAGAAGAATTATGCAAAAATTTGCGAATATTATCGCTCAAGCTATGCAGAACGGAATACCAGTCGTGGGAAATCAGCCAGATAATCGATCAGCGTACTTCAAAAACTTCAAGGCAATCAGAATGCCAGGATTTAGAGGATCAACTGACCCTGTAGAAGCGTTTGTGATATCTAAGATAACGGAGGGGCAAAAGACAGCTTTTGTCACCTATATGATGAAAGTGGGAGCGAATTTTTTGTGGAAGGCAAATCAAGCTAGAGCCGGAGAAGGGAATAGTGGTAGTAGGATTGGAAAATTTTGGGAATACCAGAAATAGGTCAGGAGGTGGAAAGAAGCAAGTTATGCAGTGTGGAAATTGCGGAAAGAATCACTCGGGAGATAGTCTTAAAGGTAAGTTTGTGTGCTATAAGTGTGGGCAGAAGGGACATATCTCTCCCAACTACATCAATCCTAGAATGTATAGTTGATGTTTTATTTGTGGATCAACAGAGCATAAGGTGAAAGACTATCCAAGAAGGAGAAGGGAGGTAAGGAATGCGAATACGAGAAAAGGCAGTAGGACATTGGCGACAATGAGACCAACTTCAACAAACAAACCAACATAACAAACCGCAAGAGTCTTGAACATGACCGCTCAAGATACGGTAACAGTCGGGGATGCAACTCCAAGTATTATTCGAATAAATTTTATTTTCTTATATACGATTTCTTATATATATAGTAAATTATTTTATAAAGAAATTTTGAAGGAGGAATTTGAGTTCTATTAGAAATCAAATTTCTATTTAAGCCGATAGATAAGCTTTGTGTTGAATAATTAAAGACCAGTTCTGTGACGCTCCCAAAACAGGTATACATCACCCATCTTGAGTCACCAAATACATGGTACAAAATTCAAATACAACTTAATTATACAACAGTCATGTAAAATACGACAAAACATAATCTAAGAGTTTTAATAAGAATATTGTCATCTAGACAATATCCACACTCAATGGTGTCCTCATTACATTTATTGTCACACTATTTAACAGAATAGTGAGCACTACTAATGTTATCATCTGGACCGTCACTCCATTCCCTGACTAGTCCTGGCTACGTTCTCATTTTCTGAAGAGAACAGTGAAAGAAAGGGTGAGCTCAACTAGCCCAGTAAAAAATATTATGACTAAGATAATGTATAATAAATTATCATTAGTCTTCAACAATATTAAACTGATAAAATACAATAGACATCAAGTTTAACTGCAGCGGAATAAGTAATCCATTAAAAGAGTCAACTAGAGCATTATATCTACTATCTTCTATGTTTTAAAATATTTCCATCAATTTTTATCGCTGAGACTCAGCTTAATAAATAAACCACATCATCGAATCATCCCTGCACTACGGGCCAAGGATATTCATTAAATCATCAATGGTCATGACTATACCGAATAATCCCTAGTCATAATCATAGCAAAAATAGTCCATCAATGCACTACAGGCCATTGATGACTTTTACCACATCGTTTATAACATTACAGGTTATGATTATACCGAATGATCCCTGGTCATAATCATACCAAGTCCATCTCTGCACGTAAGCCAAAGAAATACAACTATAGAACCAATAATCAACAGTCCATCTTTACACGTAAGCCAAAGATATACAATTCAATAATAAACAATCCATCTTTGCACGTAAGCCAAAGAAAAATTTCATCACCATATAAGCATGAGGATTATGACAATGATATAAGCATTAATCAAACGAAAACAAGGATAAATATTAAAGACTTTAAATTTATCCAAATATTATCAACCACTTAATAAACTCATAATTTAATATTATTAATATTATAACAAAATTTTAATCACTTATAAGCAATTCATTTCAATTGTTTACACTTTACCACATAATGCATTTAATCATTCAAAATGCCATACTCATAAGATTTCATTACCAATGATCAAATCCCTCATCAAAAATCTGCATATACCCTATATAGGATTCCCAAACCATAAAATCCTATTTTCCAATTTTGTTACATCACATGACATATTTAATTCATTTACTCATAACTAGTTCATTTTCATGAAAAATACCAAATCAGTCCCAAAAATATTTCTTTTCTGGGATTTAGCAGAATATAGTCCCATATTGAACATATATTTTTCTCAGAATTTTTAAAATTCATTTACTATTTTTTGTATGGCCAAAACCGCCGAATATTTAGACATTTATCATAAATTGTACCTTTGTCCAAAAATTCTAAAATTTACAGGGTATACTACTATTATATACATGTACTCCCAATAAAAATTTCACCAATTTTGGAGTTAACCACAAGGAGTTATAAGGGTTTACTTTTAAAATAGTCTTTTACCATAAAATTCATAACTCCTAATCTATACATCCAAAAATTGCCATTTTTTGTACACAATCTAGAAAACTCATCTAATTATCATTTCAAATTTTTCCAGAATTTTTGAGGGTCAGAAAAATTACGAAACTACAAATGGATTTTCACCCGCCATGCGGTAATCCACGTAGACAAATCGTTTCCACAATTTAATAAAGAATGAATACGAAGGATCATTCATGTAAGACCCCAACTTTTATGAATAAAGATTAATTTTCTATAATTATCATTTTTAAATATTATGGAATGAATTTGATATAATGTTATAGTTGTGGGTAATAGTTATAAATTTTGCAAGTACGCAAGTTGTTATATAATATTCAATTGGTCGGGGAATATTCGTTTTAACATGGAATATTCGTACGACGGCACAATCATTGGTGGACCCCATAACGGAATTATTGTCGGATTGAGAAAATAACAAAAAATATTTTTATGAAAATAACGGCGGAAGTTTTACCGTTAACTGTTGAAACACCCGGTGTTAAAGGTACAGTAATACGTGTAGTTGCATAGTAGCACACGGTATTGATTATTGATGTTTACATGAGAAGTCACTTACTTTTGTTCAATTATTGTTACAGTAATTGTTGCATAGTATCTCACGTTATTTAATTCAATTATTGTCGATATTTTATATATTATTAAATCAATAATTGAGACGACAAAGTTATTAATATTATTATTTGCAATATTAACGATGTCTAGAAGTTCTGTCAAGGAGAGGTTTGGTCACCTAATTGCGCGCCAATAGTGAAAAATTCTTATTGAAAAGCCCCCTCTTTCCTGGGAAAGACCTGGTCGATTAATATTGTGAATTATAATAATGATGATAAGTGTTGTTAAAAATATTGAGGAGATTTTTATGATGTATTTATGGGAAAATTTTGCTTATTATTTGGACCCCCCCCCCCCACTTATTTTTTAAAAAAATTCAAAAAGTTATAGAGTATACATACGTATTATATATATATATATATATATGTATGTATTTGACATGTGTGTGTTTACGTGTGTGTAGGAGTGTGTGTGGGGTAGTGGGTTTTGGTGGAGGTGGGGAGAATATGGTATTCAGTGGGTGTATTATATATATATATATATATATATATATATATATATATAAAGTTTGAAAAGTGGACAGAGGGAGTAAGATGATCAATTCACGGGGTTTCCACCCGTGAATTTTTTTCTATGCACATGTTTTATATATATATAATATATTATATTTTATTTAAAAGTTTTGTTTTATTAGAATATTTTATGGATCGTCCGATTAAAAGTAAATCAATCTGGACCGTTCATGGATTAGTTACTATTCAGTCCATTCTCCTATAAATAGAAGTTAATTCCTTCATTATTTCTTACAAATTCACTGAAACTCTAGAAAGAGAAATTATAGAGAGAAAGAAGAAAAGTATTCTGCTACTTCACTACTCCTATATCCAGTTTCTTTTACGGTAAGGGGTATTATTTCTTTTGTATTCATGAAGAGAACTTCTGTTATTCCATTCTTTATTATTCTGTTGGAATAACTTGTATACGCGGGCTACCCTATACTTGGTGAAGTTCTTCTGTTATTCCATTCTTTATGATTCTATTGGAATATCTTGTCTGTGCGTTTTATGCCGGACCTAGTTCTGTTTTTATTATTCTGTTGGAATATCCTGTCCGTGCATTTTACACCGGAAATGGTTCCGTCTTTATTATTCTGTTGGGACATCCTGTTTGTGCATTTATGCATGACCTGGTTCCGTTATTTATTATTTACGTTGAATAACTCATCTCGTGCGATCTATCGCATGCCCGGTGATTTCTTTTGTTATTCCATTCTTTATTATACTTAGTTGGTTAAAGTTTTGACTTTATACTCCATGAAATTAGTGGAATATCCTTGATATTTCAAGCGCTTCATCCAAAGATCTTTTCATGGAAATATTCTTTCGAGCATTCTTGAATTTTTTACTCTACAAAGGAGTATCATGTTGACAATTTGGACGTTATTAGTTCCTGGATAAATTAATTCTTGAACTTGTTTTATTGAATTCTTATATCATTGTCATCATCCTCATGTTTATATTTTGTTGAAAGTCAATCGTGGCACTCAGTGCATAGATGGACTTGGTATGATTATGACCGAGGATTATTATTCGGTATAATCATGACCGTAATGTTACAAATGATGTGGTAAAAGTCCTCATTGGCCCGTAATTCATTGATGGGCAGTTGTTGGCATGATCATGACCATTAATGAATACACGAATATCATTGGCCCGTAGTGCATGGATAATTTGTGGTCGTGATACTAATGAACATCCTTGGCCGTAGTGCAGGGATGATGTGGATTATTTATTAAGCTGAGTCTCAACGATAAATGTGATGAAAAACTTCTTAAATCATAAAAGATAGTAGATTTTATTCTTTACTTGACTCTTTTAATGGATTGCTTATTCCGCTGCAGTTAAACTTGATGTCTATTGTATTTTATCAATTTAACATTGTTGAAGGCTAATGATAATTTATCCTGCATTATCTTAGTCATAATATTTCTTACTAGGCTAGTTGAGCTCACCCTTTTCTTTCACTGTTCTCTTCAGGAAATGAGAATATAGCTGGGACGAGTCGGGGAACGAAGTGATGGTCCTGATGATAGTATTAGTAGTCCGAACTATTCTGTGAAATAGTATGATAATAAATGTATTGAGGACTTATTTTGAGTTTGATAGAGCATGATATCTACTATCTTCTATGTTATAAAATGTTTTCATCAATTTTTATCACTGAGACTCAGCTTAATAAATAAACCACATCATCGTATCATCCCTACACTACGGGTCAAGGATATTCATTAAATCATCAATGGTCATGACTATACCGAATAATCCCTGGTCATAATCATACCAAAAATTATCCATCAATGCACTACAGGCCATTGATGACTTTTACCACATCGTTCATAACATTACAGGTCATGATTATACCGAATGATCCCTGGTCATAATCATACCAAGTCCATCTTTGCACGTAAGCCAAAGATATACAACTATAAAACCAATAATCAACAGTCCATCTTTGCACGTAAGCCGAAGATATACAATTCAATAATCAACAGTCCATCTTTGAACGTAAGCCAAAGATAACTTTCATCACCATATAAGCATGAAGATGATGACAATGATATAAGAATTAATCAAACGAAAACAAGGATAAATATTGAAGACTTTAAATTTATCCAAATATTATCAACCACTTAATAAACTCATAATTTAATATTATTAATATTATAACAATATTTTAATCACTTCTTAAACTTATAAACAATTTATTTCAATTGTTTACACTTTACCACATAATGCATTTAATCATTCAAAATGCCATACTCATAAGATTTCATTACCAATGATCAAATCCCTCATCAAAAATCTGCATATACCCTATATAGGATTCCCAAACCATAAAATTATATTTTCCAATTTTGTTACTTCACATAACATATTTAATTCATTTACTCATAACTAGTTCATTTTCATGAAAAATACCAAATCAATCCCAAAAATATTTCTTTTCTGGGATTTAGCAGAATATAGTCCCATATTGAACATATATTTTTCTCAGAATTTTTAAAATTCATTTACTATTTTTTATATGGCCAAAACCGCCGAATATTTAGACATTTATCATAAATTGTGCCTTTGTCCAAAAATTCTGAAATTTACAGGGGATACTCCTGTTATATACATTTACTCCCAATAAAAATTTCACCAATTTTGGAGTTAACCACAAGGAGTTATAAGGGTTTACTTTTAAAATAGTCTTTTCCCATAAAATTCATAACTCCTAATCTATACATCCAAAAATCGCTATTTTTGTACACAATCTAGAAAACTCATCAAATTATCATTTCAAATTTTCCCAGAATTTTTGAGGGTTAGAAAAATTACGAAACTGCAAATGGATTTTCACCCGCCATGCGGTAATCCACGTAGATAAGTCATTTCCACAATTTAATAAAGAATAAATACGAAGGATCATTCACCATGTATGTGGTAATCCACATAAACAGGTTATTCCAACATAATAATAAAGAATGGAATAACAGAAGAATTCACCATGCATGCGATAGACCGCACAGACAGGTTATTCCAACAGAATAATAAATAATGGAACCAGGTCATGCGTAATCCGCATGCATGTGATATTCCAAAAGAATAATAAAAATGGAACCAGTCATGCGTAATCCACAATCGATGTGATATTCCAACAAAATAATAAAGAATGGAATAACAATGAATTCACCATGCATGCGATAATCGCATGCATGAGTTATTCCAATGTAATAATAAAGAATGGAACTAGGTCATGCGTAATTCGCATGCATGTGATATTCCAAATGTAATAATAAAGAATGGAATAATAATGAATTTCACCATATATGCGGTACTTCGCATAGACAGGTTATTCCAACATAATAATAAAGAATGGAATAACAGATGAATTTCACCATGTATGCGCGAGATTAAGATAGACGGTGTTATTCCAATGTAATAATAAGGAATGGAATAATGAAGAATTTCATCATGTATCGGTAGTCCACGATATAAAAGTTATTCTATCGTAATAATAAGGAATGGAATAACAATAGCTCTCTTCATGAATATGAAAGAAATAATACCCCTTACCTCAAAAAGAAGACTAGATATTGGAATAGTGAGGTAGCAGACTTCTCTTCTTCTTTCTCTCTATAATTTCTCTCTATAATAATTGCTCTATAGCTTTAGTGAATTGGTGAGAAATGAAGGAAGAATGAGCTTCTATTTATAAGAAAATATAGTTTCGATAATTGCACGTTTTGGGGCTCAGAATATTACAGTACAATACCTCCCTCTTTTTCTTCATTTTTAATTTAGTCCTGCAATTATTATCAAACTTGCACCACCTCCCCTAATAGTAAATCATGTGAATCAATAGTAAATCATGTGACTCAATAGTTCTAATCATGTGAAAATTCGTATTACATTATAGTACCTCCATCTATACCTCCATTTTTAACTTAGTCATGTAAGTATTATCAATCTTGCACCAACTCCCCTAATAGTAAGTGAATGTGACTCAATAGTACACACATGTGAACAAATAGTTATATAAGTATGTGAATTAGTAGCAATTAATTGCTCATTTATCCGATTAATTACCCGATTTATCAATATAACCTCCAGACATCAATTATCATAGGAATAGATGTCGATTTCCACTAACACTAATAATCCCAACATAATGAAACTATCAAATTCATCTTTAATCAACACGAACTTATTCATCATTAATATTATAACTCACAATATTTAACAACCAGGTCGTTCCCAAGAAAGAGGGGGCTTTCCGATAAGGATTTCTCCTTATTGGCACGCAATTAGATGACCAAACCTCTCCTTGACAGAACTTCTAGACATTGTAAATATTGCAATTTAATAATATGAATAACTTTGTCATCTCAATTATTGATTTAATAACATATCATATTATGCAGATGATACTGTGATAATAATTGAATCAATAATATTAGAGATATGATGCAGCAATTACTGTAGCAATAATTGAGTATAACTAAGTGACTTCTTACGTAAGCATCAATAATCAATATCGTGTGCAACTATGCAACCACGCCAGACATCGCATTTCTTTTACTACCATGTAGTTCAACAGCTTTTTAACAGTAACACTTCCACCGTTATTTTTATAAAAGATAATTACGTCGTTTTTAACTACGACAATACTTCAATTATGGGTCCACTAATGATTGTGTTGTGTCAGCACGGATATTCCCCGACAAAAAGAATATTCCCCGACCAATCGAATATTATATAACAACTTGCATACTTTGCAAAATTTATAAATATTACCCACAACTATAACATTATATCAAATCCACACCATAATATTAAAAAAAATATTTCGAGAAATTTAAATCTTTATTCATAAAATTTGGGGTCTCACAAGTTTGATCAAATATGATCAAGATCTATTTGCAATGACTATGTATATTATTTACCCTTGTATGTATAGGTTTTAAAACGTTGATTACGCGGACGGAATCTTTATAAGGGAGGGTGAATGTAATAACCCGATATTTTCTATAAAATTAAATCAAAAATTTTGCGTATAAATTTTTTTTATTTATTTATTTTAAAGGTGAGAATGTGTGCAAGGTAATGTGTATGTACTTATGTGATGAATATAAAATATATTTATTACACGAATGATTACAAATAATTTTATTTTAGAATTATTGATCACAGAGCCGGTCTTGGGTTTTTTAAGGCCTAGGGCAAAATTTTCTAAGTGTGCCCCTTTATACAAACCACATAAAAAATAAATAAATTATCAATAAATTAATTTTATTAAAATTATAAGAATTTACAAAAGATAAGGAAGAACACTTTAAAATATCAACGAAGCAAAGACTCATCACATGTACCTACAAAATAAAAATATCAATGAAATTGGTAAAACTAATGTAATACACACTGTAGTTGACAAGTTTTATTGATTACACAATTGAAGTTTTAATTTTTCAAATTACCCACTAAACTAATTATTATTTTGAAATTGGGTTATTCCGTTAAAAAAATAAACGGACTTTAATTTTTTATTTACAAAACTAATGAATTACTCACTATAGTTGGCACGTTTTACTGATTACATCATTGAACTTTTAATTTTTTAGATTACCCTATTAAATTAATTTAAAATGATTATTTTAATATATTTAAAAATAGTTATTATTTTCAGTAAAAAAATTAGAAACTTTAATTTATTTCCATAAAATGAATAAAATTTCATAAAATATAGATTTAAAAGAATTAAAGTTTTATGAAACCTCATCGATTTTTTTAAAAAAACTTTTTTTCTTTTGAAAATAAAGTTTATTTTTTTTGAATCTATATTTTATAAAATTTTACTCATTTTTTAAAATATGAAGAATTTTCCAAATTTTTTCTTGAAAATAATATTTATTTATAAAAATTATTAATTTTTTTTTTGAAAAAATTGAATCAATTTTTTTATTTATCTTTTATTGTTTTTTTTAATTTAATTTCTATTTTTAGTTCTTTAAAAAATTATAATATTAAGAATGGGTCATTCTTTTAAAAATTAAGTAGACATTAATTTAATTTAAAATTACTTTAATTTTTTGAATCTATATTTTATGAAACTCTACTAATTTTAAAAAGTAAAAAAGTTTCTAATATTTTTACTTAAAATAATTATTTTAATTAGTTTGATGGGGTAATTTAAAAATTAAAATTTTAATGGTGTAATCAGTATAATGTGCCAACTATAGTGGATAATTCATTAGTTTTTTAGATAAAAAATTAACGTCCGTTTATTTTTTTAACGGAATGACCTAATTTCAAAATAATAATTAGTTTAGTGGTGTAATTTAAAAAATTAAAATTTCAATAGTTTTAATCAGTAAAACCTACCAACTATAGTGGGTATTTCTTTACTTTTGCCCAATGAAATCTAAACCACAAAACATCATTTAAAATGTCTTCTTGTTACACTTTTAGATGCAAAATCATAAATTATACTATCATATTTAATGTTTTTTAACATATCATTTTCAATGCATAATATCTTTAATCTTTTTATTATTTTTTTTATAAACATAAATTTATAAATTTATAAAAAAATTGGGCCCCCTTCAACTTTGGGCTTTGGGCGGTTGCCTTGTTGGCCCATGCCTAGGGCCGGCTCTGATTGATCATTATAAATTATATTATTATAATAATTAATTTTATAGTAGAAATATTTTTATTAATTATTTTCCATAAAAATTGATTTTATATTATTTAAATAATATATGAAATGATTATTAGAAATGATTATTAAAAGAATTTATTTTAGATTAGTTAAGTTAATTATTTTTAAATTGATTAATAATGTTATATTTGAAAGATATATCAGATATGGAATCCAAAACCTAATTTTAGAATTGGAATAAGTAAAGAGAAGAATTAATATAAATTATTTTATTTATTTCAGTGCTATAAATATGTACTGTAAATACGTATTGATAATGGTTGGTCAATTATGGTGTATAACGTCAAAACCCTAACATTAATTCGTTAAACCCTAACTTGAAACTCAAATCGGAGTTTTTGATTGGTAAGACATTGAGGTATGTGAGTAATAACAATTATTATATTATGCTAATTAGGTAAACCCTAATTATTGTCTAGAAACCCTAATTATAAATTGGAAACCTTAATTTTCAATTTAAAACCCTAATTGCTAAAATGGTACCACTAATTATTATTTTAGTAAATTATAATGTTAATTAGAAAACCCTAATTCATAATTTGGGGAACCCTAATAATATCAAGACACCCTAAGTATTTTTTAGAACCCTAATTTTCTATTAAAACCCTAATTTTTAATGGTAAGTTTTAATTAAAATTTTATTAAAATTTAAACTTAATGTTTCAAACTCTAGAAATTATTTAGGAAACTTTAAGGTTTAAAATCTATTGATTAAAACCTAGATTCAAGTGTCATGAACAAGAATACCATTAAAATTTCAATGCAAATGACCAAAATACCCTTATGCACATTCTTTATTAAGCTTGCTTGCAAATCTTGCCATATCTTGTCAAGTCACCACTCTAGATTATAGCACATGCTCTAAAACTTATCCAATCTTATCCTCTTTGACACCTTGCAAGTTAGATTCAATGCATTTAAGTTATATAAATAGGTTAAGAGAGAGAAAAGTGCACATTTTTGCTCATTCATACACTTATATTCATCGAAGACCCTCCTTCTCTAAAACCACAAAATATAGTAGTGGACCAGTCCCCAAATCAAGCCTCACGAATTCCATTACAGATCTAAAAGCCAAGAATCAAAGCTTGTTCATATAAGGTATAAAACCTAACCCTAGAATCTGATCTTTAATCTTATGTTAGATTTGTGTTTTAGTGTTAAAACATGTTGTATGTAGTGTTAATCAATGATCTGGGTTGGTATCTTGTAGATCCATAACATCTAAGTGCTCAAAATTGATGATTTTCAAAATCTAGAAATTTTGTTTTTGTGTCTGACAGTCAAATGTCAGTCATCATAGATCTGTGATGATTATGTGTTTTTGTGTTTTGAAGCTTGATACTTGTTGTATGTTATGTGGTCTATGATCTAGAACTTGAATCAAGACCATAACATGTGTAGATTGAAAGTTATTAAGGGTCAAAGGTTGTTGACCGACCATGACCGAACGAATCTGGGTAACCCAGATTACCCAGAAAAGTTTGACAACCATTTTGCAGTCCATGGATCTTGCTGTGTTTAAGTTGTTTTGTCAAGTTGTTGTTTTGTTATTGTAGCTTGACATGAGGACTACACATTCATGCTTTTCTATTACTCAGATCATGATCAAAATAAAAATTAATCACGGTCAAACATAGGTTGACCAACTGTCTGGGTTCCATTTCTGGAAAACCCAGAAAGTTCAAGAACACAGTTTTGAATGAACTTTTACCAGCCTTAATCTTGTACTTGTGATGTTGTTTGGTTGATTTTGTGATACTAAGTTGTTCTATGACATAAGTACTACAATCTAATATATTTTAACCACTTAAAACATGAACAGAGACCGGATTAATCAAGGCTCCAAAAGAGACCCTTGACATACTTCAGTTTCTGGGCAGTCCAGAAACTCAAGAACACGCCTGACAAGATTTTATGTGGCTTTGATCTTAATGTTGTTTGTTGTTTTGTTTTTTTGTTGTAATAAGATTGTAGTATGTTATATTAACTTCAAGATAATGCCTTTAGATCACTAAAACGTTAAGTAGGTTGAACACAGTGGATGGTCAAACTAGCTACGTTGCTCTCTGGCGATGAAGATCTACGCAGGCTCAAGAACACCTATAGTGACAAATTCGTCGCTATAGGGCCCTTTAGCGACAGATAATTTCTGAAAATTATATTTTTATTAAATAATTAGAGAAAATTAGTTTTTAATTAGAAATTACTAAAAATTATTTTAAAGCCTGAAAATTTAGTTTTAATATATTTCATAAATATTTAATATTTTTGGAATATTAAAGGCATTTAATTTATTTAAATATTATATTAAATAAATTATTTAAAAATGATTTTAATACTTTAAAAATCATTTAAAATTATACTTATGATATAAGAAAATATTTTAAATTATTTTCATGACTTTTAATATTTTCTCGATAAATTTCATTAATAAATTAATATTAATGATAATTAAGTTATTTAATAAATACATTAAATAAATTAATCAAAAATGATTTTATGATATTAAAAATCATTTTAAATAATAATAAGGTGTTTAAAAATATTTGAAGTTATAAAATATAACTTTTAATATTTAAAGGATAATTTCATTAATAATTTAATATTAATGATATTAATTTAATATTAATGATATTAAGTTTATTTAATAATTATATTAAATAAATAATTTAAAATGGTTTTATTTATTTAAAAATCATTTATAAAGGAAATAAATGAATTAAAAATATTTTAACTTATAATTAATGACTTTTAATATTTTGATAAATAATATTAATATTTAAATATTAATTGTGATTATTTAAAATGATTTTAATTATTTTAAAAATATTTAAGGGTAATAGTAATACTTTAAAAATCTTTAAGTTCATTATAAATAACTTTAATATTTTGGCAATGGTTTCATTAATAGTTTAATATTAATTAAATATTAATGATAATAGAATTACTTGATATTTAAATCATTTTATAATGATTCTAGTGTTTGAAAAATCATGATAAATTATAATAATTATTTGAAAAATATTATAAGGCTATGAAAAATAGTATGGCTGATACTTAAGTTGTCCAGAATATTGTCAAGGGTACAGAATAGAGTTTTAAACTCTATAATTACCCGATAAAGCCGTCGGTACGCCGACATATTTCAGAAATTAATCTGGACTTAGATAATTTGATTAGATATGTGTTTGTTTGTGATTCAATAACTGTTAAAATGTGTGACAATGTGATTAGGTTATGTGCTGGCTGTAATAAGTAGTACTATATGTTATGATATGTTATTCTAATAGATAGAATGATCTTATCAATGATAGGTAGTGATATAAAAGATAAAACTAAGTTGCATACTAGTAACCAGCAGCTCAGGCAAGTATCCTACCTTTGCATTTACTTTATGCAATGGACATAAGTAAGAAAGTTTTAGAATTATATTATTATTGTGCAAGATTATTAACCCTATTGTTATATATATTATATCCGCTCATTATTTATTAGTACAGTATTATTGTATAATTCATATATTTATTCTGTTCGTTAATTTCTAAATATGGTTATACAAGTGTCCCCACTTGGATAATCATTGTATTTAATCACATGTTGATATATATACTTATTAAATTCCATTATGTATACCTTAATTAAAAGATGTCTAGTTATTTAACCTAGCTAGACACAGATTTAGAAATATCATTGAATATGATAAAACTTTATTGTATCCAACCGAATTGTTTTGGTTCAAATTCTCGACAAGTATGAACATCCCGAATATGGGATTAATTTTTGTGCGCCTAAGGCGGATAGAGTGAACGATAATATCGTTCTTGCATGTAGTATTGATCAATACAGGGCACATTGGGATGATCACCTCGCTACCAGTAAGTTATGACTATTTTGCGGATGAAGTTCTGCTAAACCTTATCGAAAATTGAAAACAAAGTTCATAGTCTGTCGACTACTCTATATATATAGTCAATAGGTAGTTTCAAAAATTTGATATAGAATTGTTATGTTTTTATTATTGGTTCAGTTTACTTCACAACTGTTGATTCAGTGTAGAAGTGTCGTACAAAGAAAACATTTAATCCTTTCAGCTAATATTTATAATTGCTATTACTTGTTGTGCACTCAAATGCTCATCCTTGCTTAATTTAAATGTTTTCAGCTAAGTGTGAACAACCAGAAGGTTCGGCCAAGAACAAGAGAAAAGGAAAGCAAACAAAATAAGTGTTATAGTATTCTATGTAATAGTATGACTTTATTAAGACAATGATATTTATTATTATCATGTATTGTAATGAATATAGAAAAGGTTGCGTACTTGGGATTAGACTCTGATATATGTAAGTTAAGTTGGATATTTATATTATTATTATTATTATTATTAGTATTATTCCGCTCATAGAAATGGTATCGTAAAGCACTGAGTTCGGGTTTCAAGTACCTGAATTTGGGGGCGTTACAGCCACATTGGAAAATATGAACATCAATCTCAACAGGATTCAAAGCAGCCATATAATCATCAAAGCCTTTGATGGATCTCGGCAAAATGTTGTCGGAGAGATTGAGTTACTTCTGGAAATCAGTCCACATACATTTTTCATATCCTTCCAAGTTCTCAAAATCACTACAGGATACAACTTACTGTTAGGAAGACCTTGGATCCATATGGCGGGAGCCGTCCCATCCACTCTTCATCAATAACTCAAGTATATCATCAACAATAATCTGGTCACTGTCAATGTTGAGCCAGATTATCTTGTACAAAGTGATGTACCTCTCATCAGTTTCAATGACGAAGTTTAGCCTGTCAGCTTCCAGGCCCTTGAAGTGAGCAACACTCACTATCAACCCATTGGGGCTCCACCTCTAAAACCCAGAGTTTCTGCTGAGGTAATATTGGTAAGTCAAGAAATGATATCCTTGGGTTTCCAACCTAGACAAGGGTTAGGAAAGGATCAACAATGAATCAAATGCCCAATTCAAATTCCCAGCTAGACAAGGAAATCCAGACTAGGCTACTCATCTGGGTCCAGCCACAAGAACTCGCAAAAACATACATCAGTTCCTTCATCTACAAGGCTGTTACCTAAACCTACGGGCACTAATCCTGTACAACCCTCTATAGAAAGTTCTTGCCTCTGTGGTAGGTATGTTGTTTCCTAAGGTGATACCGGTTAAAGGAAAAGAAGTCCTAATTCCAGACCCAGACATGGAGGAAAGGAATCAAAGGTGCAAATATGATATTAAGAGGTGGTTATCAAAGATGTACTTGTAAGGTTTGTAATATTCATGAACGCAATCAAATTGCATAAAAAGTGCGGAAGCGTGTAAAAATCAGAGTTTAAAAATTTACAAACCATATACCCGGATCACCCTTTATGCACAATTATTAATTTAAACGAAAAGATATGAAGAACAAACATACCCTTGAAGATCCGAGCTTCCTCAGGTACAAGTTCACCTCCAATCCTTTTCGCGTTCAACTTGAATCCACCGGGTTTGGTTCCTTCCTTTGATCAACATTAGCCACCCAAGTGTTTGGCCTCTAGAGGTGATCCACCAAGGAAGAAGAAAATTCAAGAAGAAGGGGTGGTTGGCTAAACCCTAGTTTTTCTATCTCTATAGAAAAGGGTACTCTCCAACAAATTGGAATTATGTCGTATGTTGTTAAAGTCAACAACCCCCACACCCATAATAAGACTCCTCTTATTTATAGATGTGGGCAACCCATCTTAACAATTAAGGAATTGGGTTTTATTTAATTAATTAAATTCTTTTAATTAATTAAGCTCCCTAATCTTATTAGGGATAATTAATTAAACTCATTTAACTAATTTTCCCTCCTAATCCTATTAGGAATAAATGAGAGTACTTATATTAAATTAATTCCTAAACTCTTTTAGAAATTAAAATAATAATAATTGTAATAATATTAATAAGACTCCTCTTATTAATTTATATTTAATATTTCTAAAATATTAAATAATAAATATTAAGTTATTTAATTTATTCTATCACCATAGATTAAATTAAATATACTTAACATATTATTAACGATTATGCCATTAACTTCTTAAATAATTATTCTTCCTTTTATGGTGTGACCCTTTAGGTTCTCCATATTAAACCAGGTTGTGAATAAATCAATTAGAACAATTCTAATCTTATTTAAATAAATAAATTAAACAATTAATTTATTTAAATAAATAATATTTATTCTACAATAGGATAAGCTCTCCTAGCGCATCAACGACTTTCCGGATAATATAGATTTCAACATTAATCATTAAAGAACCTTTGAGTAAATAGTTACCGCACAATTCAATCCTTCCACCATACAATGTCCCAATTAAATATAAGACATGAAATTCTTTGTCAAGTCTTATTTTATTTAATTATATGTATTTCGATCCTTAAATGCACAACTCCAAATAATGCAAATTAGAAACTCCTTTCTAATTTTATTCGCCTTGGCCAAGGACTCTTTGGGTTGTCATTTATCGAATCACATAGGACATTTCTCTTCTTTATTAGAAGTGGTAGATTCTTTATTGATCATACATTATCTCCATGTACAACTTATTATACCCAAGCATACCCTTTGATATACCCTAAGGGTCTTAAGGAATAAGTCAAAGTATAACTCATCATACACAAGATACTATGATGATGATCTCAAGTCCAAGGATCACTTGTACTACTATCACTACAGAATTCCTAATGACACAGCAAATAAAACTCCATTAGGTATTCCTTAGCGAGCCAACGCTCAAATGAACTTATTCTCTAATAAGCACCTACATACTTGCTTTAGTGTCTCCACACAAATGATCATGAGATCAATCATCCCCATCCAATGAGCAAGCAACGTATGTACCAATCTATCCGGATTCACTAATCCCCAATTTAGTAATCCAACGATTGGGAACTATTTTAGTTTTAAGCTTTCTAAGAATTTAGATCTCATTAGAATGATCATCATCATTATTCTAAAAGCATTGCTTAAAACTATGGGTTTATCACATATTATAAAACAGCATCATGTAGATAATTAAAAGCCTTTAATAAATTAATACTTTTTATTAATAAATGAATAAGATTGTTACAAAGTATATGCTTTATCATCAAACATGATTGGCTTGTGTGCATACTACTTTCAGTACTTCCTACCACATATCGAGGGTATGAACAAGGATATCTTAGATGAAGACTGTCCAGACATCATGGTCATCATTCAAGAGAAGGAGGACGACAAAAACACCTTTTATCACAGCTGTCCACCAGGACTTGACCCTTGGTAATTGGAGCAGAACTCCTTGCATTTACCGACAAGGGTAAAAAGGGCAGAAACTCTCTCTGCCCTGTAGATAGCAATAAATGCTTACTTTTGTTACATAGTATTAGTAGTTGTTTTTGTCATTTCGTGCTAACACTTTGTATGTTTAAACAGTTTCATATATTAAGTGAAAGTATTTTGTTTAAGGACTCTAAAGTTAGATATGCCTAAACTTGCTGATGAGGTGCCTATTCTTCACAAGGACTACAACTTTGATTTAAAGTTGGACTCTTACTTAATGGAGATTAAACAAGAGGACTATGAGATACCTCAGGAGATCAAAGAATGGGTCAAAAATAAACCCAAGATAGATCTTGATCAAACCACCTCTTTTAACCTTGGAACCTCATAAAACCCCAAACAAATTAAGATTGGTACAGAACTTACTCCAAACGAAAGGAATGACATGGTTACTCTATTGACCCGATTCCAAGATGTGTTTGCATGGTCTCATGAAGACATGGTAAGTTTGTTAACTGACATCGTCATTCATCGCCTTTCAGTCAAAGAGGGATTCAAGCCAGTAAGACAGAAACTCAGTCGATTAAAACCTGAGTGGAGTTTGAAAGTCAAAGAAGAAATTGTGAAACAATTTTAAGCCGGCATCATCATGGTATCAACATACCCTGAGTGGATATCTAACATAGTCCACGTGCCTAAACCCAGAGGGAAGGTGTGAGTTTATGTGGATTACAGGGATCTGAACAAAGCTTATCTCAAAGATAGCTTTCCAGTACCATTCATCCACATGCTCACTGATAATACAGCTCAGTATGACATGTACTCCTTTGCTGGCTACTTTGCTGGGTACCATCAAATCATGGTTGCTGAAGAGGATCGTGAGAAAACTGCATTCATCACTCCTTGGGGAACCTTTTGCTATAGACGGTTTTCATTCGGCCTCATTAATGTCGGAGCTACCTATCAGCAAGCCATAATGTGACGACCCCAGAATAGGTCCACACAACCCACTCTGGGCCGCCAGATACACGGTATAGAATTCAAATTCAAACATCATTTATACAACTATTAAACTGTAGTGCAAAATACGACAACACATAAGCTGTGAGTTTCAATAGAAATAACAGTACTCACACTCCGAACCAATGATACTCTACATAAAGGTATAATCGATAACTTTTTTAGGAATTAAAATCTTTGAAAAATGCTCAAGGAATCCTTCATACATCGGAGGCCATGCATCTAATTTATAATAGATATCATAGGACTTGAGTATTACTCTTGGTTGACCCAATAGACCCCAAAGAAGAACGAGAAGATTACTATCATGTTCATTCCAATGGTGTGTATTTTTGACACTTTCAAAGTCGGGTTCTCCTCACCCGATTGTTGTTCATTGATGAGTGAGTTTTATACTCATAATTGAGTGCGGTTGAGCTTAATCTTTTGGTTGATTTTAAGTGTTTGTGTCTATTCATGCATGTTTTATGTTGTTTTGTAGGAATTGGGACAAAAGTTACTTGGATCGACGTTTGGGGTGGCTAGATTCGCGTTTTCGGCTTGCCATTTACACATCAGTCACTTCAGAGCCAATTTGAGTATTGCTCCGGACCTTATTTCGGAAAACTTAAAGAATGAAAGTTGTAGATCTACATCTCCTCTTTCCGGAACATCTTGAATCATTGAACTCGGAGTTTGGACGAAGAAGTTATGGCCATTTTCCCAAAAGACGTCGGAGTAGAAAATTTCCAAAAATTGGGCTAGCGTCGGGGCGCCCATTTCAGGCTTATTTGCAGCGTCGGGGCACTGGGGAGCAGTGTGCTAGCATCGTGCCCAGCGCTGGGGAAGAGGTTGGTTGGGCCTGGACGCATTTTTGGGCAAATTTTGACACCTTTTTTACTCCAAATTGGATTGGGTTTGTTCCTAAGCTAAAAATTGGACTTATAACCAATAAATACATGATGTAAGGCATAAAATAAGGGGAGATTACATAGATTAGACTAGATAAAACACTCCATTAGATTAGAATATAAACCCTAGTTCTTAATTAGCCATTGGAGATTGAAGCAAATTAAAGAACACTGAAGATCAAGAGCAAGAGCAAGAGGGGAGCATCAGATTTACTGACAACAGATTCTATTCTCTTCTCTTATCATACTTTTATATTTTAATATCTATTCAGTTGTGGATTATTGGTTTTAATTCATTAATTATGAACTAACTCTTTTATTAAGATTTCAATTGAACCTTTTATGTTTATAAATTAGTTATTCCAATTATTTGTGTCAAAGTGAGTTGTTTATCTTGCCTTATGTTTATTGATTAATTATCTGATCAATAATTACCTTGTTACTCTAGAAAGAATTGAAAGAGGAATTTTAGGGTTAGAACTGGGTATGGTATAATGTGACTTAGCTCAGCCTATGATAAGATTGGTTTTGCATGTTAACTTGAACAATGTTGATAATTGATGATGAGTTCTAATTTTAATCATGATGATAATCGAGAACATGCCTTAAACTTATGTAACCTAAGTTAGCACTTAAAGTTTAACTGTTTTAATCCAATTGGTTCAAGGGTTGCATAATTTGTTTCTGAGGGAAAATCTTAGTTAAAATTTAAGAAAATTAGTGAATTAGCAGTAAAGGTTAGAATGACGTAAAAGCTTGAGTTTGGGGGAATCTATGGGATATATATATATACAAAAAAAAAAGAAAAAAATGATGAAAAGAAAAAAAAAGAATACAAAATCCAGAAAAAGAAAAAAAAGAATAAACACAGTGGCATGCTTGTCTAGTTTTGTGGCCTTTATTACTTGAGTAAGTAAGCCCGAGGGGATTGTCTTTACACCTAGCGCCCTAAGGTCTTAATGTCTTGGGAGTCGTTGGTCGAAAGTTCGTTAAGGTAGCACTGAAAAGCCTAAGGGAATAGGACATTGCACATCCATGAGAAAAAAATGAATAAAACACGAGAAAGAGCAAAAATGCCCTCGTGGTTGAATAAAAGTACAAATAAATCTTGTATTTGCCTTGAGACTTAGTAATTGCTTAGTTTTAACCGGAGTTGTCATGTTCACAAAAGGAATTGAATTGGAACTGAAATTTTCCTTTTAAGAAGTTTGTTATTTGATTATCTTGAATTGTGGTTTGTTAAAATGGTTAACAAGCACACACACACAACATGGGTGATGACAGGTTTGGATTGACTAATTGGTTAGAGTTATGGACTTTGACTTGATTGGATATATTGTTTGAGTATCATTGGTATCTTTGAGGCCTGTTGCTATATATCATACTGATTTATTCTTTCGGTTTCAGAGGGTATATTAGGAAGTAGATCATGCATATGCATTCATGTAGTTGAGTTAGTTTGTTTATTTTTAGTTCTTTTGTGTTTTTGCTTGAGGACAAGCAAATGTTTAAGTTTGGGGGTATTTGATGAGTGAGTTTTATACTCATAATTGAGTGTGGTTGAGCTTAATCTTTTGGTTGATTTTAAGTGTTTGTGTCTATACATGCATGTTTTATGTTGCTTTGTAGGAATTGGGACAAAAGTTACTTGGATCGACGTTTGGGGTGGCTAGATTCGCGTTTTCGGCTTGCCATTTATATAACAATCACTTCAGAGCCAATTTGAGTATTTCTCCAGACCTTATTTCGACAAAATTAAAGAATGAAAGTTGTAGATCTACGTCTCCTCTTTCCGGAACATCTTAAATCATCAAAATCGGAGTTTGGACGAAGAGGTTATGGCCATTTTCCCAAAGGACGTCGGAGAAGAAAATTTCCAAAAATTGGGCCAGCGTCGGGGCGCCCATTTTAGGCTTATTTGAAGCGTCGGGGCACTAGGGAGCAGTGTGCTAGCATCGTGCCCGGTGCTGGAGCGCTGGGGAAGAGGTTGGTTGGGCCTGGACACGTTTTTGGGTGAATTTTGACACCTTTTTTACTCCAAATTGGATTGGGTTTGTTGCTAAGCTAAAAATTAGACTTGTAACCTATAAATATATGATTTAAGGCATAAAATAAGGGAGGATTACATAGATTAGACTAGATAAAACACTCCATTAGATTGGAATATAAACCCTAGTTCTTAATTAGCCATTGGAGATTGAAGCAAATTGAAGAACACTGAAGATCAAGAGCAAGAGCAAAAGGGGAGCATCAAATTTGCTGACAATAGATTCTATTCTCTTCTCTTATCATACTTTTATCTTTTAATATCTATTCAATTGTGGATTCTTGGTTTTAATTAATTAATTATGAACTAACTCTTTTATTAAGATTTCAATTGAACCTTTTATGTCTATAAATTAGTTATTCAATTTATTCCAATTATTTGTGTCAAAGTGAGTTGTTTATCTTGCCTCGTGCTTATTGATTAATTATCTGATCAGTAATTACCTTGTTACTCTAGAAGGAATTAAAAGAGGAATTCTAGGGTTAGAACTGGGCATGGTATCATGTGACTTAGTTATTTGCACAGTGAATAAGTAGGTTTGTGAATAGAATGGAAATATATGTTCGCCGCATGTAACACATAAGGAATTGGGATTGAAAAGAGTTTAATTCAATTATTTTGCATAGGAATATAGCAAGATTAATCTGGGTTAAATAGAAGGTAATTGATCACTTGGAAAAGGACTTTTGGCATTTGAGAATTCCTGTTAACAATTCATTAGGCATAATAATTGAGATAATTGGATAATTGATTTATAGTTCATAATTGGGGATATTGAAGTCTTAATCTTTATTTATTTGAATTCATTTATAAAGTAATTCAGTTTAATTAGTTAATTTAGTTTTCTTAATTAGAAAAATCACGATTTGAGATTTTTTAAATAAAATTAGTTTGGTTAAGAATTAGTACTTGGTGTTTTTTATTAAATAATTCCTCGTGGGAACGATACTCTACTTTCACTTTATTACTTGTTGACCATGTATACTTGCACGTATTCATTGATTGTGAAATTGATCAACATTCGTCAAAATCAATTATTAAATAACATATAAAATACGACACACACATCTTAACTCCTTAATACAATTATATGATGTTTTATAATGTATTGGAAAACTTCTACAGTCTCGGACCATCACATTATTCCTCTGTTATCCCCACTCGACCCAGCTACACTCTTAATACTTAAAAGGAATTGTGAAGCAAAAGGGTGAGCTCAACTAGCCCAGTAAAGAATATTATAACTAAGATAATATAGAACAAATTATCCTTAGTCCTCAACAGGGAAAAATCTGATAGAATACAACAGACAACAAGTTTTAGATCAACAACTGCAGCAGAAACAACAATCCATTAGAAGAGTCAAGTAGAACATAATGTCTACTATCTCCTCCAAATTAAAAGTTCAACATTAATATTTCGTCCATGTAATACCCATAAACAGTTCTTTGTTGTACCCAAGACAAAGAGAACTTTCATCACCTGTCTTCACCTGAACCACCAAAGATTATAGTTAAATTCACAATTTATATTTATAATCGTGTAAAACAACAGTCCATCTTTGCGCTGCGAGCCAAAGACATACAACTATAAAACAAATAATCAATAGTCCATCTTTGTACTACGGGCCAAAGACACACAACTATAAAACCAATAATCAACAGTCCATCTTTACACGTAAGCCAAAGATATAAATCTATAAAACTAATAATCAACAGTCCATCTTTGCACGTAAGCCAAAGATATACAACTGTAAAACCAATAAACAACAGTCTATTTTTGCACGTAAGCCAAATATATACAACTGTAAAACTAATAATCAACAGTCCATCTTTGCACGTAAGCCAAAGATATACAATTGTAAAACCAATAATCAACAGTCCATCTTTGCACGTAAGCCAAAGATATACAACTATAAAACTAATAATCAATAGTCCATCTTTGCACGTAAGCCAAATATGACTTTTACCACATCATTTTTCTGTAACATTACAGGTTATGATTATACCAATACACAATTCTTAGTCATAATCATTCCAATCAACAGTCCATATATGCACTACGAAAAAATAACTTTCACCACAATATAAACATGAGAATGATGACAATGATATAAAGAATCAATCAAGTCAGATCAAGAATAAACATTAGAGATTTGTAATTCAATTTATCCAAAGTTCAAGAATATCCAAATTGTCAACATGATAATTTATTTGTGGAGTAAAATTCAAGAATGATATTCATGTATCAAAAATAATTTGAACAGAAAAAAGAAATCACTTTTGTCGTGAATAGTACCTAAATGAATAGTACCCCATCATGCAAAGTACCCTGAATAAATATTAACTTGAGTGAATAGTACTCGAGTGAATAGTAATAAATGGGTAGTACTCGAATGAAAAGAACCCCAAATGAATAGTATCCCGGCATGAAATGTTTCCTAAATGAATAGTATTCCAAATGAATAGTACCCCGAATGAATAGTACTCTAGTATGAATAGTACCTCATAAATGGAAAATATGAAAGAAGACGATATCTCATTACGAGTACAAAAAATGATATCTCATACAAGTATAAAAGAATATACAAAACTGCAACTGGATTTTCACCCGTAATGTAGTAATCCACGTAGACAAATCATTTCTACAATTTAATAAAGAATGAATACGTAGGGTCATTCACCATGCATGCGGTAATCCGCGTAGACGGGTTACTCCCGCAGATTAATAAAGAATAAATATGAAGGGTCATTCACCATGCATGCGGTAATCTGCGTAGACAGGTTACTGTCGTAGATTAATAAAGAATAAATATGAAGGGTCATTCACCATACATGCGGTAATCTATGTAAACAAGTTACTATCGCAGATTAATAAAGAATGAATACGAAGGGTTATTCACCATGCATGCGGTAATCCACGTAGATAGGTTACTCCCGCAGATTAATAAAGAATGAATACGAAGGGTCATTCACCATGCATGCGGTAGTTTGCGTAGACAGGTTACTCTCGCAGATTAATAAAGAATAGAATGACAACCTTTAAGACCCCAACTTTCATGAATAAAGATTAATTTTTCTCAAAATATATTTTTGAATATTATGGTGTGAATTTGTTATAATATTATAGTTGTGGGTAATATTTATACATTTTACAAAGTAAGAAAGTTGTTATAAAATATTCGATTGGTCTGGGAATATTCATTTTATCAGGGAACATTCGTACGACGACACAATCATTGGTGGACCCCACAACGGAATTACTATCGGAGTTAGAAAATGACAAAAATATCTTTTATAAAAATAAAGGCGAAAGTTTTACGATTAACTGTTGAAATACTCGGTGGAAAAAGTACAGTAATACGTGTGGTTTCATAGTAGCACACGGTATTGATTATTGATGCTTACGTGAGAAGTCACTCAGTTTTATTCATTTATTACCATAGTAATTGCTGCATAGTATCTCACGTTATTGATTCAATTATTGCACAATATTTTATATTATTAAATTAATATTTGAGACAACAAAGTTATTCATATTACTATTTGCATTACTAAAAATGTCTAAAAAGTTCTGTCGATGAAAGGGGTTTGGTCACCTAATTGCACGCCAATAGGGAGAAATCCTTATCGGAAAGCCCCCTTTTTCCAAGGAATGATCTGGTTGTTAATATTCCAAGTTATATTATTTAAGAATAATTATTATTTAAAAATATGTTTTGTGAAGCCAAATGACTTGAGATATATAGAGGGGATTTTTATAAAGTATTTGTTGTAAGTTTGGCGTATTATATGGACCCCCACTTACCCATTTTTCAAAATTATCGGAGAAAATTATCTCAGTTTTGTTTTATATATATATATATAAAGAGAAAGGGGGTGGGGATAGACGCCTTGGAAGGGAGGGAATATATATGAAATATGTGTGTATATGTGTGTGTGTCATGTGTGAGTGTGTGTGTGGTGGATGAAATGTCGTGGTAGGTGATGAAAGTGATGTGTGAATATATATATATATATATATATATATATATATAATATTTTATTGGTTGCATAGTACTGCATAGTGTTGTATAGTGCATCATAGTAAAATCAAAAAATTTCTTCAGAATTACGCCCGTGAATTCGTCTGTGAAATCCTTCAATTGTTCACCCGTGATTATTTCTAAATAGTATCCTTCCATTCTCCTATAAATATGATGCTTAGTTTAGAATTAAAAATCACACCAGAATCAGAGAATTATTCTTCTATAATATTGAGCATATATCTTTAGAGTTTAAGGAAGTTTTGAGCGTAGAAAATAATATAAGTTTTCTTCAAAAATATCCCCGCCCTACCAGTCAGAAATACTCTCCTTTTAAGGTAAGAGTTATTATTTATTTCATATTCGCTTATGATATTATTTTACGTATTCATAAGGAATTTTATTTTCGTTCAATATTCGTAAGGAATATTATTTTCGTTCAACAGTAATAAGGGGTATTATTTATTTCATATTCGCTTACGATATTATTTTTCGTATTCATAAGAAATTTTATTCAATATTTGTAAGGAATATTATTTTCGTTCAATATTTGTAAGGGATGTTATTTTTGTTCAATATTCGTAAGAAATAATATTTTCTTCCATACTCTATAGTATGTAAGTAATATCATTTCGTTTCAGATTTTAAATTATACACTCATTTTGTTAAAGTATTGCTTCTATACTCCTTGAAATTAATAGAATATCCTTGAAATTTGTGTTTCATCTAATGTCTTTTTATGGAAATATTATTCTGAACATTCTTGATAATTTTTAATATTTTCATGTCGAGGTACTATTTCCAAAGTACTATTCACGGGGTATTATTCACTCGGGTACTATTCACCTGGGGTACTATTAATGACAAAAATTAATTTCTTTTCTGTCAAAATCATTTTTTATACAATATTATTCTTGAATTTTACTCCATAAAGTAGTAACATGTTGACAATTTAGACATTATTGAATTCTGAATAAATTAAATTATAATTCTTTAAAATTTATTCTTTACTTTCAATTAATTAAATTCTTATATCATTTTCATCATCCTCATGCTTATATTGTGATGAAAGTTATTTTTGGCCCGTAGTGCATAGATGGACTGTTGATTGTTATGATTATGACCGTGGATTATTCGGTATAATCATGACCTGTAATGTTACAAATGATGTGGTAAAAGTCCTCATTGGCCCGTAGTGCATTGATGGACAGTTGTTGGCATGATCATGACCATTGGTGATAACACGAATATCCTTGGCCCGTAGTGCATGGATAATTCGTGGATCTGATACTAATGAATATCATTGGCCCTTAGTGCATGGATAATTCAGTGATTTGTATTATTTATTGAGTTGAGTCTCAGTGATAAAATTGATGATTAAATCATAGAAGATAGTAGATATCATGCTCTACTTGACTCTTCTAATGGATTGCTTATTCAGCTGTAGTTAAACTTGTTGTTTATTATTTAACACTGTTGAAGGCTAACGATAATTTATTCTGCATTATCTTAGTCAAAATATTTCTTGCTAGGCTAGTTGATCTCACCCTTTGCTTTCATTGTTCTCTTCAGGAAATGAGAACGTAGTCGGGACTAGTCGGGGAATGGAGTGACGGTTCGAGATGGTGGTTGTAGTAGTCCTCACTATTTTATAAAATAGTGTGATAATAATTGTAATGAGGACTCCATTTGAGTTTGGATATTGTCGAGAAGACAATATTCGTGTTAAAACTCTCAGGTATGTTTTGTCGTATTTTACACGACAGTTGTATAATTAAATTTGTATTTGAATTTTGTACCATGTATTTGGCGGCCTAAGATAGGTGATGTATACCTATTTTGGGGGCATCACAGTTGGTATCAAAGCTTAGGGATATAATCCCTGGCTAAGATGTGAGACTAGAACTAAGAGGGGAGAGACGGGTAAATCCTTCGTTAGTATGACATACCTAAGCTTAATTGTTATTTAATTGGTTGGTCAGAATATAAAGATAATGTAAGACCCCAACTTTTATGAATAAAGATTAATTTTTCTCAAAATATATTTTTGAATATTATGGTGTGGATTTGATATAATGTTATAGTTATGGGTAATATTTATAAATTTTACAAAGTAAGCAAGTTGTTATAAAATATTCGATTGTTCAGAGAATATTCGTTTTAACAGGGAATATTCATACGATGGCACAATCATTGGTGGGCCCCACAACAGATGTATTATCGGAGTTAAAAAATGATAAAAATATCTTTTTATAAAAAAAATGGTGAAAGTTTATCGTTAGACAGTTGAAATACCCAGTGGTAAAAGTACGGTAATACGCGTGGTTGCATAGTAGCACACAATATTGTACAGTATCTTTGATTATTGATGCTTACGTGAGAAGTCACTCAGTTTTATTTAATTATTGCCACAGTAATTGTTGCATAGTATCTCTCATATTATTAATTCAATTATTATCATAGTATCATCTTCACAATATTTTATATTATTAAATCAATAATTCAGACAACAAAATTATTTATATTATTATTTGCATTATTGACGATGTCTAGAAAGTTTTGTCGAGGAAAGGGGTTTGGTCACCTAATTGTGCGCCAATAGGGAGAAATCCTTATCGAAAAGCCCCCTCTTTCCTGAGAATGATCTGGTTGTCAATATTGTAAGTTATAATATTAATGATGAATAAGTTCGTGTTAATTAAAGATAAAAATAATATTGATGAGTGAAAGATGTTGTTTATTTAGTTTTCTTTAATTCTTCCGTGACCCAATTACCCTCAAAGGAGGTAATTCTGTGATTGGATGATTTTGTTATAATTGACCAAGTGGGCAATTAATCGGATAAATGAGTAATTAATTTCCATTAGTTCGCATGCAAATTATTGTTGGTTCACATGTATGGAACTATTGATTCACATGCATGTACTATTAAGGGAGGTGGTGTAAGATTGATAATACTTTAAGGACTAAATTAAAAATAGAGGTAAAGATGAGGGTACTATATTGTAATAATTTGAGCCCACTAGTACAAAGTAGTAAATAGACAACACTTAAACCACAACATTTTTATAAAAAACGTTGTGGTATTTTTTTTACAACGTTTTTTAACAAAACGTTATAGATATATATGAAAAAACATTATCTATTTAAAAGGGCATTTTTTTTTGTTTTAACTAGATAATTTTTTTTAAGAAAACATACAAAAACACGGAGCAAAAAATCGGGGTCAAGTGAAAACTTAAAATAAAAAAACATAATCTTTCGCTCCTCTCCTTATTTCTATCTCCCCCCTCTTTCTCTACTCCTTTCACTCTGACTCTCCGGTCACATTTACTTCCTCTAAACCCTAGCCACTCTGCTCTCTTTGCCTAGCATTTTTGCTATAGTTTGAGTGCTGAGATATCGTGAGTCCGAGAGTTCTAGTAGTTTCTCTTATTCACGGTTCGATCTTTGAAGGTGCGCGAGTTCTATGGCCTCGTCTCGCTCATTTCCGTGGTTTGACCGCTATTTCTTTGGTCAAGTTTCTTCACGCCATTGATGTTGCTGTGATTGGAGGTAAAGAGAGGTGGTTTGGGAGGAGAAGCCTCAGAAATCGGAGACTGATTTTTCTGGTAAGTACTCTTCTGGCTTTAAGTTCTTCATTTTCATGGTTTAATCGTACATTTGATGCTAAACTGACACAAATTTGTTCAAGTTGATTTGGGTAATTGCTACTCAAGTTTGATGAAGTAAATAGAATGTGCTCTACATCATTTCTCTTACTCATTTTACTGACTTTTCATGAATTTGATGCTAAATAAAGACAAATGTGTTATAAATTATTTTATTAAATTATCTAATCAATTTAATGAAGTAAACAGGTCATACTCTACATCATTTTTACCAATAATCTTGATATAATGTTTTTATATTAATTCATATGATGCATATCATTTTATATTCTCAGCTGCTAGCTTCATTTTTAATGTTCATTTTGTTGGGCTTACTGTGAAATAATGCTGGTTGAGAAATATTAATAATTTTGGCAAGGTTAAGTAACTTTCTAAGTTTGAGGAATCAAACAGATTATTCTCCTTGGCATTTTATCATTGCAAATACTATACATGTTTGTATAATGTCTCTTACAACATTGTGTTGTGTTTATTGTAAATTATTTTGATAATTTTCTCCATTTTGAGGAATTTTCAGAGGTTGAGATGATGAAAGAAAGATTTTCCAAACTTCTTCTTGGTGAAGATATGTCTGCGAGGCATTCTATTAGGTTTGTTATTTATTTTTTGTAATTTCCTATGATGGGTTTGTATGTTTAGCTCCAGGCGCGTAAGGTTTCAGGTGATCAATATTTTTGTACCTAATTATTCTTATGAATATTATGTTCCTTGAAAATTTTCGATCGAGTATATATTACCAATTTAGTATTATTAATTAGGTTTATTATACTTGTTAATTTTCATAATGTAGGATTTATGTGTTGACATGTACTTGAATAAAAATTTGCGCACACAAAGAGTGTAAGCTCTTGAACTAGAACTAAGGCCTCTGTCATGTTGAGAACAATTTATTTATTTGTTGTTTTACTTTTTAGCCACTTAATTGGCAGTTTTGCCCCTTGAAAATTGATGATTTCCTTTAGGAAAAGAAAGACTAAAAAGTTGAACATCAATCGACGGAGGACTCTTTGTGAAAAGGTACAATGATGGTGATCCTTTATCGGTGATGATCATCGTACATTGTTGATCATGTCTTCAATTACCATCCGAGATAAAGTCGTGAAGATGGGAACTGGAATCGACTATGTCATGGTATGTGAGCTACATACTACAATCTCATTAAACATTAGAATCCAAAACATATTGTTGTGGAGTATAATTATAAGAAATTGTTTTTTTACCATCTTATCTTTTCACATCATGGTCGCTTGATTGTATAACCCGCACAATTAACGATTTTGTCATAATTTACATTTATGATATATTAAGCCTCCTTGAAGCTTAACTCAATTATCAAACCATAACCAATGAATGGGGTCTTAGAAGAAAGATGATTAGAATGAGAAAAGTAAGAAAGAGAGACTGTGATGAGCAATAAGGAACCATTTGCATACTTAGGATTATGGGGCTCGATTTATGGAACCAGTACTATTTGATGTCATAATTATAACGGACGCATTTTCATATAGGGATTAGAATGTTTTAGACTGGTTCTTGTTCCTTGTCATAAATTCATGTGAGTAATGTTCATCTCTTTTACTTGCTATATAGTCATTTCGCACAGAAGGTTCTCAATTTGATGCACGTCAATTTGATGTAAAAATGACTGAGCTGTAAGTTATCCCGAGATTCTAACCCTATTTCTGTTTTTCTTTTCCTTATTTATTTTCTTCCAAACCTGTCTATCAAGGAAGGGGCTTCATGAGATAACTGCATTAAAACATATTCATTTTTTTGACTACTTGATGGGCCATCTGTACAACATCAGTCTTCTATCTATATGGCAATGTGATTAATTTGTTCATTTTATGATGGAACTTTCTTACACTTCGATAGTTCTATATTGAATTGCTTATTAGAGCTCCCTTGAGGTTATCTATATCTTGTGATTGCCATAAACATCAATTTTATGTTGCATGTCATCATTTGTTTATTGCAAATTCTTGTTGAGCCACTTTCCGGGAAGTGGTTTTATTTTATTTATTTATTTTATTTAAGGTTTTGAGAAGCCCTCTGCAATACAAAGAACGGGCATTGTTCCATTTCGAAAGGGACTTGATGTTATTCAACAGCCCAACTGCATCTGGTAAAACATCAACGTTTCTACTGGAGTTCTCAAGAAGAACTTGATTACAAATTGTTCAAAGAATACCGAATTGATTGTTTTTCACTTAAAAGTGAATTCATGTTTTCTAACGTTCAACTTATTCTTGTTAGATCTATATGATATATTCCAGTTGCTACCACCCAAAATTGAGTTGGGGTTTTCTCCCGAGGCTCTTGAAATCACAAGGAAATTCATGAATAAGCTTCTATGATCTATATGAAACTTTAGCCATTACCCGAGTGTTCTATTTGTTAACACCAAGCGCAAGGTTAAGCGGCTCACCGACAAAATCTGCAATCTGCTTTTGTTATAACCATACTGAGCCAATGTTTTCAAATCGAAGTCGAGGAGCTTGTCTTTGCATTCCTTGGGGAGGTACTTTTTAACCTTCTTCTTCCTTCAAATGGTTATGTTTCTCTCCGATAAAGCGATCTTGTTATCACTTTGGACATGTATGTATTACCGATTACATGCGGAATATGTACATATATTACCAATGACAAATATATGTACCTTTGATTTCGCTAGCTTACGTGGAGCAATTATTTTTTGTGATGAAAGGTCTTTAGTACCAAAAACTTTTCCTGAAACTTTCACAAACTGCTGGTTGTTAAGTTGGTAGCAAACATTACAATTAGCTCTGTAACTTGGTGCTTTGCATAAGTTTATTGGTTCATGTAACTTGTTAGCTCTGTAAAATTTATAGATGCTTTGATGATTGTTAAGATCTGTGGTGCCTCGGGATTCTGCAGTGGTGGTGAAATTGAGTAAGGTAGGTGCTATCATATTGGGGAAGGCTAGCTTGAGTGAATGGGCTAATTTTCGTTCACTTGCTGCACCTAATGGTTGGAGTGCCAGGGGAAATCAAGGAAAAGTAAAGTTTAACATTATACATTTGATATGTTTTTTGTTACATTTTGGAATAAGAAAAAGATTATTTTTTTTGGGTGATAATTAAGTCTTGGTATATAGCATATCAGAATCCATATGTACTATCAACAGATCCTTGTGGGTTAAGTAGTGCATCAGCCATATCTGTAGCAGCAAATATGGTGGCAGTATCTGTGACGCCCCCAAAGCAGGTATACATCACCCATTTTGAGTAGTCAATAACATGGTACAGAAACAACTACAACTTTATTAAAACAACATATAAACTGTGAGTTTAAATACAAATATTTTCATCTAGACAATATTCACACCCAAATAAGTCCTCATTACAATTATTGGTACATTATTTTACAAAAATGGTGAGGACTACTTAAACAACTTTCAAGAACCGTCATTCCACACCCCGACTAGAACTCGCTACATTCTCGCCTCCTGAGAAGAAAAATAGAACAAAAAGGAAAAGGGTGAACTCAACTAGCCCAGTAAAGAATATTATGAATAAGATATTATAGAACAAATTATCGTTAGTCTTCAACAGGGAAAATCTGATAAAATACAATAGACAACAAGTTTCAAATCAATATTTGCAGCGGAAACAATAATTCATAGAATACGTAGAGAATGAAATCTACTATTATCTATGAATTTAAAAGTCCATCATCAATATTTTATCCCTGTAACATCAATCAATATTCATCTTGAATCAAATATTCATCTTTGCACTACAGGCGAAAAATATTCATCAGTCGGTCATGTTCATCTCAACACCTGTACATCTTTGCACTACGGGCCAAAGATATTCATAAGAAAATCAACTATCTTTGCACTACAGGCCAAAGATATTCAGTAATACCATCATTTAGGACTGAGGATGATGAAAAATATTTTTAAAAAATGAATCTAGTGAAACAAAAGAACAAATATTAAGGATTCGTACTTTAAACAATCCGAGTTCAAAAATACTTCATTAATAATCATAGTGAAGTTAAATTCAAGAATGATCAAAACATGGATACAATCAAAGCTAGTATCCATAATCGATATTTTAAAAAAAAATGAAAATTTAATTTTTCTATGAATAGTGTCGTATTCGTGAATAGTGTCGTATACGTGAATAGTAACCCCGACACCAAAAGACAAGAATTTCACAAGAAAAATATTACCAATATTCCGGCATAATGATATTGAAAGAAATAATATCATTTTAAAAAAATAATATCCCTTACTAAAAAACAGTACTTACGATTGAAATATCGGATATAGTCTTTGAAGGTAACTTGCAGCACCGTATATAAGCAACACTCAAAGTATCAAAATACTCACAAGAATACGCTCGATAATATAGAGAGAAAACTTGAGTTTACGGTGTGATTTTCAATTCTAACCTAAGCACCTATTTATAGTAGAATGCTTAGAAACACTAAAGCGAGAAAATTTAATAAATTATTAATATATATTTATTAAATTCTTACCTATTACCTATAATCTCGATTCAAAACATCAGCCACCAAGAGTGACCCACCTCACCTAAATCAAAACAAACATTTTTCTTATTAAAAATATTTAAAACTTCAAAAATCAATTACTCTGGAATTTTGGAACTTCAATAATTCATATTAAATAGCCCTTTAATCAGAAAAATTTGAACCTTATGTCCTTTCCATAGAAAATTTCATTCTCTACAACTTTACAGAAGAAAGTTTTTCCAAATTCCAAATATAAATTGACCGAAATCCACAAACGGACGATTTTACAAGCTATAATCAAATTTCAGTCAAGAAATGGGTTCCACAAACATGAAAAACATGTTTTAAATATTTTTAGTAACAAAAATACTTTTCCTCCTCATATATTCATATATCCCACATTCATTGTAAAAATATCACCATTATTATATTATTAAAATATAATAATATATTTAAATTAATTATTTTATCAGAAAAAGATAAAATATTAATTTTTCAACAATTATCACATTAAAATTTTCTCCACCTATATCCACATAAAATGAATATTTTTCATTATCATATACATCAATAATTAATTATTCATAAATAATATTACAGAATCATAATACTGTCAACCAGGCTGTTCCAAGGATAGAGGGGGCTTTCCAATAAGGATTTCTCCTTACTGGCGCGCAATTAGGTGACCAAACCTCTCCTTAGACAGAACTTTCTAGACATTGCCAATAATGTTATCTAATAATATTATTAAAATAATATGAATTATTGTTCCGATAATGGAAAATACTGTGTAATTACAATTATTGAAACAACAATAATATAAAATATCAACAAAGCAATTATTGAATCAATAAAATAAAATATTGAACAATAATTACTGTAACAATTATTGAGTAGTGCCTTCTTACGTAAGAATCAATAATTGGTGCAATACCGTGTGCTACTGTGTTTTAACCACCGGGTATTCCAACAGTATTAATGGTAACAACTACGCCGTTATTTATAAACAACTTATATTTGTCATTTTCCTTCATCCAATCGCTTTCCGTTATGGGGCCCGCACAAGGCTGCGTCGTCGTAAGAATATTCCCCGACAGTAAGAATATTCCACGACCAAACGAATATTCCCCGACAACAATGAATATTTTATAACCACTTGCTTATTGAAATATTTGCGCATTTTACCCATAACTAACCACATTAATCAAATCAACCCTTACTATTTCAAAATAATAAATAGAGGAAGTTTAATTTCATTTATAATAAGTTGGGGTCTTACAACCTCCCCTCCTTATGAAATTTCGTCCTCAAAATTAACGTACGTACCTGGTGTTTCGAAAAGGTGAGGATACCTCGCTTTCATTTCTGTTTCCAACTCCCAGGTCATTTCCTCAATAGCATGGTTCATCCACAAAACTTTGACTTGTGGTATGACCATTGTACGTAAGACATGCTCCTTTCTATCCAAGATCTTGACAGGTACCTCCTCGTACGTTAAGTCTTCGGCTATCTCATTCGGTTCTAACTCAATAACATGGTTTGGGTCTTTCACATATTTATGAAGCAAATATATATGAAAAACATTATGAACACGAGACATACTTGGAGGTAACGCGAGTCTATAGGCTACATTTCCTACTCGGTCAATAATCTGAAATGGACCAATAAATCGTCGATTGAGCTTTCCTCTCTTCCTGAATCTTGTAACTCCCTTCCATGGGGCAACACGCAACAATACATGATCCCCAATACTAAATTCCATGTCCTTTCGATGAAGATCCGCATAACTCTTTTATCGATCTTGAGCCGTTTGTATACGTTGTCGAATCATTTGGATCTTTTCCGTAGTCATACGTACCAACTCGGGTCCCAACAATGTTGCTTCACCCACCTCATCCCAACATATTGGAGTGCGACACTTTCGTCCATACAATGCTTCGAATGGAGCCACACCTATACTTGCCTGATAACTGTTGTTGTAGGAGTATTCCACCAATGATAAATACTTATCCCAACTCCCTTTGAAATCCAGGACACAGAGTCTTAATAGATCTTCAAGAGTTTGAATAGTCCTCTTTGATTGTCCGTCTGTTTGAGGATGGTATGCCGAACTGAATCGTAAATCCGTGCCCATAGCTTTTTTCAAGCTAACCCAAAATCGTGAAGTGAATCTTGGGTCACGATCCAAAACTATGGATACTGTCATGCCATGCAATCTCACAATCTCATTTACATATATATGAGCAAGATGTTGAAGGGAATAAGTCTCCCGTATCGGCAAGAAATGAGCAGACTTGGTTAATCTATCAACAATAACCCAAATAGCATTTATACCTTGAGAAACCGTGGGAAGACCCATAACGAAATCCATGGTAATGTGTTCCCACTTCCATTTCAAAATCTTAAGTGGTTGCAACGGACCCTTAGGTACTTGATGCTCCACCTTTACACATTGACAAGTTAAACACCTCAAGATAAACTTTGCGATCTCTCTCTTCATATTGTTCCACCAAAATGTATGTCAAAAATCACGATACATTTTGGTACTTCCAGGATGGATTGCAAATGGTGTATTGTGTGCTTCCATCATTATCTTGTACTTCAAATTAGAGTCATTAGGAACACAAAGTCTAGAGTGTACTCAAAGTATTCCTTCTTCATCGATTCTTGCTTCTAGAATAGCACCTTCTTGTACTTTCTTCTTCATATGCATTAGCTCCGGGTCTGTGGCTTGAGCAACTTTAACTTTATCTATTAAAGTTGGTTCTATGCGTATACTTGAAATCATCGCACTCATTCCTGCATAAGATCTTCTACTCAACGCGTCAGCTACCACGTTTGCTTTTCCTGGATGTTATTGAATGGAGTGGTCATAATCTTTTAACAGCTCGAGCCAACGTCATTGCCGCCTATTGAGTTTCGTTTGGGTGAAGAAATATTTAAGGCTTTTATGGTCTGAATATATCTCCACTTTCTCCCCATATAGATAGTGCCTCCAGATCTTTAGCGCAAAAACGATTGCTGCCAACTATAGATCATGAGTAGGATAATTCCTCTCATATTCTTTAAGTTGTCGCGAGGCATAGGCTATGACTTTCCCATGTTGCATGAGAACACATCCTAACCCTTTGCCTGAAGCATCATTGTAGATAAAAAATCCATCCGAACCAGATGGTATTGTCAGAACAGGTGCCGAAATGAGTCTCATCTTAAGCTCTTGGAAACTTTTCTAGCATTCCTCGCTCCATACAAATTTTGTATCTTTCCGAGTCAGTTGAGTTAATGGGGTAGTGATTCGAGAAAATCCTTCCATGAATCTCCGATAATAACCAGCTAGGCCCAGAAAGCTATGTACTTCGGTCACCGTCTTCAGTTGCACCCAAATTTGTATTGCTTCAATCTTCTCCGGGTCAATGGATACTTCATGTTTTGACACCACGTGCCCAAGGAATGCTACTTCCTCAAGCCAGAACTCGCATTTCTTCAACTTGGCATATAGCTTGTTTTCACGAAGCCTTTGGAGTACCAGCTTCAAATGGTGCTCATGATCTTCACAGCTTTTGGAATATTTGAGAATGTCATCAATAAAGACAACAATGAACTGATCCAAATAGTCCTTGAATACTCGGTTCATCATATCCATGAAAGCCGCGGGAGCATTAGTCAATCCAAAAGACATGACTAAAAATTCATAATGCTCGTATCGAATTCTGAAGGCAGTCTTTGGAATATCCTCAGTTCTAATCTTCAGCTGATGATATCCAGAACGAAGATCGATCTTTGAAAAGAATTGTGCTCCTTGCAACTGGTCAAACAGGTCATCAATACGAGGTAACGGATACCTATTCTTGATGGTGACATGGTTCAATTCTTGATAGTCAATACAAAGTCGCATACTCCCGTCTTTCTTCTTTACAAATAAAATAGGAGCACCCCAAGGAGATGTACTAGGACGAATAAAACCCGATGTCCACAACTCCTGTAGTTGGACCTTTAACTCCTGAAGTTCAATAGGAGCCATTCGATATGGGATTTTAGAAATGGGCTTTGTACCAGGTTCAAGATCAATAAAGAATTCAACTTCACGTTCTAGGGGTAGACCGGGAAGTTCTTCAGAAAACACATCAGGAAATTTACTAACAACAGGAATATTATTCAAATCTGACGTGTCTTTATTCAAATCCATAACATGGGCTAAGAAAGCTTGACATCGGTTTTTCAATAAACGATTAGCTTTATGACTAGATATGACAGTGATTGATTTTAATGGTTTAGTTGCTTGAATTCGTACCACGGGTTGGTTAGGAATATGAAAACTAACAACATTACGAAAACAATCAATTTTGGCATGATGAGTAGTTAACCAATCAATCCCTAAAATTACATCAAAAACAAGTATCTTTAAAGAGATAAGGTCAACACGTAATGTGATGGTGCCAACTAGGATCAAACAAGATTTATAAATAGTGGATGTGATGAAAGTTTCACCTAATGGAGTCTCCACAGATAACTCAAAGTCTAATTTCTCCAGAGTTAAGTTTAAACGTTGAGCACAAGCAGGATAGAAAAATGAATGGGTAGCACCAGTATCAAGTAAGGTATAAACTTCGCAAGAATTTATGATTAGATTACCCGTGATCACCACGTTTGGGTTCCTCGCATTTTGACCAGTCACGACAAACACTCTTTCAGGAACCGTTGACTTTGACTTTTCTGGGACAGCCTTTTGAGTCACCATCCTCTTTGGACTTGGTTTCGCCATCGCATAATCTCGGCGATATGTCCTTCCTTTCCACAATTATAACATACCTTGAACTGTTGTGGGCAGTTTGGACTGATATGTCCCTCTTTCCCGCATTTATAGCATAAGACCGGTGGTCGTTCTCCTCCCTTAGAACCAGTTGCTACTGGCGCTGACGTCTTCACATGGTCGTTGTTGAATCTCCTCTTTTTAAAATCTCCTCCCGACTCGCTTCTTTTATTCTCATGGCCATGATTACCACCAGAGTGGTTGCCGCTTTTGTCCGTATTTTTCTTTCTCCGCTGGTTATCGTTGTTCTGATGATTGCTGTCACCGGTATGATCCTGGTTGTGGTCCCTCGGTTGAACATACTCATTATCTCACTTTAATAATTGAGCCCTATTGACAACATCTGAGTAGAGAGAAAATTTATGAGAAATGAGATATTGACATATGTCGGGTTTCAAACCTCTCAGAAACATCCGCGTCATACGTTCCTCATTCTCTACCAAATGAGGTGCAAACCTGGATAACTATGCAAACTTCGCCTCGTACTGGAACACCGTCATGTTATTTTGTTCCAATCTAATAAAATCTACTTCCTTCATATGACGAATACTTTCAGGAAAGTACTTGTCATTGAAAAGTTTCTGAAACCTCTCCCAAGACATGCTAAGTGCGGCTGGATGGGTACGTTTCACAGATTCCCACCAGTAATCTGCCTCATTATGGAACATAAAGGTGGCGAATGGAACCTTCTGTTCCTCAGTGCATCCCAAGACATCGAATATCTTGGTAATTTGCTTGACCAACGTCTCGCCTTAATCGGATTCGGCTTTCCCGAGTGCACGGTGGTCCCAACTCTTTGAAGCTGCCATTTGTGACAAACCATACGTTGTTATCATTTCCACACAGATATTTTGTGCACGAGTCTCCTCGTGCGATTTTGCATGAACTACAAAAAGCTTCTAAACATTCCATCGTCGTTCATCATCTGCTCAGTGGTGTTGTTCACGGGAGGAACATTGCCAGCCTGTTGCACGTTCTCCTTGTTGGTGGGTAAAGGTGTCTCCATGGTGTCATTTGCTCCACTGTTAACATTCTCAGTCGACATTCTCAAATACTGCCATAAAACAAGGGTTAATTAAAGAAATCAACATATTACATAATATCCCTATATACTGACCAACCAACAAATAAGCTTAGGTAAGACAAACTAGCGAAGATTTTACTCATCTCTCCCCTCCTAGTTATATTCCCCGATCTCCGCCAGAGATCATATCCCTATGCTCTGATACCAACTGTGACGCCCCCAAAATAGGTATACATCACCCATTTTGAGTCGTCAATAACATGGTACAGAAACAACTACAACTTTATTAATACAACATATAAATTGTGAGTTTAAATACAAATATTGCCATCTAGACAATATTCACACCCAAATAAGTCTTCATTACAATTATTGGTACATTATTTTACAAAAATGGTGAGGACTACTAAAACAACTTTCTAAAACCATCATTCCACACCCCGACTAGAACTCGCTACATTCTCGCCTCCTGAGAAGAAAAATGGAACAAAAAGAAAAAGGGTGAGCTCAACTAGCCCAGTAAATAATATTATGACTAAAATAATATAGAATAAATTATCGTTAATCTTCAACAGGGAAACATCTGATAAAATAAAATAGACAACAAGTTTCAGATCAATATTTGCAGCGGAAATAATAATTCATAGAAGAGTTACGTAGAGAATGAAATCTACTATTATCTATGAATTTAAAAGTTCATCATCAATATTTTATCCCTGTAACATCAATCAATATTCATCTTGAATCAAATATTCATCTTTCTTTACTATCTGGCCAAAGATATTCATCGATCGGTCATATTCATCTCACACCTGTACATCTTTGCACTACATGCCAAAGATATTCATAAGAAAATCAACCATCTTTGCACTACATGCCAAAGAAATTCAGTAATGCCATCATTTAGGACTGAGGATGATGAAAAATACTTTTAAAAAAACGAATCCAATGAAACAAAAGAACAAATATTAAGGATTCGTAATTTAAACAGTCCGAGTTCAAAAATACTTCATTAATAATCATAGTGAAGTAAAATTCAAGAATGATCAAAACATGGATACAATTAAAGCTAGTATCCATAATCGATATTTTAGAAAAAAAAATGAAAACTTTAATTTTTCTGTGAATAATGTCGTATTCGTGAATAGTGCTGTATACCTGAATAGTGTCGTATACGTGAATAGTAACCCCAACACTAAAAGACAAGAATTTCACAAGAAAAATAATACCAATATTCCGGCATAATAATATTGAAAGAAATAATATCATTTTAAAAAAAATAATATCCCTTACTTCGAAAAGACAGTACTTCTGACTGAAATACTGGATATAGTGCTGAAGGAAACTTGCACCATATAGCAACACTCAAAGTATCAAAATACTCACAAGAATACGCTCGATAATATAGAGAGAGAAAACTTCAGTTTCTGGTGTGATTTTCAATTCTAACCTAAGCACTCTATTTATAGGAGAATGCTTATAAAACCAAAGCAGAAAGTTTAATAAAATATTAATATATATTTATTAAATTCTTACGCACACATAATCTGATTCAAAACATCAGCCACCAAGAGTGACCCACCTCACCTAAATCAAAACAAACATTTTTTTTATTAAAAATATTTAAAACTTCAAAAATCAATTATTCTAGAATTTTGAAACTTCAATAATTCATAATAAATGACCCTTTTATCAGAAAAATTCGAACCTTATGTTCTTTCCATAGAAAATTTCATTCTCTACAACTTTACAGAAGAAAGTTTTTCCAAATTCCAAATAGAAATTGACCGAAATCCACAAACGAACGATTTTACAAGCTATAATCAAATTTCAGTCAAGAAATGGGGTCCACAAACATGAAAAACATTTTTTTAAATATTTTTAGTAACAAAAATACTTTTCCTCCTCATATATTCATATATCCCATATTCATTGTAAAAATATCACCATTATTATATTATTAAAATATAATAATATATTTAAATGAATTATTTTATCAGAAAAAGATAAAATATTAATTTTTCAACAATTGTCACATTAAAATTTTCTCCACCTATATCCACATAAAATGAATATTTTTCATTATCATATAAATCAATAATTAATTATTTGCAAATAATAATACAAAATCACAATATTGTCAACGGTATTGTTCCCGGATGTAGAGGGGCTTTCGATAAAATTTCTCCTTCTTGGTGGCGCAATTAGGTGACCAAACCTCTCCTTGAGCAGAACTTTCTAGACATTGCCAATAATGTTATCTAATAATATTATTCAAATAATATGAATTATTGATCCGATAATGGAAAATACTGTGTAATGACAATTATTGAAACAACAATAATATAAAATATCAACATAGCAATTATTGAATCAATAAAATTAAATATTGAACAGTAATTAATGTAACAATTATTGAGTAGTGCCTTCTTACGTAAGAATCAATAATTGGTGCAATACCGTGTGCTACTGTGTTTTAACCACCGGGTATTCCAACAGTATTAACGGTAACAACTACACCGTTATTTATAAACAACTTATATTTGTCGTTTTCCTTTATCCAATCGCTTTCCGTTATGGGGCCCACACAAGACTGCGCCGTCGTACGAATATTCCCCGACAGTAAGAATATTCCACGACCAAACGAATATTCCCCGACAACAATGAATATTTTATAACCACTTGCTTATTGAAATATTTGCGCATTTTACCAATAACTAACCACATTAATCAAATCAACCCTTACTATTTCAAAATAATAAATAGAGGAAGTTTAATTTCATTTATAATAAGTTGGGGTCTTACAGTATCACTAGGGACTGAGACTGGTGGTTCCATCATTTGTCCAGCCAGCTCTAATGTTGTTGTGGGCATCAAATGCAATTTGTTGGCTTCGACTAAATGAAATCATGCGATCATCTCATTCTCTCCTAGAAAGGACATAGTAGTTATACAATCTTTGTGGCGCCCCAAAATTAGGTATACATCACCCATCTTGGGTAGTCGGATACATGGTACGAATTTAAATACAACTTACTAATATAAGCATGGGTGTACAATACGACATAAGCTGTGAGTTTGAATACAAATATTGTCTACTAGATATTATACAAACTCAAAAGGAGTCCTCATTACAATTATTATCACACTATTTCACGAGAATAGTGAGGACTACTAATGCTATCCTCTACGGACCATTACTCCGTTCCCAGACTTCGTCCGGCTATATTCTCATTTCACGAAGAGAAAGCGGTGAAAGAAAGGGTGAGCTCAACTAGCTTCGAAGAAATATTATGACTAAGATAATGCGAGAATAAATTATCATTAGCCAACAACAACGATGTTAAAGCGATAAAATATAATGAACATCAAGTTTAACTACGTAGAACCAAACAATCCATTAAAAAGTCAAGTAGAAAATAAAATCTACTATCTTTTATGATTTAAAGGTTTTTCATCATTTGTTATAAATTTGAGACTCGACTTTAATAAATATTCCACATCATCGAATCACTTACACTTTTCTGACGAGGATATTCTTTAGTATCACGACCACAATTATTCATGCACTACGGCCGAGAATAGTTGTGTATTCATTAATGGTCATGATCATGCCAACAATTTGTCCATCGATGCTTTCTACGACCCCTTTGAGGATTTTTATCACATCATTTGTAACATTACGGTCATGATTATACACAGAATAGTCTCACGGTCGTAATCATACCAAGTCCATCTATGCACTCTGAGAGCCACATATGACTTTCAACATAATATAAACATGAGGATGATGACAATGATATAAGAATTCAATAAAACAAGTTCAAGAATTATTTTATCCAGGAATTATTAACGTCAAATTGTCGACATAATCTTGTTTTGTAGAGTAAAATTCAAGAATGATCGGAAGAATATTTCCATGAAAAGATCTTTGGATGAAGCGCAAATATCGAGGATATTCTACTAATTTCATGGAGTATAGAAGTCAAAGTTTTAACTTATTTGGGTATAATAAAGAATGGAATAACAAAAGAAATCACCGTGCATGCGATAAACCGCCGCAGCGAGTTATTCAGAGAATAATAAATAACGCGAGAACCGGTCCGCGTAAAGCGCATGAGACAGGATGTTCAACAGAATAATAATAAAAAGGCGGAACCGGTAGGGTAAAAAACACATGATAGGATGTTCCAGCGAGAATAATAATAAAAGCGGAACCGGTTAGGTGTAAAACACACGACAGGATGTTCCAGCAGAATAATAATAAAAAAGGCGGAACCGGTCCGATGTAAAAACCTGCAGCGAGGATGTTCCAACAAAATAATAATAAAAGGCGGAACCGGTCCGGTGTAAAACACATGACAAGATGTTCAATAGAATAATAGAAGAATATCACCAAGTATAGGGTAAAGCAGCGTATATCTGAGTTATTCAATAGAATAATAAGCAATGGAATAACAACAGTTCTCTTCATGAATAAGAAAGAATAACACCCCTTATGAGTACAACAAATAATATTCCCTACCTTAGAAAAGCTGAATATTGGAAAAGTGAAGTAGCAAAATACTTTTCTTCTTTCTCTCTATAGTTTCTCTCTCTAGAGTTTTAGTGAATTCGTAAGAAATAATGAAGGAATGAGCTTTCTATTTATAGAAAAAGCGAGGGTGGCTCTTGAGTGTCTTAATGAAAGGTCAAAATGACTCTTGGTAATATTGAAGAGACAACTACTATTTCTTGAAGGGGTAATTAACCTTTGGAACAGAAGAAGGCGAGTTAACTCTTGGTAATATTGAAGGGACAACTACTATTTGCAAAAGGGTAATTACTATGAAGGTAATTACTATTGACGAAGGTAATTACTATTTAATTATTGGCGAAGGTAATTACTAGGTAATTACTATTCACAAAGGTAGGTATTATTTACAAAGGTAATTACTATTAACAAAGGTAATTACTATACTGAAGAAGACTCTTAGATGATGACATATATGGGGCCCCCATAAAATAATCAAACTTACCACAAGCGTCTCATATGAGACTCTTTATATACATCGAGGATTGAATAAATATTACCACAAATCATTTTATTTTTAATCAACACATTTTAATCTTTCAAAAATTATTAATCATTTATAACTTGTCGTCTCGATTAATAATATAACATATTATCTGAGATGATCTTGTGACAATAATTGAATCGATAATATAAGAGATATGATCACCAATTCTTTGTAGTGATAATTGAGTATAGCTAAGTGACTTCTCACGTAAGCATCGATAATCAATCTAGTGTGCTACTCTTATGCTGACCACAGCGTATTCTTGTACTTTTACCATAGGATAGTTCAACATTTTTAACGGTAACACCTCCGTAGTTATTTTTATAGAAAGATAATTTTGTCGTTTTTCTAACTACGACAATACTTAGTTAATGGGGTCCACTGATGATTGAGCCGTAAATACGAATATTCCCAAACAAAAAGAATATTCCCAGACCAAGCGAATATTTTATAACAACTTGCTTACTTTGCAAAATTTATAAATATTACCCATAACTATAACATTATATCAAATTTATTCCATAATATTCAAAAATAATATTTATAGAAAATTCATCTTTATTTATAAAAGTTGGGGTCTTACAACCTCCCTTCTTATAAAATTTTGCCCTCGAAATTAGAATGCATACACGGTATGTCGAAGAGGTAAGGATACCTTGATTTCATTTGATTCTAACTCCCAAGTCATTTCCTCAACATCGTGGTTCCTCCACAAAACTTTGACTTGAGGTATAACCTTGGGCGTAGAATATGTTCCTTCTTATCAAAATTTGAGCAGGAACCTCTTCATACGTCAAATCTTCCGCTATTTAAATCCGGTTCTAACTTCGATAATATGGTTCGGGTCTTTCACATATTTACGTAACATGGATATGTGAAAAGCGTTATGAACACGAGACATATTTGCGGTAAAAGCGAGTCTATAGGCCACAGTTCCTACTCGATCGAGGATTAAAATGGAATAGATGAATCGAGGATTAAGTTTTCCTCTCTTTCCAAATCTTGTAACTCCTTTCCATGGAGCGACTCTTAACAACACATGATCTCTATATCGAATTCCACGTCCTTTCGATGAAGATCGGCATAACTCTTTTATCGATTTTGTGAGGTTTTTATCGTTGTCGGATCGTTTGAATCTTTTCGTAGTCATACGTACCAACTCGGTCCCAACAACGTTGCTTCACCCACCTCATCCCGGCATCTTTGGAAGCGACACTTTCTTCCATCAACGCTTGAATGGAGCCATACGATACTTGCTTGATAAGCTGTTGTTGTAGGAAAACTCCACCGATGGTAAGAACTTGTCCCAACTCCCTTGAAATCAAGGACACGAGTCTTAATAGATCTTGAGAGTTTGAATAGTCCTCTCCATTGTCCATCAAATGCGAGGATGATATCTTAGAAACTAAATCGTGAAATCTGTGCCCATAGCTTTTTTGCAAACTAACCCAAAATCGTGAAGTGAATCTTGGGTCTCGATCGGAAACTATGGATCTTAGGCATACCATGCGATCTTATAATCTCGTTTATGTACATCTGAGCAAGGCGTTCAAGTGTATAAGTTTCTCGTATCGGTAAGAAATGGCGGACTTGGTCGATCTATCAACAATGACCCAAATCGCATCGATGCCTTGAGAAACCTTAGGAAGGCCGTGTATGAAATCCATGGTAATGTGCTCCCACTTCCATTACGGAATTTCAAGTGGTTTGATGGACCTTTTGGTACTTGATGCTCGCTTTAACTTCGTTGACAAGTTAGACACCTTGAGATAAGCGGCGCTATCTCTCTCTTCATATTGCTCCACCAAAATGTATGGCGAATATCATGATACATTTTGGTACTCCCGAGATGGATTGCAAATGGTGTGTTGTGCGCCTCCATCATGATATTATACTTTAAATCGGGGTCGTTAGGAACACAAAGTGCGGAGTTGACTCAAAGTATTCCTTCTTCATCGATTCTTGCTTCGGCGATAGCACCTTCTTGCACTTTCTTCCTCATCACGCATCGGCTCCAGTGCGTAGCTTGAAAGCGACTTTAACTTTATCGATTAAAGTCGGTTCTACTTTCGTATACTCGCTATCATCACATGCGTCCACAGAGTCTTTAACTCTATCTCCATCCTTTGCAAGTCACACAAAATGGGCCTTTGCGTTGACAATAACGCGCTTTTCGTGCTTGCATATGATCTTCTACTCGATCGTCGGCTATCACGTTCGCTTTTTCGGGATGGTATTGGATGGTATGATCATAATCTTTCAGCAGTTCAAGCCAACGTCGTTGTCGCATGTTGAGTTCCTTTTGAGTGAAGAAATATTTGAGGCTTTTATGATCAAGTAAAGATCTCCACTTTCTCCCCATACAAGTAATGCCTCCAAATTTTAAGTCCAAAAGAACATGGTTTTGATGACTCTAGATCATGAGTAGGATAATTCCTCTCATATTCTTTGAGTTGTCATGAGGCATAGGCTATAACTTTTCCATGTTGCATGAGAACACATCCCAACCCTTTGCAGAAGCATCCTTTGTAGATGACAAATCCCTCTCCGAGCGGATGGTATTGTCGAGCAGTCTTTGAAATAAGTCTCCTCTTGAGTTCTTGAAAACTCTTCTCACATTCTTCGCTCCAATAGAACTTTGTATCTTTTCGAGTTAAATTTGAGTCGATGGAGTAGCGATTCGAGAAAATCCTTCCACGAATCTCAGATAATAACCGACTAAGCCAAGAAAGCTACGTACTTGATCATTGATTTAGGTTGTTCCCGACTTTGAATAGCTTGATCTTTCTTTGGTCGATAGATATTCCATGACTTGATACCACGTGCCCAAGGAATGCTACTTCTTCAAGCGAACTCGCATTTCTTTAACTTGGCATAAAGCTTATATTCACGAAGCTTTTGGAGTGTCGACCTCAAGTGTTGCTCATGATCTTCACGGCTTTTGGAATAAATAAGGATGTCATCAATAAAAGCGACCACAAAGTGATCTAAATATTCCTTGAATACTCGGTTCATCATATCCATGAAGGCGGCGGGAGCATTAGTCGATCAAAGGACATGACTAGGAATTCATAATGCCGTCTTAGAGTTTAAAGCCGTCTTTGGAATGTCGGTGGTTCTAATCTTCAATTGGTGATATCCGGAGCGAAGATCGATCTTTGAAAAGAATTTGGCTCCTTACTGTTGGTCAAACAGGTCATCAATACGTGGCAATGGATACCTATTTTTGATGGTGACATGATTGACTCCCGATAATCAATACAAAGTCGCATACTCCCATCTTTCTTCTTCACGAATAGAGCAGAAGCACCCCGAGGAGAAGTACTAGGGCGAATAAAGCCGATGTCTAACAATTCCTGCGGTTGGGTCTTTAACTCACGAAGTTCAATAGGAGCCATTCGATATGGGGCTTTGGAAATAGGTTTTGTCTAGGGTTCAAGTCGATACAAAATTCAATTTCACGCTCTGGGGTAGGCAGGGAAGTTCTTCGGAGAATCGTCGGAAATTTATTAACAATAGAAATATCGTTCAAAAGCGGCGTATTTTGTTTAAATCTGTGACATGAGCTAAGAAAGCTTGACATCCGTTTTTCAATAAGCGAATAGCTTTATGGCTTGAGATGAGTAGTGATTGATTTTAATGGTTTGGTCGTTTGAATTAGCATAATAGGTTGATTAGGAATATGAAAGCTAATGACCTTACGAAAACAATCAATTTTTGCATGATAAGTAGTTAACCGATCAATCCCTAGAATCACGTCAAATGCAAGTATTTTTAATGAAATAAGATCGACGGGTAATGTGAGGGTGCGATTTGAACCAAACAAGACTTATAAGCGAGTGGATGTAATGAAGGTTTCTCCCAAGCGGAGTTTCCACGAGATAAGTCGAAGTCTAATTTCTCAGGAGTCAAATTTAATCGATGGCGCAAGTAGGAGAAATAAAGAATGGGTAGAAGCCGGTATCAAATAAAGTATAGACTTCATTAGAGTTTATGATAAGCTTACGTGATGACCTCATTCGGGTTCCTTGCTCTCTGGGAGGTCACAACAAACGCTCTCCCTTGCACTTCTAGGGTTTGACTTTTTTGGAGCGGCCTTTGGTGCCTCCATCCTAGTTGAATTTGTCTTGATAAATGACAAAATCGAGCTAAGTGACCTTCTCTTCCACAATTATAACATGCTTTTGGATGGCATGGCGCGCGATTGGATGATGTGTCCCTCTCCTCGCATTTGAAGCATATGATAGGTGGTCTTTCTCCTTCCTTAACAACGGGTCTTTGGTCTTGACGTCTTTCCATCATTGTTGAATCTCCTTTTCTTGAAATGTCCATTCTTATTGTTTTGTACGATTACCAGAAGTGGTTACCATATCGGCACATTGATTCCCTCCTCGCTTGTTGTCACCGCCGATGACTACTCTCATTTGGTATTATAATTTTCTTAAATTTGCTCTCTTTTAGTTGCGTTGACTCGTTATCGCGCTCCACTTACTTGAGCCCTATTTACAACATCCGAATACAAACCACGGTTTATGAGAAATAAGATGTTGGCGTATCTCGACTTCAAACCTCTTAAAAACATTCGCGCCATTCTCTCTTCATTATCCACGAGTGGGGATATGAATCGTGATAACTCATAAATTTTGCCTCGTATTGCGACACGGTCGTATTGTTTTGTTCCAACTTGATAAACTCCACCTCCTTCTTATGGCGAATACTTTCGGGAAAGTATTTGTCGTTGAACGACTCTGGAACTTCTCCCAAGATATCTTGATGACAATGAGTTGAGTCGTTTTACCGATTCCCATGTAATGTTGCCTCTCCGCGCGCAACATAAAAGCGTGAAAAGGAACCTTTTGCTCCTCGGAGCATCCCAAGACATCAAATATCTTGGTAATCTGCTTTATCCATGCTTCGCGCGGAAGTGGTTTTGGCTCTCCCTTAAACTCGGTGGTCGGCTCCTTGAATTGTTTAGCGGTGACCGCTTGAGAGTTTTCCGTGTTTCCACCTACGTTTTGGGCGAGAAGTCGCTCTACTTTCTTTGTTGCATAAATTGCATAAAGCCTCACGAACATTTGATCATTCATCATTTTGGTCGGTGTTGTTGTTTTGCATGAGGATTGTCGCCTTCGATGCACATTATCACGATTATTGATATGTGGTGAATCAGCGATAAATTTGTGCTCCATTGCTATTCTCAACATTCTCGGATGTCATTTTGAGATCTTGCCACAAAACAAAAGGTTAATTGACATGTAACAAATTATCTCTATATTACGTGAGCCAATAAAATAGCACATAAACTTAGGTAGGTCATACTAGCGAAGGTATTCCCGTCTCTCCCCTCCTAGTACTATTCTCACATCTTAGCGAGGATCATATCCTAAGCTACGATACCAAGTGTGGCGCCCCAAAATTAGGTATACATCACCCATCTTGGGTAGTCGGATACATAGTGCGAAATTTAAATCTGACTTACTAATATAAGCGTCGTATGCAATCTCGACATAAAGCGTGAGTTTGAATACAAATATTGTCTACTAGATATTATACAAACTCAAAAGGAGTCCTCATTATAATTATTATCACACTATTTCACAGAATAGTGAGGACTACTAATCTTATCCTGCGGACCATTACTCAGTTCCCAGGCTGCGTCCCGGCTATATTCTCATTTCACAGAAGAGAAACGGTGAAAGAAAGGGTGAGCTCAACTAGCTCGAAGAAATATTATGACTAAGATAATGCGAGAATAAATTATCATTAGCCTGTGATGTTAAAGCGATAAAATATAATGAACATCAAGTTTAACTACAGTGAGAACAATGATCCATTAAAAGAGTCAAGTAGAAAATAAAATCTACTATCTTTTATGATTTAAAAGGTTTTCATCTTGTTATATTTGAGACTCGACTTTAATAAATATTCACATCATCGAATCACCTTACACTACTACGGCCGAGGATATTCTTTAGTATCACGACCACAATTATTCATGCACTACGGGCGAGAATAGTTGTATATTCATTAATGGTCATGATCATACCAACAAGCGTCATCCATCGATGCACTCGACCCTTTGAGGATTTTATCACATCATTTTATAACATTACGGATCGTGATTACCGAATAGTCTACGGTCATAATCATACCAAGTCCATCTATGCACTACGAGGGCCACAAATGACTTTCAACATAATATAAACATGAGGATGATGACAATGATATAAGAATTGATAAAACAAGTTCAAGAATTATTTTATCCGGGAATTATTAACGTCAAATTGTCAACATGATCTTTGTTTTGTAGAGTAAAATTCAAGAATGATCGGAAGAATATTTCCATGAAAAGATATTGGATGAAGCGCAAATATCGAGGATATTCTACTAATTTCATGGAGTATAGAAGTCAAAGTTTTAACTTATTTGGGTATAATAAAGAATGGAATAACAAAAAGAAATCACCGTGCATGCGATAGGCCTTACATGCGAGTTATTCAATGAGAATAATAAATAACGGAACCGGTCCGAAGATAAAAGCGCCATGCAGACGAGGATGTTCCAACAAAATAATAATAATAAAGAGCGGAACCGGTCGGTGTAAAACACATAAACAGGATGTTCAGCAGAATAATAATAAAAAGCGGAACCGGTCGGTGTAAAACACACTGAGCGAGGATGTTCCAGCAGAATAATAATAAAAAAAAGCGGAACCGGTCAGGGTGTAAAACACTGAGACGAGGATGTTCAAACAGAATAATAGAAGAATGTCACCAAGTATAGGGTAAATGGCATTATATCTGAGTTATTCAATAGAATAATAAGCAATGGAATAACAACAGTTCTCTTCATGAATAAGAAAGAATAACACCCTTTACGAGTATAACAAATAATATTCCCTACCTTAGAAGAAGCTGAATATTGGAAAAGTGAAGTAGCGAGAATACTTTTCTTCTTTCTCTCTATAGTTTCTCTCTCAGAGTTTGATGAATTAAAGAAATAATGAAGGAATGAGCTTTCTATTTATAGAAAAGCGAGGGTGGCTCTTGAGTGTATGAAGGGTGAAATGACTCTTGGTAATATTGAAGAGACAACTACTTATTTGCTGAAGGGTAATTAACCTTTGGAACAGAAAAGGCGGTTAACTCTTGGTAATATTGAAGGGACAACTACTATTTGCGAAGGGGTAATTACTATTGACGAAGGAAGGTAATTACTGATTGCGAAGGTAAATACTATTGAAGAAGGTAATTACTATTGGCGAAGGTAAATACTATTGTGAAGGTAATTACTATTCACAAAGGTAATTACTTACTATTACAAAGGTAATTACTATTCAAAGGTAATTACTATTGACAAAGGTAATTACTATTATTGAAGAGACTCTTAGATGATGACATATGGGCCCCCATAAAATAATCAAACTTACCAAAGCGTCTCATATGAGACTCTTTATATACATCGAGGATTGAATAAATATTACCACAAATCATTTTATTTTTAATCAACACATTTTAATCTTTCAACAATTATTAATCATTTATAACTTGTCGTCTCGATTAATAATATAACATATTATCTGAGATGATATTGTGACAATAATTGAATCGATAATATAAGAGATATGATCACGGCCAATTCTTATGTAGTGATAATTGAGTATAGCTAAGTGACTTCTCACGTAAGCATCGATAATCAATATAGTGTCTTCTTATCTGACCGCAGCGTATTCTTGTACTTTTACCCTAGGGTAGTTCAACAGTTTTAACGGTAACACCTCCGTAGTTATTTTTATAGAAAGATAATTTTGTCGTTTTTCTAACTACGACAATACTTAGTTAATGGGGTCCACTGATGATTGGTAGTAAATACGAATATTCCCGACAAAAAGAATATTCCCAGACCAAACGAATATTTTATAACAACTTGCTTACTTTGCAATATTTTAAATATTACCCACAACTATAACATTATATCAAATTTATTCCATAATTTATAAATATTTATAGAAAATTCATCTTTATTTATAACATTATATACAAAAATTTAATTTTAAGAACATAACTAAAAACCAAAATATTCGGGAAAAATAATATTCTTTTTTTTTAGAAAAACAACATCTTTATTTATAAAAAATTGCAAGTATGGGGTCTTAACCTTTGGGGCTTAAGTTTACATGGTAGATAATTTAAAATTTTGTTTGTGAAATTATAAGCGGCCGAGAAGGCGATTCTGATGCAGTACTTTCGAATTAGCGAGTAGCGACAAGAGAAGTCCATGTTGGAAGACTCCACTCACCCATCAGATTTGGTGTGAGTGCAATGCTAGCCAACTCTATAGGTCAACGTAATACGTTCGTTGGTACTTACAATTACATGTCGGTGAGTTGAGTCATTATCTTTTAGTACACATAGTCTATTTGCTTCTTTAGTGTAATTTATATTGAAAAGTGAATTTGAGATGTATATATGGATAGTTTGGTATATATTTTGTGGATGTAGTAATTTGAAACTGTAAACGAATGGTATTATTGGGATGTATTTTGAATGGTTGATATATTTTTGGCTTTAAATTTAAATGAGAATTTAGACCTTTTAGCTATATATCATGGCATTAGCATATTGCAGGTGCATTGGTAATGAAGGTGAACCACAACTTTTTTTTCTTCTTTTTTTTAATCTACAATATTTTAAAAATGTTGTGTAAATGTGCCTAAACGTTGTCTGATATACTAAACAACAACATTTTTATCCAAAAAACGTTGTGGAATCATACCTTCTACAACGTTTTTAAGCATCTGCTAATTTTTGGATAACAAATCTACAATGTTTTTTTTCTTAAAAACGTTGTGTAATGTGCTTAACTACACCATTTTAAAAACGTTGTGTAAGGGTGTCAAATAGATAACACCCTTAACCATAACGTTTTTCTAACTAAAACCACAACATTTTTTTCGCGTTGTCTATTTACTATTTTGTCGTAGTGGCCCCTAAACGTGCAGTTATCGAAACTATGTTTTCCTATAAATAGAAGCTCATTTCTTCTTTCATTCTCACCAATTCACTAAGACTCACATAAGCAATTATAGAGAGAGAATCTATAGAGAGAAAGAAGAAGAGTATTCTGCTACTTCACTATTGCAGTATCCAGCCTTCTACTAAGATAAGGGATATTATTTTTGTTCAATATTCGTATAAAATAATATTTTCTTCCATACTCTTTAGTATGTAAGAAATATTATTTTCTTTCGTATTCCTAATTCTACACTCATTTTGTTAAAGTATTGCTTCTATACTCCGTGAAATTAGTAGAATATCCTTGAAATTTGCGCTTCATCTAGTATCATTTCACAAGGATATTTTTCTGAACATTCTTGATAATTTTTAATATTTTCATGCCAGAGTACTATTCACGGAGTACTATTCACAAATTACTATTCATGGGGTACTATTCACAAAGTACTATTCACGGGGTACTATTCACAAAGTACTATTAACGGGGTACTATTCACAAAGTACTATTCTTGAAGTACTATTCACGAAGTACTATTCACTCAGGTACTATTCACCCGGGATACTATTCATGACAAAAATTTATTTCTTTTTTGTCCAAATCATTTTTGATATTATATTATTCTTGAATTTTACTCCACAAAGCAGTATCATGTTGATAATTTGGACATTATTGAATTCTGGATAAATTAAATTATAAATCTTTAAAAATTTATCATTTGCTTTCTTTTAATTGAATTTTTATATCATTGTCATCATCCTCATGCTTATATTGTGATGAAAGTTATCTTTGGCCGTAGTGCATAGATGGACTGTTGATTGGTATGATTATGACCAGAGATTATTCGGTATAATCATGACCCGTAATGTTACAAATAATGTGGAAAAAGTCCTTATTGGCCCGTTGTGCATTGATGGACAGTTGTTGTCATGATCATGATCATTGGTGACTACATGAATATTCTTGGCTCGTAGTGCATGGATAATTCGTGGACGTGATACTAATAAATATCATTGGCTCGTAGTGCATAGATAATTCAGTGATGTGGATTATTTATTGAGCTGAGTCTCAGCGATAAAATTGATGATAAACTTTTTAAATCATAGAAGATAGTAGATATCATGCTCTATTTGACTCTTCTAATAGATTGCTTGTTCTGCTGCCGTTAAACTTGTTGTTTATTATCAATTTAACACTGTTGAAGGCTAACGATAATTTATTCTGCATTATCTTAGTCATAATATTTCTTAGTGGGATAGTTGAGCTCACCCTTTTACTTTCATTGTTATCTTTAGGAAATGAGAACGTAGCCAGGACTTGTCGAAGAATGGAGTGATGGTCCGAGATGGTGGCTATAGTAGTCCTCGCTATTCTATGAAATAGTGTGATAATAATTTTAATAAGGACTCCATTTGAGTTGGATATTGTCTAGAAGACAATATTCGTGTAAAAACTCTCAGCTGCGCTTTTGTCGTATTGTATAAAAGAAGTTTGTATTTAAATTCTGTACCATGTATTTGTCGACTCAGAATGGGTGATGTATACCTATTTTGGGGGCATCACAGATAATATGTGGCATGTCAATTAACCCTTGTTTTATGACAGTATATGAAAATGACATCTGAAAATCAAGATATGAACTCATATAGAGTTTTAAGTGATGAATCGAGGAGATTCATTTAAAGAATAAATATTGGAGTATAATATTTTGTTATAACAAAGATTTTATCAGGGAGTACTAATCAAGTTATTAAACTTCATTGTAGGACGTCAGGCGAAGAAAAAATTAGAGATATCCATGTGGTGAGTGAAGAATTAATAGTTGCACCCGAGCTAGTCGTAGAGGTAGCAGCTGAGAGTGGGGAAGAAGAGGAACCTGAGGAGAATTTTTTAGGAGAACTTTATGATCTAAATGTAGAAGTGCAAAATCGTATTCATGAGTTAGAAGAGCAGGCTGAAGAACAGCAGGCGGTTGTGGAGCAAAAGGATGCAACAATTCAAGCTTGTGTTACCCGATATGTAATGCTTGAACAGAAGTACACTTTGGCAGGGTATAAGATAATAAAACTAGAATCTGAGAATTCAAATGTCAAGGATCACCTGAAAGAAGAAACAACTGAACGAGTGAGAATGAAAGATGCATGGGTAAAAGTCGCATAACGCGTTGATATTGTGGAAAGAGAAGTCTGATCCAAGAAGGCTAAAATAGATTATATGTATTTTTCTTTTTGGACAGCAATTGGGAGAACCCAACATTGAGTTTTCAATTACCCTGTACATTGCGGTCAACCCCAATTCGATATGGATCGAAGATTAATGATTCAAATCATGGATCAAGAGTACGATGAAGCAGTTGAGGGTGGAATATGCCCTATAGCGAAAGTAAATTCCAGCGGTAATGATGACACCAAAGGCTGTCCCAAACAAGTCAAAGTCAGTAGCTTAAGGGAGAATGTTTTTGTGACAAAGAACCCAAACGAAGTTATCATGGGTAGGGTAATCATAAACTCTTGCGAAGTATATACCTTATTTGATACCGGTTCTACCCATTCTTTTATTTCACCTACTTGGGCTCAACGTTTAAATTTAACTCCGGGGAAATTAGACTTTAACTTATCTGTTGAAACTCGTTGAGAGAAACCTTCGTTACCTCCACTATTTATAAATCTTGTTTGATTCAATCGGTACCCTCATGTTACCTATCGATCTTATCTCTTTGAAAATACTTGCATTTGATGTGATTTTAGGAATCGACTGTTTAACTACTCATTATGCTAAAATTGATTACTTTTGTAAGGTTGTTAGCCTTCATATTCCTAACTAACCTGTTATGCGAATTCAAGTAACCAAACCACTAAAGTCAATCACTGTCATATCAAGCCATAAGTAAATAGCCCCGAGCCTTTCGTTGGTGACTTCCTTGTGTGGGATGCACTGAAGCCAGACTTTCCGTAAAGGACGCCGTGAATAACAGTGGCAAGTTGATAGGTAACAATGTGAGGTGTTATCCAAGTCTTGGATGAGAGTCACAGTTTTAAATGATATTTCTAATGTTAAAAAAATTTCTGACGTATTCACCGAAGAACTTCCTAGCCTACCCCCGGAGAGTGAAATCAAATTTTATATCGTCCTTGAACCTGGTACAAAACCCTCAAATATTTCTTCACCAGAACGAACGTAAGATGTGCTAAAAACGTTGGCTTGAGCTGTTGAAAGATTATGATAATACCACTCAATACCATCTTAGAAAAGTGAACGTGGTAGCTGACACGTTGAGTAGAAGATCGTATGCGTTTACGAGTGCAATATTGTTAACACATAGACCCATTTTGTATAACTTACAAATAATGGAGATAAAGTTAAAGACTCTAGGGACCCACGTGATGATAACAAATATACGAGTAGAGCCGGCTTTAATCGATAAAGTTAAAGTTGCTCAAGCTACAGGCCTGGAGCTGATGAATACGAAAAAGAAGGTGCAAGAAGGCGTTATTCTAGCAAGAATCGACGAAGAGAGGAAATATCAACCCTCGATTTATTGGCCCATTTGAAATCCTTGATCGAGTAGGAACTGTGGCATATAGACTCGCCTTACTGACAAGTATGTCTCGTGCTCATAACGTTTTTCATATATCTATGTTACATAAATATATGGAAGACCTGAAACACATTATTGAATTAGAACTAGATGAGATAACGAATGATTTAATGTATGAAGAAGTACCTGTTAAAATCTTGGATAAGAAGGAACATATTCTATGCTCCAAGGTTATACCTCAAGTCAAAGTTTTATGGAGAAACCACGATGTTAAGGAAATGACCTGGGAGTTAGAATCTGAAATGAAATCAAGGTATCCTCACCTCTTCAACATACCTGGTACATACACCAATTTTGAGGACGAAATTTTATAAGAAGGAAAGGACGAAATTAATCATAGAAGATAGTAGATATCATGCTCTACTTGACTCTTCTAATGGATTACTTGTTCCGCTGCAGTTAAACTTGTTTTTTATTCGTTTAACACTATTGAAGGCTAACGATAATTTATTCTGTATTATCTTAGTCCTAATATTTCTTATTGTGCTAGTTCAGCTCACCATTTACTTTCATTATTCTCTTTAGGAAATGAGAACGTAGTTAGGAGTAGTCGGGGAATGGAGTGACAGTCTAAAATGGTGACTGTAGACGTCCTCACTATTTTATAAAATAGTTTGATAATAATTGTAATGAGGACTCCATTTGAGTTTGGATATTGTCTTGAAGATAATATTTGTGTTAAAACTCTCAGCTATGTTTTGTCGTATTTCACACGACAGTTGTATAATTAAATTTGTATTTAAATTCTGTACCATGTATTTGGCGGACCAAGATGGATGATGTATACCTATTTTGGGGGCGTCACACAACCCCTATGAGTATGAAAGAAAATAATATTCTTTATAAAAACAAAAGAATAATACCCCTTACCGTACGAAAAATAGCATCCCTTACCTTAGTAGAAGATTGGATAATACAATAGTGAAGTAGCAGAATACTCTTCTTCTTTCTCTCTATAGTTTCTCTCTCTAGGGTTTTAGTGAATTCGTAAGAAATAATGAAGGAATGAACTTCTATTTATTGGAGAATGGACTAAATAGTAACTAATTCATAAACGATCAAGATTGATTTACTCTTAAACGGACGGTCCATATCAATTTACTATATATTAAAACATAAAGCAACGGTCTATACTAATTTACTGTTATAACTTTAAACCGGCGGTCTATATTGATTTACTATTATAACTTCAACCAATGATCCATATTGATTTACTATTATAACTTCAACCAACGGTCTGAAAAATTAGTACATCTCCTCATGGAATAATAAGCCAAACTTATTACAAATGCCTCATAACAAACCCCTCTATTTATATCAAAAATTGAATAAATATTTACCACAAATCACTTATCTTTAATCAACACATTTTTAATCATTTAATAATTATTCATCATTTAATATTATAATTCACAATATTGATAACTAGATCGTTCCCAGGAAAGAGAGGGCTTTCTGATTAAGATTTCTCCTTACTGGCGCACAATTAAATAACCAAACCCTTTTCCTCGATAGAACTTTTTAGACATTATCAATAATGCAAATAATAATATGAATAACTGTGTCGTCTCAATTATTGATTTAATAATATAAAATATTGTGCAGATATACTATGACGCCCCAAAATTCGGACCTCCACTTGGTCACTCGAATTCAGTTCATCGCGTGCTCAAAGTATTACCATGATAACTAAAATCATACATTCACAACAGAAAATCTAAATTAGAATAATATACAATGATTTATTATAATTATTCCCCCAATTCTCACATGAAGGGTTTCAACACAGAAACGCACAGCGGAAATAGAACAATTTAAACCAAATTCGAAACCCTAAACAAGATCCATGCGAAAAATAGTTAATTCAGTGGTTAGAAATTATACCGATTAAGAAAGCGATTAAACGATGCGGTTGAATCTCCAACGTAATTCAAACGAAGCTGCATCTCTACGGTATCCACACGAGCGCTCCACAGATAATCGTCCTATGATCTGCGAGAAGAAGGAATCGTGATCTTAGCCACCGAGGATGAAGATTTTTGAAAGCTGTTTTCTAGTCTCTCTCTAAGACCGGCTAGGGTTTTTGTTTTGATTAACTTTCCAAAAGGCGGCGATATATCATATATATAGCAATAAATCGAGAATTAATCAAAACCCTAATCTAATAAAATTCAAATTTATATATATATTATATCTTAATTAAGTCTTACTTAATTAATATATATAAATATCTAAAGCATCCTTTTAATTTAAATTAAGTGATTTAAATACTATCAATCATATTGATATATTTAAATCCTTACAATTTAAATTAATTCCCTTTCAATAACGTTCTTTGTGTGTGACCCTATAGGTTATTATTACATTGGCAATAATTTTAAAATCATATTATAAAATTATAAGTAGTGAGCGGCATCTAGTAATACATCACTGTTACCCAAGTAATAATAATATCGATGATTCGATGCAACCTTTTCGTGACCAATGTTTCAATGTAATTTAATCCTTTTAACCATAATATCCTAGATTAAACTCGAGTCATGGAATGTGTCATACTCTTCATAATTTAATCTGAGTTTTCTTGATCAATGAGTAGACTATATGAAACAAATCACTATTTGAGCATGGCCATCCATTTCATAGTCCTACTCAATCAAGAGGCCTATGGATATCACCCATAATATATAGGATGGTTAAATTCCATCTAGATCACTCATATTTCTCACACGATTCATGATGAACCCAATAATCACCTTTATAGTCCACCCTATTAAAGGTGACATTTGATGATATCAAAGTACATAAATTCTCGTGTAGTAATATAGCGATTTCAGGTCGGAGGACCATTACATCATTGTCACTATGAGAATTGTTAATGACACTTCGCATAATGCTCCATATAGAATTCTCATGGTGGGTCTGTTCAGTACGTCGTTCTCTAACATGTACCTATGCATTTACTTAATATCCCATATATTTATGACCAATGAGATTTGGTCATCAGTCAATCCATATACTAGTCTCAATGCATCATTGTTGTCCCATCAACAATGATACTCGACTAGGGACATTTAAGAACAATGATACTAATTGTATTTATATAATCTCATGTTCAAGTCACATACTTGAAACTACATAATTTGTATCACTATTCTAAGGAATTTTATTATGTTAACAATTATATTACGCAGTAAATAAAACCATAATAAAATAATTTATTTATTCAATCAAATATAATATCAAAACGTTAAGCAATTATATCAAATAATTGGCCTCTAAGGCATAAACTCTAACATCGCAACCTACAGTACTTAATAGATTACATAATAGTATCGAATAAAGACCTATTACATAATCCTACATAAGTTTAAACATAGTTTGCAAATAGTCTTAACATAACATAATAGTTTTTAAACATAAAGGAACAAGCTAGTCGGTAGCCTTGCCCTTGCCCTTATCTATTCCAGAGACACCTCCCTGTTCCTCCTTAAATGAAAGTTTTTAAAAAAGCAAGGATGAGCACAAATTTCCCAGCAAGTAATATACAACAAGGGTGTATGATATAATATCACAAGGTTTGAAATATCAAAGTGTCATTTCTAGGATAGTTCAAAGTGTCAGAACAACATCATGGATAAGGAATATCAATAATTCTTGGAATAAGAACAACAATTCAATATAAATCAACAGATATATATGAATTCAACGACTAACAATGTATCCAACTGGATAAGCAATTTATACAGAGCAGATACTAAGGACCATTGAACTTCCACTAGAGTTACCAATATTAAACTGATAACCCAAAAATATCAAGTACTATAAATGATCAGTCTATAATACTTTATGTTATGCATAACACCACAATAATATCCATTCATGTGTTGGGGTTTCCAACAACATACACTCCCCTTACCAAAAGGGTTGTCCAACTCAGTTTTCAAGATTTTTGCACCAATCAATTGGTTTGGATAGCTTTTATAAACATGCATATAGTCTAGCCGAATCAAATGGCATTGACTCTTTCACAATATTCAAGAACAATACTAAGTTTAACATGAATAATAACTTTCACAAGGGTTTAAGCATATTAGCTCATTCGAACGAGAAAGTAATATAACTTGTATTCAAAGAGATAAGCTTACGGTATTCGTCGAATAAAGAATGCAATTATACTTTCATAATAAGAGTAGAGTTCGGATACTTGCTCAATATAAATTTGAGTAAGGTTAGAGAACTTGCCTTAAGCATAGTTTATCCACGTTAATAACTCAACACTTTTGAATCCTATTTATAGCGTATTATATGATCAAGATATTCATTAGCTAACACAGTCTTTAAACAAGCTTGACACGATTCAAGTATGTACATATGGTACAAAAATCAGTTTATAAGCTATCACAAATACAAAGACGTCTTGATTGCTAAATTTCTTGAAGACATTCTTCAGACTTAACATTTGGAAGTTATGTTCAACATTTGTCTCTATCACATAGCATGCTTCTTAACATCTTACATAGCTTATTGGTCATATAAGATAAGTTAAAGTAATCCTATAGGGATGCTTCAACATCAGTTTTAAAAATAGAATGCAGAATTCAAAGTTCGATGGCCTTGTGCTTGCAAGGCCGTGGCTAAACTTTTAGGGCCGTGGTAATTGCTTGCCAGTCCTCTAACCCAGCCAAAACTCAGTTGTTGCCTTGTGGTCTCTATCCGGTCTTGAACACACAATCATACATAATGTATTTTAACATGTTAAGGGTCCTTTCATGCTTATCAAGTAAATCTAGGTTCCCTCTTTATGATACATTTCTAATTTAAACATTTCAACAAGTTAAGGCCATTTAAGGTCATGAACTCACAAAGTCTATCATGCTTTCTCTCTAAACATTTAAAATAGTCACAAAGTTCATATTAGGCATGCTTGTCAGTATTCATAATGTATATATGAAACTAACACCACTTTAGTTGAAGATAGGCTTCGTTCATGATTTTCTTGAAATATGACACATATGCATGGTATATAAACGTTTATGATACATGAGTGAGTTTAAGAATGTCATCAAACATGATCACAAATGTCAGATTCTAGTCCTCATAGTAGCTTGACAATATTCACATTCAATGCTTACTAGTAGGTTCAACATGTTCATGCTTGCTTATTAACCTTATAAACACCATCTAAAGGTTTATTCATGCATTTCTAGGTCATACTAACATGCTTCCAAAGTCAGAATATAAATCATGTAGAAATCATACATGTTAGCTCATTAGGCTAAGCTTTTTCTTGAAAATATTTCTAACACAAAGCTTAATAAGTTTGATCATACTCAAAGGAACTACGTACACTATAACATGATCATCTAAGTGTAAAATCAGTCATGTATAGCTTACTAGGTTCACAATTTGCAGAACACGATCTCTAACATAGTTTGTTTTCAAAACATAAATTCCAAATCTCCATTTAAACCATATGCCTTTATTAATCATGCAAGTCTATTAAAACATGCCCAACATAGACTCATATACTTATACATACACTCTAATCATGCTTTCATGCTAGTTTAAGCCATAATGGTCGATCAACACATAGCAGATTTCAAAATGAAGTTCAAAGCCCGGCTTAAGAATCGGCCAGCAATTGCTGGCTGCGCCTCAATATCTAATACTTGCAGGTTGTGCCACGCCTGGTTCGAACCAGGAACAGTGAACCTCGGCAACTGCTCAGCCCAAACACAGAATTTACTCACGAATTCACTCCTAAACACTCATGTATCACTTGCAACATGCTTATATGATCATATAACATTTATATAAACTATACCCAACCTCATTAACATCTATCTTCATGAATTTAAGAATTTGAATTTTAAGAACTCAAGAACTCTGTTTAACAGAAACAAAAATGGAAAGCAAGGAATGGAATTATACCTTCATAATGTGCAATGAATTTGCTTCAACTGAACTCTCAAGCTCTTAGAATGCTCTCACTCTACTACTTAGCAATTTATCAGACAACTCAAGCAACATAGAGAATGAAGGGAAGTGTTCATTTTATAGGAAGTTCATTGACCATGCCAAGCCATTATCCAAGAAATCAAACTAAAGGATGGAAGAATTGCATGAAGGCTAATAAGGAGTTGGTAATTAGTTGTTGGTTTGCATCATGACCACCACTCCCCCCCCCCCCCATGATCATTGGCTGGTAAGCTTGGAAGAAAAATGAAGAACATAGGCCTTAGCTGTAAGACCCCGAATTTTATGAAATAAAAATATTCAATTTTTCTTATAATTACTATTCAGTAAATGGTTAAATTGATAAAAGGTTAAAGTTAAGGGTGATATATGTAAATATTTTAAATACGGAAGTGGTTTTAAAATACTCATTGTTGTCGGGAAATATTCGTTTGGTCGTGGAATATTCTTGATGTCAGAGAATATTCGTACGACGGCACAGCCAGTTGTGGGCCCCATAACAGAATAACTGTCGGATGAAGAAAATGACAAGTTTGAGATTTTATAAATAATGGCGTAATTATTACCGTTAACACTGTTAGATTACCTGGTGGTTAAAATACGAGAATCTGGCGTGGAGTGTTGATGATAGCACAGTATTGTACGATATTTTGAATTATTGATTCTTACATAAGAAGGCACTACTCAATAATTGTTACAGTAATTACTGTTTAATATTTTATTTTATTGATTCAATAATTGCTGTGTTGATATTTTATATTATTGTTGTCTCAATAATTGTCATTGCACAGTATTTTCCATTATCGGACCAATACTTCATATTATTTGGATAATATTATTAGATAGCATTATTGGCAATGTCTAGAAAGTTCTATCAAGGAGACGTTTGGTCACCTAATTGCGCGCCAGTAAGGAGAAATCCTTATCGAAAAGCCCCCTCTTTCCTGGGAACCACCTGGTTGTCAGTATTGTGATTCTGTAATATTATTTATGAATAATTAATTATTGATTTATATGATAATGAAATATTTATTTTATGTGGATATAAATGATGAATTTATTTATGTGGTTATAAATGAAGGAATTAATGTTGAGGTATTTTATCAGTATTTTGTCGGATTGGAGATATTAAAAGATCAATCGGCGTTCTTAAAGCTCTATTGCCTGAGTTATAATTTTAATCTGACCGTTGGATCGTTGTGATTTTTGGATATGTTATACATATATAAGTTGAGTATATATCAACAAATTTTGAACCGTTAAAAATTAACATATGATTTGTTATGAATTTTAAAAGGTGTTAAAAATCGAATATTTTCTGTCTGGAATTTTTAAAAACTTAAAGGTACAAAGTTGTAGAGAATTCGATTTCGTGTGGAATGGACATAAAATTTGTATTTTTCTGATAAACGGGCTATTTTTTATGAATTATTGAAGTTTTGGAAAATAAAATAATTTTTATTAAAATTGGGTGGGACCCACTTTTGGTTGTTGGGAAAGGTGTCTGATTTTTAGGTGGGCCCCACTGTGATGGCTTTTGATTTTTCAAAGTGGCTTGCGTAGGGAGAAAAAAAAAAGATTATAATAATATTTTATTATTTAGTCTCCTTTGGCGTTCTAGCATTTTTCTATAAATAGGGTGCTTAGTTAGAATTGAAAATCACACCAGAAACATGAGTTTTCTCTCTTTATATTATCGAGCGTATTTTTGTGAGTATTTAGATACTTTGAGAGTTGCTATTTTGAGTGCAAGGTTCCTTGACTTACATCCAGATATTCCAAATCGAAATCTTTGTTCTTTTTGAGGTAAGGGATTTTAAGGGTTATTATGTTTTTCAATTTCGTAATTTTTCCGACCTTCAAAAATTATGAAAGAATTGAAAATGATAATTTGATGAGTTTTCTTGATTGTGTCCAAAAAGGGTGATTTTTGGATATATAGATTAAGAGTTATGAATTTTATGAGAAAAGACTATTTTAAAAGTAAACCCTTATAACTCCTTGTGGTTAACTCCAAAATTGGTGAAATTTTTATTGGGAGTACATCTATATAATATCAGTATATCCTATAAATTTTGGAATTTTTGGATAAAAGTACAATTTATGATAAATGTCTAAATATTCGGCAGTTTTGGCCATATGAAAAATAGTAAATGAATTTTAAAAATTCCAAGAAAAATATATGTTCAATATGGGACTATATTCTGCTAAATTCCAGAAAAGAAAATTTGTTTGTACTGATTTGGTATTTTTCATGAAAATGGACTAGTTATGAGTAAATGAATTAAATATGTTATGTGAAGTAAGAAAATTGGAAAATATGATTTTATGGCTTGAGAATCCTATATGAGGTATATGCAGATTTTTTATGAGGGTTTTGGTTATTGGTGTTGAAATCTTATGAGTTTGGCATTTTAGGGTGATTAAATGCATTAATTAGTAAAGTGTAAACAATTAAAATAAATTATTTATAAGTTTAAGAAATGATTAAAATATTGTGGTAGTATTAATAATATTAGATTACGAGATTATTAAGTGATTTATAACATTTGGATTAAGGTGTTATGAAATCATTGATTTATGAATCTTACTTTTGAGATTAAATCTATATGTTGATTATATTGTTTTTATTATCATATATAACATTCTTATAACCCTAAAGATAATATTTCTCTTTGACTTGAGTATAAAGATGGGTAGATTATTGGTATGATCGTGACTATGGGTTTCTCTTTGGCCAGTAGTGCAAAGATGAATTATTGACTGGTATGATCATGACCATTGAATTTGAATATTTTTAGCTTAAGTGCAAAGGTGAATTGATCAACATGATTATAATTATTGTTTATATAAATTCTGAAATGATTATATATTTCTTTGAGATATTAATACCTTTGGCCCGTAGTGCAAAGATGACCTATTATTAAATATCTTTGGCCCGTAGTGTAAAGATTACCTATTATTGAATATCTTTGGCCCGTAGTGCAAAGATGACCTATTATTGAATATCTTTGGCCCGTAATGCAAAGATGAACTGTTGATGAATATCTTTGGCCCGTAGTGCAAAGATGACCTGTTGCTGAATATCTTTGGCATGTAGTGCAAAGATGAACTGTTAATGAATATCTTTGGCCCCTAGTGCAAAGATGAATTTATTAGTATGATTATGAACATGTACTGTGATTTGGTATAACCATGATCTTTGATGTTTCAGGTAAAGACATGTGATGAAATTTATCTGCGTCCTGGATGAGAAAAGGAATTTGGAACCACAAATATGATTATGAGTATTCATATGATTGTGGACAGGAACTGTTGATTGATGTTATAGGGATAAAACATTGTTGGTGGACTTTTAACATAGAGAAGATAATAGACATTATGGTCTATTTGACTCTTCTAATAGATTGCTCGTTCCGCTGCAACTATGGTTTAAAGTTTTATCATCTACCATATGTTCTAAATCTCTAATTTATTACTGACGAAGGCTATTGATAATTTAATTATCTTTAGTTATGATATTCTTTACTGGGCTATTTGTGCTCACCATTTTGCTTCACAATTCCTTTCAGGTAATAAGAATGTAGTTAGGTCGAGCGGGGATAACAGGGGAATAGTGTGATACTCTAAGACTGTCAAAGTTTCTCAACACATTATAAAACAGCATGACATACAATATATAATTATATTGAGGACCTAAGATGTGTGTGCCGTATATTATACGTCACTTAATAATTGATTTTGGTGAACAGCAATAGGGTGAGGTGAACCCAACTTTGAAAGGGTGTTTTGCCACTATCATACAAGATGTCTAATAACCTACGAGTTATCATAAGACAGGGTTGTGCACATCCACTTGCTGAGTATATCTACGAGCACTATCTATATGATCTTGGAGTTTGGTTAAAATGTAATTCACAATTGCAGACAGTGGAGATAGTTATATGTCAAGAGAAGACTCACCATTGGAAGGAACATGATAGTAATCTTCCCGTTTTTCTTTGGGGTCTATTGGGTCAACCAAGGATAATTCTCCAGTCATATGATATCTATCATAACCTAGATGCATGGCCTCCCATGAACGAAGGTTTCCATAAGCACTTTCCAAATATTTTAATTTCTAAAACAGTTATTGATTGTACATTTATGTAATGTATCAATGTGAGGTGCTGTCCATAGTTGGGACATGAGTCACAGTTGGTATTAAAACTCACAGTATATGTGTTGTTATATTTTGCACGATAATTGTAGTAATAAAGTTGTAGTTATTTTCTGTACCATGTATTTGGCGACTCAGAATAGGTTGGATGGATTGGACCTATTTTGGGGGCGTCACATTAGCCTTTTGCTCTTACACGTGACTGAGAATTTGGAAGTGAATGGAACTCTCAATTTGGGACAATCCAATATAACTTAGCATTCTTGTATACTCCTACACATCCTCACTCTTATGTTATATTTTAATACACATCTCAACCATATATTATAACCTAATGTCACAATATGACTTAACATCTTAAGGTAGTAGATGTTATGCAACATATATATAATCCATGTACAGTTTATCACACTGGTACATTTTATTAAAATGATAGTCTACAATATGCTCATGGTATATTATTTTAATACATACCCGCATACATTTTGTCACATAGATAATGTATTTATAACATATAGTTCCAATATGTTTACTCACATTACCCCATACAATATAGTTTTGTAAGACTAAATATATAGCCACATAAATGTCACACTGCACTATATAGTATGGTTGTATATACTCATATGCACATATGCACTATCAATATAATATTATTATATTACTAACTTATTTATTTATGTTAAATAAATAAATTATGCACTTCCTTACTTAATTAACACCAATATTAATTAATCCAACCATTGATTAATGTATTTATGGATTTCCATAATCATTATTCATCTTTATAATATATTGCAAATAATAGTAATCACACATTATTAGTTAATTACTAAAAATTCAATATTCTACCACAACCATCATCAATTAATTAATATAACAGTTAACAATTAATATTACTTAGTTGCGCACTTTATTTCATAGTTTATTAATGTCACACACATCACATAATTATTTCATTTAATTTTCCAAAGTAGAAAAATTATTTTTTCTCCCATCGACCCTTGGCAAGAATTGCTTAGGTTTATCTTCTTTGGGACAGTAGGTTACACCATGCCCTGATAGTGCCAAGACTTGTTTAGCTTAAGCCAGTGTTAACCCCTATCGCCATACTCGTCCTACACGATATGAATTAATGTCCACAAGAGTGTTACTACGAGTCTACGAGTGTATTGATTAGTTATATAAAATCAGGTTATCAACACGATTAATCTTCTTAATCCTCGTTTTAATCTACTTAATGGATTTCCTCTTTTCACATTATGCCACACAAGGCATTTCACAATCCTCATTATCACTTCCCACATCTTAATACGCATTGATCTAATACGAATTAATTGAATTAACCAACTCACAAAATAATAACACTTTTATTCACAGAAATTTTATTTCCATTAATATATTCATTTAATAATACGTGGAAATTTTCGGGTATTACATCCCCCCCCCCTTATAAAAATTTCGTCCCGAAATTGCTACAAGGTTACATAAATAGATGGAGATAATCCCTCATCATCCTATCTTCTAACTCCCACGTTGCCTCCTCGACATCGTGGTTACGCCAAAGCACTTTTACAGAAGAAATAACTTTATTTCTCAAGGTTTTCTCTTTCCTATCTAGAATTTGGACAGGAATTTCTTCGTACGCTAAATTCTTCTCCACTTGAATAGGTTAGTAAGAAATCACGTGTTTGTAGTCGGACTTGTACGGACGCAACACAGATATGTGAAACACGTTATGGATGTGCTCCAACTCAGGTGGTAGTGCAACTTTATATGCTACTTCACCCACTCGCTTTAGTATCTCGAACGGTCCTATAAATCTTGGACTCAGTTTTCCTTTCTTGCCAAAATGGATCTTCCCCTTCCACTAAGATACCTTTAAGAATACGAAACTTCGACTTCAAAATCTTGGGCTTGCCGATGCAAGTCTGTGTACTTCTTTTGGCGATCTTGAGCTACTACTAGTCTGGCTCTTATCATTGTTACCACATCCGCGGTTTGTTGTACTAACTCTGGTCCGCGTATTTGTAATTCTCCGACTTCGTCCCAACATATTGGCGTTCTGCACTTCCTTTTATAAAGAGCTTCATACGGTGGCATACCGATATTCGCATGGTAACTACTATTATACGCAAATTCGACTAAGGGTAGGTGGTCGTCCCAATTTCCCTTGAAGTCCATCACGTAAGTCCTAAGCATGTCCTCTAGTGTTTGTATTGTTCGCTCACTTTGTCTGTCTGTTTGAGGATGATAAGCAGTACTCAACCTCAACTGTGTTCCCATCCTCTCTTGCAAACTTTTCCAGAATTTTGACATGAAACGCGGGTCTCGGTCAGAAACAATCGATACAGGCACTCCATGTCGTGAAATAATTTCTTTTACGTACAGACTCGCTAATTGATTTAAACTGTATCGGATCTTGATAGGTAGAAAATGTGCAGTCTTCGTAAGTCGATCCACGATAATCCAAATGGCATCCAAACCTTTCTGCGTGACTGGAAGCCCTACCACGAAATCCATCATAATATGCTCCCATTTCCACTCTAGTATTTCCAACGGTTGTAGTAAGCCACTCGGTCACTGATGCTCTACTTTTACACGTTGACACGTAAGACATCTACTAACGTACTCTGCAATTTCTCGTTTTAGATTTGACCACCAAAAATGTTGCTTAAAGTCTCGGTACATCTTTGTGCCTCCCAGATGAACGAAATATGTTGTATTGTGTGCCTCGTGCAAAATCTCCTCTCTCAACTCGGCCACTACCGATACCCACACTCTCCTTTCAAATCTTAAGATACCTTCTTTATCTATTCGAAATTTTTCTTCCTCTTTTTCCGTGATCCTTCTCTTGATTTTCTCATATTCTCCATCTTTTTCCTGGGCTTCCTTTACTTTATCCAACAATATCGGACAAGCTTCCATTATAAATAACGTCTCTTCAGACCTCTCAGGTCCCTTCACTTCTATTTCCAACTTCTCCATATCTCTTATTAACTCTTCCTGAGTCGTTAGTTGAAATAATTTCTCCCTTCCTTTCCTACTCAGAGCGTTGGCAACTACGTTTGCCTTCCCTGGGTGATAAAGAATGTCACAGTCATAATCCTTGATCAATTTTAACCACCTCCTCTAATGCATATTCAACTCCTTATGTGTGAAGATATATTTCAGACTTTTGTGGTCCATGTATATCTCACATTCCCCCCATACTAATAATGTCTCCATATCTTTAATGCAAAAACCACTGTCGCTAACTCTAAGTCATGAGTAGGGTATCGTTTTTCGTAATCCTTCAATTGTCGTGAAGCATACGCAATGACTTTGCCGTGATGTATAAGCACAGAACCAAGTCCTCAATGCGACACATCACTATACACCGCGAATCCTCCCGTATCATCTGATAATGATAATACAGGCGCCTCACTTAATCTCTTCTTCAACTCTTGAAAACTCTCCTCGCATTTATCGGTCCATACAAATTTCATCGTCTTCCTCGTCAAATTAGTTAATGGGGTCGCTATCTTAGAAAAATCCTGGATAAATCTTCGATAGTACCCAGCTAACCCTAAGAAACTTCTCACTTTCGTCAAAGTTTTCGATTGTTCCCAATTACTTACTGCTTCGACCTTTTCGAGGTCTACTTAGATTCCATTTTCATCCACCATGTGGCCTAAGAATTGAACCTTCTTCATCAAAAATTCGCACTTAGAAAACTTCGCATACATCTTCTCCTTTCGTAGTGCTTCCAAAATAATCCTCAGATGTTCGGCGTGTTCTTCCTCCATCTGCGAGTAGATCAAAATATCATCGATGAAAACTACTATGAATTTATCCAAATATGGCTTGAAAACTCGATTCTTCAAGTTCATGAATGCTGTCGAAAAATTAGTTAAATCAAACGACATTACCAAAAACTCGTAATGTCCATAACGAGCTCTAAACGCAGTCGTTGGTATATCTTCATCTCGTACCTTCAGTTGATGATATCCTGTCCATAGGTCGATCTTTGAAAAACACTTCGCTCCCTTTAGTTGATCAAATAAGTCGTCTATCCTCGGTGGCGGATATCTATTCTTGATCGTTACTCTGTTCAATTCTCGATAATTGATACAGAGCCTCATCGATCCGTCCTTTTTCTTCACGAATAACACTGGTGCTCCCCAAGGAGACACACTCGGTCGAATATAACCCTTATCCAATAACTCTTGAAGTTGTATCATCAATCTCTTTATTTCTACTGGCGCCATACGATATGGAGCTTTGGAAATTGGTGTTGTTCCCGGTGTTAAGTCTATTACGAATTCGATTTCTCTGTCTGGCAGAAGGCCAAAAAAGATCATCCGGAAACACATCCTGAAATTCACTCACTACGGGTATCTCTTTAATCTCTACTCCCTTTTTCCGAGTATCCATGATGTAAGCTAAATAACCTATACATCCTTTGTTTAACAATTTCTTGGCCTGCATCATCGTAACGCAACATGATTTTTTAAGCGATGAGCTACCATAAAACAATACCTTAGACTTACTCGAAGTCTGAAGGTTCACACATTTGTTCTGACAGTCAATTACTGCTGCATGGTAATATAACCAATCCATCCCCAGTATTACGTTGAATTCTCCTAATCTAATAGGAATCAGGTTGACGCTCAGTTCATGTTCTTTAATGTTTGCGCGACAATTCCGATAGACGTATTCTACAGGGATTATTTCCTTATTCGCAACTTCTATGTTTAAAGGATCTTCTAATAGTTCTCATGGTGTACTAAGTTTACTAACAAATTCTTCAGATACAAACGAACAGGTGGCACCCAAATCAAATAATACATAAGCATTTATATTAATGATTGGGATTATACCTGACACCACGTCCTTTACAGCTACGGCGTCTTGGACAGTCATGTTAAAGGTTCGAGCGGTCAATCATTTGGGTTGCGTAGGTCCACCAATCATCAACTTACTTCCTCCTCCTTGGCTTCCGCCAGCTCCACCGCTTCCTTTCTTCGGGCAATCCTTTATCTGGTGCTCTGTTAATCCACAAGCAAAACATCCTCTGATCTTCTTCGGCTTTGGGCAATTTTGGGAGATATGCCCTTCTTGGCCGCAGTTATAGCAAGTGTTTTTCCTATTCCAGCATTCTCCCTGATGACTTCTTCCACATTTGTTGCAAGCTTCGGTCCTCTTCTTGAAGTTTCCCTGGTGACTTCCACATTGGTTATTGTTTCTGTTGTTGTTGTTGTTGTTGTTTTTCCATTTCCTTTTTTCGGAGTTACTTCCTCCGTCGTTGCACCCCCAACGATGCTCACTACCAGCGTTCTTGTTCTTCTTTTCCTTATGATATAGACTTAAGGCCTCACTGCCACCTTCTGCAATGATTGCCTTCTCCAACAACGTGGTAAAGGAATCAATCTGGAAGACTGATACCTTATTATACAGCCACGGCTTCAACCCTTGCTCGAAACATCACGCCTTCCTCTCCTCCTCCACAACTTGGTGCTCTGCAAATCGCACTAGTTCATTGAACTTAGCTGCGTATTGTGCCACCGTTATATCACCTTGTTTTAACTCTAGGAATTTCACTTCCATCATACTCTTCATACTCTTCAAGAAATAGTTCTCAAAAAACAGTGTCGTAAACCTTTCACATGTTATCGTTCCTTCCCCCACTCTCTGCTGATTGGTTTCCCACCAATAGTTTGCTTCGCCCTTTATCATGTACACACGAGCTATAGTGAAGGCCTTCTCGATCTCTTTAATCCAGGTTTGCGCCACTATCGGGTCAGTGGTTCCCGCGAAATCTGGGGGTCCTACATGTTAGGTTTGTAATATTCATGAACGCAATCAAATTGCAAAAATAAGCGGAAACGTGGAAAAATCAGAGTTTAAAATTTTTACAAACCATATACCCGGATCACCCTTTATGCACAATTATTAATTAAACAAAAAAGATAACGAATAAGAGTCATACCCTTGAAGATCGAGCTTCCTCAGGTACAAGTTCACCTCCAATCCTTTTTCGCGTTCAACTTGAATCCACCGGGTTTGGTTCCTTCCTTTGATCAACGTTAGCCACCCAAGTGTTTGGCCTCTAGAGGTGATCCACCAAGGAATAATAAAGATTCAAGAAAATGGGTGGTTGGCTAAACCCTAGTTTTTCTATCTCTATAGAAAAAGAGCGTACTCTCCAACCATTGGAATTATCACGTAGTCTTAATATATGATATAAGACTCCTCTTATAAAGATATCAGGTAACCTTATTTAATAAAATAAGGTATTATTTAATTAAACTCTTTTAATTAAATGGGCTCCCTAATCTTATTAGGGATAATTAATTAAACTCCTTTAACTAATTTTCCCTCCTAATCCTATTAGGAATAAATGAGAGTACTTATATTAAATTAATTTCTATACTCTTTTAGAAATTAAAATAATAATAATAATTATAATAATATTAATAAGACTCCTCTTATTAATTTATATTTAATATTTTAAAATATTAAATAATAATATTAAGCTATTTAATTTATTCTATCACCATAGATTAAATTAAATATACATAACATATTATTACAATTATGCCATTAACTTCTTAAATAATTATTCTTCCTTTTATGGTGTGACCCTTTAGGTTCTCCATATTAAACCTAGGTTGTGAATAAATCAATTAGAACAATTCTAATCTTATTTAAATAAATAAATTAAATAATTAATTTATTTAAATAAATAATATTTATTCTATAATAGGGATAAGCCTCCCTAGCGATTAACGACTTTTAGGATAATATAGATTTCAACATTAATCATAAAAGAACCTTTGAGTAAATAGTTAAAATACAATTCAATCCTTCCACCATACAATGTCCCAATTAAATATAAGACGTGGAATTTTTGTCAAGTCCTATTTTATTTAATTATATGTATTTCGATCCTTAAATGCACAACTCAAATAATGCAAATTAGAAACTCCTTTCTAATTTCATTACGCTTTGGCCAAGGACTCTTTGGGTTGTCATTTATCGAATCACATAGGACATTTCTCTTCTTTTAATAAGTGGTAGATTCTTTATTGATCATACATTATCTCCATGTACAACTTATTATACCCAAGCATATCCTTTGATATACCCTAAGGGTCTTAAGGAATAAGTCAAAGTATAACTCATCATACACAAGATACTATGATGATCTCAAGTCCAAGGATCACTTGACTACTATCACTACAGAATTCCTATTGACGAGCAAGTAAAACTCCATTAGGTATTCCTTAGCGAGCCACGTTCAAAGTGAACTTATTCTCTAATAAGCACCTACATACTTGCTTTAGTGTCTCCACACAAATGATCATGAGATCAATCATCCTCATCCAATGAGCAAGTTAACGATGTACCAATCTATCCGGATTCACTAATCCCCAATTTAGTAATCCAATGATTGGGAACTATTTTAGTTTTAAGCTTTCTAAGAATTTAGATCTCATTAGAATGATCATCATCATTATTCTAAAAGCATTGCTTAAAACTATGGGTTTATCACATATTATAAAAACAAAGATCATGTAGATAATTAAAAGCCTTTAATAAATTAATACTTTTTATTAATAAATGAATAAGATTGTTACAAAGTATATGCTTTATCATCAAACATGATTGGCTTGTGTGCATACTACTTTCAATCTCCCACTTGCACTAAAGCCAATCGTCATGGTATCTCATACTCTTCTTCTCTAAGTGATGATTATCCTGCTGTTGGATAAGCTTTAGTTAATGGATATGTAATGTTGTTCATGAGAGTCCACTATCTCTATAGTGATTTCCAATCTTTCAATGATTCTAATAATCAAATGAAAGTGCCACAACACATGTTTAGATCCAAGATGAGACTTAGGAACTATTCCTAATTCTATAATGAACTTTTAATCCAAACAATCAACTTGCAGCTTCATTTATAGCTATATACTTTGTCTTTATCACTAAATCAGCAACTCTTTGCTGTTTGGAACCTTTCCAATTCACTGCACCACTGTTCAAGGTAACCCTTTACCTTAAAGTGGATTTTTACGTCGTCTTGGTGCGTCGAAAAACTTGAGTGCATTAAGCCCTCTAGTTTTAATTTAGACCCACCATGAATATGATCACATCCTTAGTGCTTGGGTTAAGCACTTTAAGATGTTTTTCAACGACTCATAGTGAACTTCTCCATAATATGGTGATCAACATCGGTCTCGTACATTTCATTGCATACATGATTGTCACTCATGCGACCTCTCTTTTCGTGAGTCTGTGGGGACTATTAAGAGATACACTCCATAGCTCATCGACATGAGACATCTCTTGGAGTTTGCCATGCTAAACGACTTTAGCATCAAATGAATATACGTTCCTTGGGTTAAGTCGAGCATCCTCTTAAATCTATCTATATAGATTTTATCCCCAATTAAGATACTCTTCCCAAAACCATTCATGGAGGAATGTTTAGACAACTTTATCATTCTTCGATTGTAGCATTAGTATGTCATTCCTTATCCGTAGTATATCAACATATAATATTAGGAATGTCACGACGCTCCCAATCGACCCTTTTGTACACACTAGAACTCTTACCTCTCATCGTATGTAACTCGGATCATCATCATCTATGATCGTACCTCATCATCATCATCCATGATGAATCCATACCTCCTAGGTATCTTGGTACTATTCCGCATTTACGATCTTGGCCAGGTACAATAGGTCTATCTATAGGTTCCTCTTATTTGACTTATAGTGTTTTGTGGTTCTTGAACTCTTCAAGATCTATTATCCTCCCACTAGCCCCTTCAATAATAAACACCTTTATCTTAGAAGAAGGCGTGTGTTTCGCAACAAACACCTTTTGCTAAGTAGGATTATAGAACATATACCCTAAACTTACTTTAGGATGTCCCACAAATTGTACTTGTCAAATCTTGTCCCAAGCTTATCCTTTGAAACATTTTCACATAAGTTGGACAACCCCTTAACTTAACATACTTGAGATTAGGAATCCTCCCTGTCCATAACTTTTATGGAGTCTTGGGGTCGGATATTGAGGTTACCTTTTCCGTAGATATACAGCCATTTCTAGAACATGACCCTAGAAGAATACTGGAATGTCGGTAAAATCATTATGGACCGCACCATGTCCAACAAGGTACGATTTTTCCTTTTAGATACATCAATCAATTATTACTTATCATGAGGTGTCCAATATGAAAAAAACCATTTGAGATGATCTAGAAACTTATTGCACAAGTTTTTATTCCTTGATCTAATCAAAGAGTCTTAATACTTTGCAAATTTGTTTCACTTCTGAATTCTTTGAACCTTTCAAATAATTCACACTTGTATTTCAACAAATACATACATTCAACTCTTTGAATGATCATCTCCTTTTCTTATACTAGTTTGTTCAATTTATAAAATAATTTTTCACGTAAGTCAAGTATACAAAATTCATTAAGTAATCTTTCATTCTATATCGAAACATTATTATTATAAATAGAACAACAATTGTTCTTAATTATAATACCAAAAAATTTTATTGTCAACAATAAAATGGAAATAATGTTTCTAACAAGAATTGGAATACAATAACAACTTATTGACTTAATAGATTTGCCGTAGGCGTGCTAAACTATAAGTTTCTATAGCTAATGCAAAGCAACCTTTGCTTCATTTTCACATATAGGATTACTTATCTTTGTTTAACTTTCTACTACCTTGGTCCTTCATAAATCTATATTTATGATAACCAAAGTCGGTATCCAATACCCAAGTAGAACCTTGACTTAAAGAAAAATTATTTTAAATCATGAACAAATTTGTATTTGTAACCAAAACTTCACTAAGCTTCTTTGGTTAGCCTCTCGCAAGATGCTTCTTGCAATTTCTTTCCAAAGTGTCCGGGCTTTTTTTTGTGGAAGCAAACTCCTTTGCTATCCGTATCGCTTTTGTTCTTATTATCTTTTGTTTACGCCTTTTCATTTTACCTTCTTTGAATCGTTCTTCTTTTCGAAGATCCTTTGGCCCCTACCAGAAGAAGACTTGATCTTTCTTGGTTGGAAAGTGACTCTCAACATTTTTCAATATGTTAAGCAAATCAGCGAGGCTGATATCTAGCTTGTTCATATGAAAAATTCACAACAATTATGAAAGGAGTCCGAGAGTGAGTGCAAGATCAAATCTTGGCTCAACTCTCCATCCATGACAAAACTCGTTGTCCTAATTGATCAATCAAATTGATAATGTTAAGGACTTTTATCTGTACTGTAGTGTCATCGGTCATTCTAGATCGGAAGAGCTCCTTAGATATCTGATATCTATCAGTCCTACTTTCCTCACCATCAACTACTTGATGTTCAGGAATATAGTAGGAGCGTCCATAGTTTCATCCGTATTTGAAGCTCGTTACTCATGGATGCGAGCATGATGCATTGAGCCAACTGTGCATCATCTTGCCACTTTCTAAAAGTAGCAATCTCTTCCTCAGAGGCATTGTCTGCAACCATTGCAGAGATAGGCGTATTAAGGACATAAGATAGCTTTTCAGCCATGAGAACTATTCTCAATTCCTTAACCAATCCGAGTAATTCGGTCCGGTTAATTTACATCAAATATGTTTTGCAGTGATAGTAATTTAGATATTGTAAAATTTTGTAAATGAATTTGTAATTAACAACATTTTAGCATACATTCTTTTATTAATTACCAAAATAAATTAGGTCTTGTTTTAAATTGGTATCTCCCACTATTTTCTTCAAACTATATTACCCTCACTTATATAGTTTGGCAAAATCTAATTAAAGATTTGCTAGTGAGAATAAGGATCCCATTTCAAATGTATATAGCCTTATGGTGACACAACAAACTATATATAAATAAATAGGTAGACAACTTTTGTCAATTACATCAACTATGCAACTCCTTTTCTTTTGCCTCATAGATTATTTTGATCAGTGGTGGCACATCAGAATCAAAATTATCCAAGTTAAGTCCAACCTAGCACTCCATATATTCAAAAAGAAAAATATCATCCTTGTGGTGACACAACAAAATAATATTGTTCAATTTTCTTTATAAGCATCAAATGTGATAAATTAACATCTTAAATACTTAATACTTGCCTTGTGGTGACACAACAAACTCATATTAAATATTTAATACTCTATTAATTTTATCATGCTAGAAAGCGACATTCGATATTCCAAATATCTTTGAACGCTTAGGACTTAATATAAAAAAAATTTGAGGATTTATTATTAATTTGTCTCATCTTGTTTAGCGTAGCATGCACGCATATATATATATAAAATACGCGTTATATTAATGAACATGTCAAGCATGTTTGCATAATAAATAATATATATAGTATAAGCATGCACATATAGAATACTATATTCTACCCGGATTGATTATGGACTTTTATTCTAGTTTGGTTCACTAGAGCCACCAAGTGAACAGAGAAAGGTCAAACCCTAGGGTTTCAAGAAATAATATTTAAATATAACTATTACATTTAAACCGGGCTCCATTACAAACGGGTCTTCAAGCGCCTTGTTCCTTGATCTCCAATTCTTCAAAATTAATTCTAACTATTCCTATTACAAAACTATTTAAAATAAATAGAAACCTTGATCGTGATCGAGGGAAGTACATAGGAGGAGATAGAATTTACATTAAGAAAAATTTAGAGAGGCGCGAGGTGCTTGAGACCCCATTTAATAAAACTCATACATTCATGCATCCAACTAAAATAAAATCCAATCATATTGGTCAATAGTCCATAATCAATCCCATTTATTATCATACGTATCATCATATGCATCAATAAATAACATTCATCTTATGAATAATAAACATTTAATATAAATATTGATATCATTTAATGGGCAAAATTAGTTAGTATAAAATCTAATTTTGAATCAAAATAAACTCCTTTATTTTAATCCAAATTTAAATTAAAATAAAACTATTTTATTTTAATTTATCTAATTTTGAATAAAATAAACTATTTTATTTTAATCAAAATTTTTAATCAAAATAAACTCCTTTATTTTAATTAATTATGGAATCCAATTCCATATAAAAAAAACTTTTATTAAAGGAAACACGAATTCTTTTTTTCTATTCACAAATAAACTCCTTTATTTTGAATAATATGAAATCTTATTTTTTTCATATCTAAATAAACTCCTTTATTTAAGGAAATTAGGATTCTTTTTCTATTCACAAATAAACTCTTTTATTTTGAATAATATGAAATCTTATTTCATATCTAAATAAACTCCTTTATTTAAGGAAACATATAATCCAATTTCAACTCCAATTAGTAATCATGGAATCCAATTCCAACTCTAATTAGTTAGCATGAAATTTAATTTTAAAAGTAAAATAAACTTTATATTTTAATATTAAAATAAACTTTTTATTTTAATATTAAAATAAAATTTTATTTTAATAATAAAATTATTAAGAATATTATATATATATATATAATAATAAAACAAAACCGTTATTATATATATATATATATATAATAAAACCGTTATTATATATATATAATAAATAACGTTATTATCATATATATATAATATATTCTTATACCAATATGATTCCTACCAATATGATTCCAAGCAAGTGAATATGTAATGAATCACTTGGGCCACGTGCCTTTAAAGATTCAGGAATATGTAAGCATGTGAATATCTAAATAATCACGTTAATATATTATTTATCCTGAAAACAGTTCGCGATTAACAACATGATTTCGGAATTGATAACGATTTTTTTTTTATTTTATACAATAAAATTATGCCCAATTAAATTATTCTAAACACATATCAATATACATATCAAATTAAAATAATTAATAATTCGCATAAAGGTTTGGCTCTGATGCCACTGTTAGGTTTGTAATATTCATGAACGCAATCAAATTGCAAAAATAAGCGGAAACGTGGAAAAATCAGAGTTTAAAATTTTTACAAACCATATACCCGGATCACCCTTTATGCACAATTATTAATTAAACGAAAAAGATAACAAATAAGAGTCATACCCTTAAAGATCGAGCTTCCTCATGTACAAGTTCACCTCCAATCCTTTTTCGCGTTCAACTTGAATCCACCGGGTTTGGTTCCTTCCGTTGATCAACGTTAGCCACCCAAGTGTTTGGCCTCTATAGGTGATCCACCAAGGAATAATAAAGATTCAAGAAAATGGGTGGTTGGCTAAACCCTAGTTTTTCTATCTCTATAGAAAAAGAGCGTACTCTCCAACCATTGGAATTATCACGTAGTCTTAATATCTGATATAAGACTCCTCTTATAAAGATATCAAGTAACCTTATTTAATAAAATAAGGTATTATTTAATTAAACTCTTTTAATTAAATGGGCTCCCTAATCTTATTAGGGATAATTAATTAAACTCCTTTAACTAATTTTCCCTCCTAATCCTATTAGGAATAAATGAGAGTACTTATATTAAATTAATTTCTAAACTCTTTTAGAAATTAAAATAATAATAATAATTGTAATAATATTAATAAGACTCCTCTTATTAATTTATATTTAATATTTCTAAAATAATAAATAATAAATATTAAGCTATTTAATTTATTCTATCACCATAGATTAAATTAAATATACATAACATATTATTACGATTATGTCATTAACTTCTTAAATAATTATTCTTCCTTTTATGGTGTGACAATTTAGGTTCTCCATATTAAACTAGGTTGTGAATAAATCAATTAGAACAATTTAATCTTATTTAAATAAATAAATTAAATAATTAATTTATTTAAATAAATAATATTTATTCTATAATAGGGATAAGCCTCCCTAGCGATCAACGACTTTCCGGATAATATAGATTTCAACATTAATCATAAAAGAACCTTTGAGTAAATAGTTACTCAGTACAATTCAATCCTTCCACCATACAATGTCCCAATTAAATATAAGGCGTGAAATTACCGTCAAGTCCTATTTTATTTAATTATATGTATTTCGATCCTTAAATGCACAACTCAAATAATGCAAATTAGAAACTCCTTTCTAATTTTATTACGCCTTTAGCCAAGGACTCTTTGGGTTGTCATTTATCGAATCACATAGGACATTTTCTTCTTTTAATAAGTGGTAGATTCTTTATCGATCATACATTATCTCCATGTACAACTTATTATACCCAAGCATACCCTTTGATATACCCTAAGGGTCTTAAGGAATAAGTCAAAGTATAACTCATCATACACAAGATACTATGATGATCTCAAGTCCAAGGATCACTAGTACTACTATCACTACTGAGAATTCCTATTGTGCAAGTAAAACTCCATTAGGTATTCCTTAGCGAGCCACGTTCGATGAACTTATTCTCTAATAAGCACCTACATACTTGCTTTAGTGTCTCCACACAAATGATCATGAGATCAATCATCCTCATCCAATGAGCAAGAACGTATGTACCAATCTATCCGGATTCACTAATCCCCAATTTAGTAATCCAATGATTGGGAACTATTTTAGTTTTAAGCTTTCTAAGAATTTAGATCTCATTAGAATGATCATCTTCATTATTCTAAAAGCATTGCTTAAAACTATGGGTTTATCACATATTATAAAACAAAGATCATGTAGATAATTAAAAGCCTTTAATAAATTAATACTTTTATTAATAAATGAATAAGATTGTTACAAAGTATATGCTTTATCATCAAACATGATTGGCTTGTGTGCATACTACTTTCACTACACTCTTAAAATCTTTAAAGGTTGTTACTAGGACAGCTTGGGGAACGCGTTGTACGGGTTCGTTTCTTCCCCTCAGAGCTTCTCCCAATAAATCTACTACTCTACGATCGGATCTCTGGGACTGTCTCATCATTAACTTGACTCTTCTGGGATAGTTATTCTACGTCTGGGCGGCATTTTCTGCATCACAAAATTTTTTACTTTATTATCTAATTATAATACTTAGACATTTATTAATAGAAAGAACTAAAGGTTTATAACACATTTCTGAAATAAGATCATTTATATTCATATGCCAAATGGTTACATTACGTGTTCTTTTCTAGCATACTGCTATAAATGATCACACATATCCCCTAATATCACAAAAGACGGGGACATACTAACCTACTACCCCTCTAACACTTTTCAGAAGTTTGGGGGGTTTACCACTATCTCACATCTTACACAAAAGACTGAGATTACAACAACATTTTAGCAACACATAAATTAATTACCACACTACTGAGCTTTTCTCTCTAGACTCAATCTAACATTCCACACTGAACGACGCTCTTATATTCCTTCTGTATGATATGCACCACCATGTCTCGGCTTATGGTATGTCGGGTCTGTCCTTGCTCAGCTGGGTAATGATGTACCCCATCGATCAATCTCTCCATGGCCGTGCATAGAGCATAGCTCATCTTGTTCATATTCCTCCTCTTGCAATGCACCTCATCCTCTAGGTCATCTGCCCTATCATTGGCTTCCTCCCACTTCTCCTCGAAGTGAATCCTATCTATCACCTCCATCTCTAACTGAGTTCGGAGAGCCTCCTTCTCTGCCCTCTCACTCAAAACCTTATGCTCTAATTCCTCTAGCTTTCCTGCCACTTCAGCATTCCTCGCCACCGCTCAGTGAAACAAAGCTCCCATCTGGATCCCTGCTTCCTTACGGTGAGCAATCTCCACCTCCATCTCCTGCATCACTAGTTGCCTCTGATGGTCCTCGTCCCTCAACCTCTAGAACGCAGACTCCCTCTCCCTAGCCTCAGCCTCTAGCTCCTCCACTCTACACCCTAACTCCAATATTTGTTCCTCATACTCTCCTAACATCTGATCCTCAAAAGTAGCCTCGTCGGAGTCCCCCATAGGTTTAGGCTCCTCCTCCAAAGGCTCCTCCTCCGGATCAGACTCCACCTCTTCTTCATCATCATCATCATCCATTGGGGCCACTACTGAAATAGGCTCCGCTATCAAGGGTGTCTCATAGACTACGTGGATATCACGTGGCTCCTCCTCTACCACTCGACTAGGTCCTCCCATGACAGTCGTCCTACAATCACCAACATAAGACAACACAAACGATAACTCCATTAGAATGTTAAACAAACATAAGTTCATTGTATAGAATGAAGTTACATTTCATAACACACTAAGTCTCTCAAGGAAAACTCTACATGAGTTTTATCTCCTACCTAACTTCTAAGTTTTCTCAAGTTATAATCTAGGGACACTCGCTCCTAAGGTTTATAACTAAAGCTTTGATACCAACCTATGACGCCCCAAAATTCGGACCTCCACTTGGTCACTCAAATTCGGTTCATCACGTGCTCAAAGTATTACCATGATAACTAAAATCATACATTCACAATGGAAAATCTAAATTAGAATAATATACAATGATTTATTATAATTATTCCCCCAAGTCTCGTAACCTACAGTACTTAGTAGATTACATAATAGTATCGAATAAAGAATTATTACATAATCCTACTTAAGTTTAAACATAGTCTGCAAATAGTCTTAACATAACATAATAGTTTTTAAACATAAAGGAACAAGCTAGTTTGGTAGCCTACTTACCTTGCCTTTATGCATTCTAGAGACACCTCCTTGTTCCTCCTTAATCGAAAGTTTTAAATAAGCAAGGATGAGCACAAATTGCCCAGCAAGTAATATACAACAAGGGTGTAGGATATAATATCACAAGGTTTGAAATATCGAAGTGTCATTTCTAGGATAGTTCAAAGTGTCAGAATAACATCATGGATAAGGAATATCAAAAATTATTGGAATAAGAACATCAATTCAATGTAAATCAACAAATATATATATATATATATGAATTCAACGACTAACAATGTATCCAACTGGATAAGCAATTTATATTGAGCAGTCACTAAGGACCATTGAGCTTCCACTAGAGTTACCAATATTAAACTGATAACCCTAAAATATCAAGTACTATAGATGATCAGTCTACAATACTTTACGTTATGCATAACACCACAATAATATTCATTCATGTGTTGGGGTTTCCAACGACATACACTCCCCTTACCAAAAGGGTTGTCTAACTCAGTTTTCAAGATTTCCACACCAATCAATTAGTTTGGACAACTTTTATAAACATGCATATAGTCTAGCACAATATTCAAGAACAATACTAAGTTTAACATGAATAATAACTTTCACAAGGGTTTAAGCATATTAGCTCATTTGAACGAGAAAGTAATATAACTTGTATTCAAAGAGATAAGCTTACGGTATTCGTCGAATAAAGAATGCAATTATACTTTCACAATAAAATTAGGGTTCGGATACTTGCTCAATATAAATTTTAGTAAGGTTAGAGAACTTGCCTTAAGCGTAGTTTATCCACGTTAATAACTTAACACTTTCAAATCCTATTTATAGCGTATTATATGATCAAGATATTCATTAGCTAACACAGTCTTTAAACAAGCTTGACACGATTCAAGTATGTACATATGATACAAAAATCAGTTTATAAGTCATCACAAATACAACGACGTCTTGATTGCTAAATTTCTTGAAGACATTCTTCAGACTTAACATTTGGAAGTTATGTTCAACATTTGTCTCTATCACATAGCATGCTTCTTAACATATTACATAGCTTATTGGTCATATAAGATAAGTTAAAGTAATCCTATAGGGATACTTCAACAATAGTTTCAAAAACAAAATGCAGAACTCAAAGTTGCAGATTGGGCTTGAATTGCCTTGGCTAAGTTTAGGCCAGCAGTCAAATGCTTGCAGATCTTCGACCTAGCCAAAACTCAGCTGCTACCTTGTGGTCTCTGTCCAGTCTTGAACACACAATCATACATAATGTATTTTGACATGTTAAGGGTCCTTTCATGCTTATCAAGTAAATCTAGGTTCTCTCTTTATGATACATTTCTAATTTAAACATTTCAACAAGTTAAGGCCATTCAAGGTCATGAACTCACAAAGTCTATCACGCTTGCTCTCTAAACATTTAAGATAGTCACAAAGTTCATATTAGGCATGCTTGTGAGTATTCATAAAGTATATGTGAAACTAACACCACTTTAGTTGACGATAGGCTGCGTTCATGATTTTCTTGGAATATGACACATATGCATGGTATATATACATTTATGCTACATGAGTGAGTTTAAGAGTGTCATCAAACATGATCACAAATGTCAGATTCTAGTCCTCATAGTAGCTTGACAATATTCACATTCAATGCTTACTAGTAGGTTTAACATGTTCATGCTTGCTTATTAACCTCATAAACACCATCTAAAGGTTTATTCATGCATTTCTAGGTCATACTAACATGCTTCCAAAGTCAGAATATAAATAATGTAGAAATCATACATGTTAGCTCATTAGGCTAAGCTTTTTCTTGAAAATATTTCTAACACAAAGCTTAATAAGTTTGATCATGCTCAAAGGAACTACGTACACTATAACATGCTCATCTAAGTGTAAAATCAGTCATGTATAGCTTACTAGGTTCATAATTTGCAGAACACGATCTCTAACATAGTTTGTTTTCAAAACTTAAAGTCCAAATCTCCATTTAAACCATATGCCTTTATTAATCATGCAAGTTTATTATAACATGCCCAACTTAGATTCATATACTTATACATACACTCTAATCATGCTTTCATGCTAGTTTAAGCCATAATGGTCGATCAACACATAGCAGATTTCAAAATAGAAGTTCAAACTGACTTTTAAAAACGGTAGCGGTATTGCAGCGCCTCAATATTAATACTGGCAGAAGGCTGCGCCTTTGGTTCGAACAGAACAAAGTGAACCTCAGCAATTGCTCAGCCCAAACACAGAATTTACTCACGAATTCACTCCTAAACACTCATGTATCACTTGTAACATGCTTATATGATCATATAACATTTATATAAACCATACCCAACCTCATTAACATCTATCTTCATGAATTCAAGAATTTGAATTTTAAGAACTCAAGAACTTTGTTTAATAAAAACGGAAATGGAAAGCAAAGAATGGAATTATACCTTCGTAATGTGCAATGAATTTGCTTTAACTGAACTCTCAAGCTCTTAAAATGCCCCCACTCTACTACTTAGCAATTTATTAGACAACTCAAGCAACATAGAGAATGAAGGGAAGTGTTCATTTTATAAGAAATTCATTGACCATGCCAAGCCATTATCCAAGAAATCAAACTAAAGGATGGAAGAATTGCATGAAGGTTAATAAGGAGTTGGTAATTAGTTGTTGGTTTGCATCATGACCACCACTCCCCCCCATGATCATTGGCTAGCAAGATTGGAAGAAAAATGAAGAACATAGGCCTTAGCCTTTTGCTCTTACACGTGACTGAGAATTTGGAGGTGAATGGGACTCTCAATTTGGGACAATCCAATATAACTTAGCATTCTTGTATACTCCTACACATTCTCACTCTTATGTTATATTTTAATACACATCTCAATCATATATTATAACCTAATGTCACAATATGACTTAACATCTCAAGGTAGTAGATGTTATGCAGCATACATATAATCCATCTACATTTTATCACACTGGTACATTTTATTAAAATGATAGTCTACAATATGCTCATGGTATATTATTTTAATACATACCCACAAACATTTTGTCACATAGATAATGTATTTATAACATATAGTTACAATACGTTTACTCACATTGCCCCATACAATATAGTTTTGTAAGACTAAATATATAGCCACATAAATGTCACACTGCACTATATAGTATGGTTGTATATGCTCATATGCACATAATTGTCAATATAATATTATTATATTACTAACTTACTTATTTATGTTAAATAAATAAATTATGCACTTCCTTACTTAATTAACACCAATATTAATTAATCCAACCATTGATTAATGTATTTATGGATTTCCATAATCATTATTCATCTTTATAATATATTGCAAACAATAGTAATCACACATTATTAGTTAATTACTAAAAATTCAATATTCTACCACAACCATCATCAATTAATTAATATAACAGTTAACAATTAATATTACTTAATTGCGCACTTTATTTCATAGTTTATTAATGTCACACACATCACATAATTGTTTCATTTAATTTTCTAAAGTAGAAGAATTAATTTTTCTTCCACTGACCACTTGCTTAATGCGCGCCAGATTTATCTTCTTTGATTAAGACAACAAGGTTGCGTCGTGCCTAACAAAGATGCCAAGACTAGTTTAGCTTAAGCCAGTGTCAACCCCTATCGCCATACTCATCCTACACGACATGAATTAATGTCCACAAGAGTGTTACTACGAGTCTACGAGTGTATTGACTACTTATATGAAATCATCTTATCAACACGATTAATCTTCTTAATCCTCGTTTTAATCTACTTAATGGATTTCCTCTTTTCACATTATGCCACACAAGGCACTTCACAATCCTCATTGTCACTTCACACATCTTAATACGCATTGATCTAATATGAATTAATTGAATTAACCAACTCACAAAATAATAACACTTTTATTCACAGAAATTTTATTTCCATTAGTATATTCATTTAATAATACGTGGAAATTTTCGGGTATTACATATACTGTGACAATAATTGAACAAATTGAGTGACTTCTTGCGTAAGCATCAATAATCAGAGATACTGTGCAATACCGTGTGCTACTATGCAATAACGCGTATTATTGTTCTTTTATCACCGGATATTTCAACAGTTTAATGGTAAAAGTTTTGTCGTTATTTTTATAAAAAGGTTATTTCTGTCGCTTTCTATATCCGACAGTTATTCTGTTATGTGGTCCACCAATGATTGCACCGTTGTATGGATATTCGCCGACAAAAAGAATATTTCCCGACCAGACGAATATTTTATGACAACTTGCTTATTTTATAAAATTTACACATATCTACCTTAACTTTAACCTTTTATCAATTTAACCAATTACTGAATAATAATTATAAGAAAAATTGAATACTTTTATTCATAAAATTTGGGTTCTTACACATGATGGCTCTTTTCCATAATCTAATGCACAAAGAGATAGAAGTCTATGTGGATGACACCATTGTTAAGTCCCTAAGGGAAAAAGACCACTTAGGCCATCTCAAAAAGCTCTTCAACCGGTTGCATAAGTACAACTTAAAGTTGAACCCAGCCAAATGCGCCTTTGGCGTCAAGTCATGCAAGTTGTTGGGATTCCTAGTAAGCCACAAAGGCATTGAGCTGGATCCTGCAAAAATTCAAGCCATCACTGAAATGCCTATACCCTAGACGGAGAGGGAAATACGAAGATTTTTTGTAAGAATCAACTTCATCAGCCGATTCATCTCCCAACTCACAGCAACCTGTGAGGTTATCTTCAAGTTGTTAAGGAAGAACTCCTCCAAGAAATGGAGTGATGAGTGTCAAAAAGCCTTTTTTCTCATCAAAGAGTAGCTAATTAAAGCCCCTATTTTGGTACCTCCCAGGGATGATGTTCCCCTGTTTATGTACTTGTCAATCAATGACAACGCCTTGGGCTGTTTGCTGGGACAGAAAGATGATAGAGGCCAAGAAAGAGATATCTATTACCTCAGCAAAAGATTCAGCATCACTGAGCACAAGTATAGCTTAATTGAGAAAACGTGATATGCTTTAGCATGGGCTTCTATAAGATTACATCATTATCTCCATGGTCACATAACCCATCTCATATCCCGTATGGATCCTCTCAAGTATGGGTTCAGCAAACCTATGTTGAATTATCGACTGTCCAAATGGCAATTAATCCTACAGCAATTTGACATCATCTACATGACTCAAAAGTCTATCAAAGGTCAAGAAATTGCGGATCAACTGGACTCCGCACCTTCAGGGGATTTCAAACCTTTGTAAAAATATTTTCCCTATGAAGGGGTAATGACAATTCAGCAACACCATCAGGAGAATACACACCAACTATGGAAGATGTATTTTGATGGAGCTGTAAACATCGAAGGTTCTGGAGCTGGAGCAGTTCTAGTATCCATTTCGGGAGAGCAGTTTCCCGTTACCATCAAATTTTTATTTGTTAACACCAACAACACCGCTGAGTATGAAGGCTGTATCATGGGGTTGAAACTAGCCCAATCCACGGGCGTCAAACGGTTAACTGTCTTTGGAGATTCCGAACATGTAATCAGACAAACCACTGGGGTCTATCACACCAAAGAATTATGTTTGTTGCCTTACCATCGGCAACTTATCCAGATGGCTTCAAAGTTTAAAGATATATCTTTCCTCCACATTCCTCGGAATAGGAATGATTTTGCTGATGCACTCGCAACTTTGGCCTCTTTGATCAACATACTTGACAAAAAGACATGTCAAATATCACATTTGCCCGACAAAAGGCACCAGCCTATGGGAACTACATTGGAGAAGTATCAGATGAACTTCCTCCCATCCAACACCCTTGGTATCAGGATATCAAGGAGTATATGCGAGATGGATCTATACCTACTGAGGCAAGTCAAGATGAAAGAAAGTGGATCCATCAAATTGCTATGAAATTCTACCTGAGCAAAGACACACTCTACAAAAGAGATGCAGGACTAGGCCTTCTCAGATGCCTAGACAAAGACAATGCTCAAAGGCTCATGTATGAAATCCATGGTGGAGAATGCGGCTCACATATGAGCGGCCCTCTACTTGTCATGAAAATCCTAAGAATACGACATTTCTGGCTCTTTCTCTCAAGGCTGACTGTGATGATCACGTCAAGAGGTGTTACCAATGCTAAATTCATGGGAATGCTTTCCATGCCCCTCTAAGGGAGCTCCACAATATGAGTTCACCCTGACCCTTCTTAATGTGGGGAATGGACGTGATCGGGCCCATAGAGCCCAAAGCCAGTAATGGTTATCAGTTTATCTTCTCCATGATCGATTACTTTACCAAGTGGGTAGAAGTAGCCTCCTCCCCCAGGGTTACTAAAGAAGTTATCATTGGTTTCATCAGAAACAATGTTATTCGTAGATATAAACAACCAGAGGTGATTGTATTAGACAATGCCAAAAACCTCAACAACCAAATGATGGAGGAGTTATGCAGTAAATTCAACATCAAACATCTCAACTCCGTCATCTATCGTCCAAAGATGAATGGTGTTGTATAAGTGGCTAATAAGTATATCAAAAAGATCATGCAAAAGATGCCCGCTAATCACAAAGGATGGCCTGACCTATTGTGTCTGACTCTATTAGCCTACAGAACGTCAATGCGCTCTTCCACTGGTGTAACCCCCTACTCATTAACCTATGGCATGGAATCAGTGCTCCCCGTAGAGGTGGAAATGGAATCTCTCAGAGTGATGATAGATGCTCAACTGAATAAAGACTAATGGTTACAAGATCGGTACCACCAATTGTCTCTAATAGATGAAAGGCGAACTGCAGCCATCTTCCATGGTTAGTTATACCAATAGAGGATTGCTCAATCCTACAACAAGAAAGTCCAGCTATGGCAGTTCAAAGAACATGACTTGGTCTTGAAGAAGGTTCTTGACAACTAAGATCAATCCAGATGAAAATTCGCCCCAAACTGGGATGGCCCGTTTGTTGTCAATGAGGTATTGACAAGAGGAGCCCTTAGATTACAAGAGATGAATGGCAAGGAATTTCCCCAACTCATCACCTCGGACACCGTGAAATGGTATTATGTTTGAAGTTACCTGCAAACCAACATCTTGGTTCTGGATCATCAGATCCATCAGTCAATTCAGGTTTTAAAAACCTTTTACACCTTCAGTTTGCCCAGTCGGGATAAACATTTCACCTTTAGTTTGTCCCACTAGGGATAAAACCTTTCACATCTTCAATTTATCTTACTAGGGATAAACATTTCACAACTTTAGTTTGTCCCACTCAGGATAAACATTTCACTTCAGTTTATCCCACTAGGGATAAATCCTTTCACACCTTCAGTTTGTCCCGTTAGGGATAAACATTTCACCTCTGCAATTTGTCCCATCAGGGGCGAACTATGTAGACCTGATCTCCCCAATACACGGGAGTACGTAGGCAGCCATTTTTATTGTCCGACATAACTACAGGGAAAAACCAAAAAACATTTCTACACCCTCTTTACCACCTACAATATTCAACCTTTTCACGCTAGGTTGAAACTACGCAGACCTAATCTCCCCTCATTAATGAGAGTACATAGGCAGCCAGTCACGGTACGATCTCATCCCTACCAAAACATAATACCTTGTTAATGGTACTGGGATTATCTTTCCACTTTCAAAGAGAAACACCAATCCATAAGAGATAGAACTACATGGGCTCCCCAATACAAAGGAGTATCGATGACCATCTGTGGGGCGGTTAAACCACATACAAAATCCAGTCCCAAGACACCAAAGGGTAGGGGAATACAAAGATCGAATATCCATTCTGAAAGATCCTGAGACATCTCAATGTCCATCCATCAAGGAGGAGTTCAGAATACACCAAGATCACGAGCCCTGAAGAAATAGGAAACTATCAAACAAGTAACAAGGCATAACTAAAAGGGAAGTGAGCCAAAACATATTTCCTTGCCATATAATACTGTTTAATATATACAATGTGTCATGCACATGACAAAAATGGCTAACCTAGTCTATGCAGGAAAATCAAAGCTAATCTACAAAGCAGTGGATAAGCGAGCCATCAAGTCTAACATGGCATCCCTCTCAGAAGATGAGGGTAACTCTATGAGCTCCTGCCCAAGGGTATCTACACGAGCCAAGAGATCCACATCCATCTACATGGTGACACTATGCTCATCAATGAATGTGCTAATATCTGCAATGATGTCAGCAGTATGAGACCTCAATGCAGTATTATCTGTAATGGCATCGTCTCGGGTAGCTAGAGCACCATCCCGCTCAATAAAAGTTGCATCCCTGGATGATCGAGCCTCATCCCGCTCAACAACAACGATATCCCGGTGAGCTAGAGCACCATCTCTCTCAACTAGAGTGGCATCTCTACCAGAAAGAGCTGTCTACATCAAGGCCCTAGCCTGATCCCTCTTAAATGTCATCAGATGCAGACTCTGCTCTAAATACTCTGTAAAATATGGAGTCATAGTAGCAGGAAAACTGGGAGAATCAACCAGAGCCGCTTTTAACCCAACAAATATCTTATCCTCAGTAGGAGAGTCAGAGTCTTCTATAGGCTCCCCACTGTTAGAATCAACACCCGACTCTATGGATACAACCCTAGCCGATGTAATCTTTGCCTCCAACCATGCATAATACTCTATAAAATGACCTGGATGGCTAGTAGTAAAAATAGCCTTCTCACGCTGGGTCCAACAGGTATAAATCCTGGACATATCCTCTGCTGATAGAAGCCGAGATGCAAAATGCTGACCCAATGCCCAGTCAAAAGGATGAACATCCTGACACTGGTCAAACTGTGCCATCACAGCTAGTGGGTGACATGTGGTCACACCTCTCAAATGAGCCAGAGGAAGATAATCCATGCCAGTCGCATGAGTGATAATGCTATAGGGAGAGCTAAGCCCTGAACATGGCAAAATATCAAATGGATCCTCGATCCCTGATAAGAAAACCGACCAAGAAGTTGTATTTGTACACTCTGCCGGCTGAAAGGAGTAGGACATGGCTATATCATGGGAAAAATAATACCCACGGAATTGGAATGTGTCGATCGGTCTCAAGTGTATCATAAACCACACGTACAACAAGATCGAACTGCCTGTAAATACTCCTGTAGGATAGGTGCATCAATACGTGGCCGACCTCAAGGTCTCTGCCACAATCATCGGTAAAATGGTATGACCCTCCCGGAGAGCACGAACTACCATAACCACGCCGATGTCCAAGTGGTCCATGTACAGATAAGCCACCATACACATCAAGAGTACATCCACTCTAGCAACACGCCAATCATCCTCTGACGTGGTGAAATTCCCAGAGTACTGCAAATAACTGTCCAAAGAGCCAAATCTGTCATTCAAAAAATGCATGGACACTGCATGCCCTGAGGAGATCTCATCCAGGGCAACTCTGCGCCTCAAACCTGTGAGAGTCATAAACTGCCTGCTCATGTCGCCGATAACCATCTGAGCGCAGGGCCTATCCAGTGGCAAATCTGTCAGACGCTCACACTCCTCCAAGGTAGGAGTCAACTCCTGGGTCTCAAACTGGAACACCTGCATATCCGGTACCCAGTGCTCTCGCTTGCCCTCTACAAAACTTAATAGAACCTAGAACATCAGGAGGGTCACAGAGTGCCGCAATAGCTGATCTACTATCACCCGATCTCGGGAGGACAAACTATCATACCACGATCTCAAACAGGAAGCCACCAATACTGGTGGGGTATGATATATCCAGCTAACTGTCGATGAAAACATCTGTAAGGCCTTATCATAAGACCATTAAGGGGTCAATGCTGAACTCATCTCTAGAAATACATATGCATAACATAATACATGCATAATACATAATAGATGACAATATGATGTAGGGAATGGAAAATAATATACATACATTCCTAAGTACATCATCATCTAATTACATCATCTCTATATACAACTGGAAAAATATAGGGAAATGTGGCACAACCGCCCAATATCTAACAGAGGCCTATCAAAAGATATAGCGAGAAATACATCAGAAGAAGTCAATAGTGTTGATGTTTACATCATCCAACCTATCTATCGAATGTACCTCCTTCTGAGTCACTGAATCTCTGCTAATAGGGATATTAGGCCGATACAACGGAGGATCTGTACCGGAAAAACCATTTAAATGTGTCTGGTATAACTGATGGGTCAAGCTATCAATCTGTGTCAGATGAGTAGGCTCTCGGACATAGGCAATCCAATCCACCATCATGACAGAGCCAGAAACCATATCCCCCATAAACTGTATGGCGCGAGTCTGAGCTCGAATGGTGCAAGGTAACCATCAGTGGTAAAATGCCTCCTAAGTGAATGATCCCTTTGACAAAGCAAAGCCATCAACTCCCACCAAAAAGATATCATTGATCGGTAATTGCGATGCGAATGGTCAATAACGCTGGCAGGAGGTCGGATCAATTATCTGAATCTCGTATGGTGCTCTCGATGAACACGCACGCTCTCCTAAATCGAGCTCTCATCCTCCATCTGTGAAGAGGGGAATCCGACGGGTGGACATCACATACTCTACAGCAGTCAAAAAACCACCCTCAAAGCCAACTATCAAATGGTCCTCAGGGTAGGGAACCCATGTAATAACATCGGCTGTCAACAACTCCAACTGTAGGTGAGAATGGGTGAAACCCTCAGCTATAGGAACCTCCACCAACGTGGAATGATGTCATCGTTGTCCCCGTGGATAGGTGTCAAAACCTAATAGGATAATGGGACGCAGACATGGAAGCCTCTCATAGGCCCAAAATTGCTAATACAAGATCAAATATCTGCGGTCAGTCAACACTCTTAACCCGAACAAGGGAAATCAAAAGAGAAATACTCACCAGTAGGATTGGGTAAAATCCTAGCCAAGCCTCTGCCAAGCCCTGCGAGCGCATACGCATTCCCTTGAGGAAGTAAGCAAAGGTATAGGAGCTCCAGTTAAACTCTTCAATACAGTCCACATCCCGTGTGGCACTAACTAAAGCGAACGATACCGTGGAAGAGTTATCCGCCAGGAAACAACCCTGGAGGATGACCAGGAACAATCGCCAAAGAATGTGATCCCTGACTCTCCTATCATCGGGCAATGGTTCACTCAATGCCCCACTCATGGCGTCTACACTCAAAGGAACAGTATGGACTGTCCTACCTTTGAGAGCCATAATCGGGACTCCTAGCAAGGATTTGATGATAGTAGGGGAAATGTTAGCCACACAATGCACTGGTGCCTCGAAAAACTCCATACTGGTGATAAAATGCCAATCCATCGGTCTCATCATCACCTCACAATCCAGTAAATAGAGAGACTGAGTCTTGTGAAACCAGCACTCGGACAACGTCCTGAGGTAACCCTAGGGACAACGACGAGGGAGGATGGAAAAGAACGCCTCGAAACCCCATGTATGCACAATCTCTTGGTACTTTGGATGAAGAGTCTGGTACAAAGAGTGTATACTGAACCAGTTCCCTCGAGGCTTTGTAAAGCTGGGAACCTGCATCACAAATATAAATTAACATCAGAACCTTGCTCCTCATCAATAGGACAAAGGAAGATCAAACACAACTTTTGCATGCAAATAGATCGAGGGGTGACGACTCAAATCATCTAGAGGCTTTGGAATCGTCACATTAATGGTTGGAAGATTCCTGCAGGGAACCGAAGCAGCAAGAGCAGGATCCGCAACTGGTACATCCTCCTCCTCATCCTCAACATCTGATACCTCAACCCAGATAGCATGAATCACTGACTCCGTCAACCGACAAAGCTGTTGGGCTAGGCGAGGCTAAGGCACATCAGAAGCTCTCCTCCTCACATTTGAAGAGGTCCTACAGGAGCTGCTCGGTTGATCTGGATCCATATATCTGGACACAAGTCTCCAAATCACCTCAGAAAGGGTGTGGTAAATTCTAATATGGAGCTTATTAACTGCATTTTATGTCTATATGCTGGATTTACTATTTTTGCATACGCCTACAGTAGAGTTAAACCTTCATGTTTATTCAATGCCTAGACTCATGGAAATTTTTTATCGGAGTCTCCTTTGCAAAAAGGACTATCCACATGCGCACAGGCATGACTAGGTGGCCATTCAGTAGCACACCAACTCACAGTTATAAACATCCTATATGCATGAAAAATATCAAAGTTATAATCATTTGCTTTTACAACCTTTGCTCATTTGTCCTCAAATAGGATGAAAAAATAGCAAAAAAAAGTGTCAAATTGACTGTTTTAAATGTTAATGTTTTCACATCAACTGAAAATTGACTGTATGGTGATAGATTTTGTAGAAAACAGACCGAACTCAGTAGATCTGAAGAAGAACTCTCGGATTCTCTGTGCGGCTTCAACTAAAAATGACTTATGAAAGGGAAAGGCCAGGCCATATGAGCCCACGGATGGCCACGGGTCCACATGTGGCTACCGTAGGTCCACATGCGACTATCCTGGGTGGTCCCCACCCTATCCGGCTTGATTAAATTTGAGTTACAAAGGAGCTCCCACAAGCTGAAAAGTCAAATCAGAAAAAAGACGCTACGCGATTAAGCGAAAAAGCCTGAAATCCTGATGTTCAGAGACCAAACTATGGGTCTACATGTCAATCATTGGTATTCACCTAAACACAGGGTTTACAAAGTCGATGATCACAGCTGTTGTGAGCTACCTCTGGCAATACTTCACAAAGGTCCAATGCCATCAACTTGGGGTTGTAACTCCAATCAAAGCCCTACATTTCATCAAAAGTCTCTCCCTAACGGGGATTTCATACATTCTTCACCGTTGAAGCACATTTCTATGAAGTTCAGGCAACCCTGATGTTATTAGCCATTGGCAATTAAATCCAGTGAAGCATCAGAGGTGGTCCGATGATGTTCACCATTGAAGAACATTTCAACGAAGGTCAAGCAGCCTTAACATTATTAGCCGTTGGAAATTAAATCCAGCGGAGCATTGAAGGTGGTCCGATGATGTTCATCGTTGAAGCACATTTCAATGAAGGTCAAGCAACCTTGATGTTATCAGCCATTGGCAATTAAACCCAGTGAAGCATCGGAGGTGGTCCGATGATGTTCATCATTGAAGCACATTTCAACGAAGGTCAAGCAGCCTTGACGTTATCAGCCATTGGCAATTAAACCCAGCGAAGCATCGAAGGTGGTCCGATGATGTTCGCCGTTGAAGGACATTTCAACAAAGGTCAGGAAGCCCTAATAACACAAACTATTGGCAGTAACTCCAACAAAGCACCAGAAAGACTTGGCGATACAAACTATGGAAAGTCATCTTTATCGGGGAGGACTGATGATGGAATCTATTATACAGATCCTTGGCAATTAAAGCACAATTCCCCAGGAGTCTCTCACACATGAGAAGAACATCTGCAGTGGAAAGTCTACAATAAGGGTTAAGAAATTTGGTGGTAACCCCAAATGTCAATATCCTTTGGTCTCACTCATGAAGTAACCTCTATTCCATACATGCAACATACATTTGCATCATGCTATATTACATTGCATCATGATTATCTTCTCACATTTCAAGTGTTTAGTGATCTTTATCCTGTCTATGCCATTACATTGCATGAATTTGTTAAAAAGGGGCATATGTAGACACTTAAAATTTTGCATTCTTGTTACTAACCTTGCATGAGGGAAAAATCATCTTCTAGAGATAACCTTGGAAGTAAAATCAGCTCAATCGTGGAGACAACCTCGGGATACTCAATTTTCAATCTCGGAGACAACCCTGAGATAGTCAGTTTTAATCCCGAAGACAGCCCCGAGAGACTCAGTTCTATCCTCAGAGATAACCCCAAGGGATGTAGTTCCAGTTCTGGAGATAACCCCAAAAAAGTCAGTTCCAACCTCAGAGATAACCCCGAGGCACTCAGTTCCAACCCCGAAGATAACCTCGGGAGATCAAGCACACCTCAGATATAACCCTAAGGACAATCAGCATGCATAATAGCTCAATCTCAAAGATAACCCTGAGCAACGACTGCTGCATTTGTGCAAAGCCGAAGATAACCCTGGAGAGGAGCAAACTCATCATTTTGCCACCTCGATACTACATTCACGTCGACTCAACATCATTTCAACCAACATTCCATACGGAAGTGTCCCACAAGAACCATAGCTCAAAAACTTGAGTGACTACTACACAAGACAGCACACCGGATAGAATTTGAAGACTTGAAGATCTGGTCATGGACCCACCTTCCCGGCTTCGTACAACTTTTTATCCCATGTCATTGTTTAGTTCTCGAAAATAGCATTCTAGAAAGGTACAGCACGCCACTATCGGATTCCCGAATTGAAAGTTATGAAGGTTCGAGCGTACAACACGTTGCATGAGTGCACGTACTTCGAGACGACAGGACCCGCATAGCCCGGGATAACCCAAGTAGCCGCAGGTAGACCTGCGGCCATCCGGTCTACAAATATAGGTACTTAGTTGCTCATTTAAAAAAATAGAAAAAGGAGAAAAAACTCTGTCAATTCCAGCCCATAAACACTTCTAAAGTGCTCTAAACCGAGTGATTCTTCTTTCTAAACACTTGTAAGTTCATGTTTTGCTACATACTGAAATTTAATCGGTGGAAACCGAGTTTTCAGGCGCCTAAAGCTATCTGAAGTCTTCTTGGCAGAACACTGTAAGATATTTTAGCTTTTTTAGCTTTTTATCACTTCTGTATATATATCCGGCGTGTTTACAACTTATATATATATATATATGTGTGTGATAACATTTCAAGTCCTGCCTGGAGTTTACTTCGTGGCAGTTGATCATTCATATATATATATATATATAACTGTTATTCAGCCTACGGGCTAGATTTGCCTAAATCTGGTCATTTCTAACTTTGATTGGTTCATGGTGACTAAACTAGAACTGTTGAAGCTGGAATGGTTTAGATTTACTCAAATCTAGTTCTTTTCCTAGCTTTTATTAGCCTGCGGGCTAGATTTGCCTAAATCTGCCTATTTCTTACTTTGACCGGTTCATGGTGACTAAACTGGAACCGTTGAAGCTGGAATAGTTTAGATTTATTCAAATCGAGTTTTTTTTTAGCTTTTTGTATATATTACTTTCATATGTGAGCCTAGGAATCATGTGATCACAGATTCAGCCTCTGAATCTAGATTCGGTTCCCGTGATGGATATTTTCAGCTGCAACCAGCTTGTAAATTATTCACGGTGTCTGAATTTTCTTAGATGGCTCTCATGCCCACAAGAAGTTCGGCACTGCGCTATGTATCTTATTTTCTCGAAGATGCCTCATATCTCAAAAATAAAAGTAATCAAGCCAAACATATAATAAAATGGAAGCATCAAAGGCCTCAATTACTATTAAGTACAAGGGTTTGAAAAACTTTTTTTTACAAAACATCACCGCTATATCTTGTTAAAATTAAACTTTTAAACAAAACTCAAACCCTTTGTATATAGGTGCAAACGAGGCATAACACTACTTCTAAACAAAACTACACATAAACCTAACACACACACACAAATTGGAAAAAGTTAAATAGAAAGTGGTGGTAACCGTGTTATCACGAAAGTCCGGGGGGTGCCTAACACCTTCCCTCCGCTTAATCAAGCCCCCGGACCCTAACGAATTTTGGTTTTGCATACCAGTTAAACAGTGTCACAATACTAGGTCTTTGTGCAAACTTTTTCTCGGTTGAGTTGGTGCAACCATTTAAAAATAACCAACTAGCAACTCTTACAGTCAAATCGTCGACATATACATGTTGGACCTTTTCAAACTTGTTTTTTCAAACAAATCTCACCTAACATGAGTACACCAAAAGACAAGAACAGAAAGGGATAAATAAAAATCCCGATGTCGATATTAAGGACATAAGATAGCTTTTTAGCCGTGAGAACTATTCTCAAATTCCTTAACCAATCTGTTTAACTCGGTCTGGTTAATTTGCATCTAATATGCTCCGCAGTGATAGTAACTTAGACATTGTAAAATTCTGTAAATGAATTTTTAATTAACAACATTTTAGCATAAATTCTTTTATTAATACCAAAATAATATAGATCTTGTTTTAAATTGGTATCTTTCACTATTTTTATCAAACTATATTACCCTCAATATATATAATTAGGAAATACCTAATTAAAGTTATTCTAGTGAGAATAAGGATCCCATTTTAAATATATATAGTCTTGTGGTGACACAACAAACTATATATAAATAAATAGGTAGACAACTTTTGTCAATTACATCATTATGTAACTCTTTTTATTTCACCTCTTAGATTATTTTGATCAAGTGGTGGCACATCTGAATCAAAATTATCTAAGTTAATTCCAACCTAGCACTTCCATATATTCAAAAAAGAAAAACATTGTCCTTGTGGTGACACAACAAAATAACATTATTCAATTTTCTTTATAAGCATCAAATGTGATAAAATTAACATCTCAAAAAATTAAGATAAGCCTTGTGGTGACACGACAAACTTATAATAATTAATTGATACTCTATTATTTTTATCATGCTAGAAGACGACGTTCGATATTCCAAATATCTTTGAACGCTTAGGACTTCATATAAAAAATTTGAGGGGTTTTCATGTTATTAATTTGTCTCATCTTGTTTAGCGCACATGCACACACACACACACACATATATATATAGTATAAGCATGTACATATAGAATACTATATTCTACCCGGATTGATTATGGGCTTTATTCTAGTTTGGTTCACTAGAGCCACCAAGTGAACCAAAAGGTCAAACCTAGGGTGCAAGAATTAAATTTAAATATAACTATTACATTTAAACTCGGGTTCCATTATAAACAGGTCTTCATGCGTTCCTTGCTCCTTGCTCCTTGATCTCCAATTCTTCAAAATTAATTCTAACTATTCTTATTACAAAATTATTTAAAACAAATAGAAACCTTGATCAGTAGTCGAGGGGAAGTACATATGAGGGAGATATAATTTACATTAAGAAAAATTAGAGAAGATGAGGTACGCATACCCCATTTAATAAAATCCATACATTCATGCATCCAACTAAAATAAAATCCAATCACATTTGTTAATAGTCCAAAATCAATCCTATTTATTATCATGCACATCAACATATGCATCAATAAATAAATTAATCTCATGAATAATAAATCTATTCCATATATGCATCGATATCAATTTAATGGGCACTTTTAAATTTATTAAAATTCAATTTTGAGATAAAAATAAACTCCTTTATTTTAATCAAAATTTAAATCATAATAAATTTCTTTATTTTATTTTTATCAATTTTGAATAAAAATAAAATCCTTTATTTTTAATCAAATCCCAAAGCAAAATAAACTCTTTTATTTTAATTAATAAGGAATCCAATTTTAAGTATAAAATAAACTCCTTTATTTAACTTACAATTGCTGGAAAAATAAAATATTTTGAATCATATTCCTTATCAAAATTAAACATCTTTAATTTTAGGAAACATGACATCCTATTTCATATGTGAATAAACTCCTTTATTTTAGGAAATATGGAATCGTATTCCTTATCAAAATAAACATCTTTAATTTTAGAAAACATGAAATCCTACTCCATATGTGAATAAACTCCTTCATTCTAGGAAACATGTAATCCTATTCCATATTTGAATAAAATCCTTTATTCAAGGGAACGTGGAATATAATTCCAAATGAATATAAAACTTTTGAATAAACTCTTTTATTCAAACGAACGTGAAATCTAATTTCAAGTTTATATAAAACTTTTGAATAAACTTTTTTATTCAAACGAACGTGGAATCCAAATCCAAGTTAATATATAACTTTTCTTTTAATCATATTCCAATTCGAAATAAACATTTTTTATGTTAATTGAAATAAATATTAAAATAAAAAAATTTAGAATTTGGTAATGGTATAATCATACTAAAAACACTAATAGCATCTGGTAGCAATTTGCGTTCTTTATACGAAAATTATTTCCCGGTTATGTACAAGGCTCCGCTCGAGAATGAGAGCGTAGGCAGAGCGTAGCTATATCCGGCGTCGATGGTGAGAATAGGAAAAATATTTTGCCTAGAAAATTTGATCAAATCGCATATCATACATACATAGAATCATCAAGATCGATAATTAGCACAAAGTTAGGCTCTGATACCACTGTTGGGTTTGTATATAGCGTGATTATGCAATCAATTACACAAAAAGGTGTGGAAGCGCGATAAAATAAGAATTTAAAATATTCATACAAACCCATCACCATGATCATACTATGTGCATAATTATCAATCAATAGAAAAGAGATGGAGAACAGATTCATACCATTGTAGAAACTACACTAGTACAAAATAATAAATAGACAACACTTAAACAATAACGTTTTTATAAAAAATGTTGTGGTATTTTGTTTCACAATAGTTTTTAACAAAACGTTATAGATACATATGAAAAAATATTATCTATTTATAAGGGCAATTTTTAATTTTAAATAAATAATATTTTTTTTAAAAAAACATTATCTATGTCAAAAACATGGAGCTTAAAATAAATTGCGCGGAAGAATAAACTTGAAATTAAAAACCCTCCCTTTGCCTCCCAGCCTTCCAACAACTGAAGCAGCTCTCCCAAATCCCAATCTACACCCTTGTTCATATCAGGGATTACGATAATCAGACTCCGCTTCACGGTAACCACCCTCTGTTCTATTATTAATAATTGATGTAGTAAGTGATAAATAAAAACACTTTTCTAATTCTCTCTCTCCTTTCTCTGGCTAGGGTTTGTGACTTTGTAGTGAGAGGGGACAATGATACAACTATTGTTCATGTTGATGTTTGCCGAAATGGCGGGGATTCTGCTACTGTTATTCAGAACCCCTCTGCGAAAGCTTCTAATTATGGGTTTGGATCGCGTTAAACGAGGAAGGGCACCGCTCGTCATCAAATCCGTCGCTGCCACCATCTTCGTCATCATGATGTACACCATTTACATCACTAGAGAAATCCAGACCCGTCCGATGGAAGCCCTTAACCCTACTGATCACGTCCTCTTCGCTAATTACATGCTCGAAGCCTCTCTCATGGGTACAATTGCATGATATTTCATCTTCGCCTATATACACCTGAAAGTTTTACTTGATCTTTAATTGGAGGCGATTTAAGTTCAAAATTGTGATATACGATATATTTTGTTTGAAGTTAGTTTTTTCATTGTTAATGTCTATTTTATAGCTAATTTTCATATGGCTCTAGTCTGTTTCATTATTTTATTGTTGGAAGTTAGTTTATTCATTATTAATGTATGTTTTATTACTTAATTTTATATGGATCTACTTCATTGTAATTAGGTACTTATTCTTGCTGTGCTATATAAGCTATATTTCATTGTTCAACAGAATTGAGGACTTTTAAGATATGCATCTAAATTATAGGCATTTAGTTACCATTTGCTCTCCCATTCACACTAATTGGTTATCTTGGAAGCGCATAATCTTGCTAAAGCTTATAACAAAAATTAGATCTTTTAGAATATGTTATTTATACATGTCAATATATATATATATATATGTGTGTGTGTGTGTGTGTGTGTGTGTGTGTGTGTAAATTTCTGGATTTTATGCTTGTACTCATTCTATATTTTGACGAAGTTCCTTAATTCTTGCTAAAATATAGAATAATTAGCTGAAAATGATGAAAAATCTTACCATTATATATCTCTGCTTTCCTTTAAAGATTATTTGATGTTTCAAAGATCTTCTTTTTAATTCTTCATCAGGTACATAGTTTCTAGAAAAGCTTCGCTCTTTTTCAAGTGTGACATTTCTGTCTTTGATCTTCATTCGAAACAAAAACAAAAAAGAAAGGTCAGAGAATTTCAATGGCTTTATGTGCTTTGGGTGTTACACATTCATATTAATTACAAGCACTTTATTTCTTTTTTTCCTTAAATCCATTTTAGAGACATCTTATCCCAGTTTGATACATTCCTTGGATCAAGTGGCATTAAGGGAACCCTTATTCAATTAATAAATGTTTTAAACTTGATGATTTTTACCAATTTATTTAATTATATATCTGACTAGGACAAAAATATTTGAAAATCAGTAGTTACGAAGTTGGCATCCTGGACACACTTTGATATATTTGCTGCATGACTTCACATGATTCATTGCTAAAATTGCGTGTGAATGGTGTTGGTGATGGTTGTGACAACTCATGAAGGAGTTCCGCATGAATTTCATGGAGAGAAATTGATTGGATCAAACAGGTTGTAATCAATTTGTGATAAAGTTTATGTTGTTATGATCTTCTGATTCTAACTCCATATTACTTCAAATTTCTAAAGATAAACTTGCATAACGTCTTTGAGACTCATCTCTTAACAAATCTTATACATTATTCTAAGAGCCCTGCATAAACTTTATTGATACTAGCATATCATTAATAAACTGTGGTAGCTGCAAAGTGATTAACTCTTCAGTAGAAATCTTAATCTTACTTATCAATAGAATTTACTAATTTTCATACAAAGAGTTTATCAGTTTAAGGTGTTAGGCTTGTTCATGCTCCATCCAAAGATTGGGATTATTAAAGCTTATGGATTATGGAGCCTCATAGTGGTCAATATCTAGATGTTTGTCGCTAATGGTTCTCAATTTTTTTTGTAGCTTCCCCTGACCATGGTACCAAAAGGTGCCACTTTCCCTAGAACTCAGCCCTAGGATAATATCAACGGTTTCCCAATTTAAGCCTGATATAATACACGCATCATCCCCTAGTATTATGGTAAATTTATGTCCTCTTTTATGTGTTTTGCTTGATTGAGCATTGGGAGTGTTTTCTTGTTTTGTTGCATCATTGAGAATTTCTGGCTTTATTGTAGGTATTTGGTGCTCTCATTATTGCAAAACTATTGTAGCCTTATACGTCTTATGATACCACATTTAGAATTGATGCCGATACGTCTTATGATATCATGACTTTGAACCATGTGTGGGACGGTCTAGGTTTATCTAATGAGATAACCAGATAAAATTTATTGGGGGTTGAACTACCAACTAAATGTCATTCTGTAGTTAGCATGCTCAAATCATATAGTTAAATAACATGGTAGCATGCATTGCCCTCTATATTCTTTTTCTAAATCTCTCCCTCGTATACTGAGGTGTTATGTGATGAGGCAATAAATCAAGTCATTAAACAGTTAGCCCCTCCCTCTTTCTATTTTTTCTTCTTGTGTGAGCATGCAGGCTGTAATGTGAACATAACTTAACTTCCATTTTCCTCAGGTTGGTTCAATTGCAGCTGGTGGGCATTATGATAAACTAATAGGGATGTTTGGTACAAAGTAGGTTCCTGATGTTGGTGTCAGTTTAGGAATAGAAAGAGTGTTTACAATAATGGAACAACTTCAGAGAGATCAAAACCAGGTATGGTAGCATGCACTATGTTTTAGATGATGTTATGTTGTTATCTTGTATGTAGTCATGTAAATATTGATTGATTTGAGACAATGGTTTGTACATTTCTACTTTTGCTTTGAATATTCCAACATGTCTTTGACAGTAAATATGGCATATGAATGATTAGCTCCATCTCTGTACTTCAAGTGTTCTTCCTACATAGTAGTAGTCTTAGTAGTTCTCATGTTCCACTCTTTGAGCCACAACACCGGTCCTTCTACTTGCCGTAGAGGTTCTTTGATTCACAGCCTTATGAGCATTAGGTAAGGCAAGAGGTTCAACAACTGAGGAGCATTATTGTTCCTTTTTTTATGAGTAAATTACTCTAGACAACTGACACAATTGACTAGATAAGTAGATATCAACATTCAACTTTCATACTTCTACCTCATATTCATTTCTCTTCATGTTATAATTCTCAGACATTAAGCTTATTCAACATTTTACTTCCACTAGTCCTGTCATGAAAATGTTGATTAAAGAACTAACATCTGTGTTATACAACAACATCACAAATTAATTGCTATAGCAGACCTTTTTCTTCTCAATTGCCTCTATTGCTCAACCTATAATAAGGGTAAAGGCTCAATAGCAGACCTGGATGCATCATTGTGGATGTATTTGCTGACGTAATTTGTAGTGCTACTTAAAAGAAGTAATAATATCTCATTGTTAATGAACACTTTCTTTTCACACTGTATATAAATAACTTATGCTGACACTTTGTATTTGGTTGTCATGATACTCCCCCATTGGTCTTTTTGTGTCTTTATTAAGCAACTCATAGTTGATAAGTACTTTAGCATGGAGTTTGAATGTGTATTAAAATATTATTCTCACATTACTCAGGTGATAAGCAGTCCCTACATGGAGTAGCAACTTTGTTTTTCTTTTGATTACTAAAAACAGAAAACTTTGTGCAGTTTTAATGCTAATATCAGAGTGGATAGAAACCATACCCATGGTCCTCACACTACCACTTTTTGGCTTTTGTACGCAAAAAAACGTGTGCTATCTTTCAGGATTTTAGGTCACTATAATTGTCTATTAACCAGTTATTAGGCGCCCGTGATACTAGCAAAATAATTTGCAGATTTGCTTAAAAAAGATTAAATTTTAAGCTTGCAAACAACATTTATCTGTGCAAGAAACTTCTGAAGTTATGAACTTTTTAAATACTTTAATTAGTACAAAATTTGGCTCTTCTATTTTTAATATTTTTCTTCTAGTCTTCTGCACTGAGGCTGCACACTCTAGATTTGGATTTTTGTGGAAGTTGCATGTTAAATGCGTGTCGGTGTGCACTTGGTCGATCTGGTAGGGTGAAAAGTTCATATTTCTCAATACGATTAAAGAAAATCTATTCCAATCTAAATATTGCTTTCTCAATAATGTCTAGTTGCAATCATTGGAGACCATTTCTTACCTTTAGCCTGTGGGTGCAGGCTTTTAGAAAAAGTCAGGAACCTTTTGTTGATAAGCTCAAGCAACCTATCCTCGATGAAATTACTAATTCATTAGTGAGGCGTTATGGGCTAAATTTTACAAGACATGATACTTCCTCTCTTTGGTTTCTTTGCAAACAAGTATACACCATCTGCCCATGTACTCCATTAACTATTAATTGAACATTTCTACCAGAAACACTCTTTTATGGGTTCATTTGACTGAAACTGTTTCCATTCTGATTATCATATGTTGGATGCAAATTGGGCAGCAAGTATCTCTATTAAACATACTTGATCAAGCTTGTGTTATGTTCAGCCCTTCTAAGGTACATAAGTTCTACACTTATTAACTTGTCATGACTATATATATTGTGCTTCGTTTTTGCTATTCTTTAAATATTTGTATGATTGATTTGGCCATGTGTATTGCTTGTTAGTTTGAGAACGATTCCATGTCTACTATCATTGCAGTTTTGTATCATTAATTTCACTTATTTTGTTTCTTGCTCTCTGTGCTTATTGATTTAGAAAAGTCTGCATTCTTAGGTTGCTTTGTTGGAGTGGACAGACGACCTGGAGTTGTTCATATTGAAGGGTTATGGTAATGCACTAAACTATCGAATGGGAGTGCCTTTACTTGAAGATGTCATTCAGTCCATGGAGCAGGCCATCAAGGCTAAAGAAGGTGATATAAACTACATCATTTTTCATTTGAGTTGGTTTCATCCTTACATGTCATGTATTTCTGAAAGCATATCCTGATTGAAGTTGATTTGATGAAGGAGATAATTTAAATAAGGAAGATCCTTTAGCATTATGTACTCTTTCGGGCATAATGAGAAGTAGTATGTTTTGAATGACAAAAGGTAACCAACATACCAGTTCTATGCTTGTAATCATTCTATATTTTTGATGAAGTTCCTTATTTCTTGCTAAAAGCCATAATGTGCCAGCGGGAACTCATCTAATCGAAATGGCTGCGATTGGTTATTTCTTTTCTCCAGTGAGACTATTTATACTTGCATATTTTCTGTTAATACAATTTTTAGTTGACCATAAATCAACCTTTTCAAATTTTTGCACCACTTTCTTATGTGCAGGTAAATCTAACAAGATAATTGGTATTCCTACCGAGATTTTGCATCTCCTGATGAAATTTCATTTGCATTAACTGAATACCAGCTCTTGTAGTAGAAAATATCTTCATCACAATTATCTTGTTATAACCTTTTTTGTCCTTGAAAATAATCTGACAGTTGAATTAGAAAATGCACAAGTTACTTTGGATGCTAGTCAAACTGGAAAGTGAGGGATTCGTTACATGAGTCTAAATCAAGTTCAAGCAGATTCATGTTTGTATTTAATGACAATTCATTAAATTGCTAACTTTTCTATTTTGTCCAGTATAATGTTCTTAATCTCTCCTGTTCTTCTTTGTAGGCGCAAGCAAAATACAAGGCATATATATTGTATAGATAGTTTAATTAGGTAGTAGTTTAATTTTATGGATAGTTTGGTATATTTTGTGGATGTAGTCAAATTTACAATTCAATATAGTAGTAATTATATTGAAAAGTGAATTTGAGATGTATGGATAGTTTGGTATTATTGGGATGTAAACATATTATATGGTATTAATATTATTTGTAATTGGTATATTTTGAATTTGAGATGTATGGATAGTAATATTATTTGTAATTGGTATATTTTAAATGTTTAATACATTTTGGCTTTAAATAGATGACACCTTCTAAACGTTGTATAAATGTGTTTAAACGTTGTCTGTTGTAGCTTGCTAAGGTAGAGATCCAAAAATAGTTGTTATATGCATGTATTACAACATTTTTAAGTCCTACAACGTTGTATAAATGGTGTCAAATAGATGACACCTTCTAAACGTTGTATAAATGTGTCTAAACGTTGTCTGATGTATCCAATTACAACATTTTAAGCCAGAAAACGTTGTGGAATCATACCATCTGCAACGTTTTCATGCATCCAATGATTTTTGAAAAATAAATATACAACGTTTTTTAAGAAAAAAATATTGTAAATGTGACAAACCACAACGTTTTAAAAACGTTGTATAAAGGGTGTCAAATAAATGACACCCTTAACCACGACGTTTCTGGGATACAAACCACAACATTTTTTACGCGTTATTTATTTACTGTTTTGTAGTAGTGCTAGCTTCCTCGAGTATGAGTTCACCTCCAATCCTTTTCGCGTTCAATTTGAATCCACTAGGTTTGATTCCTTACTTTGATCAACGTTAGCCACCCAAGTATTTGGCCTCTAGAGGTGATCCACCAAGGAAGAACAAATATTCAAGATGGGTGTTTGGCAAAACCCTAATTTTCTATCTCTATAGAAAAAGAGCGCACTCTCAAACTATTAGAATCATGTATCATGTGTTTTTGTAAAACATCAACCTCCACCCATAATAAGACTCATATTATTTATAGATGTAGACAATCCTCCTTAACAATTAAGGAATTGGGTTTTTTTTAATTTTTATTAATTAAACTACTTTAATTAATTCGTCTCCCTAATCTTATTAGAAATAATTAATTTAACTCTTTTAATTAATTTGTTTCCTAATCATATTAGGAATAAATGAGAGTACTTATATTAATTAATTCCCCAACTCCTTTAGGAATTAAATAATAATAATAGTAATAATAATAATAATAATAAGTCTCCTCTTATTAATTTATATTTAATATTTCCAAAATATTAAATAATAAATATTAAGCCATTTAATTTATTCTATCACCATAGATTAAATTAAATACACTTAACTTATTATTACGATTATACCATTTACTTCTTAAATAAATATTTTTCTTTTTATGGTGTGTGACCTTTAGGTTCTCCATATTAAACCAGGTTAATGAATAAATCAATTAGAACAATTCTAATCTTATTTAAATAAATAAATTAAACTATTAATTTATTTAAATAAATAATATTTATTATACAATAGGAATAAGCCTCCCTAGCGATTAACGACTTTCTAGATAATATAGATTTCAACATTAATTATAAAATAACCTTTGAGTAAATAGTTACCGTACAATTCAATCCTTCCACCATAAAATATCCAAATTAAATATAAGACATGAAATTACTGTCAAGTCTTATTTTATTTAATTATATGTATTTCGATTCTTAAATGCACAACTCCAAATAATGCAAATTAGAAACTCTTTTCTAATTTCATTTTTCCTTGGCCAAGGACTACTGGGTTGATATTTATCGAATCACATAGGACATTTCATATGTATGATGAGGTATACCTGATGAGGAGGATGTGGTAGAGACGGATGAAGAAGACCTCGTGGAGCTGCCAAAGATGGATGAAGATGAGGAGGAGGAAGAGTTTCCACCAAACTCTATCGCAGCTCATATGTATGATGAGGTATATGATTGTAATATTGAGCTTCAAGATAGAGTCGAGGAGTTGGAGGATATAGTAGCTGAACGTCAGACTTTGATGGCGCAAAAGGAGGATGAGATCCAGGATCTTGATGAGCGTCTCATCAATGTGGAATGGAAGCTGGTTCACATAGAGGGGGAGAATGAGTAGCTGATGGAGGAGATTGCAAAGCTGAAAGACAACTTGAAAGAATAATCCGCCAAGAGAGCAAGAGTTGAAGATGCGTATGAGAAAGCTTCTCAGCGTGCCGAGATAGCAGAGGGAGAGATAAAAGCAAAGAAGATCAGGATGGAAGAGATGAATTATGTTTTTAACACCGTGATAAACCGAGCTCAAGACGGAGTCATGTACTATCCAACTCAATTCGAGATGCTGCCATGGTATATGTTAGATCGCAGAACAATGTTCCGTATCATGGAAGAGGAGCGTCGTAAGGCTATGCAACATTTTAGTAGGCCATAATAGAGAATGTAATTGATGTGTAAATAATTAGATAGTAAATAAGATGTAAATCCCAAGTGTTATATAACCAATGGGATATGATGATGTTATCCTAAAACTTTATGAGTTCAGGAAAGAGATGTAGATAGCAGGGATGGTATCATTATTATCTTTTTAAAAGATTATGAATGAATAAAATGTTAAAATTTATTCAAGATGTTATGTATTTTGTAATGATCTTTTATGATGTACAAGTTAAGTAGAAATACTTAAAAGATTGAATAATGATGTAATAAGTGTATTTTAAACAAAAAATGCCTCCAGGAAGACGTCAACCACGACAATAAAACCCTGAGGGGTCTACTAACAACAACAATGTTGAGGCTACCTCAGTTCAACAATTTGTGACATTACTGATGGGAGCGCTGCAGAATCAACCGCAGAACCAAGCTGTGACTTTTAAGGATTTCAAGGTGGTTGGACCACCAGAATTTTGTGGGACCATGAATCCGGTTGAGGCACAGACCTAGATCATGGAAATACAAAAATATTTCGATGTTGCTAGAGTCAGTGAGGACCAGAAGACTGATTTTGCGACATTTATGTTGAAATCAGAAGTCAGTTATTGGTGGCAGGCAAACAAAACCCGAGGAGGTCAGGGAGTGATGATTTGGGATAGGTTCAAGGAAATATTTTTTGAGACCTATTTCTCAGAGAGTTCACAGAGTTAGATGGAGGTCCAGTTTTTAGAGCTGAAGCAAGGTGCTATGACGGTCTCAGAATATGCATCAAAGTTCAATGAGTTGGTGAGATTTGCGCCATATAAAGTTAACACAGATGAGCGCAAGGCAAGAAGATTCAAATAGGGACTGAAGTCTTGGTTGTATAGAAGAGTCTCCATGTTTCAGTTGAAGACGTTTGTAGCGGTGCTTGAGAAGACGATTTCCATGGAAGATGGAAGCGATGCCGTAACGAAGTACAATCAGGAACAAAGGAAGAAGAAGAGTGAGAATGAAGTTAAAACTTGTGGCTGCAGTGGTGGAAATAATAATAACCCGAAGAGGAAGTAGAATTCAAGTGTTGGGGCTGGAAGCCAACAGAGTAGCCACCAGAAAAGAAAGTTTGAAGCGTGTGCTATATGTGGGAAAAATCACACTGACATGTACTTGAAGGGTAAGCGAGTGTGCTTCAATTGTGGCCAAGAGGTTCACATTGATCCGAATTGCCATCACCGAAGAAGAATGCTTGTTATACTTGCGGTTCAAAGGATCATCTTGCTCGTGAGTGCTTTAAGAAGAAAGCTGGAGAGGTAACTGGAAGCAAGGGAGGTGGCAGTGGAGGTACGTTGGCTATTACTGGACCAACGTCATCAAATAGGCCCACAGCTAGAACCTTCAACATGACTGTGCAAGATACGGTGCAATCAAAAGATGTTGTGTCAGGTATTATTCCGATCAATGATATAAATGCATATGTATTATTTGATTCGGGTGCTACTTGCTCGTTTATATCTGATGAATTTGCTAAGAGGTTAGGATTGCCTAGTGAAGTGTTGAATTTCCCTTTAAATATAAAAATTGCAAATACAGAGGTAATTCGTGTTAGATTCGTATACAAGAATTGTAGGGTGAATATTAAGGGAAATGTTATGACAGTAGATTTAATCCCAATAAAACTTGGAGAGTTTGATGTCATATTGGGAATGAATTAGCTATTCAATTATGGAGCGATAATTAATTGCCAAAAGAAAATTGTAAACCTTATGACCTCGTCAAAGGTAGTCATATATGGTAGCAAATTGCCTAGACAAGCGAAATGTCTGACGATTATGCAGGCCAAAAAGTTGTTGAGTCAAGGCTGTATAGGATATTTAGCTTACATAGTCAATACTCAAAGAAAGGGCGTGAAACTGGAAGAGATACCAGTTGCTAGAGATTTTGCGGACGTATTCCTGGAAGATTTTCTAGGTCTTCCGCCTGATAGAGAAATTTAATTCGTTATCTGTAAGACCCCAACTTTTATGAATAAAGAATAATTTTCTCGAAATATATTTTTGAATATTATGGTGTGGATTTGATATAATGTTATAGTTGTGGGTAATATTTACAAATTTTGCAAACTAAGCAAGTGATTATATAATATTTGATTAGTCAGGAAATATTCATTTTAAAAGGGAATATTCGTACGACGACACAATCATTGGTGGACCCCACAACGGAAGTATTGTCGTAGTTAGAAAATGACATAATTATCTTTTTATAAAAATAACGGCGGAAGTTTTACCGTTAAACTGTTGAACTACCCGGTAGTAAAAGTACAGTAATACGCGTGGTTTCTTAGTAGCACACGGTATTGATTATTGATGCTTACGTGAGAAGTCACTCGGTTATACTCAATTATTGCTACGAAGAATTCACGCATCATATCTCTCATATTATTGATTCAATTATTGTCACGATATAAATCGCATTATATGATATATTATTAAATCAATAATTGCGACGAAAAATTTATTCATATTATTAAATTGCAATACTTACAATGTCTAGAAGTTCTGTCAAGGAGAGGTTTGATCATCTAATTGCGCGCCAATAAGGAGAAATCCTTATCAGAAAGCCCCCTCTTTCCTGGGAACGACCTGGTTGTTAAATATTGTGAGTTATAATATTAATGATGAATAAGTTCGTATTGATTAAAGATGAAATTGATACTTCCATTGTGTTGGAATTATTAGTGTTAGTGGAAATCAACATTTATTTCGATATTAATTGATGTCTGGAAGTTATACTGACCAGTCGGGTAATTAATCGGATAAATGAGCAATTAATTGCTATTAATTCACATGATTATAACTATTTGTTCACATGTGTGTACTATTGATTCACATTCTTGTACTATTAGGGGAGTTGGTGCAAGATTGATAATACTTGCATGACTAAGTTAAAAATGGAGGTATAGATGGAGGTACTATACTATAATTCGTATTTTCACATGATTATAACTATTGATTCACATGTTTGAACTATTGAATCACATTATTTACTATTAGGAGAGGTGGTGTAAGTTTGATAATACTTGCAGGACTAAATTAAAAATGAAAGAAAAGTTGAAGGTATTGTACTATAATATTTCGAGCCCCAAAACATGCAATTATCGAAACTATATTTTCCTATAAATAGAAGTTTATTCTTTCTTCATTTCTCACCAGTTCACTAAAGCTATAGAGCAATTATTATAGAGAGAAATTATAGAGAGAAAGAAGAAGAGAAGTTTGCTACCTCTCTACTCCAGTATCCAGTTTCTTTCTAAGGTAAGGGGTATTTGTTGGTTTATATACTTTGTGATTTTAATGATGACAATATTTATATGGGCTTAATTAATTTTATATTGACTTATTCTTTAATTGGGTCATGTTATTCAAATATTTTTATGCATATTAATTATATAATAAATAATAGTTTGCATGGGTTATTGCATGGATTAATCACATTGGGTTATGTTATTCAAATATTAATTATATAATATATAATAGTTTGCATGGATTCACGCATGTTACTGCAGTATTGGAATGAGTAAAACAAGTTGTTATTTTTGTCACATGCTTTAAGTTTTTATATAGAATATATATTCAATCCTGATTTGCTTTGAAGACTAATTCAAATTGGAGTATTTTAAGGAGATTGAAAATCTGTTTAATATTCCTTAAATTTCTCATATTTAATTGTGGGGTTATATCCTTCCTATATATATATATATGTTATCTGTTATATATATATTGTGCTACCAATTTATACGTATTTGGGAGATTTTTTAGGAATTGATTTTATTAAGGATTCTTATTTAAAGTTGATGGAACTGTTATTTTGTCACATGCTAAACAGTAGTTGCTATTTTTAAGGGATCTTGCTAATTGCTAATATGACTCTTTCAACTAGTATTTGAATTTTAATTGACTTCTTCATAGCTGTATTTTCTTATCTACTGAGGTTGTCATTGGTAACGTTGATCTCTTATTTCAATCAAAAAGTATTAGCCGTTGCAGGAGGAATTGGAACGTTACATAGCCGTTGCTATCTTCTTTATATATATACTGCTTTGCTCGGCATTGGAAGAACAAGACTACTGAACAGAAATTCTTCAAGCTATCCAAGATACAAATTATCATATCATTCTTTTAGTCTTGGTTTACAGTGTTCTTGTATCCTTTATTTCAATATCTATTTTAAACATAGTAGTTCAAGTCTAGGATTGGCTTGGGATTTTTATTTTAGTAATACTCAGTCTGTTCAACGAAGTTATCAAAGTCTCAGAGGTGAGAGGTGTTGCAGAGGTGCAAAGGGGGCAGAGGTGTCCAATCGATTGTCGTTGTAACATGGAGTTTTTATTTACTTTGTAATTGCTGAGTATTATTTTAATAAAGTGAGTCTCCAATCCTAGTTGGGATTGGACATGGATTAGGCTACTAGACTAGAGGATAGGGGCCGAACCACGTAAAAAATCTCGGTGTGATTTACTGTTGTTTTGCTTCTATTTTTAGCTTCTATATTCTGCAGGTTTTGTTTACATCGAATTTTTTTTACACTAATACTGACGGTATTAGTTTGTCCGCTTATAATGTAACGAAGAATATAACTAATACTTTATTGTGGTTAGGACAGATTCGATTATAGCCTGCTATAGTAAACTTTGAAAATTGGCCACTCTAGATCACTTCTAAGTATTTACACCCATTCACCCCCCCTTCACCTATTCACCCCCCCCTAGGTGTGCTTAATTACAGAATTTCATTTGGTATCAGAGCAAGGCTCTAGTAATATTGATCTTTACAGGTCGTAGGGAAAGATCCTATGGCACACCTCAATTTTCAAGAAGATCAATCCACAAGTCGGGCCACCTTTGTTGCTCGGAAGTGAAAACTTCAACTTTTGGAAGTTTAGAATGATGATTTATCTCAAATGAGACCCATGGGAATGGTGGGTTGTTGAAAATGGCCCTGTCATTCCAAGACATGATGATGGAAAACCGAAGACTCTCATGGAAATGGATTCAAATGAATCATACATGGTATCCTACGACTCCAAAGCCATGAACTTGCTGCTAAGTGGGATGATTCAAGCTGAAATTGACAAAGTTTCTGCATGCACAACTGCTAAAGAAATATGGGATACAATTGTCATGAGCCATGAGGGAACTACAAAGGTAAAAGAAGTCAAATTAAGTATGTTAATGCAAGAATATGAACTTTTCAGGTTAGAGAAGAATGAATCCATCAAAGAAGCTCAAGCTAGATTCCTCACTCTTATGAACTCTCTAAGCATGCTCAGCCGGAAAATTTATCAAAGGGAGATAAATAGAAAGATACTTAGAGTCATGCCAAAATGGTTTGCACCAAAAGTTACAACTCTTCAAGACTCAACTACAATCAGTACGATGGAAACTCTAACTTTGTTTGGAGAACTTGAAGAATTTAAAAATCAACTAAAGAGGTATGATGAAGAAGATGAAGGACCTAAAAGGAAGACCTTAGCTCTTCAAGTTGAAAGCTACTTAGAAGATGATGATGAAGACTCCGATGAAGAAATAACTATGATGTCCCAAAAATTGAGAGAGCTGCTTAGAAAGAAGAATAAATCAAAGTTTCAAGGAAAGACATTAAACAATAAGAAAGACGCCAAGCAAAAGCCACAAGAAGATAACTGTTTTGAATGTGGAAGGCCCGTACATTTCAAGAGAGACTGTTTCCAATTAAAAAGGAAGAACAAAGCAAGCAATTTAAAAGGAAAGGCGTTAATGACATGGAGCGATAATGAGTCCAATCATGACGAGGAAGAAGATGAAACTGCTCAACTGTGTTTCACTGGATTATACAATCAAGAATCATTTGAGGTAAACTCTGAACTTGGTGATATTGCTATTTTCGATTATCTAGTTTTAAAAAATGAAAATATTCGTATTAAAGAGAAAAATGTTCATTTAAAAAATTGGATAAATGATTTAATGAAAGAGGTAGAAACATTAATTGAAGAAAAACAAGAAATAGTTAAAGATTGCACATCAAGTGAAGTATCTAAGTTAAATGCTAAAATTGATTATCTTGATAACTATAATAAAATTCTATATAAACGTGCAAACAAATTAAATGAAGAATTTAATGATCTTAAAAAGGAAAATAATGTTTTAAAAGAAAGTTTGAAAATGAGAGATATTTGTATTAATGCTTTTAATGATGGAAAAATATTAAACATGCAAAATAATAATGAGGAAGAAATAATTTCATTGAAAAAAGATCTTGCAAAATTTGTTCAAGGGGAAGAGAATTTAAATATAATGTTAGGTGCTCAGAGGTCAAGTCTAGATAAACAAGGAATTGGATACAATCCTGTTAAGAACATTACAAGCACTACTAATAAAATTAGTGTAATAAATAATAAACCAAGGAATAAGCCTCTTTATTGCTCACCTTTTGTTACTTGAAAAAATTGTGGTTTAAAAGGACATTATGATACAAACTGTAATAAAATTAAAATAAAATAAGTTTGGGTAAAGAAAAGAGATTTAATTGCTACTAACAATACCGGACCCAAACAGATTTGGGTATCAAAACGATGAGCTACTTCTTTGCTTTGTAGGTGTGTTTTAAAGCTAAAGTACCATCACATAAATGGGTGCTAGACAATGGATGTTCTAGACACATGACGGGCGATAATACTAAATTCATCTCACTAATTACTAAGAAGGGAGGAATTGTTACCTTTGGAGATGACACCACATGCCAAATTATTAGTAAAAGTAAAATTGGGAATGGTAATGTTTTCATTGATAATGTTCATTATGTTGAAGGATTAAAATATAATTTAATTAGTGTAAGTCAACTAATGGATAGTGGACATAAATTGGTTTTTGAAAAATATAAATGTGCTATTATTCATGCTTCTCACAATGTTCCTTTAATTACTCAAAGGGAAGGTAATATTTATACAATTAATTTTGAAAATCAAAATGAAGATATTTGCCTAACTGCTGTTCAAGATCAAACTATTCTTTGGCATTGAAGGTTAGGACACGTGCATATGGAATTGATTAACAAACTAGCTACCAAGAACCTTGTCAAAGGATTGCCAAAGCTAAAATATGAAAAGACAGGGATTTGTAATGCATGTCAGTTAGGTAAGCAAGCAAGAAATTCCTTTATCAGCAAAAATCAGGTATCAACTTCTTTACCTCTTCAATTATTGCATCTTGATTTGTTTGGACCCGAGAGATATGCTAGCTTAGGAAATAATCATTATGCCTTTGTTATTGTTGATGATTTTTCAAGATTTACATGGGTTTTATTTTTGAAAACTAAAGATCAAGCTTTTGTAGAATTTAAAAAGCTTATAAAGAATGTTGAAACAAAACACAGCCTCAAGCTGATTGGCATTCAGAGTGACCATGGTGAAGAATTTGGAAAAGACTTTATACCATATTGCAGTGAGAAAGGTGTTACACATGAATTTTCTGCACCAAGAACACCACAACAAAATGGTGTAGTGGAACGCAAAAATTGTACTCTCCAAGAAACTGCAAGAACGTTACTTCAAGAGAGTAAACTGCCTAAAAGATTTTGGGCAAAGGCTGTAAGTACTGCATGTTACATTCTAAATAGAGTATTGATTATACCCATTTTATTAAAAACACCATATGAGTTACTAAACAAAAGGATTCCTAATATTAATTATTTTAAAGTGTTTGGTGCTAAATGTTTTGTTTTAAATACTAATAGTAATCTTGAAAAATTTGATGCAAAATCAACTGAAGCTATTTTTCTTGGTTATTCAGCACATAGTAAGACATATAGGGTTTATAATCTTAACAAGTCAAAGGTTGAAGAATCAATACATGTAATATTTAGTGAAGTTAACCATGATCTGTCAAAAGATGAGGATTCTACAGGAAATAACAATTTGAGTCATGGAAGCCAAACTGCTAAATCCGGACAGCCTAAGCCATCCGAATCAAAAGGAAATACAGTTAAAATCAGACAGCTTAAGTCGTCCAAATCAGAAGGAAATACAGTTGAAATCAGTCAGCCTAAGCCATTCGAATCAGAAGGAAATACATATGAAATCATACAGCTTGACCTATCCATTTTAGTAGAAAACTCAGACACACAGACACCGAAAAATAGACAGTCAGACCCGTCCAATTTAGAAGAAAAATCAGACGAACACACTGATGTAGAATGTGACATACCACAGTTTGAATCCAACGAACAAATGACTACAACAAGGCTTCCTAAACCATCTAGAACAATGAGAAATCATCCACCAAATCTGATCATATGTGATCCTGACACTTGGATGAACACAAGAAGGAAAGCAAGGAATTACTGTGCATTCTTCGCATTTCTTTCACAAATAGAACCAAAGAATGCCAAGGAAGCAGTTCAAGATGAAAATTAGTCTATTACCATGCAGGAAGAATTAAACCAATTCGAAAGGTGTCAGGTATGGGATCTTGTCAAACCTCCTAAAGATGCTTCTATTATTGGTACTAAATGGATTTTCAAAAATAAATTAGATGAAAATGGTATTATAACAAGAAACAAAGCTAGATTGGTAGCTCAAGGCTATAATCAACAAGAAGGTATAGACTATGAAGAAACATTTGCCCCTGTTGCAAGGTTGGAAGCTATAAGAATTTTATTAGCCTATGCGTGCTTTAGACAATTTAAATTATATCAAATGGATGTGAAAAGTGCTTTTTTAAATGGTTACTTAAATGAAGAAGTATATGTTAAGCAACCACCCGATTTTGAACATGAAAAATATCCACATCACGTGTTTAAATTGAAAAAGGCTTTGTATGGATTAAAACAAGCTCCAAGAGCTTGGTATGAAAGACTAAGCAAATTTTTATTAGAAAATAGTTTTAATCGCGGTAAGATTGACTCTACTCTTTTTATTAAAACCAAAAATAAAGATTTATTAATTGTTCAAATTTATGTGGATGATATAATTTTTGGAGCTACTACTAACTCTTTGTGTGAGTGGTTTTCCTAATGTATGCATAATGAGTTTGACATGAGCCTTATGGGCGAATTAAACTATTTCTTGGGGCTTCAAATCAAACAATCCAATGAAGGGATTCACATTCACTAATCCAAGTATGTAAAGGAGTTATTAAAGAGATTTGGTTTTGAAAATACCAAACCAAAGTCAACACCAATTAGTACTACCATCAAGCTTACTGCGGATGCTACAGGTAAAAATGTTGAAGTGACAATGTATCGAGGTATGATTGGTTGTTAACTTTATTTAACTGCATCAAGACCGGATATTATGTATAGTGTATATCTTTGTGCTAGATTTCAAGATCAACCTAAAGAATCTCATCTTAAAGTGGTAAAAAGAATATTTAAATATTTATCTGGTACAATTAATTTTGGCTTATACTATCCTGTATCTCCTAGCTTTGAACTAATTGGATATTCAGATGCAGATGACCTGTTTGATCAGTTGTAAGGAGCCAAATTCTTTTCAAAGATTGATCTTCATTCCAAATATCATCAGTTGAAGATTAAAACTGATGACATTCCAAAGATTGCTTTCAGAACTCGGTACGGGCATTATGAATTCCTAGTCATGTCTTTTGGATTGACTAATGCTCCTGCTGCCTTCATGGATATGATGAACCGAGTATTCAAGGAATATTTGGATCACTTTGTGGTCGTCTTTATTGATGACATCCTCATATACTCCAAAACTCACGAAGACCATGAACAACACTTGAGGCTGATACTCCAAAAGCTTCGTGAAAACAAGCTTTATGCCAAGTTGAAAAAATGCGAGTTCTGTCTTGAGGAAGTTGCATTCCTTGGGCACGTGATATCAAATCATGGAATATCTGTTGACCCGACAAAGATTGAAGCAATTCAAAGCTGGGAGCAACCTAAGTCAATGACCGAAGTACGTAGCTTTCTCGGCTTAGCTAGTTATTATCGGAGATTCGTAGAAGGGTTTTCTCGACTCGCTACTCCATTAACTCAGCTGACTTGAAAGGATATAAAATTCTGTTGGAGCGAGGAATGTGAAAAGAATTTTCAAGAACTCAAGAGGAGACTCATTTCAGCACCTGTTCTGACAATACCATCTGGCTCGGAGGGATTTGTCATCTATAGTGATGCTTTAGGCAAAGGGTTAGGATGTGTTCTCATGCAACATGGGAAAGTCATAGCCTATGCCTCTCGACAACTCAAAGAATATGAGAGGAATTATCCTACTCATGATCTAGAGTTGGCAACAGTTGTTTTTGCGCTTAAGATTTGGAGGCATTACCTGTATGGAGAGAAGGTGGAGATCTATACGGATCATAAAAGCCTCAAATATTTCTTTACTCAAAAGGAACTCAACATGCGGCAATGACGATGGCTTGAGTTGTTGAAAGATTATGATCATACCATCCAATACCATCACGGAAAAGCAAACGTAGTAGCTGACACATTGAGTAGAAGATCATATGCGGGTACGAGTGCAATATTGTTAACGCAAAGACCCATTTTGTATGACTTAGAAAGGATGGAAATAGAGTTAAAGACTCCAGGGACCCATGTGATGATGGCAAATATACGAGTGGAACTGACTTTAATCGATAAAGTTAAAGCTGCTCAAACTACAGACCTGGAGCTGATGCGTATGAAGAAGAAAGTGCAAAAAGGTGCTATTCCGGAAGCAAGAATCGAAGAAGAAGGAATACTTCGAGTCAACTCCAGACTTTGTGTTCCTAACGATTCTGACTTGAAGTATAAAATCATGATGGAGGCGCACAACACACCGTTTGCAATCCATCCTGGGAGTACCAAAATGTATCGTGATCTTCGACATACATTTTGGTGGAGTAATATGAAGAGAGAGATAGCGGGGTTTATCTCAAGGTTTCTAACTTGTCAACGAGTCAAGGCGGATCATCAAGTGCCAAAAGGTCCATTGCAACCACTTAAAATTCCAGAATGGAAGTGGGAGCACATTACCATGGATTTCGTTACTGGACTTCCCAAGGTTTCTCAAGGCATAGATTAGATTTGGGTCATTGTTGATAGATTGACCAAGTCTGCTCATTTCTTACCGATAAGAGAAACTTTTACACTTGAATGTCTTGCTAGTATGTACATAAATGAGATCGTTAGATTTCATGGTATGCCAGTATCCATAGTTTTTGATCGAGACCCAAGATTCACTTCAAGATTTTGGGTTAGTTTGCAAAAAGCTATGGGCACGGATTTACGATTTAGTTTGGCATATCATCCTCAAATGGATGGGCAGTCGAAAAGGACTATTCAAACTCTTGAAGATTTATTAAGACTCTGCGTCCTTGACTTCAAGGGAAGTTGGGACAAGTTCTTACCATTGGTGGAGTTTTCCTACAACAATAGTTATCAAGTAAGTATTGACATGGCTACATTTGAGGCGTTGTATGGAAGAAAGTGTCGTTCTCCAGTATGCTAGGATGAGGTGGGTGAAGCAACATTGTTGGGACCGCATTTGGTACGTATGACTACGGAAAAGATTCAAACGATCCGACAACGTATAAAAACCTCACAAGATCGACAAAAGAGTTATGCTGATCTTCATCGAAAAGACGTGGAATTCAATATTGGAGATCATGTGTTGTTACGTGTTGCTCCATGGAAAGGAGTTACAAGATTTGGAAAGAGAGAAAAGCTCAATCCTCGATTCATTGGCCCATTTTTAATCCTCGATCAAGTAGGAACTGTGGCCTATAGACTCGCCTTACCGCCAAGTATGTCTCGTGTTCATAACGTTTTTTCACATATCTATGTTACGTAAATATGTGAAAGACTAGAACCATATTATTGAATTAGAACCAGACGAGATAGAGGAAGATTTAACGTATGAAGAGTTACCTGTTAAAATCTGTGATAAGAAGGATCATATTCTATGCTAAAAAGTTATACCTTAAGTCAAAGTTTTGTGGAGAAACCACGATGTGGAGGAAATGACCTGGGAGTTAGAATCTGAGATGAAATCAAGGTATCCTCACCTCTTTGACATACCAGGCACGCACCCTAATTTCGAGGATGAAATTTTATAAGAAGGGGAGGTTGTAAGACCCCAACTTTTATGAATAAAGAATAATTTTCTCGAAATATATTTTTGAATATTATGGTGTTGATTTGATATAATGTTATAGTTGTGGGTAATATTTACAAATTTTTCAAAGTAAGCAAGTGGTTATATAATATTCGATTAGTCAGGGAATATTCGTTTTAACAGGGAATATTTGTACGATAGCACAATCATTGGTGGACCCCACAACGGAAGTATTGTCGTAATTAGAAAATGACATGATTATCTTTTTATAAAAATAACAGCAGAAGTTTTACCGTTAAACTGTTGAACTACCCGATAGTAAAAGTACAGTAATATGCGTGGTTGCATAGTAGCACACGGTATTGATTATTGATGCTTACATGAGAAGTCACTCAATTATACTCAATTATTGCTACAGTAATTGTTTCATCATATCTCTCATATTATTGATTTGATTATTGTAACAGTATCATCTGCATTATATGATATATTATTAAATCAATAATTAAGACGACAAAGTTATTCATATTATTAAATTACAATATTTACAATGTCTAGAAGTTCTGTCAAGGAGAGGTTTGGTCATCTAATTACGCGCCAATAAGGAGAAATATTTATCGAAAAGCCCACTCTTTCCTTGGAATGACCTGGTTGTTAAATATTGTGAGTTATAATATTAATGATGAATAAGTTCGTGTTGATTAAAGATGAAATTGATAGTTCCATTGTGTTGGAATTATTATTGTTAGTGGAAATCGACATTTATTTCGATATTAATTGATGTCTGGAAGTTATCTTGACCTACGGGTAATTAATTCGATAAATGAGCAATTAATTGCTATTAATTCACATGATTATAACTATTTGTTCACATGTGTGTACTATTGATTCACATTCTTGTACTATTAGGGGAGTTGGTGCAAGATTGATAATACTTGCATGACTAAGTTAAAAATGAAGGTATAGATGGAGGTACTATACTATAATTCGTATTTTCACATGATTATAAATATTGATTCACATTATTTACTATTAGGGGAGGTGGTGCAAGTTTGATAATACTTGAAGGACTAAATTAAAAATGAAAGAAAAGTTGAAGGTATTATACTATAATATTTCGAGCCCCAAAACGTGTAATTATCAAAACTTTATTTTCCTATAAATAGAAGCTCATTCTTCCTTCATTTCTCACCAATTCACTAAAGCTATAGAGCAATTATTATAGAGAGAAATTATAGAGAGAAAGAAGAAGAGAAGTTTTCTACCTCTCTACTCCAGTATCAAGTTTCTTTCTAAGGTAAGGGGTATTATTTCTTTCGTATTCATGAAGAGAGCTTTTGTTATTCCATTCTTTATTATTATGTTGGAATAACCTGTCTATGCGAAGTACCGCATACATGGTGAAATTCTTCTGGTATTCATTCTTTATTATTATGTTGGAATAACCTGTCTATGCGAAGTACCACATACATGGTGAAATTCTTCTGTTATTCCATTCTTTATTATTCTGTTAGAATATCATGTCTTTGCGGATTACGCTAGACCTGGTTCCATTCTTTATTATTCTGTTGGAATAACCTGTCTATGCGGTCTATCACATGCATGGTGAATTCTTTGTTATTCCATTCTTTATTATTATGTTGGAATATCCTGTCTATGCGGATTACGCTAGACCTGGTTCCATTCTTTATTATTCTATTGGAATAACCTGTCTGTGCGGTCTATCGCATGCATGGTGAATTCTTCTATTATTCCATTCTTTATTATTTTGTTGGAATATCCTGTCTGTGCGGATTATGCATGACCTGGTTCCATTCTTTATTATTCTGTTGGAATAACCTGTCTATGTGGATTATCACATGCACGGTGAATGATCCTTCATATTCATTCCTTATTAAATTATGGAAATGATGTGTCACGTGGATTACCACATGGCGGGTGAAAATCCATTCATAGATTTCATATATTCTATGATACTCATTTGGTTAAAGTTTTGGCTTCTATACTCCATGAAATTAGTAGAATATCCTGGATATTTGCGCTTCATCGGGTATCTTTTCATGGAAATATTCTTCTAAGCATTCTTGAATTTTACTCCACAAAGCAAAGAATATGTCGACAATTTGGACGAATTGATTTTAAGATAAATTAACTTATAAATCTTTAAAATTTATTCTTGAACTTGTTTTATTGAATTATTATGTCATTGTCATCATCCTCATGCTTATATTGTGATGAAAGTCATCTTTGGCTTACGTGCATAGATGGACTTGGTATGATTATGACCAGGGATTATTCGGTATAATCATGACCTGTAATGTTATAAATGATGTGGTAAAAGTCCTCAGTAGCCTGTGGTGCATTGATGGACAGTTTTTGGTATGATTATGACTAGGGATTATTCGGTATAGTCATAACCATTGATGATTTAATGAATATCCTTGGCCCGTAGTGTAGGGATGATTCGATGATGTGGTTTATTTATTAAGCTGAGTCTCAGCTATAAAAATTGATGAAAATATTTTAAATCGTAGAAGATAGTAGATATCATGCTCTACTTGACTCTTCTAATGGATTGCTTATTCCGCTGCAGTTAAACTTGATGTCTATTATATTTTATCAGTTTAACATTGTTGAAGAATAATGATAATTTATTTTGCATTATCTTAGTCATAATATTTCTTACTGGGCTAGTTGAGCTCACCCTTTCTTTCACTATTCTCTTCAGGAAATGAGAACGTAGCCGGGACTAGTCGGGGAACGGAGTGATGGTCCAGATGATAGCATTAGTGGTCCTCACTATTTTGTTAAATAGTGTGACAATAAATTTAATGAGGACTCCATTGAGTGTGGATATTGTCTAGATGACAATATTCTTATTAAAACTCTTAGATTATGTGTTGTCGTATTTTATACGACTGTTGTATAATTAAGTTGTATTTGAATTTTGTACCATGTATTTGACGACTCAAGATGGGTGATGTATACCTATTTTGGGTGCGTCACATTATCGATTTAGCGCCATGAACTTCCCCGATATCGAACGCCTCATACAGGATGGGCTCGGTAGAGATGAAGGAACTAATGGTACAATTGCAAGATATGTTAGACAAGAAATACATTCAATCGAGTGTATCACCATGGGGAGCGTCGGTGTTATTTATAAAGAAGGATGGGTCAATGCGTCTTTGCATTGATTATAGAGAGTTGAATAAAGTCACTATTAAGAATAAGTATATGTTACCAAGAATAGATGACTTGTTTGATCAACTGAAAGGAGTCAAGTACTTCTCGAAGATAGATTTGAGAGGTGGGTATCATCAATTAAATCTAAGGAATTAGGATGTACCTAAGACGACATTCAGAACTCGGTGTGGAAACTACGAGTTTCTGATAATGTCTTTTGGTTTGACCAACGCCTCTATAGCATTCATGGATTTAACGAACATGGTGTTTAAACCATTCTTAGTTAAGTTTGTGATGGTATTCATTGATGATATTCTGGTGTACTCCAAATCTCAAGAGGAACACTTGGAACATTTACATTTGACGTTAGAGACATTAATAAGGGAAAAGTTATATGCAAAATTCTCTAAAATGTGAATTCTGGCTAGAACGTGTAGAATTTCTTGGGCATGTGATTGACAAAGATGGGATTTTGGTGGATCTATCAAAGGTGGATGCTGTAATAAATTGGGAATAACTAAGGACTCCATCGGAGGTGAGAAGTTTCTTGGGATTGACAGGCTATTACAGACAGTTTATCCAGGACTTTTCCAAGATTGCCACTCCGTTAACGAATTTAACTAGGAAAGTCGTAAAGTTTGTTTAGATGGCGAAGTGTGAAGAGAGCTTTCAGGACTTGAAAAAGAAGCTTAGCATGGTACCTGTGTTGTCATTACCGGATAATACAGGAAAGTTTGTGGTGTATAGTGATGCATCACATAAAGGACTAGGTTGTGTGCTTATGCAAAATGGCAAATTCATTGCGTATGCATTAAGGCAACTGAAGGACTATGAGAAAGGATACCCGACTCATGATTTAGATTTGGCTGCGGTGGTATTTGCTCTAAAGATATGGAGACACTGTCTCTATGGGAGAAATGTGAGATATACACAGACCATAAAAGTCTGAAGTATATTTTCACACAAAAGGAACTAAACATGCATCAGAGGCGATGGTTAGAACTGATAAAAGACTATGATTGTGAAATCTTTTATCAGCTGGGTAAAGTGAATGTGGTTGCAGATGCCTTAAGTAGAAAGGGTCGGGAGAAGTTGATGATCCTAATTGCTCAGGAGGAACTTATCTCAGCAATGGCAAGGCTAGAGTTGGAAATAAAACTTCCAAAAGAATCCGATGAAAGGTTGTTTCAGATGGAAGCTAGTCCAACTTTAGTGGACAAAGTGACGAACGCTCAACTACAAGATGAAGAATGTGGAAAAATCAAAGGAAGGGTGGTCGAGGGTAGTGAGATGAAGTTCAAGATTGATGCCAAAGGACTATTACGGTTTGAAGGAAGAATTTGGGTCCTAGCAGTACCGGATATTAAAGATGAAATCTTGACTAACGCTCATAACTCAAGATATTCAATTCATCCAGGAAGTACGAAGATGTATCAAGATTTAGGATAGTATTTCTGCTGGCCAAATATGAAACGTGATGTTACTGAATGTGTCACGAAATATTTGACGTGTCTAAGAGTCAATGCCGAGCATTAGAGACCAAGAGGATTACTTCAGCCGTTGGAAATACCAGAATAGAAGTAGGAGCATATCACAATGGATTTTGTGGTAGGTCTTCTGACTTCTCAGAAAGGCTACTATGCAATTTGGGTGATAGTGGACAGACTGACGAAATTAGCACACTTTTTGACAATAAAGATTAGACTCAATCTTGATCAGTTGGCAAAGTTATACGTCAAGGAGATCATTTTGAGATATGGAGTTCCATTGTCAATTGTGTCAGACAAAGATCCGTGATTCGCGTCAAAATTCTGGAAGAGACTATAAGAATGCATGGGAACACAATTAAGAATGAGTACGGTGTACCATCCTCAAATAGACGACCAGAGCAAATGAACAATCCAGACATTTGAAGATATGATTAGAGTATGTATCATGGATTTCAAAGGGAACTGGGATGATCACTTACCATTGGCAGAATTTTCCTACAGCAACAGTTAACACGCAAGCATTGGCATGACGCCTTACAAAGCATTGTATGGCAGGAAATGCAGAACTCCACTGTGTTGGGATGAAATTGGTGAACGTCAATTGTTAGGACCGAAACTGGTACAACAGACCATTGAGGTTGTCAGATTCATCAGGGCAAGGTTGGTAGCTGCTCAAGACAAACAGAAGAAGTATGCTGATCAACATAGGAAAATCGTGAATTTGACGTAGGAAATTTCGTTTTCCTAAAAGTTTCTCCTTGGAAGGGGAATATTCATTTTGGTAAAAAAGGAAAGCTAAGCCCGAGGTTTATTGGATCCTTCGAGATGCTGCGAAGAGTAGGTGAAATGGCTTATGAAGTAGCTCTACCACCAGAATTAGAACATGTCCACAATGTTTTTTATGTGTCGGTGCTAAGACCGTATAAACCCGATTACAAGCATATGATCGAGTATGAACCGTTGCAGTTCGATAAAGATTTATCTTATAAGGAGATTCCTATCCAGATAGTTGACAGAAAAGAACAAGTGCTTAGGAATAAAATGATAACATTTGTGAAGGTGATATGGAGGAACCACAATGCCGAAGAAGCTACGTGGGAACTCGAAGAAAAAATGATGAAGAACTATCCTGAGTTATATGTTTAATCTGTTTCTTTGATTCTGGGACATAATCTTTGTAAGGAGGGAAGAATGTGACGAATGAATTGTTTGAGTTGTGATTCTAGGGACAAAATCCTTATAAAAAGGGAAAGATGTAATAATCCAGAATTTTAATTGTGATTTCAAATATTTTCAAAATAAATAAATATTTTAATTGATGTGTTTATTGTTAAATAAATATTTGTCTAATGTGATTATTTATTTGTTAAATAAATAATTTATGAGTTTGGGAATTAAATTAATTAAGGTAATATGCTAATTAAGTTGATAATTGGTAACTTGGTATTTTGAAGCTGTGACGCCCCCAAATCCGGGTATCTTCCAACCCGAAAGATGGTGCTCCACGGTGCTACAGTTCACACAAACATTCAATTAAAATGCCTCAAAACAACGAATATGTCTTATGTATATATTGAATCCATATTAACATTCCCCAGGTTCTTAATAACCGTTACATTTTTTCTTGTCATAATATCAAATATTATCATTACAAACCTATACTATTATATAGGTACTCTATGGATTCATCTTCGCTTTTCCTTTATCCTTGTTGGATCCTTTGGTCCGCTCGGTCTTAGCTGTATTCATATGATTCAAGCAAGAGTGAGCATAACTAGCTCGGCAAGTACACCAATTCTAGTTAACAATATGCTTGAATCATAAAAATCATATATCTTCAGTAACTTATCAATAGCTATGAAGTACTATCGATAATTCAAAATAGCACTTCCCTTTTCTTTAAAACATTTTACAATAACAATATTCAGTAAAACATCAATTCTGGTCCAAGACCTTGAGCATTTTATACTTTCTTTAAAAAGGACATCCCGACACTAAGTCCGTAAGTCCGGCATTTCTTACGAGCACGTCTAGGTGATCAGCCTATAGTACTCTATGTTGATCAACACTACATTCATTAAACGTATGTACGTTTAAGTTGTGGCAACCTCACGTGCCTATCGTTTAATGTCAAAATATTTTAGCATACTCAGTCTTCATTTGAAAACCACACCAATAAAACTTGGTACAACATTGACCATACATTGATAGATTGTAAGAAATCCAACATATCATAAGTCTAGCCGTAAGAATTGGCTTTGACTTCATCATACAAATATTCATGTGTAAGAATACATAAACCACAAAGCTTTTCTAGATTGAATATAAACAAGGGTTAGAATACTTGCCTTCAGTGTCAGCTACTGTACAATTACTTTTTGTTTGAGTCTTTAAAGTCTCTACAATACATGATCACATAACATACCAAATTAGGTCATATATAATCAAGTATGTGTACGACTATATCTTACCCTTCTTATCAATCTAATCATGATTTAGATTTGTTACTATTGAATTCGGCTTGCCGTTATAGTTTACATTCACATTTGAGTATGTTATCATCAACCTTTAGTTATCATATTTAAGGTTTATGACATTTCAAACAATGTTACATTAAGCTAATTAACTTTTTACTTCATCATTAAACAGCTGCCTTTCTTTTTATCTTGGAAACCTTTCTCTACTATGCAAACCCTAGGGTGAAATGCAGCCACCACCCATTCTTTCTATCTATGCATTGCCATATGAGTTAGCAGATGGTCGTGGTCCAGCTCATTGACTGTGCTGGCAAGTCCTAGTTCATTATGCCGTGTCATGCACACAAAACATCAAGAGAGGTCATGGCACTATATCTATACCGCAATTGGCCACTGTTGACCTTGGTCCGCAATCGTGGCGCCACTCTGTACACCAGATAGAAATGACAATTTTTCTACTTTGCGAACTTCCCGGAATCCTAATTTGATCATTTTAAGTCCAAATTCGCTCGTTCAAAAGCCATTACCTCACAAATCTCATACTCTACGTGTTTATGTAAGAATTTTATATTTTCGATTTCGTTTACTCAAAATTCACCTATTGGTTCATTTTAACGAAAACGATAAACGTTCATGAACGTTCAATACTCGTTTCTTCGTTCTAAGTCAAAATTTGGTCATTTTTGAGTCTGCAACTCTATAATGCCAAATAAGACTTGTTCCCATCGAAAAGCAACGTTTTTGAGCTCAATATCAAAATTTAACCTCTAATCCGAGAATTTCACGAATTCGACGATTATCGTCCAATTGTGAAAATTCCGGCATAGCTTCATTACTTATGATTTTATTATCATTTCAAATGGATTCTATCCATCATATTGACATCTTAACCTACATATTACATCAACTTATTTTCATAATAAGTTATGGCTTATTCTTCATGAGCTTATAGCTTATTAAGGTATAAACTACATATAACTTTGCTTCACATGACTTATAATAGTTTAAGTCTTCTAACCATCATTCTTACATACTTTTATCATACCAAATTCATTCATGTAAACATGCTATAAGTATTATAAGTTCTTCGTTAGTTCATAGCTTATTCATGAATAAAGTGCTTATTCTTGGCTCATTAATACTTAAGTCATTAGCTTATCCCTCCTTATGATTTCTTAGCATACAAGACCATCACTTCACTATCAAGCTATCATGGAAGAGATGGAAGAATATAGGACAGGAGCCTTACCTTTGTTGAACTAGTTCTTCTTCTTCTTGAAACAAATATGGAAGTTTATCTTATAAGTGCTTATTCTCTCTAACACTTAAGTTTCTTTGTAAACGAAAGTTGTTGGATTAAATTTGAACAAGCAAATAATGAATCCAAGCTTCTTATTTATAGGATTGCTAAAGTTAGGGTAATTTGGTCTTTATGTGACGCCCCCAAAATAGGTATACATCACCCATCTTGGGTCGCCAAATACATGATACTGAATACAAATACAAACTTAATTATACAACATGAGCTGAGAGTTTTTACACGAATATTGTCATCTAGACAATATCCAAACTCAAATAGAGTCCTCATTATATTTATTGATACACTATTTTATAGAATAGTGAGGACTACTAAACACCATCTCGGGCCATCACTCCATTCCCCGGCTAGTTCCGGCTACGTTCTCATTTCCTGAAGAGAACAATGGAAGTAAAAGGGTGAGCTCAACTAGCCCAGTAAGAAATATTATGACTAAGCTAATGCAGAATAAGTTATCATTTGCCTTCAACAATGTTAAACTGATAGAATATATTAGACAACAAGTTTAACTATAGCGGAACAAGCAATCCATTAGAAGAGTCAAATAGAGCATGATATCTACTATCTTCTATGATTTAAAAAGTTTATCATTAACTTTATTGCTGGGACTCAGCTTAATAAATAGATCACATCATCGAATCATCCCTGCACTACGGGCTAAGGATATTCATTAGTATCACGTCCACAAATTATTCTTGCACTACGAGCCAAAAATTATTCGTGTAATCATCAATGGTCATGACTATACCGAATTATCCCTGGTCATAATCATACCAATCAATAGTCCATCTATGCACGTAAGCCAAAGATGACTTTCATCACAATATAAGCATGTGGATGATGACAATGATATAAGAATTCAATTAAAAGAAAGTAAATGATAAATTTTTAAGGATTTATAATTTAATTTATCCAGAATTCAATAATGTCCAAATTTTCAACATGATACTACTTTGTAGAGTAAAATTCAAGAATAATATCCATGTATCAAAAATAATTTGGATAGAAAAAAAATAAATTTTTTGGTGAATAGTACCATGTGAATAGTACCCTGTGAATAGTACTTCAGGAATAGTACCCCGTAAATAGTACACCAACATGAAAAGTTCCTCGAATACTCGAGTGAACAATATTTGAATGAATAGTAATCGGGTGAATAGTAACCCGTGAATAGTAACTCGTGAATAGTACCCCGGCATGAAAAGTGCCCCGAATACCCGAGTAAATAATATTATAGTGAATAGTAATCGGGTGAATAGTAACCCATAAATAGTAACTCGTGAATAGTACTTCGGGTTAAAATATTGATATTTAATAAAAAAGTTCATATCAATATTCCAATAAAATGATACTGGATGAAGCGCAAAATTCACAGATATTCCACTAATTTCAAGGATTATAGAAGCAATACTTACCATAGTAAGTTTAGATTTAAGAATATGAAAAGAATTAAAATACGAAAACTGCAAATGGATTTTCACCTGTCATACGGTATGTAATCCGCGTAGATAGGTTATTCCGACATACTAAAGGATGAATACAAAAAATTGTATTCCTTATGAATACGAAAGAAATAATACCCCTTACCTTAATAGAAAGCTGGATACTGCAAAAGTGAAGTAGCAGAATACTCTTCTTCTTGCTCTTTATAGTTTCCTCTATATAGTGTCTCTTGTGAATCTCAGTGAATTGGTGAGAATGAAAGAATAATTAAGCTTCTATTTATAGGAGAATGGACTAAATAGTAACTAATTCACGAACGGTCCATATTGAATCACTATTAGGACGGACGTTCCATATTGATTACTATTAAAACCACAACCGACGGTCCAGATTGATTTACTTTTAAAACCACCACCGACGGTCCAGATTGATTTACTTTTAAAACCACCACCAACGGTCCAGATTGATTTACTATTAAAAACACCATCAATGGTCCAGATTGATTTACTATTAAAACCACCACCAATGGTCCAGATTGATTTAACTTATTCCACTTTAGTACCCCTAAAGTTTTCCAAATTTGCATTATTCCCCTCTAACTTTTGTAATTCACTTATCTTCAATAAATACATTCTTAATACTTCAACAATTATTAATCATTAATATTATAACTCACAATATTTAACAACCAGATCGTTCCCAGGAAAGAGGGGGCATTCCAATAAGGATTTCTCCCTATTGACACGCAATTAGGTGACCAAACCTCTCCTCGACAGAACTGTCTAGACATTGTCAATATTGCAAATAATAATATGAATAACTTTGTTGTCTCAATTTATTGATTTAATAATATAAAATATTATGCATAAGATAATGTGACAATAATTGAATCAAATAATGTGAGATACTATGCAACAATTACTGTAGCAATAATTGAGTATAACCGAGTGACTTCTCACGTAAGCATCAATAATCAATATCGTGTGCTACTATGCAACCACGCATATTACTGTACTTTTACCACCGGGTAGTTCAATAGTTTAACAGTAAAGCTTCCATTGTTATTTTTATAAAAAGATATTTATGTCATTTTCTAACTACGACAATACTTCTGTTGTGAGGTCCACCAATGATTGTGACGTCGTACGAATATTCCTTGCTAAAACGAATATTCCCCGACCAATCGAATATTCACTGACACAACGAATATTTTATATCAACTTGCTTACTTTGCAAAATTTTCCAAATATTACCCACAACTATAACATTATATCATATCCACACCATAATATTCAAAAATATATTTCGAGAAAAATTATTCTTTATTCAAAAAAAGTTGGGGTCATACACTTTAGGTCATCCCATCTCCTTAAGCTAACCTCATTTGTGACGCCCCCAAAATAAGTATACATCACCCATCTTGGGTCGCAAAATACATGGTACTGAATACAAATACAAACTTAATTATACAACATGAGCTGAGAGTTTTTACACGAATATTGTCATCTAGACAATATCCAAACTCAAATAGAGTCCTCATTACATTTATTGACACACTATTTTATAGAATAGTGAGGACTACTAAACACCATCTCGGGCCATCACTCCATTCCCCGGCTAGTTCCGGCTACGTTCTCATTTCCTGAAGAGAACAATAGAAGTAAAAGGGTGAGCTCAACTAGCCCAGTAAGAAATATTATGACTAAGATAATGCAGAATAAGTTATCATTAGCCTTCAACAATGTTAAACTTATAGAATATAATAGACAACAAGTTTAACTACAGCGGAACAAGCAATCCATTAGAAGAGTCAAATAGAGCATGATATCTACTATCTTCTATGATTTAAAAAGTCTATCATTATCTTTATTGCTGGGACTCAGCTTAATAAATAGATCACATCATCGAATCATCCCTGCACTACTGGCCAAGGATATTCATTAGTATCACGTCCACAAATTATTCTTGCACTACGAGCCAAGAATTATTCGTGTAATCATCAATGGTCATGACTATACCGAATTATCCCTGGTCATAATCATACCAATCAACAGTCCATCTATGCACGTAAGCCAAAGATGACTTTCATCACAATATAAGCATGAGGATGATGACAATGATATAAGAATTCAATTAAAAGAAAGTAAAGGATAAATTTTTAAAGATTTATAATTTAATTTATCCAGAATTCAATAATGTCCAAATTGTCAACATGATACTGCTTTGTGGAGTAAAATTCAAGAATAATATCCATGTATCAAAAATAATTTGGACAGAAAAGAAATAAATTTTTCGGTGAATAGTACCATGTGAATAGTACTTCAGAAATAGTACCCCGTAAATAGTACACCGACATGAAAAGTTCCTCGAATACTCGAGTGAACAATATTTGAATGAATAGTAATTGGGTGAATAGTAACCCGTGAATAGTAACTCGTGAATAGTACCCCGACATGAAAAGTGCCCCGAATACCCGAGTGAATAATATTTAAGTGAATAGTAATCAAGTGAATAGTAACCCATGAATAGTAACTCGTGAATAGTACCCCGACATAAAAAGTGCTTTGAATACCCGAGTGAATAGTAATTGGGTGAATAGTAACCTATGAATAGTACCCCGGGTGAAAGTATTGATATTTAATAAGAAAGTTCAGATCAATATTTCAATGAAACAATACTGGATGAAGCGCAAAACTCAAGGATATTCCACTAATTTCAAGGATTATCGAAGCAATACTTAACATAGTAAGTTTAGATTTAAGAATATAAAAAGAAATAACATACGAAACTTCAAATGGATTTTCACCTGTCATATGGTACGTAATCCGCGTAGACAGGTTATTCTAACATATTAAAGGATGAATACGAAAAGTAGTATTCCTTATGAATATGAAAGAAATAATACCCTTACGAATACAACCAATAATATCCCTTACAAAACAAAAATAACATCCCTTACGTTAGTAGAAGGCTGGATACTGCAATAGTGAAGTAGCAGAATACTCTTCTTCTTGCTCTCTATAGTTTCTCTCTCTATAGTTTCTCTTGTGAGTCTCAGTGAATTGGTGAGAATGAAAGAAGAATTAAGCTTCTATTTATAGGAGAATGAACTAAATAGTAACTAATTCACGAACGGTCCAGATTGATTCATTATTAGAACGGACGGTACATATTGATTACTATTAAAACCATAATCGACGGTCCAGATTGATTTACTTTTAAAACCACCACCGACGGTCCAGATTGATTTACTTTTAAAACCACCACGAACGGTCCAGATTGATTTACTTTTAAACCACCATGGACGGTCCAGATTGATTAACTATTAAAACCACCACCGGCGGTCCAGATTGATTTATATTAAAACCACCACCGATGGTCCAGATTGATTTACTATTAAAACCACCATCAATTGTAAGACCCCAAATTTTATGAATAAAGAATAATTTTCTCGAAATATATTTTTAAATATTATGGTGTGGATTTGATATAATGTTATAGTTGTGGGTAATATTTACAAATTTTGCAAAGTAAGCAAGTGGTTATATAATATTCGATTGGTCAGGGAATATTCATTTTAACAGGGAATATTCGTACGATGGCACAATCATTGGTGGACCCCACAACGGAAGTATTATCGTAATTAGAAAATGACATGATTATCTTTTTATAAAAATAACGGCAGAAGTTTTACCGTTAAACTGTTGAACTACCCGGTAGTAAAAGTACAGTAATATGCGTGGTTGCATAGTAGCATACGGTATTGATTATTGATGCTTACGTGAGAAGTCACTCAATTATACTCAATTATTGCTACAGTAATTGTTGCATCATATCTCTCATATTATTGATTTGATTATTGTAACAGTATCATCTGCATTATATGATATATTATTAAATCAATAATTAAGACGACAAAGTTATTCATATTATTAAATTACAATATTTACAATGTCTAGAAGTTCTATCAAGGAGAGGTTTGGTCATCTAATTACGCGCCAATAAGGAGAAATCTTTATCGAAAAGCCCACTCTTTCCTTGGAATGACCTAGTTGTTAAATATTGTGAGTTATAATATTAATGATGAATAATTTCGTGTTGATTAAAGATGAAATTGATAGTTCCATTGTGTTGGAATTATTATTGTTAGTGAAAATCGACATTTATTTCGATATTAATTGATGTCTGGAAGTTATACTGACCAGTCGGGTAATTAACCTGATAAATGAGCAATTAATTGCTATTAATTCACATGATTATAACTATTTGTTCACATGTGTGTACTATTGATTCACATTCTTGTACTATTAGGGGAGTTGGTGCAAGATTGATAATACTTGCATGACTAAGTTAAAAATGAAGGTATAGATGGAGGTACTATACTATAATTCGAATTTTCACATGATTATAAATATTGATTCACATTATTTACTATTAGGGGAGGTGGTGCAAGTTTGATAATACTTGAAGGACTAAATTAAAAATGAAAGAAAAGTTGAAGGTAATCCGCACAGACAGGATATTCCAACAGAATAATAAAGAATGGAATAACAAAAAATTCACCATGCATGCAATAGACCGCACAGACAGGTTATTTCAACAGAATAATAAAGAATGGAACCAGGTCTAGCGTAATCCGCACAGATAAGATATTCCAAAAGAATAATAAAGAATGGAATAACAGAAGAATTTCACCATGTATGCGGTACTTCGCATAGACAGGTTATTCTAACATAATAATAAAGAATAGAATAACTATAGCTCTCTTCATGAATACGAAAGAAATAATACCCCTTACCTTAGAGGAAACTAGATATTGGAATAGTGAGGTAACAGACTTCTATTCTTCGTTCTCTCTATAATAATTACTTTATAGCTTTAGTGAATTGGTGAGAAATGAAGGAAGAATGAGCTTCTATTTATAGGAAAATATAGTTTTGATAATTGCACGTTTTGGGGCTCGAAATATTATAGTACAATATCTTCAACTTTTCTTTCATTTTTAATTTAGTCCTGTAAGTATTATCAAACTTGCACCACCTCCCCTAATAGTAAATAATGTGAATCAATAGTTCAATCATGTGAATCAATAGTTATAATCATGTGAAAATACGAATTACAGTATAGTACCTTCAACTATACCTCCATTTTTAACTTAGTCATGCAAGTATTATATATCTTGCACCAACTCCCCTAATAGTACAAAATGTGAATCAATAGTACACACATGTGAACAAATAGTTATAATCATGTGAATTAATAGTAATTAATTTCTCATTTATCCGGTGAATTACCCGACTGGTCAGTATAACTTCCAGACATCAATTAATATCGAAATAAATGTCGATATCCACTAACACTAATAATTCCAACATAATGGAACTATCAATTTCATCTTTAATTAACACGAACTTATTCATCATTAATATTATAACTCACAATATTTAACAACCGTGTCGTTCCCGTGAAAGAGGGGCTTCGATAAGGATTTCTCCTTATTGGCCTTGCAATTAGATGACCAAACCTCTCCTCGATGTAACTTCTGACATTATAAATATTGCAATTTAATAATATGAATAACTTTGTCATCTCAATTATTGATTTAATAATATATCATATAATGCAGATGATACTGTGACAATAATCGAATCAATAATATGAGAGATATGATGCAACAATTACTGTAGAAATAATTGAGTATAACTGAGTGACATCTCACGTAAGCATCAATAATCAATACCGTGTGCTACTACGTAACCATACGTATTACTGTACTTTTATTATCGGGTAGTTCAACAGTTTAACGGTAAAACTTCCACCATTATTTTTATAAAAAGATAATTATGTCGTTTTCTAACTACGACAATACTTCCGTTGTGGGGTCCACCAATGATTGTACTGGTCGCATTTAATATTCCCTGTTAAAATGAATATTCCCCGACCAATCGAATATTATATAACCACTTGCTTACTTTGCAAAATTTGTAAATATTACCCACAATTATAACATTATATTAAATCCACACAATAATATTCAAAAATATATTTTGAGAAAATTATTCTTTATTCATAAAAGTTGGGGTCTTACAACTTCCCCTTCTTATGAAATTTCATCCTCGAAATTAGGGTGCATACCTGGTATGCGAAGAGGCGAGGATACCTTGATTTCATCTCAGATTCTAACTCCCAGGTCATTTCCTCCACATCGTGGTTTCTCCACAAAACTTTGACTTGAGGTATAACTTTAGAGCGTAGAATATGATCCTTCTTATCAAAGATTTTAACAGGTAACTCTTCATACGTTAAGTCTTCCTCTATCTCGTCTAGTTCTAATTCAATAATATGGTTCGGGTCTTTCACATATTTACGTAACATAGATATGTGAAAAACGTTATGAACACGAGACATACTTGGTGGCAAGGCGAGTCTATAGGCCACAGTTCCTACTCGATCGAGGATTAAAAATGGGTCAATGAATCGAGGATTGAGCTTTCATCTTTTTCCAAATCTTGTAACTCTTTTTCATGGAGCAACACGTAACAACACACGATTTCCAATATTAAATTCCACGTCTTTTTGATGAAGATCAGCATAACTCTTTTGTCGATCTTGTGAGATTTTTATACGTTGTCGGATCGTTTGAATCTTTTTCGTAGTCATACGTACCAAATCCGGTCCCAACAACGTTGCTTCACCCACCTCATCCCAGTATACTGGAGAACTACTTTTTCTTCCATACAACGCCTTAAATGGAGCCTTGCCAATATATGCTTGATAACTATTGTTGTAGGAAAACTCCACCAATGGTAAGAACTTGTCCCAACTTCCCTTGAAGTTAAGGACATAGAGTCTTAATAAATCTTCAAGAGTTTGGATACTCCTTTCTGACTACCCATCCATTTGAGGATGATATGCCGAACTAAATCATAAATCTGTTCCCATAGATTTTTTGCAAACTAACCCAAAATCTTGAAGTGAATCTTGGGTCTCGATCAGAAACTATGGATACTTACATACCATGCAATCTTACGATCTCGTTTATGTACATACTAGCAAGACGTTCAAGTGTAAAAGCTTCTCGTATCGATAAGAAATGAGCAGACTTGGTCAGTCTATCAACAATGACCCAAATCGCATATATGCCTTGAGAAACCTTGGGAAGACCAGTAACAAAATCCATGGTAATGTGCTCCCAGTTCCATTCTGGAATTTCAAATGGTTGCAATGGACCTTTTGGCACTTGATGCTCCGCCTTAACTCGTTGACAAGTTAGACACCTTCGAGATAAACCCCGCTATCTCTCTCTTCATATTGCTCCACCAAAATGTATGTCAAGATCATGATACATTTTAGTACTCCTGTGATGGATTGCAAGCGGTGTGTGTTGTGCGCCTCCATCATGATTTTATACTTCAAGTCGTAATCGTTAGGAACACAAAGTCTGGAGTTGACTCGAAGTATTCCTTCTTCATCGATTCTTGCTTCCGAAATAGCACCTTCTTGCACTTTCTTCTTCATACGCATCAACTCCAGGTCTGTAGTTTGAGCAGCTTTAACTTTATCGATTAAAGTCGGTTCCATTTGTATATTCGCCATTATCACATGGGTCCCTGGAGTCTTTAACTCTATTTCCATCATGTCCAAGTCATACAAAATGGGTATTTATGTTGACAATATTGCACTCGTACCCGCATATGATCTTCTACTCAATGCGTCAGCTACTACGTTCGTTTTTCCAGGATGGTATTGGATGGTATGATCATAATCTTTCAACAACTCAAGCCATCGTCATTACCGCATGTTGAGTTCCTTTTGAGTGAAGAAATATTTGAGGCTTTTATGATCCGTATAGATCTCCACCTTCTCTCCATACAGGTAATGCCTCCAGATCTTAAGCGCAAAAACGACTGTTGCCAACTCTAGATCATGGGTAGGATAATTCTTCTCATATTCTTTGAGTTGTCGAGAGGCATAGGCTATGACTTTCCCATGTTGTACGAGAACACATCCTAACCCTTTGCCTGAAGCCTCACTGTAGATGACAAATCCCTCTGAGCCAGATGGTATTGTCAGAACATGTGCTGAAATGAGTCTCCTCTTGAGTTCTTGAAAACCCTTTTCACATTCCTCGCTCCAACGAACTTTTTTATCTTTTCGAGTCAGCTGAGTTAATGGAGTAGTGATTCGAGAAAACCCTTCTACGAATCTCCGATAATAACCAGCTAAGCCAAGAAACTTATGTAGTTCGGTCACTGACTTAGGTTTCTCCCAGCTTTGAATTGCTTCAATCTTTGTCGGGTCAACAGATATTCCATGATTTGATATCACGTGCCCAAGGAATGCAACTTCCTCAAGCTAGAACTCTCATTTCTTCAACTTAGCATAAAGCTTGTTTTCACGAAGCTTTTGGAGTATCAGCCTCAAGTGTTACTCATGGTCTTTGTGGGTTTTAGAGTATATGAGGATGTCATCAATAAAGAAGTTAACCATGTCTTTTGAATTGACTAATTCTCCTGCTGCCTTCATGGATATGATGAACTGATTATTCAAGGAATATTTGGATCCTAATAATCAATTTTAGCATGATGAGTAGTTAACCAATCAACCCCTAAAATCACATCAAATGCAAGAATTTTCAAAGAAATAAGATCGACAGGTAACGCGCGGTTACCGATTTGAATCAAACAAAACTTATAAACTGTGGATGTAATGAAGGTTTCTCCCAACGGAGTTTCAACAGATAAGTCAAAGTCTAATTTATCCGGAGTCAAATTTAAACGTTGAGCGCAAGTAGAAGAAATAAAGGAATGGGTAGAACCGGTATCAAATAAAATATAAACTTCGCTAGAGTTTATGATTAGCTTACCCGTGATCACCTCGTTCGGATTCCTCGCTTTTTGGGAGGTTACGACAAACGCTCTCCCTTGAACTACCGGTTTTGTCTTGTTTGGGACAACCTTTGATGCCTCCATCCCAGCTGGACTTGATGTGACAACCGAGATTTTATAATTTAATTTTTAATATTTATTGGATTGAATAAATATTTTTCGAAGAATTAATTTTTAGATTAAATAATTAATTGATGAAGTTGTGGTAGATTAATTTAATTATATGTGTTATATTTATTAAATTAATATGAAGAATTTTATTATTTGAAGTATGTATTGATGTGAGCTTATTGAATTAAAAGAAATATTTAATAAGCCTAATGTTATTTTAATTAATTAGAAATTTAATAATTTGACATAGTTAATAAATGAGAAATTTAATTATGTGAGTATGTGAATTAATGAGAAATTATTATATTTTATTTAAAATAAATTAAATAAGATATTTGAATTATTGAGCAATTGGGTGTGACATGATTTAAACTATAGTATAAGGGATTATTAAATTAAATGGGTATAAGCTTTGTAAAGATAGCCAAACATGGCCTTAGTGGGAGTTGAGGGCAGTTAACCCATGACTGGGTAACTGACCACAACGCATCAGTTCCTTTCCTTTATTTATTATGCGTCTTCCTTCTTCTTTTTATTTTTATAAGTTTGGAAAAGTAAAAATCAGAGAGAGTTTAAGAAATTGTTGAGGGAGATTGTGAGTTATGTGATTGAAGAATTAATTGAGAAGCGATTCAATTCTACTCATCTACACTTTGGGTAATTTCTTCAACCCAGTTTATTTACGTTATTAAAGTTTTTATAAATATTGCTTTTCAAGTTTTCTGTTAAGTCTCTGTAATTTGGAAAGAGAAAAGATTATGTGTATATACATGTTAAGATGTTGTTTTAATGTGTTTTCCTATGTATTAGATGGTTCCATATCATCAATTTCATAATATTATAACGTATGTTGTTGTTTCAAAAATTACAGAGTATAGAATATGGCCATATGGCCCTTATATGTAAAATTAATATGTCAAACATAAATTATTTTGTAAAATTCACACTTGTATATGATTATGCATGCTAAAACGAAGAAAAAAAAACTTGAATGGATGGATTTAGTGTTATAATGAATCCGTAGTGATAATTTTCATGTTTTATGTTCAAAACCTTCAAGAACAGTGAAATTTGCATGTTTTAATTCTGTAATTATGTGTTTTAACTTGTTAAAATCATGCTTGAAGGGTTAAGTATTAGTTATTTGTGTATTATAATGTTTGGGTATGTCTAAATTTGTGTAAAAATAAGTTAATTGGAATTTTTTGGCCATGTTCTGCAATTTTCACGAATTGCAGAATTGAAACTGGAGTCTCGCACCGCGGTGCCAACTCCATGCCTTAAGACTCGTGCCGCAGCTCCATCGCGTCGCAATGCCAAAGACCACGTCGCAGCGCCAAGAATAAGCCTATCAGTGGCACCGCAGCGCCACTTAGCAGAATGGTCCAGAAATGAGTTTTTAAATGTTCAAGTCTAGCAATGTGTTAGTAACTTAACCTAATGAACATGAAAAGATGTTAGACATATAAGGAGGTGTTAAAATAAATTCTTAACATGTCAATAACACATTTATGTGTGAATTGAATGATTGAATGCATAGTTAGCTTATTGTTCATGAAGTGTTAATTGTGGCAATTTGACTAAGTATAGCCATAATTCGAGTTTAAACAAAAAGAATGAGCGTATGACGACTAGTTACGTGATAATTGACTGGTATTGTGAATGTAAATGGTATGTAGGATTAAATCAAGGAACTTGTATAAATTAACGTGTAATCTACACACGAGACAAGTTTCGTAACCTTACTCGTTATCTTAATATGAGCTTATAAGTTGTCTCTTTACTTCGAGCAAATTCTCGTTATTATTGATCAAGTCCATTTTATTATATTAAATTTTATTAATCTTTCAAAGTATGATTCTATTATACAATAATTATTCTATTGTATACCTTTTGAGATTGCTATTCAATTTTAAATTATCAGATACTGTTGAACTTTGTTAGACTAGCGAACCCTTCATGATTCGACTAGTCCATAGTTGATGAGCATTCTAAATTTTAAAACCCTTGATGAATTATCCAAAAAAAACATCCTTAGGTGCGGACTCTAATGTCAAACTGAGATGAACAACCCTGTATAGGGGATTACTTATGCATTAGCGTTAAGATATTGTGCACGATGATGGTACTAAATTTGATCCCCTAAGTACGAGAAGAAGAGTCCATAGTCTTATAACTATTAAAGGTTTCAAGTATAAACACTTGACAACCTAGGACATAGTTCAAGGTCTTATGACCCTCAGAAGCTCTTTTGTTTCTTGTTATTCATTCTTGATTCAAAAGCTGAGTTTTCATGTTTTAGAGGCCTTTGATTTATTCACATGTTATTATTTCTTTGTTATATTGTTATACTTGTGGTCAATCGTGCTCACTCTTGCATAATAATAACATTGCAGTTAAGAACGAAAGATCTGACGCCTTCCACTAGTAAAGGCAAGGGCAAGATTAGCAAGTAATGAAGTCTGGTTATTTATGTGGTTATGTAATGATATTCAGGATTTATGTTATTTAAAGACTTGTTATTTGTTTATGATTCCGCACCGATGTTTAAGGTTAGAGTGACCTGGGATTGTATTTTTTTTATGCAGTTGATGTAACCCCATAAGGGGAGATTTATTTATTATTTCTATCTATTGCATGGTTTGTATTTATTTATGGGTAGATAGATAGATGATATTTGTACAGTGAACACCAAATCCTGCGGAAACAGAAGTACCCAGATTTGGGGGTGTCACAGGTTGGTATCAAAGCTGTAGGTTATGAACCTTAGGTGGGGGAACAACCTTAGGTAGTAGCCTTGTAGGAGATCGAGAACATAGTGGTGGTAAACTCTTATCGAGTTATAAGAAATGAATTTCTTAATTTATTGAGGATAATAAAAGACTTTATGTGCTTATGTGTTAAATTATGTGTTTGCTAGCACGGATTAGTAACTAAAGCTTAAAATTTTGTTGTCAAGATGTCGGATGTTAGAGGAACTAGTCGAGCTGGGGAGGAGGAACCCTGAGTACCTACGGAGGAGGAGCCTCGAGACATTCATGTTGTCAGGGAACAGTTGGTACAGAGAGAGCCATCTCTGTTGATCACTGTTGTTGGTCGGGAGCATGAGCCTAAGACTGATCCAGAGGAGGATTCTGATGAAGAAGAGGAGGAAGAGGAGTTCCTACTGAACTCCATCGATGCTGAGATGTATGATGCACTTTATGATCGTAACATAGAGTTGCAAGACACTGTTCAGGAGCTAAAGGAGCGGACTGTTATCCAACAGATTACCATCTAGTAGAAGGATGAGGAAATTGTGACTCTTCACACACGTTTAGGAAACGTGGAGTGGGATTTGGTTCACGAGAAGGGTCAAACTGAGGAGAAGTCCGAAGAAATAGAAAAGTTGAAGAAAGATCTGAAAGAGAGCTTGGAAAGACTGGCCTTAGCAGAGGAGGGTTGGATAAGAGAGTCACGTCGTGCTGATCTTGCAGAAGAGGATTGTCGTGCGAAGAAGGCTAAGCTTGGGGAGACGTACTCTACACTTCACAATGCGATGGATGAGGCTCAGGATCGAGTTATGAAGTATCCAATCCAATTTGAAGGTCTACCATCATACATGTTAGATCACAGGACGATGTCCCGCATTATGGAAGAAGAACATGGCAAGGCTATTCAGCGCCTTAATAGGCAGTGATAGGATTAGTTTACTTATGTGAAATTTATCTGGTAGTTAAAGATGTAAATTCCGATGTGTTTATAAATAAAGGAATATTTTAATGTTTTAAATCCTGTAGATTCTTTATCTCGAGATAGTTGATGTAAATAGAAGTGATGCTATCGTATGATGTTAAAACTTTTGAATTGAATGAAAATGTCAGAGTTTATTTGAAATAATGTGTTAAGTGATTTATGATTAAATGTTATAGTTAAGCCTTAAATGTTTAAGAGATTGATTAAAGACCTAATAAGCGTATATTCTTAACAGAAATATGCCGCCTAGAAGAAGACAAAACCGTCAGCAAGCTCAAGAAGAACCAATGAATAACAATAACGACGCCAATGCTAACCTTCTTCAGCAGTTGGTGAACCTATTAGCCGGAGAAATTAACAATCAACCACAAGTTCCACCAAACACATCGTTTAAGGATTTCAAGGTGGTAGGACCACCAGAGTTTAAGGGTTCCATAAACCCAATCGAAGCTCAGACCTGGGTTATGGAGATGGAGAAGGTGTTCAATGTCGCTAGAGTAAGGGAATACCAGAAAACCGCGTATGCAACATTCATGCTGAAGTCTGAAGCCAGTTATTGGTGGCAGGCAAACAAAGTACGGGGAGGTGAAGGTGTAATAACCTGGGAGAGATTCAAAGAGATGTTCTTCGAGATGTACTTTCCGACTAGCTCGCAGAATCAAATGGAAGTTCAGTTTTTAGAATTGAAACAGGGGAGTATGTCCGTAGCTGATTATGTGGCAAGATTCAACGAGTTAGCTAGGTTCGCCACATACCAAGTACATACTGATGAGAGGAAAGCAAGACGTTTCGAGCAGGGACTGAAGCCCTGGTTGTATAACAAGGTGTCAATGTTCCAATTGAACACTTTTGTTGGAGTGTTAGAGAAGGCCATACTCGCTGAAGGTGGAAGCGATGCGGTAACTAAATATAATCAGGATCAGAAGAAGAAAAAGAGTGATAATGAAGGAATTAACAAGACTGGTGGGGGTAGAATGGGGGGTAGCCATAATAAATGAGAAATTTAATTATGTGACTATGTGAATTAATGAGAAATTATTATATTTTATTTAAAATAAATTAAATAAGATATTTGAATTATTGAGAAATTGGGTGTGACATGATTTAAACTATAGTATCAAGGATTATTAAATTAAATGGGTATAAGCTTAGTAAAGATAGCCAAACATGGCCTTAGTGGGAGTTGAGGGCAGTTAATCCATGACTGGGTAACTGACCACAACGCGTCAGTTCCTTTCCTTTATTTATTATGCGTCTTCCTTTTTCTTTTTATTTTTCTATGTCTGGAAAAGTAAAAATCAGAGAGAGTTTGAGAAATTGTTGAGGGAGATTGTGAGTTATGTGATTGAAGAATTAATTGAGAAGGGTTTCAATTCTACTCATCTACGCTTTGGGTAATTTCTTCAACCCAGTTTATTTACGTTATTAAAGTTTTTATAAATATGGCTTTCATGTTTTTTGTAAAGTCTCTGTAATTTGGAAAGAGAAAAGATTATGTGCATATACGTGTTAAGATGTTTTAATGTGTTTTCCTATGTATTAGATGGTTCCATATCATCAATTTCATAATATTATAATGTATGTTGTTGTTTCAAAAATTACAGAGTATAGAATATGGCCATATGGCCCTTATACGTAAAATTAATATGTCAAACATAAATTGTTTTGTAAAATTCACACTTCTATATGATTATGCATGCTAAAACGAAGAAAATAAAACTTGAATTGATGGATTTAGTGTTATAATGAATCCGTAATGATAATTTTCATGTTTTATGTTCAAAACCTTCAAGAAAATCAAGAACAGTGAAATTTGCATGTTTTAATTCTATAATTATGTGTTTTAACTTGTTAAAATCATGCTTGAAGCGTTGAGTATTAGTTATTTGTGTATTACAATATTTGGGTATGTCTAAATTCGTGTAAAAATAAGTTAATTGGTGTTTTTTTTACGTATTCGCAATTTTCGCGAATTGCGTAAATCAAATCGAGTTCTCGCAACATGACGCCAACTCCATGCCTTAAGACTCAAATAGAAATAGCCATCGCTACCAGAAGTAGTGCCAAGAATAAGCCTATTAGTGGCGCTGCAGCGCCACTTAGCAGAATGGTCCAGAAATGAGTTTTTAAATGTTCAAATCTAGCAATGTGTTAGTAACTTAACCTAATGAACATGAAAACATGTTAGACATATAAGGAGGTGTTAAAATAAATTCTTAACATGTAAATAACACATTTATGTGTGAATTGAATGATTGAATGCATAGTTAGCTTATTGTTCATGAAGTGTTAATTGTGGCAATTTGACTAAGTATAGCCATAATTTGAGTTTAAACAAAAAGAATGAGCATATGACGACTAGTTACATGATAATTGACTGGTATTGTGAATGTAAATGGTATGTAGGATTAAATCAAGGAACGTGTATAAATTAACGTGTAATCTACGCACGAGGCAAGTTTCCTAACCTTACTCGTTATCTTAATATGAGCTTATAAGTTGTCTCTTTACTTCGAGCAAATTCTCGTTATTATTGATCAAGTCCATTTTATTATATTAAAGTGTATTAATCTTTCAAAGTATGATTCTGTTATACAATAATTATTCTATTGTATACCTTTTGAGATTGCTATTCAATTTTAAATTATTAGATACTGTTGAACTTTGTTAGACTAGCGAACCCTTCATGATTCAACTAGTCCATAGTTGATGAGCGTTCAAAATTTCAGAACCCATGATGAATTATCCAAACCAAACTTCCTTTGGTGCGGACTCTAATGTCAAACTGAGATGAAAAACCCTGTATAGGGGATTACTTATGCATTAGCGTTAAGATACTGTGCATAGTATGGTACTAAGGGTAGATCCCCCTAAGTACGAGAAGAAGAGTCCATAGTCTTATGACTGTTAAAGGTTTCAAGTATAAGCACTTGACAACCTAGGACATAGTTCAAGGTCTTATGACCCTCAAAAGCTCTTTTGTTTCTTGTTATTCATTCTTGATTCAAAAGCTGAGTTTTCATGTTTTATAAGCCTTTGATTTATTCGCATGTTATTATTTCTTTGTTATATTGTTATACTTGTGGGCAATCGTGCTCACTCTTGCGTAATAATAACATTGCAGTTAAGAACGAAAGATCTGACGAGCCTTCCACTAGTAAAGGCAAGGACAAGATTAGCAAGTAATGAAGACTGGTTATTTATGTGGTTATGTAATGATATTCAAGATTTATGTTATTTAAAGACTTGTTATTTGTTTATGATTCCGCACAGATGTTTAAGGTTAGAGTGACCTGGGATTATATTTTTTTATGCAGTTAATGTAACCCCATAAGGGGAGATTTATTTATTATTTCTATCTATTGCATGGTTTGCATTTATTTATGGGTAGATAGATAGATGATATTTGTACAGTGAACACCAAATCCTACGGAAACGAAAGTACCCGAATTTGGGGGTGTCACACTTGACTTTGGTGCACGATAAAATCAGGCTAGGTGACCTTCTTTTCCATAATTATAACACGCTTTGGACTGCATCGTGCAGTTTGGACTTATGTGTCCTCCCCCTCCACATTTATAACATACGACCGGTGGTCGTTCTCCTTCCTTAACAACAGGTTCTGGTGCTGACGTCTTCCCATCCTTGTTGAATCTCCTCTTCTTGAAATGTCCACTCTTATTGTCATGGCCATGATTACCACTAAAGTGATTATCATTTCTGGCATGTTGATTCCCTCCACGTTTGTTATCACCGCTTCGATGACTGCTACCACTGGTATTATTGACTTGTCGGTTTCTCTCTCCTGGTTGGGTTGACTCATTATTGCGCTCCAATAACTGAGCCATATTCACAACATCTGAATACAAACACAGTTTGTGAGAAATTAGGTATTGATGCATCTCGGGTTTCAAACCTCTCGGAAATATCCAGGTCATTCTTTGCTAATTATCAACCAAGTGGGACGCAAACCGAGACAACTCGGCAAACTTAGCTTCGTACTGCGCCACGGTCATATTGTTTTGCTCAAGCTTGATGAACTCTATCTCCTTCATGTGACGAATACTTTCAGGAAATAACTTGTCATTGAACAGCTTTTGGAACTTCTCCCAAGTCATTTTGAGTATGGCAGGTTGAGTATGCTTTACAGATTCCCACCAAGAACCGCCTCCTCGCCACAACACGAAGGTGGCAAAGGGAACCTTTTGCTCCTCGGAGCATCCCAAGACATCAAATATCTTGTTGATCTGCTTTATCCACGTCTCCGCCTTAAGTGGTTTTGGCTCACCAAAAAACTCCGGTGGTCCCAGCTCCTTGAACTGCTTCGCGGTGAACGTCCGAGAGTTGTCAGTGTTTCCGCCTGCATTTTGGATGTGAGCCGCTTTACCGATGTTGCATGAATTGCATAAAGCCTCTGAAAATCCCATCGTTCACCATTTCATCGGTGTTATTGTTTACATGAGGATTATTGTCTTCCTGTTGCACATTATCCTGGGCATTAATCTGTGGTAACTCAACGGTCTTATGTGATTCATTGTTTATCTCAACATTTTCGGATGCCATTTTCAAATACTGCCACAAAATAAGGGTTAATTAACATATCACATAATATCCCTATACTCTGACCGACCAATTAAATACCAAATAAACTTAGGTAGGTCATACTAGCGAAGGAATGACCCGTCTCTCCCCTACTAGTTCTTGTCTCACATCTCAGCCAGGGATCATATCCCTAAGCTTTGATTCCAACTGTGACGCCCCCAAAATAGGTATACATCACCCATCTTGAGTCGCCAAATACATGGTACAAAATTCAAATACAACTTAATTATACAACAGTCGTGTAAAATTATACAAAACATAATCTAAGAGTTTTAATAAGAATATTGTCATCTAGACAATATCCACACTCAATGGAGTCCTCATTACATTTATTGTCACACTATTTAACAGAATAGTGAGGATGCCTAATGCTATCATTTGGACCGTCACTCCATTCCCCGACTAGTCTCGGCTACGTTCTCATTTTCTGAAGAGAACAGTAAAAGAAAGGGTGAACTCAACTAGCCTAGTAAGAAATATTATGACTACGATAATGCAGAATAAATTATCATTAGTCTTCAAAAATGTTAAACTAATAAAATACAATAGACATCAAGTTTAACTGCAACAGAATAAGCAATCCATTAGAAGAGTCAAGTAGAGCATGATATCTAATATCTTCTATGATTTAATATGGTTTCATCAATTTTTATCGTTGAGACTCATCTTAATAAATAAACCACATCATCGAGTCATCCCTGCACTACGGGCCAAGGATATTCATTAAATCATCAATGGTCATGACTATACCGAATAATCCCTGGTCATAATCATACCAAAAACTGTCCATCAATGCACTACAGGCTACTGAGGACTTTGACCACATCATTTATAACATTACAGGTAATGATTATACCGAATAATCCCTAATCATAATCATACCAAGTCCATCTATGCACGTAAGCCAAAGATGACTTTCATCACAATATAAGCATGAGGATGATGACAATGACATAATAATTCAATAAAACAAGTTCAAGAATAAATTTTAAAAATTTATAAGTTAATTTATCTTGAAATCAATTATGTCCAAATTGTCAACATGATCTTTCGCCAGGAGTAAAATTCAAGAATGCTCGGAAGAATATTTCCATGAAAAGATCTGGGATGAAGCTTAAATATACGAGGATATTCTACTAATTTCATGGAGTATAGAAGCCAAAACTTTAACCAAATGAGTATCATAGAATATATGAAACTGTAAATGGATTTTCACCCGCCATGTGGTAATCCACGTGATGCATGCATTATTTCCATAATTTAATAAGGAATGAATACGAAGGATCATTCACCATGCATGTGATATTCCACATAGACAGGTTATTCCAACAGAATAATAAAGAATGAAACCAGGTCATGCGTAATCCGCACAAATAGGACATTCCAACAGAATAATAAAGAATGGAATAACAAAAGAATTCACCATGCATGCGATAGACCTCACAGATAGGTTATTCCTACAGAATAATAAAGAATGGAACTAGGTCTAGCATAATCCGCACCGACATGATATTCCAACAGAATAATAAAGAATGGAATAACAAAGAATTCACCATGCATGCAATAGATCGCACATACAGGTTATTCCAACAAAATAATAAAGAATGGAACCAGGTCTAGCGTAATTTGTACGCATGTGATATTCCAATGTAATAATAAAGAATGGAATAACAAAGAATTCACCATGCATGCGATAATCCGCATGCATATGTGTTATTCCAATGTAATAATAATGAATGGAACCGTGTCTAAGCGTAATCCGCATGCATATGATATTCCAAATGTAATAATAAAGAATGGAATAACAAAGAATTCACCATGCATACGATAGATCGTAGATGCAAAAGTTATTCCAATGTAATAATAAAGAATGGAACTGTGTCATGCGTGAACGCACAAACAGGATATTCCAACAGAATAATAAAGAATGGAATAACAGAAGAATTTCACCATGTATGCGGTACTTCGCATAGACATGTTATTCCAATATAATAATAAAGAAAGGAATAACAATAGATCTCTTCATGAATACGAAAGAAATAATACCACTTACCTTAGAAGAAACTGGATATTGGAATAGTGAGGTAGCAGACTTCTCTTCTTCTTTCTCTCTATAATAATTGCTCTATAGCTTTAGTGAATTGGTGAGAAATGAAGGAAGAATGAGATTTTATTTATAGGAAAATATAGTTTTGATAATTTCACGTTTTGGGGCTCGAAATATTACAGTACAATACCTTCAACTTTTCTTTCATTTTTAATTTAGTCCTACAAGTATTATCAAACTTGCACCACCTCCCCTAATAGTAAATAATGTGAATCAATAGTTCAATCATGTGAATCAATAGTTATAATCATGCGAAAATACGAATTACAGTATAGTACCTCCATCTATACCTCTATTTTTAACTTAGTCATGCAAGTATTATCAATCTTGCACCAACTCCCCTAATAGTACAAGAATGTGAACAATAGTACACACATGTGAACAAATAGTTATAATCATGTGAATTAATAGCAATTAATTGCTCATTTATCTGATTAATTACCCGACTGGTCAGTATAACTTTCAGACATCAATTAATATCGAAATAAATGTCTATATCAACTAACACTAATAATTCCAACACAATGGAACGATCAATTTCATCTTTAATCAACACGAACTTATTCATCGTTAATATTATAACTCATAATATTTAATAATTAAGTCGTTCCTAGGAAAGAGGGGGCTTTTCGATAAGGATTTTTCCTTATTGGTGCACAATTAGATGACCAAACCTCTCCTTGACAGAACTTCTAGACATTGTAAATATTGCAATTTAATAATATGAATAACTTTGTCGTCTCAATTATTGATTTAATAATATATCATATAATGCAGATGATACTGTGACAATAATCGAATCAATAATATGAGAGATATGATGCATCAATTACTGTAGCAATAATTGAGTATAACTGAGTGACTTCTCACGTAAGCATCAATAATCAATACCGTGTGCTACTATGCAACCACGTGTATTATTGTACTTTTACTACCGGGTAGTTCAACAGTTTAACGGTAAAATTTCCGCCGTTATTTTTATAAAAAGATAATTATGTCATTTTCTAACTACGACAATACTTCCGTTGTGGGGTCCACCAATGATTGTGCCGTCGTACGAATATTCCCTGTTAAAATGAATATTCCCCGACCATTCGAATATTATATAACCACTTGCTTACTTTGCAAAATTTGTAAATATTACCCACACCTATAATATTATATTAAATCCACACCATAATATTCAAAAATATATTTCGAGAAAATTATTATTTATTCATAAAAGTTGTGGTCTTACAAATATCCTTGGCCGTGACGCAGGGATGATTCAATTTTATTTATTAAGCTGAGTCTCAGTGATAAAGTTGATGAAAAACTTTTTAAATCATAGAAGATAGTAGATTTTATGCTCTACTTGACTCTTCTAATGGATTGTTTGTTCCGCTGCAGTTAAATTTGATATCTATTATATTCTATCAGTTTAACATTGTTGAAGGCTAATGATAATTTATTCTGCATTATCGTAGTCATAATATTTATTACTGGGCTAGTTGAGCTCACCCTTTCTTTCACTGTTCTCTTCAGGAAATGAGAACGTAGCCGGGACTAGTCGGGGGACGGAGTGACGGTCCAGATGATAGCATTAGTAGTCCTAACTATTCTGTTAAATAGTGTGATAATAAATGTAATGAGGACTCCATTGAGTGTGGATATTGTCTAGATGACAATATTCTTATTAAAACTCTTAGATTATGTTTTGTCGTATTTTACACGATTGTTGTATAATTAAGTTATATTTGAATTTTGTACCATGTATTTGGCGACTCAAGATGGGTGATGTATACACTGTTTTGGGGCGTCACGCTTTAGTATCAAAGCTTAGGATATGATCCCCGGCCGAGATGTGAGACAAGAACTAGGAGGGGAGAGACGAGGAATTCCTTAGCTAGTATGACCTACCTAAGTTTATTTGGTATTTAATTGGTCGGTCAGAGTATAGGGATAATATGTGATATGTTAATTAACCCTTGTTTTGTGGCAGTATTTGAAAATGGTATCCGAAAATGTTGAGATAAGAAATGAAGCACATGAGACCGTTGAGTCACCATAGATTAATACCCAAGATAATGTGCAACATGAAGACAATAATCCTCAGGTAAAGAACAATGATCAAATGATGAATGATGGGATGTTCAGAGGTTTTATGCAATTCATGCAACATCAAGCGAGGGCGACTGCTGTCCAAAATGCAGGTGGAAACACTGACAACTCTCGGATGGTCACCGCTAAGCAATTCAAGGAGCTGGGACCACCAGAGTTTTTTGGAGAGCCAAAACCACTTAAGGCGGAGACGTGGATAAAGCAGATCAACAAGATATTTGATGTCTTAGGATGCTCCGAGGAGCAAAAGATTCCCTTTTCCACCTTCATGTTGCGAGCAGAGGCAGATTACTAGTGGAAATCTGTAAAGCGTACTTAACCTGCCGCACTGAAGATGTCTTGGGAGAAGTTCCAAGAACTGTTCAACGACAAGTACTTTCCTGAAAGTATTCGTCACATGAAGGAGGTAGAGTTCATCAAGCTTGAGCAAAACAATATGACCGTGGCACAGTACGAAGCTAAGTTTGCCGAGTTGTCTCGATTTGCGTCCCACTTGGTTGTTAATGTGGAGAGAATGATGCGGATGTTTCTAAGAGATTTGAAACCTGAGATACGTCAATACCTAATTTCTCATAAACTGTGTTTGTATTCAGATGTTGTGAATAGGGCTCTATTATTGGAGTGCAATAATGAGTCAACCCAACCAAGAGAGAGCAGTCGACAAGTTGATAACACCAGCGGTAGCAGTCATCAAAGCGGTGACAACAAGTGTGGAGGGAATCAACATGCCAGAAATGGTAATCACTTCGGTGGTAATCATGGTCATGACAATAAGAGTGGACATTTCAAGAAGAGGAGATTCAACAATGATGGAAAGACGTCGACAAAGACTTTTGTTGTTAAGAAGAAACGACGCCCGATCATCGTATGTTACAAATGTGGAGGGGAAGGAAACATCAGTCCAAATTGTGCGATGCAGTCCAAAGCATGTTCAATTGTGGAAAAGAAGGTCACCTAGCCCGATTTTGTTGTGCACCAAAGTCAAGTCCAGCTGGGATGGAGGCATCAAAGGGTGTCCCAGACAAGACAAAATCGGTAGTTCAAGGGAGAGCGTTTGTCGTAACCTCCCAAAAAGCGAGGAATCCGAACGAGGTGATCACGGGTAAGCTAATCATAAAGTGAAGTTTATACTTTATTTGATACCGGTTCTACCCATTCTTTCATTTCTCCTACTTGCGCTCAACGTTTAATTTAACTCCGGAGAAATTAGACTTTGACTTATCTGTTGAAACTCCGTTGGGAGAAACCTTCATTACATCCACTGTTTATAAGTCTTGTTTGATTCAAATCGGTAACCGCACGTTACCTGTCGATCTTATTTCCTTGAAAATACTTGCATTTGATGTGATTTTAGGGATTGATTGGTTAACTAATCATCATGCTAAAATCGATTATTTTCGTAAGGTTGTTAGCTTTCATATTCCTAACCATCCTATTATGCGAATTCAAGCAACCAAACCACTAAAATCAATCACTGTCATATCAAGTCATAAAGCTATTCGTTTATTAAAAAATGGATGTCAAGTTTTCTTAGCCCATGTCACGGATTTAAATAAAAATACGTCAGATTTGAATGATAATTCTATTGTTAATAAATTTCCTAACGTATTTCCTGAAGAACTTCCTGGCCTACCCCCATAGCGTGAAATTGAATTTTGTATCGACCTTGAATCCGATACAAAACCCATTTCCAAAGCCCCATATCGAATGGCTCCTATTGAACTTTAGGAGTTAAAAACCCAACTACAGGAATTGTTAGACATCGATTTCATTCGTCCTAGTACATCTCCTTGGGGTCCTCCTGTTCTATTCGTGAAGAAGAAAGATGGAAGTATGTGACTTTGTATTGATTATCGAGAGTTGAATCATGTCACCATCAAAAATAGGTACCCGTTGCCTCGCATTGATGACCTATTTGACCAGTTGCAAGGAGCCAAATTCTTTTCAAAGATTGATCTACGTTAGGATATCATCGATTGAAGATTAAAACTGATGACATTCCAAAGACTGCTTTCAGAACTCGGTACGGGCATTATGAATTCCTAGTCATGTCTTTTGGATTGATTAATGCTCCTGCTGCCTTCATGGATATGATGAACCGAGTATTCAAGGAATATTTGGATCACTTTGTGGTCGTCTTTATTGATGACATCCTCATACACTCCAAAACCCGTGAAGACCATGAGCAACACTTAAGGTTGATACTCCAAAAGCTTCGTGAAAACAAGTTATATGCCAAATTGAAGAAATATGAGTTCTGGCTTGAGGAAGTTGCATTCCTTGGGCACGTGATATCAAATCATGGAATATCTGTTGACTCAGCGAAGATTGAAGCAATTCAAAGCTGGGAGCAACCAAAGTCAGTGACCGATGTACGTAGCTTTCTCGGCTTAGCTGGTTATTATCGGAGATTCGTGGAAGGATTTTCTCGAATCGCAACTCCATTAACTTAGTTGACTCAAAAAAATACAAAGTTCGGTTGGAGCGAGGAATGTGAGAAGAGTTTTCAAGAACTCAAGAGAAGACTCATTTCAGCACCTGTTCTGACAATACCATCTGGCTCGGAGGGATTTGTCATCTGGTGATGCTTTAGGCAAAAGGGTTAGGATGTGTTCTCATGCAACATGGGAAAGTCATAGCCTATGCCTCGCGACAACTCAAAGAATATGAGAGGAATTATCCTACTCATGATCTAGAGTTGGCAGCAGTCGTTTTTGCGCTTAAGATTTGGAGGCATTACCTGTATGGACAAAAGGTGGAGATCTATACGGATCATAAAAGCCTCAAATATTTCTTCACTCAAAAGGAACTCAACATGCGGCAACGACGATGGCTTGAGTTGTTGAAAGATTATGATCATACCATCCAATACCATCCGTGAAAAGCGAACGTAGTAGCTGACACATTAAGTAGAAGATCATATGCGGGCACGAGTGCAATATTGTCAACGTAAAGGCCCATTTTTTATGACTTGGAAAGGATGAAAATAGAGTTAAAGACTCTAGGGACGTATGTGATGATGGCGAATATACGAGTGGAACCAACTTTAATCGATAAAGTTAAAGCTGCTCAAGCTACAGACCTGGAGCTGATGCGTATGAGGAAGAAAGGGCAAGAAAATGCTATTTCAGAAGCAAGAATAGATGAAGAAGGAATACTTCGAGTCAACTCCAGACTTTGTATTCCTAACGATTCTGAATTGAAGTATAAAATCATGATGGAGGCGCACAACACACCATTTGTAATCCATCATGGGAGTACCAAAATGTATCGTGATCTTCGACATACATTTTGGTGGAGCAATATGAAGAGAGAGATAGCGGGGTTTATCTCAAGGTGTCTAACTTGTCAACGAGTTAAGGCAGAGCATCAAGTGCCAAAAGGTCCATTGCAACCACTTAAAATTCCAGAATGGAAGTGGGAGCACATTACCATTGATTTTGTTACTGGTCTTCTCAAGGTTTCTCAAGGCATAGATGCGATTTGGGTCATTGTTGATAGATTGACCAAGTCTGCTCATTTTTTATCGATACGAGAAAATTATACACTTGAACGTCTTGCTAGTATGTACATAAATGAGATTGTAAGATTGCTTGGTATGCCCGTATCTATAGTTTCTGATCGAGACCCAAGATTCACTTCAAGATTTTGGGTTAGTTTGTAAAAAGCTATGGGCACGGATTTACGATTTAGTTCGGCATATCATCCTCAAATGGATGGGCAGACGAAAAGGACTATTCAAACTCTTGAAGATTTATTAAGACTCTATGTCCTTAACTTCAAGGGAAGTTGGGACAAGTTCTTACCATTGGTGGAGTTTTCCTACAACAATAGTTATCAAGCAAGTATTGGCAAGGCTCCATTTGAGGCATTGTATGGAAGAAAGTGTCGTTCTCCAGTATGCTGGGATGAAGTGGGTGAAGCAACGTTGTTGGTACCGAATTTGGTATGTATGACTACGGAAAAGATTCAAACGATTCGACAACGTATAAAAACCTTACAAGATCGACAACAGAGTTACGTGGAATTCAATATTAGAGATCATGTGTTGTTACGTGTTGCTCCATGGAAAGGAGTTACAAGATTTGGAAAGAGAAGAAAGCTCAATCCTCAATTCATTGGCCCATTTTTAATCCTCGATCGAGTAGGAACTGTGGCCTATAAACTCGCCTTACCGCCAAGTATTTCTCGTGTTCATAATGTTTTTCACATATCTATGTTACGTAAATATGTGAAAGACCCGAACCACATTATTGAATTAGAACCAGATGAGATAGAGGAAGATTTAACGTATGAAGAGTTACCTATTAAAATCTTGGATAAGAAGGATCATATTGTACGCTCCAAGGTTATACCTCAAGTCAAAGTTTTGTGGAGAAACCACGATGTGGAAGAAATGACCTGGGAGTTAGAATCTAAAATGAAGTTAAGATATCCTCACCTCTTTGATATACCAGGTACGTACCCTAATTTCGAGGATGAAATTTCATAAGAAGAGGAGGTTGTAAGACCCCAACTTTTATTAATAAAGAATAATTTTCTCGAAATATATTTTTGAATATTATGGTGTGAATTTGATATAATGTTATAGTTATGAGTAATATTTACAAATTTTGCAAAGTAAACAAGTGGTTATATAATATTCGATTGGTCAGGGAATATTCATTTTAACAGGGAATATTTGTACGACGACACAATCATTAGTGGACCCCACAACGGAAGTATTGTCGTAGTTAGAAAACGACAGAATTATCTTTTTATAAAAATAACGACGATAGTGTTATCGTTAAAACTGTTGAACTACTTGGTAGTAAAAGTACAGTAATACGCGTGGTTGCATAGTAGCACACGGTATTGATTATTGATGCTTACGTGAGAAGTCACTCAGTTATAGTCAATTATTGCTACAGTAATTGCTGCATCATATGTGACGCCCCCAAAATAGGTATACATCACCTATTCTGAGTCGCCAAATACATGGTACAGAATACAAATACAAACTAAATTATACAACCGTTGTGTAATATACTACAATACATATGCTGTGAGTTTTAATACAAATATTGTCATCTAGACAATATCCACACTCAATTGAGTCCTCATTACAATTACTATCACACTATTAAATAGAATAGTGAGGACTACTAATGCTATCATCTGGACTGTCAATCCGTTCCCCGACTCGTCCCACCTATATTCTCATTTCCTGAAGAGAACAGTGAAGGAAAGGGTGAGCTCAAATAGCTCAGTAAGAAATATTATGACTAAGATAATGCAGAATAAATTATCATTAGTCTTTGATGAGTGAGTTTTATACACATGAATTGGATACATTCGGGCTTAATTTATTGTTGTTCTCAAGTCTTTTAGATTAGTTTTTAAGTGTTTGTGTCTATTCATGCATATTTTATATTGTTTTGTAGGAATTAGGACAAAAGTTACTTGGATCGATGTTTGGGGTGGCTAGATTCTCGTTTTTGGCTTGCCATTTACACAGCAGTCACTTCAGAGCCAAATTTACTATAGTTCCAGATATTATTTCGAAACCCTCAAAGAATGAAAGTTGTAGATCTACTTTTACTCTTTCCGGATCATCTTGAATCATCAAAATTAGAGTTTGGACGAAGAAGTTATGATCATTTTGCCAAAGGACGTTGGAGTAGAAAATGTCAGAAAATGGGGCAGCGTTGGGGCGCCCATTTTAAGACTATTTGCAGCGCCGGGGCGCTATAAGGCAGTGTCTGAGCATCGTGCCCAGTATTTGGGCGCTGGGAAGAGGTTAGAGTGCGGCTGGGGCCGCGTTTTGGGCTAATTTTTGACACCTTTTGACTCAAATTGGATTGGGTTTGTTCCAAAACTAAAAATTGGACTTGTAACCTATAAATACATGATGTAAGGCATAAAATAGGAGGGGATTACATAGATTAGACTAGATTAAACACTCCTTTAGATTAGAATATAACCCCAGTTCTTATTAGTTTTGGAGATTGAAGCAACTTGGAGACCATTGAAGATCAAGAGCAAGAGCAAGAGGGGTGTGACGCCCCCAAAATTAGGTATACATCACCCATCTTGGGTAGTCAGATACATGGTACAGAATTTAAATACAACTTACTAATATAAGCTGTAGGTACAATACGACATAAAGCGTGAGTTTGAATACAAAATTGTTCACTAGATATTATACAAACTCAAAAGGAGTCCTCATTACAATTATTATCACACTTATTTCACGGAATAGTGAGGACTACTAATGCTATCCTACGGACCATTACTCCGTTCCCAGGCTCGTCCGGCTATATTCTCATTTCTGAAGAGAACGGTGAAAGAAAGAAAGGGTGAGCTCAACTAGCTCAAGAAGAAATATTATGACTAAGATAATGCCGAATAAATTATCATTAGCCTCTGATAGTGTTAAAGCGATAAAATATAATGAACATCAAGTTTAACTACAAATGAACCAAAGAATCCATTAAAAGAGTCAAGTAGAAAATAAAATCTACTATCTTTTATGATTTAAAAGGTTTTCATCACTATTATATTTGAGACTCACTTTAATAAATATTCCACATCATCGAATCACCACCGCACTCTACGACCGAGGATATTCTTTAGTATCCGACCACAATTATTCATGCACTACGGGCAAGAATAGTTGTGTATTCATTATTGGTCATGATCATGCCAACAACTTTGTCCATCAATGCACTACTGGCCATCGAGGATTTTTATCACATCATTTGTAACATTACGGTCATGATTACACCAATAGTCTCTCGGTCATAATCATACCAAGTCCATCTATGCACTCTGAGCCACAGATGACTTTCAACATAATATAAACATGAGGATGATGACAATGATATAAGAATTCAATAAAACAAGTTCAAGAATTATTTTATCCAGAATTATTAACGTCCAAATTGTCAACATGATCTTTGTTTTTGTAGAGTAAAATTCAAGAATGATCGGAAGAATATTTCCATGAAAAGATCTTTGGATGAAACGCAAATATCAAGGATATTCTACTAATTTCATGGAGTATAGAAGTCAAAGTTTTAACCATTTGGGTATAATAAAGAATGGAATAACAAAAGAAATCACCATGCATGCGATAGACCCTTGCAGGCGGAGTTATTCAACAGAATAATAAATAACGGAACCCGGTCCCACAGAAATGCATGCACAGGATGTTCCAATGAATAATAATAAAGAGCGGAACCCGGTCCGGTGTAAAACACACATGCACGAGGATGTTCCAACAGAATAATAATAATAAAGGCGGAAGCGAAGTAAAGGTGTAAAAACACATGAGCGAGGATGTTCCAACAGAATAATAATAAAAAGCGGAACCAGTCAAGGTGTAAAACACATGACATGGATGTTCCAACAGAATAATAGAAGAATGTCACCAAGTATAGGGTAAAATCAGCATACAAAAGTTATTCCAATGAACAATAAAGAAATGGAATAATGAAGTTCTCTTCTTGAATACAAAAGAATAATATCCCTTACTTTAGAAGAACCTGAATATTGGAAAAGTGAAGTAGCAGAATACTTTTCTTCTTTCTCTCTATAGTTTCTCTCTCAGAGTTTCAATGAATTAAGTAAAAATAATGAAGGAATGAGCTTTCTATTTATAGAAAAAGCGAGGGTGGCTCTTGGTCTTAACGAAGGGTCAAATTGACTCTTGGTAATATTGAAGAGACAACTACTATTTCTTGAAGGGGTAATTAACCTTTGGAACACAGAAGAGGTAGTTAACTCTTGGTAATATTGAACGGACAACTACTATTTGCGAAGGGGTAATTACTATTGACGAAGGTAATTACTATTGACGAAGGTAAATACTATTGAAGAAGGTAATTACTATCGACGAAGGTAAATACTATTGACGAAGGTAATTACTATTCACAAAGGTAATTACTATTGTGAAGAGACTCTTAGATGATGACATATGGGCCCCCATAAAATAATCAAACTTACCACAAACGTCTCATAATGAGACTCTTTATATACATCAAGGATTGAATAAATATTACCACAAATCATTTTATTTTTAATCAACACATTTTTAATCTTTCAACAATTATTAATCATTTATAACTTGTCGTCTCAATTAATAATATAACATATTATACGAGATGATCTTTGTGACAATAATTGAATCAATAATATAAGAGATATGATGCGAAAGAATTCATGTAGCAATAATTGAGTATAGCTAAGTGACTTCTCACGTAAGCATCAATAATCAATACCGTGTGCTACTATGCAACCACGCCAGACGTATTCTTGTACTTTTACCATAGGGTAGTTCAAGCGGTTTTAAGCGGTAACACCTCCATAGTTATTTTTATAGAAAGATAATTTTGTCATTTTCTAACTACGACAATACTTTCGTTGTGGGGTCCACTAATGATTGAGTCAGTCATCTAATATTCCCACGACAAAAGAATATTCCCCACCAAACGAATATTTTATAACAACTTGCTTACTTTGCAAAATTTATAAATATTACCCACAACTATAACATTATATCAAATTTATTCCATAATATTCAAAAATAATATTTATAAAAAATTCATCTTTATTTATAAAAGCTGGGGTCTTACAAGGGGAGCATCAGATTTGCTGACAACAGATTCTATTCTCTTCTCTCATCTTACTTTTATCTTTTAATGTCTATTCAATTGTGGATTCTTAGCTTTAATTCATTAATTATGAACTAATTCTTTTTATTAAGATTCCAATGGAACCTTTTATGATTATGAATTGATTATTTGATTTATTCCAATTATTTATGTTGAAGTGAATTGTTCATCTTGCTTTGAGCATATTGATTAATTATCTGATCAGTAATTACTGTGTTACTCTAGAAGGAATTGAGAAAGGAATTCTAGGGTTAGAACTTGGCATGGTGACATGTGACTTAGTTATTTGCACAGTGAATAAGTAGGTTTGTGAATAGAATAAGAATATCTATTTGCCGCATGTAACACATAAGGAATTGGGATGTAACGAGTTTAATTCAATTGTTTTGCATAGAGATATAGCAAAATTAATCTGGGTTAAATAGAAGGCAATTGATCACTCGAGAGAGGGCTTTTGGCATTTGAGAATTCCTGTTAACAATTCAGTAGACATAATAATTGGAATAGTTGAATAATTGATTTATAATTCATAATTGGGGATATTGGAGTCTTAATCCTTATTTACCCAAATTTAATCAAATCTTAGTTGTTTATTTGTTTTCTTTTAAACTAATCTCTTTTAATTGTTTAATTTAGTTTTCTTAACTAGAAAATTCACAATTTGCGATTGTTTAAATAAAATTGATTTGGTTAAGAGTTAGTAATTGGTAATTTTTATTAAATAATTCCTCGTGGGAACGATACTCTACTTTCACTTTATTTTGCAAGTATTCATTGATTGCGAAATCGATCAACAAGTTTTTGGCGCCGTTGCCGGGGAATTAATTTAATAATTATTTACCAATATTAATTTCAATCAAATTAGTCTTAATTTAAACATTTTTATTTTTATTTTTAATTCTCTTCCTATTTTCTCTCTTTTTAGGTACCATGGATGACTTTGCGTATCAATGGCCATACACGAACATGACTCGACCAATGGAAACATGGAGTCCACCATCCACACAGCAAGTAGCAATGGTTTGTGATTATTGTGCTGGAAATCATATGAGTCATCAATGCGCCATCAGTTTCGAGCCGGTACACTATGGTGGTGATTACCCCAATAATTATGTCTATCCCAACAACTATCATCATGATTGGGGGTATCACCCGGATTTTTCATGGAGTAACAATCAAGCTCAAGCTCAAGCCCCGAGACAACAAAACAATTCTGGGTTTCAAAATCAGACACAACAACCAGAGCGGAAAGCAAGTTGGGAAGAAGCCTTGGATAGATTTATTAGAGCTTCTGAAAAGAAACACGAGGAACATGAAAGGAAACAAAATAAAACAGATTTGAATACACAAAGCATAAATGCGTCGATCAAGAATCTGGAAAATCAATTGGGGCAGATAGCACATGCGTTGAACTTCCATCTTTAATACACTTGGCTCTATGAGATGGATGCCGAGACTAATGGTGAGCTCGAACCAAATCTGCAACCGAATGTGCCAAATGATATAGATGTTGAAAGAGAGGAAAGATTTGGAGACCAAGAAAATGAGATCGGTGAAGATCTAACTTTGAGTACCAACGAAGATGAGCCAATTTCATTAGTATCCCATGTGCCTCCTCCACCAAAGTTCAAGAATCCGGGTAGTTTTGCAAAACCATGCCCAATTGGAAGTCACGTCGTCGGCAAAGCTCTTGGTAACGTAAGAGCTAAATGAGGTTAATGGAGTCATGGTGGGATGAAAAGGAGAAGATAGAGGAAGATTCCATTATGTTTATTAAGCTTCAATGCCCTAATCTGATCTTCGACATAATGGAGGAAACACCTAGTGGTTTGTCGTTCTTAATGGGGATCCTATCTACAAAGAGCATGCTAGGTGACTTCAATTCAAGGGTTTTTGCTAATGGGAACCTCCCAAAAGTAACATTGCTTCTGATGGATGGAGGGTTCCTCAATTTTCGTAGGGGAATTGGATAAAGAATTGAAGAAGTCAGGTTGAGACTATAAAACAAGCGCTTATTGGGAGGCAACCCAAGTTCAATTTTTATTTTTAGTTTTTATTAAGTTTTATATTAGTAGTTTTGAATTTGCATTTATTTAGGATTTAATAAAATTGCTTCTATCATGATTTTACAGGTTATTCAAGTCAAATTCAAGTGTGGTGCCCAATTTGTTCCATGTGCTTAGCATATTCTCCAAACTTAGCGGACAAGGAGGAAGATTGCTATATTTTCAGAGAAGTCCTCTGCTTTAATTTTTTCTATTATAGCCATTGAGGACAATGTCTAGTTTAAGTTTGGGGGCATTTTAGTGTCGTACTGCATATAGTTAGTTATCTGCATAGTAGTTTATTTTTTTTATATGTTAGCATTATGTTTTTTTTAGGTTGCATATAATACATGGTATTTTTTTTGCATCTTCATATATGTGTTCATATAGTATAATTGCATTTTTTCTTATTTTTGCATGAATCTGTGTGATAGGTTGGTGTGGTCTTAGCTTGGCCTATGATAAGATTGGTTTTGCATGTTAACTTGAACAATGTTGATAATTGATGATGAGTTCTAATTTTAATCATGATGATAATCTGAGCCTGTTTGAAACTTATGTAACCGGTTAGCACTTAAAGTTTAACTGTTTTAATCCACTTGGTTCAAGGGTTTCATAATTTGTTTTTGAGGGAAAATCTTTGTTAAAATTTAAGGAAATTAGTGAACTGGTGGTAAAGGTTGGAATGACGTAAAAGCTTCATATATGTGTTCATGTAGTATAATTGCATTTTTTCTTATTTTTGCATGAATCTGTGTGATAGGTTGGTGTGGTCTTAGCTCGACCTATGATAAGATTGGTTTTGCATGTTAACTTGAACAGTGTTGATAATTGATGATGAGTTCTAATTTTAATCATGATGATAATCTGAGCCTGTTTGAAACTTATGTAACCGGTTAGCACTTAAAGTTTAACTATTTTAATCCACTTGGGTTCAAGGGTTTCATAATTTGTTTCTGAGGGAAAATCTTTGTTAAAATTTAAGGAAATTAGTGAACTGGTGGTAAAGGTTGGAATGACGTAAAAGCTTGAGTTTGGGGGAATCTATGGGATATATATACTAAAAAAAAATTGATGAAGAGAAAAAAAATAGAAAATCCAGAAAAAAAGAAGAGAAAAACCGTGGTTAGTTTTGTTTCGGGGCCTTTGTTACTTGAGCAAGTACGCCCGAAGGGGTGTCTTAACACCTAAGCGCCCTAAGGTCTTATATAGTGCAGGAGTCGTTGGTTGAAAGCTCGCTAAGGGTGGCTTTGTTAGCCTAATGGAATGAGATTGCCTGACCATGAAAAAAAAAAACGAGAAAGAGCAAAAATGCCCTCGTGGTTGAATAAAAGTATAAATAAATCTGTATTTACCCTTAGATTTGGTAATTGCTTAGTTTTAACCGGAGTTGTCATGTTCACAAAAGTAATTGAATTGGAACTGAAATTTTCCTTATAAGAAGTTTGTTATGTGATTATCTTGAACTGTGGTTAGTTAGAATGGTTAATAAGCACACACACACAACATGGGTGATGACAGGTTTGGGTTGACTAATTGGTTAGAGTTATGGATTTTGAATTGATTGGATATATTGTTTAAGTACCAATGGTATCTTTGAGGCCTGTTGCTATATATCATACTGATTTATTACTCGGTTCGTAGGTATATTAGGAAGTAGATTATGCATATGCATTCATTTAGTTGAGTTATTTTGTTTATTTTTAGTTCTTTTGTGTTTTTGCTTGAGGACAAGCAAATGTTTAAGTTTGGGGGTATTTGATGAGTGAGTTTTATACACATGAATTGGATACATTCTGGCTTAATTCATTGTTGTTCTCAAGTCTTTTAGAATAGTTTTTAAGTGTTTGTGTCAATTCATGCATGTTTTATATTGTTTTGTAGGAATTGGGACAAAAGTTACTTGGATCGATGTTCGGGGTGGCTAGATTCGCGTTTTCGGCTTGCCATTTACACAGCAGTCACTTCAGAGCCAATTTTACTATAGGTCCGGATATTATTTCGAAACCATCAAAGAATGAAAGTTGTAGATCTACTTTTCCTCTTTCCGGATCATGTTGAATCATCAAAATCGGAGTTTGGACGAAGAAGTTATGACCATTTTCCCAAAGGACGTCAGAGTAGAAAATGTCAGAAAATGGGGCAGCGCCGGGGCGCCCATTTTAAGCCTATTTGCTGCGTCGGGGCGCTATAAGGCGTGTCTCGGCGTCGTCGTTGCCATGTAAAATACTGGGAAGAGGTTAGGTGTGGCTTTGGATGCGTTTTGGGTAATTTTGACACCTTTTGACTCCAAATTAGATTGGGTTTGTTCCAAAACTAAAAATTGGACTTGTAACCTATAAATATATGATGTAAGGCATAAAATAGGAGGGGATTACATAGATTAGACTAGATTAAACACTCCTTTAGATTAGAACATAACCCTAGTTCTTATTAGTTTTGGAGATTGAAGCAACTTGGAGACCATTGAAGATCAAGAGCAAGAGCAAGAGGGAGCATCGAGTTCTTTCACAATGATTCTATTCTCTTCTCTCATCTTACTTTTATCTTTTAATGTCTATTCAATTGTGGATTCTTAGTTTTAATTCATTAATTATGAACTAATTCTTTTTATTAAGATTCCAATGGAACCTTTTATGATTATGAATTGATTATTTGATTTATTCCAATTATTTATGTTGAAGTGAATTGTTCATCTTGCTTTGAGCTTATTGACTAATTATCTGATCAGTAATTACTGTGTTACTCTAGAAGGAATTGATAAAGAAATTCTAGGGTTAGAACTGGGCATGGTGACATGTGACTTAGTTATTTGCACAGTGAATAAGTAGGTTTGTGAATAGAATGAGAATATCTATTTGTCGCATGTAACACATAAGGAATTGGGATTGTAACGAGTTTAATTCAATTGTTTTGCATAGAGATATAACAAAATTAATCTGGGTTAAATAGAAGGAAATTGATCACTCGAGAGAGGGCTTTTGGCATTTGAGAATTCCTGTTAACAATTCAGTAGACATAATAATTGGAATAGTTGAATAATTGATTTATAATTCATAATTGGGGATATTGGAGTCTTAATCCTTATTTACCTAAATTTAATCAAATCTTAGTTGTTTATTTGCTTTCTTTTAAACTAATCTCTTTTAATTGTTTAATTTAGTTTTCTTAACTAGAAAATTCACAATTTGCGATTGTTTAAATAAAATTGATTTGGTTAAGAGTTAGTAATTGGTAATTTTTATTAAATAATTCCTCGTGGGAACGATACTCTACTTTCACTTTATTACTTGTTGACCGTGTATACTTGTACGTATTCATTGATTGCGAAATCGATCAACAGTCTTCAACAATGTTAAACTGATAAAATACAATAGACATCAAGTTTAACTACAGCGGAACAAGAAATCCATTAAAAGAGTCAAGTAGAGAATAAAATCTACTATCTTTTATGATTTAAAAAGGTTTTTCATCACTTTTATCGCTGAGACTCAGCTTAATAAATAATCCACATCATCTCTGCACTACGACCAAGGATATTCATTAGTATCACGACCATAAATTATCCATGCACTATGGGCCAAGGATATTCGTGTATTCATCAACGGTCCTGATCATGCCATAAAACAATTCATCTTTACATCCTTGGCCGAAGAGAATCCATAGCCATAATCATACCAAAAACTGTCCATTAATGCACTACGGGCCAATGAGGACTTTTGTCCACATCATTTGTAACATTACGATCATGATTATACCGAATAATCCCTGGTCATAATCATACCAAGTCCATCTATGCACTACAGGCCACAGATGACTTTCAACATAATATAAACATGAGGATGATGACAATGACATAATAATTCAATAAAACAAGTTCAAGTATTAATTTATCCAGGAACTAATAACGTCCAAATTTTCAACATGATACTTCTTTGTAGAGTAAAATTCAAGAATGCTCAGAAGAATATTTCCATGAAAAGATACTAGATGAAGCGCAAATATCAAGGATATTCTGTAAGACCCCGAATTTTATGAAATAAAAGTATTCAATTTTTCTTATAATTACTATTCAGTAAATGGTTAAATTGATAAAAGTTAAAGTTAAGGGTGATATATGAATTTTTTTCAAAATACACAAGTGGTTATAAAATATTCATTGTTGTCGGGGAATATTCGTTTGGTCGTGGAATATTCTTTTACTTCGGGAATATTATTAAATGCTGCAGCTAGCGATCATTTGTGGGCCCCATAACAAAATAACTGTCGAATGAAGAAAACGACAAGTTTGAGTTTTTATAAATAACGGCGTAGTTGTTACTGTTAACACTGTTGGAATACCTGGTGGTTAAAATACAGTAATATGCGTGTTTGCACAGTAGCACACGGTTTTACACAGTATTTTTGAATTATTGATCCTTACATAAGAAGGCACTACTCAATAATTATTACAGTAATTACTGTTCAATATTTTTATTTATTGATTCAATAATTGCTACGTTGAAATTTTATATTATTATTGTTCAATAATTGTCACTACTGTGATATTTCCCATTATCGGATCAATAATTCATATTATTGAATAATATTATTAGATAGTATTATTGGCAATGTCTAGAAAGTTCATCGAGGAGAGGTTTGGTCACCTAATTGCGGCGCCATGAAGGAGAAATCCTTATTGGAAAGCCCCTCTTTCCTAGAGCGTACTGGTCATCATAAATGTGATTACGTAATATTATTTGTGAATAATTAATTATTGATTCATATGATAAGGAAATATTTATTTTATATGAATATAAATGATGGATTTATTTATGTGGTTATTAATGAAGGAATTAATGTTGAGATGTTTTATTTGTATTTTGTCGGATTGGAGGTATTAAAAGATCAAATCGGTGTTATTATGACTTTATTGTGTGAGTTATAATATTTAATCAAATAGTTGGATCGTTGTAATTTTTGGATATGTTATACATATATAAGTTGAGTATATGTCTACAAATTTTGAACCGTTAAAATGAGCGTATAATTTGTTATGAATTTTAAGAGGTGTTGATTAGAAATTAGGTTATAAATGATTTTGGTGGAAAATTCTAGAATTGGTGGGCCCCACTTGTGGTTGGTGAAGAAATGTGCTGAATTTTATTTCAAATGTGGTGGGTGGGAATAGTAGCGAGGTAAAGCCATGGAGTTGCAGTCAAGTCTCGCTAAAATTTTCCTATAAATAGAGGCTAAGTTAGAATTGAAAATCACACGAAACATAAATTTTCTCTCTTTTCTCTCTAGATTATTGAGTGTATTTTGTGAGTATTTAGATACTTGGTGAGTTGATATTCATCGGTGCAAGTTTCCTTCAAACGTCATATCCGATATCGAATGAAGTCTTGCTCTCTTTTGAGGTAAGGGATATTATTTTTTCGTAATGATATTATTTCTTCAATATCATTATCTTTGAAATATTGGTTGAAACTTTTATCAAATTTGGAACTTTTTCATATGTCGGGGTTACTATTCACGAGTTACTATTCACGAATTACTATTCATGAGTTACTATTCACGAGTTACTATTCACGAGTACTATTCATGAAGCGTGAAGATGTTTTTTTGTGGAATTTCTATCTTTTGGTGTCGGAGTTACTATTCACGTATACGGCCTTTATTCACGATATCTGACTATTCACGATCGAACTAAGACTATTCATAGAAAAATGAAAATTTTTCTTTTCGTCTAAAATATCTATTCTGGATACTAGCTTTGATTGTATCCATGTTTTGATCATTCTTGAATTTTACACCACTATGATTATTTTGAGGTATTTTTGGATGTATAGATTAGGAGTTATGAATTTTATGAGAAAAGACTATTTTAAAAGTAACTATTTATAACTCCTTGCGAGTTAACTCCAAAATTGATGAAATTTTTATTGAGAGTACATCTATATAATATCAAATTGTACTCTGTGAATTTCGGAATTTTGGATAAAAGTACAATTTATGACAAATGTTTAAATATTAAATTGGTTTTAGCCATATGAAAAATAGTAAATGAATTTTAAAATTTCTAGAAAATATATGTTCAATATGGGACTATTTTATACTAAATCGAGAAAAGAAATATTTTTAGAAGCTGATTTGGTATTTTTCATGAAAATGTTCTAGTTATGAGTAAATGAATTAAATATGTTATGTGAAGTAAGAAAATTGGAAAATATGATTTATTGGCTTGAGAATCATATATGAGATATATGCTGATTTTTATGAGGGTTTTGGTTAATGATGATGAAATCTTATGAGTTTGGCATTTTTAGATGATTAAATGCATTAATTATTAAAGTGTAAATAATTGGATTAAATTATTTATAAGTTTGAGAAATGATTAAAATATTATTATAATATTAATAATATTAGATTATGAGATTTCTAAGTGATTTATAACATTTGGATTAAGGTGTTATAAATATGGATATGAATTTTATTATGAAACTTTATCTTTTTTAGGTCGAGGTTACTTATGCATGCGTATCACGGGACTATATGCGAATACACGGGTACTATTCACAACAAATTGGTTTCTTCTCTGACCAAATTATCGTTGATTTATGAATCTTACTCTTGAAATTTAAAACCATGTTTTGATTATATTATTTTTATATAACATTCTTATAACCCTAATGATGATATTTCTCTTTGACTTGAGTGTAAAGATGGGTAGATTATTGGTATGATCGTGACCATAGGTTCTCTTTGGCCCGTAGTGCAAAAGTTGAATTGTTGATTGGTATGATCATGACCATTGAATTTACAATTGAATATTTTTAGCTTAAGTGCAAAGGTGAATTGATCAACATGGTTATAATTATTGTTATATAACTTCTGAAATGATTATGTATTTCTTTGATATATGAATATCTTTGGCTCGTTGTGCAAAGATGACTTGTTGTTGAATATCTTTTGCTTTGTAGTGCAAAGATGAATTATTGATGAATATCTTTTGCTCGTAATGCAAAGATGACACGATGTTGAATATCTTTGCTTTGTAGTGCAAAGATGAATTATTGATGAATATCTTTTGCTCGTAATGCAAAGATGACTGTTGTTGAATATCTTTGCTTTGTAGTGCAAAGATGAATTATTGATGAATATCTTTGGCTTGTAATGCAAAGATGTCCGTTGTTGAATATCTTTAGCATGTAGTGCAAAGATGAATTATTGATGAATATCTTTGGCTTGTAATGCAAAGATGTCCCGTTGTTGAATATATTTGCTTTGTAGTGTAAAGATGATGCTGTTGATGAATATCTTTGGCCCGTGGTGCAAAGATGAATTTATTAGTATGATTATGAGCGAGGCGTGATTTGGTATAACCATGATCTTTGATGTTGAGGTAAAGACAAGTGATGAAAATTATCTTCGTCCCGGATGAGAAGAGGAATTTAGAATCACAATTATGATTATGAGTTATTCATATGATTGTGGAAAGGAACTGTTGATTCATATTACGAGGATAAAATATTGTTGGTGGATTTTTAACATGGGAAGACAATAGACTTTATAGTCTATTTGACTCTTCTAATGGATTGCTCATTCACGCAGCAACTATGGTTGAAAAGTTTTATCATCTACCATATGTTCTAAATCTACGATTTATTCTTGATGAAGACTATTGATAATTTATTTATCTTTAGTCATAATATTCTTTCTTGAGCTAGTTGTGCTCACCCTTTTGTTTCACAATTCCTTTCGGGTAATAAAAGTGTATTTGGGTCGAGCGGGGATAGCGAGGAATAGAGTGGTGGTCTATAGATGTTGAGGGTGAGGTGAATTTAACTTGGAAGGGTGTTTTGTCACTATCATACAAAATGTCTAATGACATACAAACTTCGTGTTATCATAAGACATGGTTGTGCTCATCCACTTCTTGAGTATATTTACAAGCACTACTTATATAATCTTGGTGTTTGTTTGGAGTATAATACCCAATTAGAGCAGTGGAGATAATGATATGTCAAGAGAAGACTCACCATTGGGAAGAATACGATAGTAATCTTCTTGTTTTTTCTTTGGGGTCTATTAGGTCAACCAAGGATAATTACGTGGCCATATGATATCTACCATAACCTAAAAGCATGGCCTCCCATGTACGAAGGTTTCCTTGAACACTTCCCAAAGATTCTAATTTCTAAAGCAGCAGTTTTTGACTATACCTTTATGTAAGGTGTCATTGTGACGTACTTCTGAGTTGGTATATATTTGTATCCAAACTCACAAACATATGTGTTGTTGTATTTTGCACGACAATTGTTGTAATAAAGTTGTAGTTGTTTTACGTACCATATATTTGGCGACTTTCGAATGGGTGTGTGTGTATACCTATTTTGGGGGCGTTACATATTCCACTAATTTCATGGAGTATAGAAGTCAAAATTTTAACCAACTAAGTATAATAAAGAATGGAATAACAAAAGAAATCACCGGGCATGCGATAGGCCTTGCAGACGAGGTTATTCAGCGAGAATAATAAATAACGGGACGGTCGTGCAAAGCGCGCATAGGCGGAGGATATTCGGCGAGAATAATAAATAACGAGAACAAGGTCAAGAAAAATTACGCGCAACCGAGGATGTTCCAGCATGAATAATAAATAACGGAATCGGTCATGCGTAAGAACGCACGAACGAGGATATTCGGCGAGAATAATAAAGAATGGAATAACAATGAGAATTCACCGTGCATACGACGATAGGCCTTGCATGAACGAGGTTATTCCACGAGAATAATAAATAATGGAACCGGTCGTGCGTAAGCGCATTGCATGTGATATTAAAAGCGAGAATAATAAAGAATGGAATAATAGAAGAATTTCACCATGTATGCGGTACTTCGCATATACAGGTTATTCCAACATAATAATAAAGAATGGAATAATAGAAGAATTTCACCATGTATGCGGTACTTTGCATATACAGGTTATTCCAATAGAATAATAAGGAATGGAATAACAGAAAAATTTCACCAAGTATAGGGTAGTCCCCGTATACAGGTTATTCTAAAAATAATAAAGAATGGAATAATAGAAGTTTTCTTCATGAATACGAAAGAAATAATATCCCTTACGAGTACAACAAATAATATCCCTTACCTTATAAAGAAGAGTACTCCGACGGGTAGGGCGGGGATATACTTGAAGAAACTTGCACTACGCTCAAAGCTTTCTTAAAAATAAAATATGCTCAAGATTATAGAAGAAGAATTCTCTACAGTTTCTCTCTCTAGAGTTTCAGTGAATTCGTAAGAAATAATGAAGGAATGAGCTTCTATTTATAGAAGAATGGATTGAATAGTAACTAATTCAAGAATGGTCCAGATTGATTCACTTTTAAATGGACGGTCTAGATTGATTTAATAAAATATTTTAATAAAACAAAATCTTTTTAAATAAAATATAATATATTATATTTATAATCTAATAAAACGAATAACTATATAAAAGTATTTTGTTTTATATAAAAAGATTTTACTATGCAAAACACTATGCATAATAAAATATAATATATTCTAATTATTGCCTAATAAAACAAATAACTTTATAAAAGTATTACATTTTATATAAAAAGCTTTTACATTTTATTACATTAATAATACTAATAAAACAAACTTCATCATCATTATTATAATTCACACTATTAATCGACCAGGTCGTTCCCAGGAAAGAGGGGGCTTTCTAATAAGGATTTTTCCCTATTGGCGCGCAATTAGGTGACCAAACCTCTCTTTGGCAGAACTTCTAGACATTGTTAATATTGCAAATAATAATATTAATAACTCTGTCATCTCAATTATTGATTTAATAATATATCATATATCGACAATAATTGAATCAAATAACGTGAGATACTATGCAACAATTACTGAAGCAATAATTAAACAAAACTGAGTGACTTCTCACGTAAGCATCAATAATCAATACCGTGTACTACTATGCAACCACGCGTATTATTGTACTTTTACTATCGAGTAGTTCAACAGTATTAACGGTAAAACTTTCGCCGTTATTTTTATAAAAATATTTTTGTCATTTTTTCAATCCGATAATAATTCCGTTGTGGGGTCCACCAATGATTGTCTTGCGTAAATACGAATATTCCACGACACAAAGAATATTGTGACCAATCGAATATAATATAACAATTTGCATACTTTACAAAATTTATAAATATTACCCACAACTATAACATTATATTAAATCCACACCATAATATTCAAATTTTTTTTTTGAGAAAGTTAAATCTTTATTCATAAACTTTGGGGTCTCACATCATATCTCTCATATTATTGATTTAATTATTGTCACAGTATCATCTGGATAATATATATTATTAAATCAATAATTGAGACGACAAAATTATTCATATTATTATTTGCAATATTATGACAATGTCTAGAAGTTACATCGAGAGAGGTTTGGTCACCTAATTTATGCTTGATAAGGAGAAATCCTTATCGGAAAGACCCCTCTTTTCTGGGAACGACCTGGTTGTTAAATATTGTGAATTATAATATTAATAATGAATAAGTTTGTGTTGATTAAAGATGAATTGGATAGTTCCATTGTGTTGGAATTATTAGTGTTAGTGAAAATCGACATTTATTTCGATAATAATTGATGTCTGGAGGTTATATTGACCAATCGGGTAATTAACCGGATAAATGAGTAATTAATTGCTATTAATTCACATGATTATAACTATTTGTTCACATGTGTGTACTATTGATTCACATTCTTATACTATTAGGGGAGGTGGTGCATGATTGATAATACTTGCATGACTAAGTTAAAAATGGAGGTATAATTGAAGGTACTATGCTGTAATTCATATTTTCACATGATTATAACTATTGATTCAAATGATTGAACTATTGATTCACATTATTTACTATTAGGGGAGGTGGTGTAAGTTTGATAATACTTGCAGGACTAAATTAAAAATAAAGAAAAAGAGGAAGGCATTATACTGTAATATTTTGAGTCCCAAAACGTGCAATTATCGAAACTATATTTTCTTATAAATAGAAGCTCACTCTTCATTCATTTCTCACCAATTCACTAAAGCTATAGAGCAATTATTGTAGAGAGAAATTATAGAGAGAAGAAGAAGAGAAGTCTGCTACCTTAGTATTCCAGTATCCAGTCTTTTTCTAAGGTAAGGAGTATTATTCTTTCGTATTCATGAAGAGAGTTATTTTATTTCAATACTTGTAAGGGTTGTTATTCCATTCTTTATTATTATGTTAGAATAACCTGTCTATGCAAAGTACCACATACATGGTGAAATTCTTCTATTATTTTATTCTTTATTATTCGGTTGGAATAACCTGTCTGTGCGGTCTATCGCATGCCTGGTGAATTCTGTTGTTATTCCATTCTTTATTATTACATTGGAATATCTTATGCGTGCGGATTATGCATGACTGGTTCCATTCTTTATTATTACATTTGGAATATCCCATACATGCGGGTTATGCATGACTGGTTCCATTCTTTATTATTACTGTTGGAATAACACATGCATGCGGATTACATGCGCTTGGTGAATTCTTATGTTATTCCATTCTTTATTATTCTGTTGGAATAACCTGTCTATGTGGATTACCGCATGCATGGTGAATGATCCTTCGTATTCATTCCTTATTAAATTGTGAAAATGATCTGTCTACGTGGATTGCTGCATGGCGGGAAAAAATCTATTTGCGATTTCATATATTCTATTATACTCAGTTGGTTAAAGTTTTGGCTTATATACTCCATGGAATTAGTGGAATATTCTTGATATTTGCACTTCATCCAGTATCTTTTCATGGAAATATTCTTCTGAGCATTCTTGAATTTTACTCCACAAAGAAGTATCATGTTGACAATTTAGACGTTATTGATTTCTGGATAAATTAAAATTATAAATCTTTAAAATTTATCCTTGAACTTGTTTTATTGAATTATTATGTCATTGTCATCATCTTTATGCTTATATTGTGATGAAAGTCATCTTTGGCTTACGTGCATAGATAGACTTGGTATGATTATGACCAGTGATTATTCGGTATAATCATGACCGTAATGTGATGACTGATGTGGTAAAAGTCCTCATTAGCCTGTAGTTCATTGATGGACAGTTGTTGGTGTGATTATGACCAGGGATTATTCGGTATAGTCATGACCATTGATGATTACATGAATATCATTGGTCGTGATGTAGGGATGATTCAATTTTATTTATTAATCTGAGTCTCAGCGATAAAGTTGATGAAAAACTTTTTAAATCATAGAAGATAGTAGATTTTATGCTCTACTTGACTCTTCTAATGGATTGCTTGTTCCGCTGCAGTTAAACTTGTTGTCTATTATATTCTATCAGTTTAACATTGTTGAAGGCTAATGATAATTTATTCTGCAATATCTTAGTCATAAGATTTCTTACTGGGCTAGTTGAGCTCAACCTTTCTTTTCTTTGTTCTCTTCGTGAAATGAGCGTGTAGGGACTAGTCGGGGGACGGAGTGGCGGTCGGATGATAACATTAGTAGTCCTCACTATTCTGTTAAATAGTGTAACAATAAATGTAATGAGGACTCCATTGAGTGTGGATATTGTCTAGATGACAATATTCTTATTAAAACTCTTAGATTATGTTTTGTCGTATTTTACACGACTGTTGTATAATTAAGTTGTATTTGAATTTTGTACCATGTATTTGGCGACTCAAGATGGGTGATGTATACCTGTTTTGGGGGCATCACATCAATGGTCCATATTGATTACTATTAAAACCACCACTAATGGTCCAGATTAATTTAATTTATTACACTTTGGTACCCATAAAGTTTTCCAAGTTTGCATTATTCCCCTCTAACTTTTTTAAATCACTTATTTTCAATAAACACATTCTTAATACTTCAATAATTATTCATCATTAATATTATAACTCACAATAATTATTCCCAGAAAAGAGGGGGCTTTCCGATAAGGATTTCTCCCTATTGGCGTTCAATTAGATGACCAAACCTCTCCTCGACAGAACTTTCTAGACATCGTCAATATTGCAAATAATAATATAAATAACTTTGTTGTCTCAATTATTGATTTAATAATATAAAATATTATGCAGATGATACTGTGATAATAATTGAATCAAATAACGTGAGATACTATGCAACAATTACTGTAGCAATAATTGAGTAAACTGAGTGGCTTCTTACGTAAGCAACAATAATCAATACAGTGTGCTACTATAAAACCACGCGTATTACTGTACTTTTACCACCGGGTAGTTTAACAGTTTAACGGTAAAACTTTCGCTGTTATTTTTATAAATAGATATTTCTATCGTTTTCTAACTACGACAATACATCCGTTGTGAGGTCAACCAATGATTGTGTCACAAAAAGAATATTCCCCGACCAAACGAATATTTTATATCAACTTGCTTACTTTGCAAAAAATTTCACATATCATCCTTAACTTTAAACTTTTATCAATTAAACCATTTATTAAATAGAATAATAATTTTAAGAAAATCAAATGCTTTAATTTCATAAAATTCGGGGTCTTACAATCTCCCCTCATGAAATTTTGCCCTCAAAATTTACGTACGTACCTGGTATGCCGAAGAGATGAGGATACCTCGTTTAGATTCTAACTCTTGAGGTATAACCTTTGAGCGTAGAATATATTCCTTCTTATCCAAGATTTTAATAGGTACCTCTTCATACGTTAAATCTTCCGCTATCTCGTCCGGTTCTAATTCAATAATGTGGTTATGATCGTCCACATATTTACGTAACATCAATATGTAAAAAATGTTTTGAACACGCGACATACTTGGCGGTAAAGCGAGTCTATAGGCCACAACTCCTACTCAATCAAAGATTTCAAATAGACTAATAAAATCGTGGGTTTGAGCTTTCCTCACTTCATCAACTCTTACTTCTGGAATAACGCCTTCTTGCACCTTCTTCTTCACATTCATCAGCTTTGAGTATGTAGCTTGAGTGGCTTTAACTTTATCAATTAAAGTCGGTTCTAATCTTACATTCGCTATCTTCACGTAGGTTCTTAGAGTCTTTAACTCTATCTCTATCTTTTGTAAGTCGTACGAAATGGGTTTTTATGTTAACAATATTGCACTCGTAAACGCATACGATCTTCCACTCAACTCGTCAGCTACCACGTTCGCTCTTCCACTATGATATTGAATGGTATGGTCGTAATCTTCAACAGCTTGAGCCAACGTCTTCGGCGCATATTATGTATATTTTAGGAGAAGAAATATTTGAGGGTTTTGTATCGGGTTCAAGGTCGATACAAAATTAAATTTCACGCTCTGAGGGTAGGCCAGGAAGTTCTTCAGGGAATACGTCAGGAAATTTATTAACAATAGAAATATCATTCAAATCTGACGTATTTTTGTTTAAATCCGTGGCATGAGCTAAGAAAGCTTGACATCCATTTTTCAATAAACGAATAACTTTATGGCTTGATATGATAGTGAATGACTTTAGTGGTTTGGTTACTTGAATTCGCATAATAGGTTGGTTAGGAATATGAAAATTAACAACCTTATGAAAACAATCAATTTTAGCATGATGAGTAGTCAACCAATCAATTCCTAAAATCACATCGAATGTAGGTATTTTTAAAGATATAATATCGACAGGTAACGTGTGGTTAACAATTTGAATCAAACAAGACATATAAACAGTGGATGTAATAAAGGTTTCTCCCAATGGAGTTTCAATCAATAAGTCAAAGTCTAATATCTCTAGAGTAAAATTTAAACATTGAGTGCAAGTAGGAAAAACAAAATAGTGGGTAGAACCGATATCGAATAAGGTATAGACTTCCTAAGAGTTTATGATTAACTTACCCATGATAACCTCGTTTGGGTTTCTCGTCACAAAAAACGCTTTCTCTTAAACTACCGATTTTGACTTATTTGCAACATCCTTTGGCGTCACCATCCCAGCTGGATTTGACTTCACTGCACGACAAAATCAGGCTAGGTGACTGTCTCTTCTGCAATTATAACATGTTTTGGACTGCTGAGTACAGTTTAGACTGATGTGTCCCTTTCCTTCGTATTTGTAACATACGACCGACGGTCGTTCTCCTTCCTTAACAACAGGTGTTGGTGCTGACGTCTTTCCATCATTATTGAATCTCCTCTTCTTGAAATTTTCACTTCTATTGTCTTGGCCATGATTACCACCGAAGTGGTTACCATTTCTGGCATGTTGATTCCCTCCACATTTGTTGTCACCGCTTCGATGACTGCTACCACTGGTATTATCAATTTGCCGACTGCTCTCTATTGGTTGGGTTGACTCATTATCGCGCTCTAATAACTGAGCTCTATTTACAACATCTGAATACAAACACAATTTGTGAGAAATAAGGTATTGACGTATTTCGGGTCTCAAACCTCGTAGAAACATTCGCGTCATTCTCTCCTCATTATCAACCAAATGGGATGCGAACCGGGACAACTCAGCAAACTTAGCCTCGTACTGCGACATGGTCATATTGTTTTTCTCCAACTTGATAAACTCCACCGCCGTCATATGATGAATACTTTCGAGAAACTACTTGTCATTGAACAGTTCTTGGAACTTTTCCCAAGATATTTTGAGTGCGGCAGGCTGAGTACGTTTTACTGATTCCCACCAATAATCTTCCTCTCCTCTCAACATGAAGGTGGCAAAGGGAACCTTTTGCTCCTCAGAGCATCCCAAGACATCAAATATCTTGGTGATCTGCTTTATCCACATCTCCGCCTTAAGTGGTTTTAGCTCTACTAAAAACTTCGGTGGTCCCAGCTCCTTGAACTGCTTAGCAGTGACCATCCGAGAGTTGTCAGTGTTTCCACTTGCATTATGAACAGGAGCCGCTCTTGCCTGATGTTGCATGAATTGCATAAAGCCTCTAAACATCCCATCGTTCATCATTTGATTGGTGTTTTTGTTTACTTGAGGATTATTATCTTCCTGTTGCACATTATCCTGGATATTGATCATTGGTGACTCAACGATCTCATGTGATTCATTGCTTATCTCGACATTTTCAGATGCCATTTTTAAACACTGCCACAAAACAAGGGTTAATTGACATGTCTCATATTATCCCTATATTCTGACCGACCAATTAAATACCAAATAAACTTAGGTAGGTCATACTAGCGAAGGAATTACTCGTCTCTCCCCTCCTAGTTCATGTCTCACATCTCAGCCAGGGATCATATCCCTAAGCTTTGATACCAGCTGTGACGCCCCCATAATACGTATACATCACCCATCTTGGGTCGTCAAATACATGGTAATGAATACAAATACAAATTTAATTATCTGACATGAAATGGTGAGAGTTTTTTACGAATATTGTCTTCTAGACAATATCCAAACTCAAATGGAGTCCTCATTACATTTATTGTCACACTATTTTATAGAATAGTGAGGACTATTATAACACCATCTCGGACCATCACTCCGTTCCCCGACTAGTTCCGGCTACGTTCTCATTTCCTAAAGAGAACAATGGAAGTAAAAGGGTGAGCTCAACTAGTCCAGTAAGAAATATTATAACTAAGATAATGCAGAATAAGTTATTATTAGCCTTCAACAATGTTAAACTGATAGAATATAACAGACAACAAGTTTAACTGCAATGGAACAAGCAATCCATTAGAAGAGTCAAGTAGAGCATGATATCTACTATATTTTATGATTTAAAAAGTTTATCATTAACTTTATCATTTGGGACTCGATTTTAATAAATAAATCACATCATCGAATCATCCACGCACACTACGGGCCAAGGATATTCATTAGTATCACATCCACAAATTATTCTTGCACTACGGGCCAAGAATATTCGTGTAATCATCAATGGTCATGATCATACCGAATTATCTTTGGTTATAATCATACCAATCAACAGTCCATCTATGCACGTAAGCCAAAGATGACTTTCATCACAGTATATGCATGAGGATGATGACAATGATATAAGAATTCAATTAAAAGAAGGAAAAGGATAAATTTTTAATGATTTATAACTTAATTTATCCAGAATTCAATAATGTCCAAATTGTCAACATGATACTGCTTTGTGGAGTAAAATTCAAGAATAATATCCATGTATCAAAAATAATTTTGACTGAAAAGAAATAAGTTTTTTGGTTAATAGTACCCCATGAATAGTACTTTGGGAATAGTACCTCGACATGAAAAGTGCCCTGAATACCCGAGTGAACAATATTTGAGTGAATAGTAATAAGGTGAATAGTAACTTGTGAATAGTAACTCGTGAATAGTACCCCGGCATGAAAAGTGTCCCGAATACCCGAGTGAATAATATTTGAGAGAATAGTAATTGGGTGAATAGTAACCCATGAATAGTAACTCGTGAATAGTACCCTGGCATGAAAAGTGCCTCGAACACCCGAGTGAATAATATTTAAGTGAATAGTAATCGGGTGAAAAGTAACCTGTGAATAGTACCCCGGGTGAAAGTATTGATATTTAACAAGAAAGTTCAGATCAATATTTCAATGAAACGATACAGGATGAAGCGCAAAACTCAAGGATATTCCACTAATTTCAAGGATTATCGAAGCAATACTTACCATAGTAAGTTTAGATTTAAGAATATAAAAAGAAATAACATACGAAACTGCAAATGGATTTTCATCTATCATACGGTACGTAATCTGCGTAGGCAGGTTATTCCGACATATTAAAGGATGAATATGAAAAGTAGTATTCCTTATGAATACGAAAGAAATAATACCCCTTACGAATACAACAAATAATATCCCTTACCAAATGAAAATAACATCTCTTAGCTTAGTAGAATGCTGAATACTGCAATAGTGAAGTAGCAGAATACTCTTCTTCTTGCTCTCTATAGTTTCTCTCTCTATAGTTTCTCTTTTGAGTCTCAGTGAATTGGTGAGAATGAAAGAAGAATTAAGTTTCTATTTATAGGAGAATGGACTAAATAGTAACTAATTCACTAACGGTCCAGATTGATTCACTATTAGAACAGACGGTCCATATTGATTACTATTAAAACCTGGCTGACGGTCCATATTGATTTACTTTTAAAACCACTGCAAGCGGTCAGATTGATTTACTTTTAAACCACCCGCAAAGCGGTCAGATTGATTTACTATTAAAATCACCATAACCGGTCAGATTGATTTACTATTAAAACCACCAACTGACGGTCAGATTGATTTACTATTAAAACCACCATCAATGGTCCATATTGATTTACTATTAAAACCACCACCAATGGTCAGATTAATTTAACTTATTACACTTTGGTACCCATAAAGTTTTCTAAGTTTGCATTATTCCCCTCTAACTTTTGTAAATCACTTATTTTTAATAAACACATTCTTAATACTTCAACAATTATTCATCATTAATATTATAACTCACAATATTTAACAACCGGATCATTCCCCGGAAGAGGGGCTTTTCGATAAGGATTTCTCACTATTGGTAGCCTTGATTAGGTGACAAACCTCTCCTTGTGAACTTTCTAGACATCGTCAATATTGCAAATAATAATATGAATAACATTGTCGTCTCAATTATTAATTTAATAATATAAAATATTATGCAGATGATACTGTGACAATAATTAAATCAAATAACGTGAGATACTATGCAACAATTACTGTAGCAATAATTGAGTAAACTGAGTGGCTTCTTACGTAAGCATCAATAATCAATACCATGTGCTACTATGCAACCACGCATATTACTGTACTTTTACCACCGGATAGTTCAACATTTTAACTATAAAACTTTCGCCGTTATTTTTATAAAAAGATATTTATGTCGTTTTCTAACTACGACAATACCTCCGTTGTGAGGTCCACCAATGATTTTGTTATCGAACGAATATTCCCCAACCAAATGAATATTCCCTGACACAATGAATATTTTAGATTAACTTGCTTACTTTGCAAAAAATTTCACATATCACCCTTAACTTTATCCTTTTATCAATTAAACCATTTATTAAATAGAATAATAATTATAAGAAAATCAAATACTTTCATTTCATAAAATTCGGGTCTTACATCCTTACTAGTCATTACTTACTTACCAAGTTTACTTGATGACCACAACACTTATCCAATACTTGTTCACCACAACCTTTACTTGGTCATCACATTAAACCATGTGATCTTGGTTGCCCATGGATCACCATAACCCATTGGATCATAACTTAGGCTTTGGATTAGTTAATTTACTTAGACTTCTCGTTAACAACCACTTGGGCTTGCACATAAATTCTATTGAACTTTTCAATTAACTATTATTGGGCTTACACTTCCTACACAATCCAACCAAATCATTTCCCTTGGCTTAAAGCCTTATAACATATTGCTTATGTATTATTCTCATATTCTAACTTATATACTACTTCATAATATACGATATTCCATCCTTCATACATACTCGTATCATATTCGTATTCATTACCTCGTACAATACATACATATCATACGATCATTACACTCACTTCCTTAATGCTTTATTTTCCTAACATTCTCGAATTAAGTCCGCATGTGAAAAATTACATTTTCCGTACTTGAATTATTATTACTTAATCCAACTTACTTCGATATTCTATTGTTACGTATTTCTCGGAAGTTCAAAAATAATTCACGAGCAGAAATTGATGAATAGTGTTTTTCGGAAAAATTATTGGAAAACTTTTATTTTCGTCTTGAAAATTCGAACACTTTCATTTTCTCACGCAGTCAAAATACTACAACATTTAGACGTTTCTAGGTTATAGAACGACAACCATCTTGCTTACTCAATATAACAACATATAATATAATTTTATTCATTATTAATTCAAATAAAATTATTTTACATATTGTTCGATTTTCTAGGTCGTTACACTCTCTCCCCCTTATAAGGATTCTATCCCTAGAATCTCGTAAAAGAAAAAAAAATTACGCAAACAAGTGAGGGTAATTCTTTTTCATATTTTCTTCAAGTTCCCACGTTGCTTCTTCTACATTGTGGTTCTTCCATAACACCTTTACCGAAGGTATAACTTTGTTCCGCAGAACTTGTTCTTTTCTATCGACAATTTGAATCAGCAACTCTTCATACGTTAAATCATTTTCGATATGAATAGGCTCGTATTCTATCACGTGTTTATAATCTGGCTTATAAGGACGTAATACAGATACATGAAACACGTTATGTATTCGTTCTAGATTTGGAGGTAATGCTATCATATAAGCTACCTCACCTACCCGTTTTAACACTTCAAAAGTTCTTATAAACCTTGGACTTAACTTTCCCTTCTTTCCAAAGCGTATCTTTTCTTTCTAGGGAGATACCTTTAGAAATACATAAGAGCCTATTTCAAACTCTCTATTTTCCCGATGCGAATCTGTAAATTTCTTCTGTCTGGCTTGAGCTGCTACTAAACGTATGCGTATCAGCTTGACAATATCCGTTGTTTGCTGCACCATTTCAAGTCCTAGCATTCGGCATTCTCCTACCTCATCCCAATATAATGATGTTCTGCATTTCCTTTCGTACAAAGCTTCGTAAGGTGGCATACCTATGCTTGCATGATAACTATTGTTATATCCAAACTCTACTAATGGTAGATGATCATACCAACTACCCTTAAAATCCATGACGCAAGATCTCAACATATCTTCTAACGTCTGAATTGTTCTCTCGCTCTGTCCATCAGTTTGTGGATGATACGTCAGAGTACTCGACTTTCATTTGCATTCCCAACTGCTCTTGTAGACTCCTCTAAAAGTTCGATGTGAATCGTGAATCTCGATCTGACACAATCAAAACTAGTACTCCATGTTTGGAAATTATTTCCTTAACATAAAGTTTAGCTAACTGGTCTAAGTTATACCTGACCCTAATTAGCAAAAAGTGAGCCGACTTCGTCAACCGGTCCACTATTACCCAAATCACATCATATCCTTTCGTTGTAGTTAAAAGTCCCACCACAAAGTCCATCGTGATATGCTCCCACTTCCACTCCAAAATTTCCAATGACTGTAACAAGCCACTTGGTCGTTGATGTTCAGCTTTAACTTTCTGACAAGTCAAGCACCTACTCACATACTCAGCTATCTCTCTCTTCATGTTCGGCCACCAAAAACTCTGTCGAAGGTTTTGATAAATCTTAGTACTACCAGGATTAATCGAGAACCTCGAACTATGAGCCTCTTATAATACTTTCTCCTTTAATTTCGTCACATTCGGAACCCAAATTCTTCCTTCAAATCTCAATAACCCCTCGTTATCAAGACTGTACTTAAAATCTTTTTCATTGGTTAGCCGCTCCTTTACCCGGTCACACTCAACAGTTTTGAGTTGCACCTCCTTGACTCTCTCTATAATGGTAGATTGAATCTCTTTCGCAAACAATATCTGGCCCGATTCACTTGGCAACTTCAATTCTATTTCCATCTTAGCCATCTATGTTATTAACTCAGTTTGAGCCGTTAACATAGATAACTTCTCTCGACCCTTCCTACTTAAGGCATAGGCAACTACATTGGCTTTTCCAGGGTGATACAGGATTTCACAATCGTAATCCTTTATCAACTCAAGCCATCTCCTCTGTCTTATATTCAACTCCTTCCGTGTGAAAATATATTTTAGACTCTTATGATCCGTGTATATCTCACATTTTTCTCCTTAAAGATAATGTCTCCATATCTTTAAAGCAAAAACTACTACGGCCAGTTCCAGATCATGAGTAGGGTAAACTTTCTCATAATCCTTCAACTGCCTTGATGCATACGCAATGACCTTGCCATGCTGTATGAGCACGCAACCAAGTCCTCTATGCGAAGCATCGCTATACACTACAAAATTTCCTGTGTCATCGGGTAATGACAAAATAGGTGCTTCACTTAACCTCTTTTTCAGTTCTTGATAACTGTGTTCACATTTATCAGTCCACACGTATTTCACCGTCTTCTTTGTTAAATTAGTCAACGAAGTAGCTATCTTCGAAAAATCCTGGATGAATCTCCGATAGTATCCCGCTAACCTTAGGAAACTCCGCACCTCAGTCGGCGTTTTCGGTTGTTCCCAATTCATCACGGCTTCCACCTTCGCTGGATCTACCGAAATCCCTTCATGGTCAATAACATGACCTACAAACTTTACCTTTTCCAACTAAAATTCACGTTTAGTGAACTTCGCATACAACTTCTCCTTCCTTAGTGTCTCTAACACTATTCTTAGGTGTTCAACATGATCTTCTGGCGTCTTAGAATAGACTAGAATATCATCGTTAAACACTACGAAGAACTTGTCCAAATATTATTTGAACACTCTGTTCATCATATCCATAAATGCAGCCGGTGCATTAGTCAATCCAAATGACATTACCAGAAACTCGTAATGACCATAACGAGTCCTGGATGCCATCTTTGGTACATCCTCCTTCCTAACCTTCAACTGATGATACCCAGTTCTTAAATCTAGTTTAGAAAAATACTTAGCCCCTTTCAACTGATCAAAGAGATCATCGATCCTGGGCAATGGATATTTATTCTTTATCGTCAACTTGTTCAACTCTTTATAGTCGATACAAAGTCTTAACGATCTGTCCTTCTTCTTGATAAACAATACCGGTGCTCCCCACGGTGAAACACTCGGTTGTATGTACTTCCTGTCCAACAGTTCTTGTAACTGCACCATCAACTCCTTCATCTCCACTGGCGCCATACGATACGGTGCCCTGAAAACTGGTATCGCTCCTGGTACAATGTCTATTACAAACTTGGTCTCCCTATCCGGTGGAAGACTTGTCAATTCATTCAGAAATACATCCACGAATTCTCTAACTATAGGTATTTGTTCCATGGTTGCTACCACTCTCTGGGTATCAACAACATGACACAAATAACCTACACATCCATTTCTCAATAACTTCCTAGTTTGTGTCATGGTAAGACAACACGAACGTCTCAACGATCTATTACCATAAAATACTACCTGGGGTTATTTTAACGTTCTAATATTCACACATTTCTTCTGACAATCTATAATTGCCCCATGGTTAACCAACCAATCCATTCTGAGAATTACATCAAATTCTCCTAACTTTATAGGCAGCAAATCTACCGATAATTTACAACCCCGTATGTCTACGCAACAACTCCTATGAATATTTTCAACATGAATTATCTCCTCATTTGCTACCTTAATATTTAAAGGTATAGGCAACTTTTCGGGAAGTAATTCTAATCGTCTAGCAAAATCACATGCTATAAACGAACAAGTAGCACCTAATCAAACAGCACGTAGGCATTTATGTCGTTGATCTGAATAATACCTACGACTACGTCCCATGAGGCAACTGCATCTTGGACTGTCATGTTAAAGGTACGACCCATCGGTGTACTAGGCTGCGCTGGACCACTAATAGCTAACTTACCACTATTAGTGCTCCGATTCCCGTCCGTCCCCTTCTTTGGGCAATTCTTTGCCATATAGTCAGTTGACCCACACACAAAGCATCTGTGGTTTTTCTTCAGACTTGGACAGTTAGGCAAAATGTGCCCCTCCTATCCACAATTATAGCATACGACCTTCCCCTTGAGAAAAACTCACAGATGAGTCTTCCCACAGGTTTTATAGGCCTCCATTCTCCTCTTTGGATCTCCTTGCTTCACTCCGGTATTCCCAGAGTTGAACACTTTACTCTTCTGTCCCTCGCCACCTCCACTGGCACCTTCTATCTTTACTCCCCCATCAACATTCCCCTTATTCTTCTTATCTTTGTGGTACTAGCTTAAAGACTCGCTACTACCTTCGGCGATTATCGCCTTCTTTAAAATAGTCCCAAATATAGTACTTTGGAACACAAATATATGGTTATAGAGCCATGGTTTCAAGCCCTGCTCAAACCGTCGAGCTTTCCTAACCTCGGTGTCCACTTAGTGTGGAGCAAACCTCGCCAGTTCATTAAACTTGGCAGCATATTGGGGAACTGTCATATCCCCTAGTTTTAAATCCAAAAATCGCATCTCCATCCTTCCCTGCATACTTGTGGGAAAGTAGTTCTCAAAGAATATCTCCTTGAACCTCACACACGTTAGGTTCTCCATACCCGCCCTAGCCTGGTTAGCCTCCCACCAAAAATTGGCTTCACCTTTCATTATATAGGTTGCAAAAGCAACCTTCTGACCTTCTTCGACATTTTTTATGACAAATGCCTTCTCAATTTCCTTTACCCATGTTTGAGCCTCTATGGGGTCCGTAGTTCCTTTGAACTTCGGCGGGCTAACACTTTTAAAATCCTTGAAGGTAGTAGCTCGTGCTACTCCTAGATTTACGGGGATATTAGCCCCATTTCTATTAAACACGGTTGTTAATAAATTAACAAATTCCTGCATTGGGTTAACCGGACCTCCTTCCGATTAATTTACGTTAGCGCCTTGGTTTCGTTGTCCTCTTCTCGGCAGCATTTTGCTGATACAATAAACAACACATTGCATTATTATTCCCTTCTTATTAGTTAGTTATTATTCAAGATTAAACAATAACTTCAACATCCATTACTCAATATGTTCCATAAAAAGGCTTATATTGATTCATTCATTGTAGTGTAATAATACATCGTTTCATTACATAGCCTAAGCTGATTACATTACCATCCCGCAATTGCTTTCCAAAAATTAGGATTTACAAAAGACTACCCTTTGATATACAAAAGATGGTTTTACGTCACTACTAGATACACAATATTTACATATCTAAAACTACTCTAGCTAATACTAGATTACATATGCCTTAAGGCATTATTAAAATCTGTTGTGGCCAGACCAGCGATAACATCTCGGCTAATATTGTGCCGAGTCTGCCCAGCCTCTACTGGATATCCAGCTACCTGCTGCTAGAAATCCTGATGAGAACTCCTATGGATATAGGACATTCTCCCTATCTTTTGTCTCTTGGTCTTTAGTTCCCCCTTGAGCTCAAAAACCTCATGCTTTAGCTCATGTACCTTGTCCTTGGCTAAAACTCGCTCATCGTGTTCCTGTTCCTACATCGACTCCACATCTGTCTTATCCTATAACACAGCCTGAAGCTCTGCTCATAACTCCTTCTCCTCCTGACAATAGTGGAGGTTCCTATCTAACAATACCATGAACAAAAACATCATAGATTCTCCTTGGGGTGTATCTTCTGCAAGTGCTATAGGGTTAAAGGACACCACCTCCACCTCCTCTTCTATCATGCCGTCAAATACCGACATGAGCTTGGGGTCCTCTGAGTCTCCAGACTCAATCACTACTATATCTGGCTCCTCTGCTATTGGGTTCGGTATAACCTCTATCTGGTTAACCGATTCTTCACTAACTGCCTGTACATCCCTATACATTCCATTTCCACCTGACATCTACACAACACAATTAAGTTAATTAGTACATGTCATTATAATAATAAAAACACATAACATATACATAATGCATTTTTATAAGGTTATTTTCTTCTTTTACTTCTTTGACTTCTCTTAAGGTTATGACTTAAGGTTTTAATTTCCCCCTTAAGTATTATAACCTAATGCTTTGATACCAACCTATGACGCCCCCAAATCCGGGTATCTTCCAACCCGATAGATGGTGCTCCACGGTGCTACAGTTCACACAAACATTCAATTGAAATGCCTCAAAAGAACGAATATGTCTTATGTATATATTGAAAATCCATATTAACATTCCCTAGGTTCTTAATAACCGTTACATTTGTTCTTGTCATAATATCAAATATTATCATTACAAACCTATACTATTACATAGGTATTCTACGAGTTTGTCTTCGCCTTTCCTTTATCCTTGTCGGATCCTTCGGTCCGCTTGGTCTTAGCTGTATTCATATGGTTCAAGCAAGAGTGAGCATGACTAGCTTAGCAAGTACAACAATTCTATTTAACAATATGCTTGAATCATACAAATCATATATCTTCAATAACTGAACAATAGCTATGAAGTACTATTGATAATTCAAAATAGCACTTATCTTTTCTTTAAAATGTTTTACAATAACAATATTCAGTAAAACATCAATTCCGGTCCAAGACCTTGAGCATTTTATACTTTCATTGAAAAGGACATCTCGACACTAAGTCTGTAAGTCCTGTATTTCTTACGAGCACGTCTAGGTGATCAGCCTATAGTACTCAATGTTGATCAACACTACATTCATTAAACGTATATACGTTTAAGTTGTGGCAACCTCACGTGCCTGTCGTTTGACGACAAAACATTTTAGCATACTCAGTCTTCATTTGAAAACCACACCAATAAAACTTGGTACAACATTGACCATACATTGATAGATTGTAAGAAATCCAATATATCATAAGTCTAGCCGAAAGAATTGGCTTTGACTTCATCATACAACAATTCATGCGTAAGAATACATGAACCACAAAGCTTGTCTAGATTGAACATAGACAAGGGTTAGAATACTTGCTTTGATAAATGCGCTCATCATACAATTACTTTTTGTTTGAGTCTTTAAAGTCTCTACAATACATGATCACATAACGTACGAAATTAGGTCATATATAATCAAGTATGAGTACGACTATATCTTACCCTTCTTCTCAATCTAATCATGACTTAGATTTGTTACTATTGCTTTTGGCTTGCCATTATAGTTTACATTCACATTTGAGTATGTTATCATCAACCTTTAGTTATCATATTTAAGGTTTATGACATTTAAAACAATGTTACATTAAGCTAATTAACTTTGTACTTCATCATTAAACATCTGCCTTTCTTTTTATCTTGGAAACCTTTCTCTACTATGCAAACCCTAGTGCTAGCGCTGTGGCGCCACCCTTTCTTCTCTACGCCGCGTTGCGGCGTGAGTTAGCAATGGTCAGGGTTCAAGCTCGGTGTTGCGGCGCGAGTCCTAGTTCATTATGCCGCATTGTGGTGCGAAACATTAGTAGGTCATAGCTTATGTATCCGTGATCATGCATGCACTTTTTGACCTTAGGTTGGCGTCATGACGCCAGCTAGCTTTGTGCACCAGATAGAAATGACAGTTTTTCTACTTTGTGAACATCTCGGACTCCCAATTTGATCATTTTAATTCCGAATTGGCTTGTTCAAATGCTATTAGCTCACAAATCTCATACTCTACGTGTTTATGCAAGAATTTTATATTTTTGATTTTGTTTACTCAAAATTCACCAATTGGTTCATTTTTAATGAAAACGATAAACGTTCGTGAACGTTCAATGCTCGTTTCTTCATTCTAAGTCAAAATTCGGTCATTTTTTAGTCCGCAACTCTATAATGCCAAATAAGACTTGTTCCCATTGAAAACCAACATTTCCGAGCTCAATATCAAAATTCGACCTCTAATCCGAGAATTTCACAAATTCGACAATTATCGTCCAATTGTGAAAATTCTGGCATAGCTTCGTTACTTATGATTTGATTATCATTTCAAATGGATTCTATCCATCATATTGACATCTTAACGTATATATTATATAAACTTATTTTCATGAAAAGTTATAGTTTATTCTTCATGAGCTTATAGCTTATTAAGGTATAGACTACATATAACTTTGCTTCACATGGCTTATGATAGTTTAAGTCTTCTAACCATCATTCTTACATACTTTTATCATACCAAATTCATTTATGTAAACATGCTATAAATATTATAAGTTCTTCCTTAGTTCATAGCTTATTCCTGAATAAAGTGCTTATTCCCGGCTCATTAATACTTAAGTCATTAGCTTATCCCTCCTTATGATTTCTTAGCATACAAGACCATCACTTCACTATCAAGTTATCACGAAAGAGATGGAAGAATATAGGACAAGAGTCTTACCCTTGATGAACTAGTTCTTCTTCTTCTTGAAACAAATATGGAAGTTTAGCTTATAAGTGCGTATTCTCTCTAAGACTTAAGTTGCTTTGTAAAGGAAAGTTGTTGGATTAAATTTGAACAAGCAAATAACGAATAAAAGCTTCTTATTTATAGGATTGCTAAAGTTAGGGTAATTTGGTCTTTAGGTCATCCCACCTCCTTAAGCTAACATCCTTACTAGCCATTACTTACTTACCAAGTTTACTTGCTAACCACAACACTTATCCAATACTTGTTCACCACGACTTTTACTTGGTCATCACATTAAACCATGTGATCTTGGTTGCCCATGGATCACCATAACCCATTGGATCATAACTTGGGCTTTGGATTACTTAACTTACTTAGACTTCTCCTTAACAACCACTTGGGCTTGCACATTAATTCTATTGAACTTTTCCATTAACTTCTATTGGGCTTACACTTCCTACATAATCCAACCAATTCATTTCCTTTGGCTTAAAGCCTTATAACATATTGCTTATGTATTATTCTCATATTCTAACTTGTATACTACTTCATAATATACGATATTTCATCCTTCATACATACTCGTATCATATTCGTATTCATTACCTCATACAATACATACATATCATACAATCATTACACTCACTTCCTTAATGCTTTATTTTCCTAACATTCTCGAATTACGTCCGCATGTGAAAAATTACATTTTCCATACTTGAATTATTATTACATAATCCAACTCACTTCGATATTCTATCGTTACGTATTTCTCGAAAGTTCAAAAATAATTCCCAAGCAGAAATTGATGAATAGTGTTTTTCAGAAAAATTTTCAGAAAACTTTTATTTTCGTCTTGGAAATTCAAACACTTAAATTTTCTCACGCAGTCAAATACTACAACATTCAGACGTTTCTAGGTTATAGAATGACAACCATCTTGCTTACTCAATATAACAACATATAATATAATTTTATTCATTATTACTTCAAATAAAATTATTTTACAGATTGTTCAAATTTCCGGGTCGTTACAGAAGCTAATAAAAATAAAAGGCTGATGAATTAATTATAATGAGATAATATTCTAATTTAATTTAATAATTAAATTAGAGAGTTGATAAGGATTAAATGAATTGTTATAAAGTTATTTTAATTTGATTTAGTAATTAAACTGATGTGTTAATTTGTTAAATAAAATTATAATTTGTGGTAATTGGGTTATGTGGGAAATTAATTTAATAAGTTGTTGTTAGTTTTAATTTAATTAAATGTGAATATGAGAGTTTAATTAAATAAATTGGGATAATAAACTATATTATAAATGAGTTATGAAAATAAATTAAAAGAGTTTTAATTTGATTTTATCAAACAAAGCCTTCGAGCTTTTGAAATTCTTATTTTAATCTTGTTTTTGCCAAACAAAACTTAAGGAATGATTAAGTCATTATTTATAATTGCTTTTGTCAAACAAGGCCTTTTAGTTTTTCAATTTAAAATAAAGCATAACTGATATATTACGTATAAAATTATTATTATGTCAGTTTTACTTTAATACGTAATACATTGGCGTTTGTTTATTTTACGTTAAGAATATTGGCTTAAGCCTAAGAACAGAAGAGAGAAAGAATAGAGAAGAAAGTAGAGAGAAAAGAGAGAAGGAAGAAGAGAAGGGTTTTGTGATTTTGAGATAATCAAAGGGGTTGCTATCATCTATGTCGCTCAAACAAGAGATTTGAGGTAGTAATTTAACCCTTTTGCTCTTAGTTCTTATGTTTTTGAGTTTTCATAAAAATTTCTTTATAAATTAGTTTTGTGTATAATTGTTGAAAACATGGTGTTATATGTGTTAATTAGTGTTGATAACATATTTTATATCATTCATTCATGATTTAGAATAGTCAATTTCATGAAAATATGCTTAGTATTGAAGAATTAAATTACAGTGATATATATATATATATATATGTCTTATTTTAGAACTAAAATTGATGTTCAATTCATGTGTTAAACTGTAAATTGTTGTTGATTGTGATAATACATGAGGAAACAAAAACATTATGAGTTAAATTAGTTGTTTTGGTTGAAAAACGAATTCACAGTGATGAATTCCGCTATGAATGTCAAAAGAAGAGGAAATAATAAAAATAGTGAAATTAAAGGTTGTAATTTTGATGTTTAGGTTGTTATATAGTTAAAAACATGTTAAAAATCTTAAATTGTGTTTCTGTGAAGTTTATGCAACTTAAATGTGTGAAAATTGGTTGTTAGAATGTTGCTTGTAAGCCAAATTGGCTTTTCACTATATCTGTAATCATGACTCGCAGATTTCGTGTGTCTGTAATAATGATGGTAATGGCTTTACTACAAAAAATGGGCCTTTAGCAACGATTTTTTGGGCAACGACTTTATAAGTCGTTGCTAAAAGTATATGTTTAGCAACGAAATTTGTCCTTCGTTGTAGATTGTGTCATGCTTTCACTTTTTGCAACGAAATTCATAAGTCGTTGCAAAATTTCGTTGCTAATTCATTGGCGGGAAAATTTTTTGTTAGAAATTCGTTGCAAAATTTTCGGCCACTTGATTTCCCGTCATCGTGGGCAACGAAAGTTTTTTTGTTGCTAAAAATGGGTCTTTAGCAATGATTTTTCAGGGAACGAAAATGTATGTTTAGCAACGAAACTTGTCCTTCATTTCAGATTGTGTCAGACTTTCACTTTTTGCAACGAAATTTATAAGTAGTTGCAAAATTTGGAAACTAAATTCGTTAGAAATTCGTTGCAAAATTTCTAACCACTTGATTTCTCCTCATCGTGGGCAATAAAAGTTTTTTTGTTGCTATATTTCGTTTTAATATGGACCACATTCATTGGTAATAATTTTTTATTTTAGATTGCATATTTTATACAACTTTTGCAACGACTATTAACATGTTGCCTTAAATTAAGATAATAATAATAATAATAATAATAATAATAATAATAATAATAGTACTAATAATAATAAATATAATAATAATAATAATAATAATAATAATAATAATAATAATAATAATAATAATAAGAAAAACCATAATAATAATAATAATAATAATAGTAATAATAATAATAATAACAATAGTTGTTCTAACAATAACAATAACAATAACAATAACAATAGTAGTTCTAATAATAATAATAATAATAATAATAATAATAATAATAATAATAATAATAATAATAATAATAATAATAATAATAATAATAATAATAATAATAATAATAATAATGTGCCGCCCCCAAAATAGGTACACATCACCCATCTTGGGTCGTCAGATACAAGATACTGAATACAAATACAAACTAATTATACAACAGTCGTGTAAAATACGACAAAACATAAATTGAGAGTTTTAATAAGAATATTGTCATCTAAACAATATCCACACTCAAAGGAGTCCTCAATACATTTATTGTCACACTATTTAATGTAATAGTGAGGACTACTAATACTATCATCTCAAGCTTCACTCCGTTCCCCAGACTAGTCCCCGGCCACGTTCTCATTTCACAGAAGAAGCGGTGAAAGAAAGGTGAGCTCTCAACTAGCCCAAGAAGAAATATTATGACTAAGATAATGCGAATAAATTATCATTAGTCTTCAACAATGTTAAAGCGATAAAATACAATAGACATCAAGTTTAAGCTGCAATGAATAAGCAATCCATTAGAAGAGTCAGTAGAGCATGATATCTACTATCTTCTATGATTTAAAATGTTTTCATCAATTTTATCGCTGAGACTCAACTTAATAAATAAACCACATCATCAAGTCACTCCTGCTTTACGGGGCAAGGATATTCATTAAATTATCAATGGTTATGACTATACCGAATAATCTCTGGTCATAATCATACCAAAAACTGTTCGTCAATACACTACAGGCCACTGAAGACTTTTACCACATCATTTATAACATTACAGGTCATGATTATACCGAATAATCCCTGGTCATAATCATACCAAGTCCATCTATGCACGTAAGCCAAAGATGACTTTCATCACAATATAAGTATGAGGATGATGACAATGACATAATAATTCAATAAAACCAGTTCAAGAATAAATTTTAAAGATTTATAAGTTAATTTATCCTGAACTCAATAATGTCCAAATTGTAAACATGATACTGCTTTGTGGAGTAAAATTCAAGAATGCTCAGAAGAATATTTCCATGAAAAAATACTGGATGAAGCGCAAATATCAAGGATATTCCACAAATTTCATGGAGTATAGAAGCCAAAATTTCTACCAAATGAGTATCATAGAATATATGAAGCGCAAGAATGGATTTTTTGACGCCAATACAGTAATCCACGTAGATAGATCATTTCCACAATTTAATAAGAAATGAATACGAAGGGTCATTCACCATGCATGTGGTAATCCGCATAGACAGGTTATTCCAACAGAATAATAAAGAATGGAATAATAGAAGAATTCACCATGCATACGATAGACCGCACAGACAGGTTATTCCAAAAAAAAAATAAATAATAGAACCAGGACATGCGTAAATGCACAGACAGGATATTCCAACAGAATAATAAATAATGGAACCAGTTCATGCGTAAACGCACAAACATGATATTTCAACAAAATAATAGAGAATGGAATAACAAAAGACTTCACCAGGCATGTGATGTAGACCGCACAGACAGGTTATTCCAACAGAATAATAAATAATGGAACCAGGTCATGCGTAATACACACAGACAGGATATTCCAACAGAATAATAAAGAATAGAATAACAAAAGAATTTCACTATATATGCGGTACTTCGCATATACAGGTTATTCCAACAGAATAATAAGGAATGAAATAACAGAAGAATTTCACAATGTATGCGGTACTTCGCATATACAGGTTATTTCAACAGAATAATAAAGAATGGAATAACAGAAGTTCTCTTCATGAATACGAAAGAAATAATACCCCTTACCTTATAAAGAAGAGTACTCCGACGGGTAGGGCGGGGATATACTTGAAGAAAACTTGCACTACGCTCAAAGCTTCTTAAAACTCTAAAGAAATACGCTCAAGATTATAGAAGAGAATTCTCTGAATTTTTGGTGTGATTTCAATTCTAACTAAGCATCCTATTTATAGGAAAATAGAAAGGATACTATGCAATAAAATAAAATAATATATATATATATATATATATATATATATATATTAGTTAAAATCTAATAAAATAATTAACCTTATAAAATATTCGTTTTTTATAAAAATATTTTACTATAGAAACACTATGCTTGGTACTTATGCAAACACTATGCATAATAAAATATATTATATTCTAATTATTGTCTAATAAAACAAATAACTTTATAAAAGTATTACATTTTTATATAAAAGCTTTTCTGTTTTATTACATTAATAATACTAATAAAACAAAATTTTATATATATATATATATATATAAACTTCCGCGACTTCATAAAAAGACACTTCAATATATTTAACAACATTTATCATCATTATTATAATTCACAATATTAATCGACGAAGTCGTTTCAGAAAGAGGGGCTTTCCAATAAGGATTTCTCCTATCATGCCTTGCAATTAGGTGACCAAACCTCTCCTTGGTAGAACTTCTAAACATTGTTAATATAGCTAATAATAATATTAATAACTTTGTTATCTCAATTATTAATTTAATAATATATAAAATATCAACAATAATTGAATCAAATAACGTAAGATACTATGCAACAATTACTGTAGCAATAATTGAATAAAACTGAGTGACTTCTCATGTAAGGATCAATAATCAATACCGTGTGCTACTATGCAACCACGCGTATTACTGTACTTTTAACACCGGGTGTTTCAACAGTTAATGGTAAAACTTTCGCAGTTATTTTCGTAAAAATATTTTTATCGTTTTCTCAATCTGACAACAATTCCGTTGTGGGGTCCACCAATGATTGTGCCGTCGTACGAATATTCCCTTTTAAAACGAATATTCCCCGACCAATCGAATATTATATAACAACTTGCAAACTTTTCAAAATTTCTAAATATTACCCACAACTATAACATTATATCAAATTTACTCCATAATATTCAAAAATGATATTTATTGAAAATTCATCTTTATTCATAAATATTGGGGTCTTACAACCTCCCCTTCTTATGAATTCCGCCCTCTAAATTAGGGTACATACCTGGCATATCGAAGAGGTAAGGATACCTTGATTTTATTTCAGATTCTAACTCCCAGGTCATTTTCTCAACATCGTGGTTTCTCCACAAAACCTTGACTTAAGATATAACCTTAGAGCGTAGAATATGTTCCTTCTTATCCATGATTTGAACAGGAATCTCTTCATACGTTAAATCTTTCGCTATTTCGTCCGGTTCTAACTTAATAATGTGGTTCGGGTCTTTCACATATTTACGTAACATGGATATATGAAAAATGTTATGAAGACGAGACATACTTGGCGGTAAAGCGAGTCTATAGGCCACAGTTCCTACTCGATCGAGGATTAAAAATGGGCAAATGAATGGAGGATTGAGCTTTCCTCTCTTTCCAAAAAGCAACACGTAACAACACATGTTCTCCAATATCAAATTCCACGCCCTTTCGATGAAGATCAGCATAACTCTTTTGTCGATCTTGTGAGGTTTTTATACGTTGTCGGATCGTTTGAATCTTTTCTGTAGTCATACGTACTAACTCCGGTCCCAACAACGTTGCTTCACCCACCTCACCCCAGCATACTGGAGAACGACACTTTCTTCCATACAACGCTTCGAATGGAGCCATGCCAATACTTGCTTGATAGCTGTTGTTGTAGGAAAACTTCACCAATGGTAAAAACTTGTCCCAACTTTCCTTGAAGTCAAGGACACAGAGTCTTAATAAATCTTTAAGAGTTTGAATAGTCCTCTCTGATTGTCTGTCCGTCTGAGGATGATATGCTGAACTAAATTATAAATCCGTGCCCTTAGCTTTTTGCAAACTAACCCAAAATCTTAAAGTGAATCTTGGGTCTCGATCAGAAACTATTGATACTGGCATACCATGCAGTCTTACAGTCTCGTTTATGTATAAACGAGCAAGACGTTCAAGTATATAAGTTTCTCGTATTGGTAAGAAGTGAGCAGACTTGGTCAATCTTGTTAGGTTTGTAATATTCAAGAATGCAATCAAATTGCAAAAATAAGCGGAAGTGAGATAAAATCAGAGTTTAAAATAATTTACAAACCATATACCCGGATCACCCTTTATGCACAATTATTAATTAAACGAAAAGATATGAAGAACAAACATACCCTTGAAGATCCGAGCTTCCTCAGGTACAAGTTCACCTCCAATCCTTTTCGCGTTCAACTTGAATCCACCGGGTTTGGTTCCTTCCTTTGATCAACGTTAGCCACCCAAGTGTTTGGCCTCTAGAGGTGATCCACCAAGGAAAAAGAATTTTCAAGAAGAAGGGGTATTGGCTCAACCCTAGTTTTCTATCTCTATAGAAAGGGCGTACTCTCCAACAAATTGGAATTATTACGTAGTTGTTAAAGTCAACTACTCCCCACACCCATAATAAGACTCCTCTTATTTATAGATGTGGGCAACCCACCTTAACAATTAAGGGATTGAGTTTTATTTAATTAATTAAATTCTTTTAATTAATTAAGCTCCCTAATCTTATTAGGGATAATTAACTAAACTCCTTTAACTAATTTTCCTTCCTAATCCAATTAGGAATAAATGAGAGTACTTATATTAAATTAATTCCTAAACTCTTTTTAAAATTAAAATAATAATAATTGTAATAATATTAATAAGACTCCTCTTATTAATTTATATTTAATATTTCTAAAATATTAAATAATAAATATTAAGCTATTTAATTTATTCTATCACCATAGATTAAATTAAATATACATAACTTATATTATTACGATTATGCCATTAACTTCTTAAATAATTATTCTTCCTTTTATGGTGTGACACTTTAGGTTCTCCATATTAAACCAGGATGTGAATAAATCAATTAGAACAATTCTAATCTTATTTAAATAAATAAATTAAACAATTAATTTATTTAAATAAATAATATTTATTCTACAATAGGGATAAGCCTCCCTAGCGATCAACGACTTTCCAGATAATATAGATTTCAACATTAATCATAAAAGAACCTTTGAGTAAATAGTTACCGTACAATTCAATCCTTCCACCATACAATGTCCCAATTAAATATAAGACATGGAATTCTTTGTCAAGTCTTATTTTATTTAATTATATGTATTTCGATCCTTAAATGCACAACTCCAAATAATGCAAATTAGAAACTCCTTTTTAATTTCATTCGCCTTGCCAAGGACTCTTTGGGTTGTCATTTATCGAATCACATAGGACATTTCTCTTCTTTTATTAGAAGTGGTAGATTCTTTATTGATCATACATTATCTCCATGTACATCTTATTATACCCAAGCATACCCTTTGATATACCCTAAGGGTCTTAAGGAATAAGTCAAAGTATAACTCATCATACATAAGATACTATGATGATCTCAAGTCCAAGGATTACTTCAGACTACTATCACTACTGAATTCTATTGACATGCAAGTAAAACTCCATTAGGTATTCCTTAGCGAGCCACGTTCAAATGAACTTATTCTCTAAGAAGCACCTACATACTTGCTTTAGTGTCTCCACACAAATGATCATGAGATCAATCATCCTCATCCAATGAGAAAGCAACGTATGTACCAATCTATCCGGATTCACTAATCCCCAATTTAGTAATCCAACGATTGGGAACTATTTTAGTTTTAAGCTTTCTAAGAATTTAGATCTCATTAGAATGATCATCATCATTATTCTAAAAGCATTGCTTAAAACTATGGGTTTATCACATATTTTAAAACAACATCATGTAGATAATTAAAAGCCTTTAATAAATTAATACTTTTTATAAATAAATGAATAAGATTGTTACAAAGTATATGCTTTATCATCAAACATGATTGGCTTGTGTGCATACTACTTTCAATCTCCCACTTGCACTAAAGCCAATCGTCATTGTATCTTATACTCTTCTTCTCTAAGTGACGATTATCCTGCTGTTGGATAAGCTTTAGTTAATGGATATGTAATGTTGTTCTTGAGAGTCCACCATCTCTATAGTAATTTCCCATCTTTCAATGATTCTAATAATCAAATGAAAGTGCCACAACACATGTTTAGATCCAAGATGAGACTTAAGGAACTATTCCTAGTTCTGAAATGAACTTTTAATCCAAACAATCAACTTGCAGCTTCATTTATAGCTATATACTTTGTCTTTATCACTAAACCAAAGAACTCTTTCTTTGTTTGGAACCTTTCAATTCATTTGCATTATCGATCATGGTAACACTTTACCTTAAAGTGAATTTTTTCGTCGTTTTGGTGCATCTGAAAAACTTGAGTCCGTTAAGCCCTCTAGTTTTATTTAGACCCACCATGAATATGATCACATCCTTAGTGTCTGGCCAAGCACTTTAAGATGTTTTTCACCGACTCATAGTGAACTTCCCAATATGGTGATCGATCAACGGGTCTCGTATATTTCATTGCATACATGATAGTCACTCATGCGACCTCTCTTTTCAAGAGTCTGTGGGGACTATTAAGAGAGATACACTCCATAGCTCATCGACGTGAGACATCTCTTGGAGTTTGCCATGCTAAACGACTTTAGCATCAAATGAATATACGTTCATTGGGTTAAGTCAAGCATCCTGTTGTATCTATCTATATAGATTTTATCCCCAATTAAGATACTCTTCCCAAACCATTCATGGAGGAATGTTTAGACAACTTTATCATTACTGATTGTAGCATTAGTATGTCAATCCTTATCCATAGTATATCAACATATAATATTAGGAATGTCACTGGCGCTCCCCAATTGTCCCTTTTGTACACACTAGAACTCTTACCTCATCGTATGTAACTGGATCATCATCTTCTATGTTGTGTACCTCATCATCATCATCAATGATGAATCCATACCTCCTAGGTATCTTCGGTACTATTCCAGATTTACGATTCGGTTGTGGTACAATTGGTCTATCTATAGGTTCCTCTTATTTGACTTATAGTGTTTTGTGGTTCTTGAACTCTTCAAGATCTATTATCCTCCAACTAGTCCCTTCAATGATAAACACCTTTATCTTAAAAGGCAGCGTGTTTCGCAGTAAACACCTTTTGCTATGTAGGATTATAGAACATATGCCCTAAACTTACTTTAGGATGTCCCACAAATCTGTACATATCAAATTTTGTCCCAAGCTTATCCTTTGAAACCTTTTCACATAAGTTGGACAACCCCTCATCTTAACATACTTAAGATTAGGAATCCTCCCTGTCCATAACTTTTATGGAGTCTTGAAATTTGGATTTTGAGGTTACCTTTCGTAGATATGTCACGACCATTTCTAGGACATTGATTCTAGAGGGATCTTTGGAATGTCGGTAAAATCATTATGGACCGCACCATGTCTAACAAGGTACGATTTTTCCTTTCAGATACATCAATCAATTATTGCGTATCAGGATGTGTCCATTATGAGAAAACCATTTGAGATGATCTAAAAACTTATTGCACAAGTATTTATTCCTTGATCTAATCAAAGAATCTTAATACTTTGCCAATTTGTTTCACTTTTGAATTCTTTGAACCTTTCAAATAATTCACACTTATATTTTAGCAAATACACACATTCAACTCTTTGAATGATCATCTCCTTTTCTTATACTAGTTTGTTTAATTTGCAAAATTATTTTTGCGTAAGTCAAGTATACAAAATCCATTAAGTAATATTCCAGTTCTATACAAAACATTATTATTATAAATAGAACAACAATTGTTCTTAATTATAATACCAAAATTTTATTTTCCAACAATAAAATGGAAATAATATTTTTAACAAGAACTGGAATACAATAACAACTTATTGACTTAATAGGTTTGCCCGTAGGCATTGCTAAACTATAAGTTTCTATGGCTAATATCAAAAGAACCTTTGCTTCATTTCCACACATAGGATTACTTATATTTGTTTAGCTTTTACTTACGCTTGGTCCCTTCATAAATCTATATTTATGATAACCAAAGTCAGTATCCAATACCCAAGTAGAACCTTGACTTAAAGAAAAATTTATTTCAATCATGAACAAAAAAATCAGATTATAACCGAAACTTCACTAAGCTTCTTTGGTTAGCCTCTGCAAGATGCTTCTCGCAGATTTCTTTCCAATTGTCCGGGCTTATTGCGGTGGGAAGCAAACTCCTTTGCTATCCGTGATCGCTTTTGTTCTTATTATCCTTTGTTTATGCCTTTCTATTTACCTTCTTTGAATCGTTCTTCTTTTCAGAAGATCCTTTGGCCCCTACTAGTAAGACATGGTCTTTCTTGGTTGGAAAGTGACTCTCAACATTTTTCAACATGTTAAGCAAATCAGCGAAGCTGATATCTAGCTTGTTTATATGAAAAATTCACAACAATTGTGAAAGGAGTCCGGGAGTGAGTGCAAGATCAAATCATGGCTCAACTCTCCATCCATGACAAAACCCGTTGTCCTAATTGATCAATCAAATTGATTATGTTAAGAACCTTTTTTATCGTGCATTTATAGTGTCATTGGCCATTCTAGATCGGAAGAGCTCCTTAGATATCTCGATATCTATCACCCTACTTTCCTCACCATCAACTACTTGATGTGCAAGAATATAGTAGGAGCATCCATAGTTTCATCGCCGATTTGAAGCTCGTTACTCATGGATGCGAGCATGATGCATTGAGCCAATTTGTGCATCATTTTGCCACTTTCTAAAAGTAGCAATCTCTTCCTCGAGGCATTATGTTCGCAACCATTGCGAGGATAAGCGTATTAAGGACATAAGATAGCTTTTCAACTATGAGAACTATTCTCAAATTCCTTAACCAATCCGTTTAATTCGGTCTGGTTAATTTAGCATCTAATATGCTTCGCAATGATAGTAATTTTAGACATTGTAAAATTCTGTAAATGAATTTGTAATTAACAACATTTTAACATACATTCTTTTATTAATTACCAAAATAATTTAGGTCTTGTTTTAAATTGGTATCTCCCAGTATTTTCTTCAAACTATATTACCCTCACTTATATAGTTCGGCAAAATCTAATTAAAGATTTGCTAATGAGAATAAGGATTCCATTTCAAATGTATATAGCCTTGTGGTGACACAACAAACTATATATAAATAAATAGGTAGACAACTTTTGTCAATTACATCAACTATGCAACTCTTTTTCTTTTGCCTCTTAGATTATTTTGATCAAGTGATGGCACATCCGAATCAAAATTATCCAAGTTAAGTCCGACCTAGCACTCCATATATTCAAAAAAGAAAAATATCATCCTTGTGGTGACACAACAAAATAATATTGTTCAATTTTCTTTATAAGCATCAAATGTGATAAATTAACATCTTAAATACTTAATACTTGCCTTGTGGTGACACAACAAACTCATATTAAATATTTAATACTCTATTAATTTTATCATGCTAGAAGGCTTAACGTTCGATATTCCAAATATCTTTGAACGCTTAGGACTTAATATAAAAATTGAGGGGTTTGTTATTAATTTGTCTCATCTTGTTTAGCGCTGCATGCATATATATATATATAAAAACGTCATTATATTAATAAACATGCGAAGCATGTTTGCATAATATATAATATATATATATATATAGTATAGCATGCACATATAGAATACTATATTCTACCCGAATTGATTATGGACTTTTATTCTAGTTTGGTTCACTAGAGCCACCAAGTGAACCAAAAGGTCAAACCCTAGGGGTGCAAGAAATAATATTTAAATATAACTATTATATTTAAACCCTGCTCCATTACAAAGCGGGTCTTCAAGCTCCTTGCTCCTTGATCTCCAATTTTTTAAAATTAATTCTAACTATTCCTATTACAAAACTATTTTAAAATAAATAGAAACCTTGATCGTGATCGAGGGAAGTACATAGGAGGGAGATAGAATTTACATTAAGAAAAATTAGAGAAGACGCAGGTACTTGCAGACCCCATTTAATAAAACCCATACATTCATGCATCCAACTAAAATAAAATCCAATCACATTGGTCAATAGTCCATAATCAATCCTATTTATTATCATACACATCACCATACGTGCATCAATAAATAATATTCATCTTATGAATAATAAACATTTAATATATATATTGATATCATTTAATGGGCAAATTTAGTTAGTATAAAATCTAATTTTGAATCAAAATAAACTTCTTTATTTTAATCCAAATTTAAATCAAAATAAAACTATTTTATTTTAATTTATCTAATTTTGAATAAAATAAACTATTTTATTTTAATCAAAAATTTTAATCAAAATAAACTCCTTTATTTTAATTAATTATGGAATCTAATTCCATGTAAAAAAAAATTATTAAAGGAAACATTTAATTCTTTTTCCTATTCACAAATAAACTCCTTTATTTTGAATAATATGAAATCTTATTTCATATTTAAATAAACTCCTTTATTTAAGGAAACATGGATTCTCTTTCCTATTCACAAATAAACTCTTTTATTTTGAATAATATGAAATCTTATTTCATATCTAAATAAACTCCTTTATTTAAGGAAACATATAATCCAATTTCAACTCCAATTAGTTATCTTGAAATCCAATTCCAACTCTAATTAGTTAGTATGAAATTCTAATTTTAAAATTAAAATAAACTCTCTTATTTTAATATTAAAATAAACCTTTTTATTTTAAAATTAAAATAAACTTTTATTTTAATTATAAAATTATTAAAATATATATATTATATATGTAATACTTATATAATATATATATATTATGTAAAAACGATTATTAAAATATTGGTTTTATATATATATATATATATCTTTGATTTACATAATGATTAGTTTATATATATATATATATATATAAACTAACATGTTAACATATATATATATATATATATATATATATAATCCATGGATATCAAATGTTAACATTTGATACATTAAGCCCCTTGAAATCTGTGTCTTCCTTGAAATAATTCAAGCTTCTGCCGAAAACTTTTATTGGTTTCATGAACGGATTCTTTTAATTTTTTTTTTTGATTAAGGAAGCACGTGGGCTTTTCGTGATTCGTGCATATAACAAATCAGCTCCCTTTTTTTTTATATGATAAATTTTATACAATAAAATTATGCCCAATTAAATTGTTCTAAACACATATCGATATACATATCAAATTTAAAACAATTAATAATTCGCATAAAGGTTTGGCTCTGATGCCACTGTTAGGTTTGTAATATTCAAGAACGCAATCAAATTGCAAAAATAAGCGGAAGCGAGATAAAATCAGAGTTTAAAATAATTTACAAACCATATACCCGGATCACCCTTTATGCACAATTATTAATTAAACGAAAAGATATGAAGAACAAACATACCCTTGAAGATCCGAGCTTCCTCAGGTACAAGTTCACCTCCAATCCTTTTCGCGTTCAACTTGAATCCACCGGGTTTGGTTCCTTCCTTTGATCAACGTTAGCCACCCAAGTGTTTGGCCTCTAGAGGTGATCCACCAAGGAAAAAGAATTTTCAAGAAGAAGGGGTATTGGCTCAACCCTAGTTTTCTATCTCTATAGAAAGGGCGTACTCTCCAACAAATTGGAATTATTACATAGTTGTTAAAGTCAACTACTCCCCACACCCATAATAAGACTCCTCTTATTTATAGATGTGGGCAACCCACCTTAACAATTAAGGGATTGGGTTTTATTTAATTAATTAAATTCTTTTAATTAATTAAGCTCCCTAATCTTATTAGGGATAATTAATTAAACTCCTTTAACTAATTTTCCTTCCTAATCCAATTAGGAATAAATGAGAGTACTTATATTAAATTAATTTCTAAACTCTTTTAGAAATTAAAATAATAATAATTGTAATAATATTAATAAGACTCCTCTTATTAATTTATATTTAATATTTCTAAAATATTAAATAATAAATATTAAGCTATTTAATTTATTCTATCACCATAGATTAAATTAAATATACATAACATATTATTACGATTATGCCATTAACTTCTTAAATAATTATTCTTCCTTTTATGGTGTGACCATTTAGGTTCTCCATATTAAACTGGTTGTGAATAAATCAATTAGAACAATTCTAATCTTATTTAAATAAATAAATTAAACAATTAATTTATTTAAATAAATAATATTTATTCTACAATAGGATAAAGCCTCCTAGCGATCAACGACTTTCCGGATAATATAGATTTCAACATTAATCATAAAAGAACCTTTGAGTAAATAGTTCTGCAAACAATTCAATCCTTCCACCATACAATGTCCCAATTAAATATAAGACATGGAATTCTTGTCAAGTCTTATTTTATTTAATTATATGTATTTCGATCCTTAAATGCACAACTCCAAATAATGTAAATTAGAAACTCCTTTTTAATTTCATTACGCCTGCCAAGGACTCTTTGGGTTGTCATTTATCGAATCACATAGGACATTCTCTTCTTTTATTAGAAGTGGTAGATTCTTTATTGATCATACATTATCTCCATGTACAACTTATTATACCCAAGCATACCCTTTGATATACCCTAAGGGTCTTAAGGAATAAGTCAAAGTATAACTCATCATACACAAGATACTATGATGATCTCAAGTCCAAGGATTACTTGTACTTACTATCACTACAGAATTCCTATTGTGAGCAAGTAAAACTCCATTAGGTATTCCTTAGCGAGCCACGTTCAGTGAACTTATTCTCTAATAAGCACCTACATACTTGCTTTAGTGTCTCCACACAAATGATCATGAGATCAATCATCCTCATCCAATGAGAAAGTAACGTATGTACCAATCTATCCGGATTCACTAATCCCCAATTTAGTAATCCAACGATTGGGAACTATTTTAGTTTTAAGCTTTCTAAGAATTTAGATCTCATTAGAATGATCATCATCATTATTCTAAAAGCATTGCTTAAAACTATGGGTTTATCACATATTTTAAAACAACATCATGTAGATAATTAAAAGCCTTTAATAAATTAATACTTTTTATTAATAAATGAATAAGATTGTTACAAAGTATATGCTTTATCATCAAACATGATTGGCTTGTGTGCATACTACTTTCAAATCTATCAACAATCACCCAAATTTCATTTATGCCTTGAGAAACCTTGGGAAGACCAGTAACGAAATCCATGGTAATGTGCTCCCACTTCCATTCTAGAATTTCAAGTGGTTGCAATGGACCTTTTGGCACTTGATGCTCCGCCTTGACTCATTGACAAGTTAGACACCTTGAGATAAACAGCGCTATCTCTCTCTTCATATTGCTCCACCAAAATGTATAACGAAGATCACGATACATTTTGGTACTCCCAAGATGGATTGCAAACGGTGTGTTGTGGCCTCCATCATGATTTTATACTTTAAATCAGGGTTGTTAGGAACACTAAGTCTGGAGTTGACTTGAAGTATTCCTTCTACATCAATTCTTGCTTCCGGCATAGCACCTTCTTGCACTTTCTTCCTCATACGCATCAGCTCCAGGTCTGTAGCTTGAGCAGCTTTAACTTTTTCAATTAAAGTCGGTTCTACTCGTATATTCACCATCATCACATGGGTCCCTGGAATCTTTAACTCTATCTCCATCCTTTGTAAGTCATACAAAATGGGCCTTCATACGACAATATTACTTTCGCACTCCGCATATGATCTTCTACTCAATGCGTCAGCTACCACGTTCACTTTTCCAGGGTGGTATTGGATGGTATGATCATAATATTTCAACAGTTCAAGCCAACGCCGTTGACGCATGTTGAGTTCCTTTTGAGTGAAGAAGTATTTGAGGCTTTTATGATCCGTAAAGATCTTCACTTTCTCCCCATACAGGTAATGCCTCCAAATTTTAAGTGCAAAGACAACAACTGCCAACTCTAGATCATGAGTAGGATAATTCCTCTCATATTCTTTGAGTTGCCAAGAGGCATAGGCTATGACTTTCCTATGTTGCATGAGAATACATCCTAACCCTTTGCCCGAAGCATCACTGTAGATGACAAATCCCTCCGAGCCAGATGGAATTATCAGAACAGGTGCTGAAATGAGTCTTCTCTTGAGTTCTTGAAAACTCTTCTCACATTCTTCGCTCCAACCAAACTTTGTATCTTTCCGAGTCAGCTGAGTTAATGGAGTAGCAATTCGAGAAAATCCTTCCACGAATCTCCGATAATAACCAGCTAAACCGAGAAAGCTACGTACTTCGGTCACTAATTTAGGTTGCTCCCAGCTTTGAATTGCTTCGATCTTTGTTGGGTCAACAGATATTCTATGACTTGATACTACGAGCTCAAGGAATGCTACTTCCTCAAGCCAGAACTCGTATTTCTTCAACTTGGCATAAAGCTTGTTTTCACGAAGCTTTTGGAGTATCAGCCTCAAGTGTTGCTCTTGATCTTCACGGCTTTTGGAATATATGAGAATGTCATCAATAAAGACGACCACAAAGTGATCCAAATATTCCCTGAATACTCGGTTCATCATATCCATGAAGGCAGCAGGAGCATTAGTCAATCCAAAAGACATGACTAGGAATTCATAATGCCCGTACCGAGTTCTGAAAGCCATCTTTGGAATGTCATCGGTTCTAATCTTCAATTGGTGATATCCGAAATGAAGATCAATCTTTGAAAAAAATTTGGTGCCTTGCAACTGGTCAAACAGGTCATCAATGCGAGGCAATGGATATCTATTTTTGATAGTGACATGGTTCAACTTCCGATAATCAATACAAAGTCGCATACTCCCATCTTTCTTCTTCACGAATAGAACAGGAGCACCCCAAGGAGACGTACTAGGACAAATGAAACCGATGTCTAACAATTCCTGCAGTTGGGTCTTTAACTCCTGAAGTTCAATAGGAGCCATTCGATATTGGGCTTTGGAAATGGGTTTTGTACCGGGTTCAAGGTCGATACAAAATTTAATTTCACGCTCTGGGGGTAAGCCAGGAAGTTCTTCAGGGAATACGTCAGGAAATTCATTAACAATAGAAATATCATTCAAAACTAACGTATTTTTGTTTAGATCCGTGACATGAGCTAAGAAAGCTTGACATCCATTTTTCAATAAACGAATAGTTTTATGGCTTGAGATGACAGTGATGGATTTTAATGGTTTGGTTGCTTGAATTCGCATAATAGGTTGGTTAGGAATATGAAAGCTAACAACCTTACGAAAACAATCAATTTTTGCATGATGAGTAGTTAACCAATCAATCCCTAGAATCACATCAAATGCAAGTATTTTCAAAGAAATAAGATCGACAGGTAACCTGTGGTTACCGATTTGAATCAAATAAGACTTATAAATCGTGGATGTAATGAAGGTTTCTCCCAATGGAGTTTCAACAGATAAGTCAAAGTCTAATTTCTCTGGAGTCAAATTTAAACGTTGAGTGCAAGTAGGAGAAATAAAGGAATGGGTAGAACCGGTATCAAATAAAGTATAAACTTCGCTAGAGTTTATGATTGGCTTACCCGTGATCACCACGTTCGGATTCCTCACTTTTTGGGAGGTTAAGGCAAACCCTCTCCCTTAAACCACCGGTTTTTTCTTGTCTAGGACACCCTTGGATGCCTCCATCCCAGCTGGACTTGACTTTGGTGCATGACAAGATCGGGCTAAGTGACCTTCTTTTCCACAATTGTAACATGCTTTGTACTGCATCATGCAGTTTGGACTTATGTGTCCTTCCCCTCCACATTTGTAACATATGACCGGCGGTCGTTCTCCTTCCTTAACAGCGGGTGCTGGTGCTGACATCTTTCCATCTTTGTTGAACCTTATCTTTTTGAACTTTCCACTCCTATTGTCTTGGCCATGATTACCACAGAAGTGGTTATCATTTCTGGCATGTTGATTCCCTCCACGTTTGTTTCACCGCTTCTATGACCGCTACCACTGGAATTATCGACTTATCGACTGCTCTCTCTTGGTTGGGCTGACTCATTATCACACTTTAATAACTGAGCCCTATTCACAACAACTGAATACAAACACAGTTTATGAGAGATAAGGTATTGACATATCTCGGGTTTCAAACCTCTTAGAAACATCCGCGTCATTCCCTCCTCATTATCAACCAAGTGGGACGCAAACCTAGACAACTCGGAAAACTTAGCTTCGTACTGCACCACGGTAATATTATTTTGCTCAAGCTTGATGAACTCCACCTCCTTCATGTGACGAATACTTTTAGGGAAGTACTTGTCGTTGAACAATTCTTGGAACTTCTCCCAAGACATCTTCAGTGCGGCAGGTTGAGTACGCTTTATAGATTCCAACCAGTAATCTGCCCCTGCACGCAACATGATGGTGGCAAAGAGAAACTTTTGTTCCTCGGAGCATCCCAAGACATCAAATATCTTGTTGATCTGCTTTATCCACATCTCTGCCTTAAGTGGTTTTGGCTCTCCAAAAAACTCTGATGGTCCCAGCTCCTTGAACTGCTTAGCGGTGACCGTCCGAGAGTTGTCAGTGTTTCCACCTGCATTTTGGACAAGAGTCGCTCTCGCCTGATGTTGCATGAATTGCATAAAGCCTCTGAACATCCCATCGTTCACCATTTCATCGGTGTTATTATTTTCATGAGGATTATTGTCTTCCTGTTGCACATTACCCTGGGCATTGATCGTTGGTGACTCAACGGTCTCATGTGTTTCATTGCTTATCTCAACATTTGTGGATGCTATTTTCAAATACTTCCACAAAACAAGGGTTAATTAACATATCACATATTATTTCTATACTCTGACCGACCAATTAAATACCAAATAAACTTAGGTAGGTCATACTAGCGAAGAAATTTCCCGTCTCTCCCCTCCTAGTTCTTGTCTCACATCTCAGCCAGGGATCATATCCCTAAGCTTTGATACCAACTGTGACGCCCCCAAAATAGGTACACATCACCCATCTTGGGTCGTCCGATACAAGGTACTGAATACAAATACAAACTAATTATACAACAATCGTGTAAAATACGACAAAACATAAATCGAGAGTTTTAATAAGAATATTGTCATCTAGACAATATCCACACTCAAAGGAGTCCTCAATACATTTATTGTCATACTCTTTAACAGAATAGTGAGGACTACTAATACTATCATCTGGACCGTCACTCCGTTCCCCGACTAGTCCCTGCTACGTTCTCATTTCCTGAAGAGAACAGTGAAAGAAAGGGTGAGCTCAACTAGCCCAGTAAGAAATATTATGACTAAGATAATGCAGAATAAATTATCATTAGTCTTCAACAATGTTAAAGCGATAAAATACAATAGACATCAAGTTTAAGCATAAATGAATAAGCAATCCATTAGAAGAGTCAAGTAGAGCATGATATCTACTATCTTCTATGATTTAAAATGTTTTCATCAATTTTATCATTTGAGACTCAACTTAATAAATAAACCACATCATCGAGTCATCCCTGCTTTACGGGCCAAGGATATTCATTAAATTATCAATGGTCATGACTATACCGAATAATCTCCGGTTATAATCATACCAAAAACTGTCCATCAATATACTACAGGCCACTGAGGACTTTTACCACATCATTTATAATATTACGGTCATGATTATTAAGAATAATCCACAGGTCATAATCATATCAAGTCCATCTATGCACGTAAGCAAAATGACTTTCATCATAATATAAGCATGAGGATGATGACAATGACAATGACATAATAATTCAATAAAACAAGTTCAAGAATAAATTTTAAAGATTTATAAGTTAATTTATCCTGAACTCAATAATGTCCAAATTGTCAACATGATACTGCGTTATGGAGTAAAATTCAAGAATGGTCAGAAGATTATTTTAATGAAAAGATACTGGATGAAGCACAAATATCAAGGATATTCCATTAATTTCATGGAGTATAGAAGCCAAAATTTTCACCCGCCATGCGGTAATCCACGTAGACAAATCATTTCCACAATTTAATAAGAAATGAATACGAAGGGTCATTCACCATGCATGTGGTAATCCACATAGACATGTTATTCCAACAGAATAATAAAGAATGGAATAATAGAAGAATTCACCATGCATGCGATAGACCGCACTGACGCATAAAGTTATTCAATAGAATAATAAATAATAGAACTGGTCATGCGTAAACGCACGCATGTGTGGGATACTCAATGAGAATAATAAATAATGGAATAGTTCACGTAAACGCATAGCGCATGGATATTCCAACAAAATAATAGAGAGTGGAATAAAAAAGACTTCACCGTGCATGCGATAGACCGCATGCATAAAAGTTATTCCAACGAGAATAATAAATAATGGAACCGGTCAGTCATGTGTAATATGCACGCATGGGATATTCCAATGTAATAATAAAGAATGGAATAACAAAAGAATTTTACCATGTATGCGGTACTTGATATACAAAGTTATTCCAATGAGAATAATAAGGAATGAAATAATGTAAGAATTTCACCATGTATGCGGTACTTCACATATACAAAGTTATTCCAATGTAATAATAAAGAATGGAATAATGAAGTTCTCTTCATGAATCTGAAAGAAATAATACTCCTTACCTTATAAAGAAGAGTAATTCGATGGGTAGAGGCGGGGATATACTTAAAGAAAACTTCAGACTACGTTCAAAGCTTCTTAAAACTCTAAAAGAAATATGCTCAAGATTATAGAAGAGAATTTTCGAATTTACGGTGTGATTTCAATTCTAACTAAGCATCCTATTTATAGGAAAATAGAAAGGATACTATGCAATAAAAATAATATAATATATATATATATATATATATATATATATATTATTTAAAATCTAATAAAACAATTAACTTTATAAAAGTATTCTATTTTATATAAAAGATTTTACTATATCAAACACTATGCTTCGGTACTTATACAAACACTATGCATAATAAAATATATTATATTCTAATTATTGTCTAATAAAACAAATAACTTTATAAAAGTATTCTATTTTATATAAAAAGCTTTTCTGTTTTATTACATTAATAATACTAATAAAACAAAATTTATATATATATATATATATAAACTTCCGTGACTTCAAAAAAAGACACCTCAATATATTTAACAACATTTATCATCATTATTATAATTCACAATATTAATCGACAAGGTCGTTCCCAATAAAGATGAGGCTTTATAATAAGAATTTCTCCATATTGGCGCACAATTAGGTGACCAAATCTCTCCTTGGTAGAACTTCTAGACATCGTTAATATTGCAAATAATAATATTAATAACTTTGTTATCTCAATTATTGATTTAATAATATATAAAATATCGACAATAATTAAATCAAATAACTTGAGATACTATGCAACAATTATTGTAGTAATAATTGAACAAAACTGAGTGACTTCTCACGTAAGCATCAATAATCAATATCGTGTGCTACTATGCAACCACGCGTATTACTGTACTTTTAACATCAGGTGTTTCAACAGTTAATGGTAAAACTTCCGCCGTTATTTTAATAAAAATATTTTTATCGTTTTCTCAATCCGACAACAATTCTGTTGTGAGGTCCACCAATGATTATGTCGTCGTACGAATATTTTCTGTTAAAACGAATATTCCTCGACCAATCGAATATTATATAACAACTTGCATACTTTTCAAAATTTCTAAATATTACCTACAACTATAACATTATATCAAATTTACTCCATAATATTCAAAAGTGATATTTATTAAAAATTCATCTTTATTCATAGAAGTTGGGGTCTTACAAATAATAATAACAACTACTTTTTTAGAGAATCAAACTCTTAACCTCCCCCACTCTTTAAACAAATGCTCAAACCAACTAAGCTACAAGTATTTTTAATTTAAAGTTACTATATACCTTACTATATATTACGCACAAATTATTGTAAAAAAAAATAGATTATTTAATAAAAGTAAATATTTAACTTGATATTACATAAAATAATTCAAAGACCAAATTTAATCCATACAAATAATCTTTAAGAATCACCTACGCATTTTTAAATAATTGAAATTTCATTAAATATTTTCACTTCACAATATTATGCTCACTACTTAAATTTTTTTTAAGTTAATTAACATTTTATGTGGCAATGTTCAGAATATCGAGTAACGCTTCTCAGAACAAAAAAAAAGAGTTCTTCTACATTTTATATATTAGTTATTGGCAAAAAACACTATTTATATATAATATGTATGTTTAATAAAATATTTATAATATGTATAATATTAATAAAATTAATATTATAATATTTATAATATGTATGTTTTATTTTAAAAATAAAAATAAAAAAAAATACCTTTATGTTTTAAAATACTTATAAATTTTTAAAATAATTTTTTTATATTTTATTTTCTTTCTTTTCTTTACCTAAATATTTATAATATGTATAATATTAATAAAAATTAATATTATAATATTTATAATATGTATGTTTTATTTTAAAATAAAAATAAAAAATACTTTTATGTTTTAAAATACTTATAAAATTTTTAAAAATAAAATATTTTTTATATTTTATTTTCTTTCTTTTCTTTAATTAAATATTTATAATATGTATAATATTAATAAAATTAATATTATAATATTTATAATATGTATGTTTTATTTTAAAAATAAAAATAAAAATACTTTTATGTTTCATTTTCTATTTTATTTCTCCTTCAAAATGAATAAATAACCCTATTGTTCATCTTCTTCCTCACTGCATCTACTGTTCATCTTCTTCCTCATTCGTCTCCGACGACGATAAGAAGAACAGGAGGAGAGATTTGCCCAAATTGACACTCACCCGACACTCACATTTGAATACCACCACCTACCATACCTAGCCCTAGACAAATCAATTCTATACCAACAACTCGCGTACAAAGCTGGCTCCTCTTCCGCATCATTATTCACATAATTTCCTGATCATGTTGTTTACTTTCTTCTCAATCTTAATAGGGTCTAATAATTGAAAGGATACAAGCTTCCCTTGCAGAGGAGGGCAATATTAAAAAGATAATCTATGTTGGAGATGGCGTGGGTGATTTTTGCCCAATCTTGAAGCTAAAAGACAGAGACTATGCAATGCCAAGGAAGAATTTCCCGGTTTGGGATTTGATAAGGGAAAACCGTGGTCTGGTAAAGGCGGAAATTCATGAATAGAGTGATGGAGAAAAACTGGAGGGCTTCCTAATTCAACTTATTGTTGCGGAAGAGAGCGACAATACTATATTAATTTTATTAATATTATACATATTATAAATATTTAGATAAAGAAAAAAAAGAAAATAAAACATAAAAATATTTTTATTTTTAAAATTTTATAAGTATTTTAAAACATAAAAGTATTTTTATTTTTATTTTAAAATAAAACATACATATTATAAATATTATAATATTAATTTTTTTATTAATATTATACATATTATAAATATTTAGGTAAAGAAAAAGAAAGAAAATAAAATATAAAATTTTTTTATGAAAATAAAATATAAAAAATTTTTATAAGTATTTTAAAACATAAAAGTATTTTTATATTTTATTTTAAAATAAAATATACATATTATAAATATTATAATATTAATTTTTATTAATATTATACATATTATAAATATTTAGGTAAAGAAAAAGATAGAAAATAAAACATAAAAATATTTTTAAAACCACAATGGGCCAATTGCATTTTTTTTTTAAAGTGCAGTGGCTCAATAGTATAAGAATTTGGTGATTGGATTGCCACTTGAGAAATAATGATTTTTTAATTTTTTTTTCAATGCCACGTGCAGCAATTTTTAACGTCCATCCAAGAAATTGGATGAATTTTGATTGAACATTTTAAAAAGAAATCTTGTGGGTTAATTGAATATTTTAAAAGCACAGTGGATAATTGCTTAAAACACTACAACCACAGTGGGGTAAAAGTGTTTTTTGCCATTAGTTATTCATATAATGATTGCTTCAACATAAAAATCTTTTAAAACACCCACATATAAGAAAACAAACTCTTATTTTTTGAAATTCCATAAAATTATTTAACTTAAGCACTCAAAAATATACATGTACATTTTTTAAATATACCAACACGTAACATTTGACTAGATGTAAATAGTATAAAACTCATTATATACAAAATATAGCGTAACTCATCATATTGTACAAATTTATTTGTATATAAATCATAAAATATAAAAATTTATGTTTACTTTCTACAAAATTAATTTATCACAAACAATGATTATATTTCACCCAAAAACGCATCATATTTCATTTAAATTTTTTTATTTATTTGGACACAATTTTATACAGTTAAATGTTTCACTCCGTCCGTCTCAAAACAAATGCCCAGTTTTATTTTTTTTAAAGTTATAATTTTTGAAATTAAAATTAAGCACATATAGATATATTTTCTAATTTACAAAAATTAAAGTTTGTAGTTAATTGGATGTAGTTTATAATGATCATATTCGCACACTTAAAATTTTGAAAAAAAAATATAATTAATTTCTAAAATAATTTATATGAATTTTTCTTGCAACTCGTTATTTTACATATATACTTTTTGACAAAGGGATGGGCAAGGAATCGAAATCGCACCAAAAATTGACTTATATCTTGAATTAGAGGGTGTTTGGCAATGACTTATTGTTGCCTCTTTTTCAGTTCTAATAAAAAAGCTCTAACTCATGCAAGCATATGTGTCAACAAGTAATACAGAGTAAGTAGAGTATCGATCCCACAGAGAAAGTTGTCAAATTTAAACTACTATGCATCAATTAAATCACTAAATTTATATGCTTAAACTATTGACTATATTGGTGAATTACTTTAACTGCATATAACAACTAAAATAAAAATAATAACTAAATAAACTAAGTCTAGAAATAATGGGATCCTAACTTCATTTAATACTTCATCTAATTACCACTATCATGCACGAATTGCTCACATATCACAGGAAAGTAGCCAAGAGCACTAATAGAGTCATAGCCATTTTTCAATGTACTATGACCTACTTACACAGCATCCACAAGCGATAGACTCCATGTAATCAACAATATAACCAAAATCATTATATGTCTATGTGAAATTGCAATCATCCTGAATTTAAGCACGAGCCCTTATTTTAACTCATACAGTGAAACAATATATGTCTATCTGGTTCATGAAATACACAAGCTATATAAAACAGCCCCATATACGTATGCTATCATTATTACAATCCACACTTGCATGTTCATTGTCAATTCCATACAAGTACTGAAATGAATGGTGATCAAGCATTCATACATGCAAAACAATCATAATAGAAATCCCACATGATATGTAAAACAGCCCCATCAATCAAGCATGCAACCAAACTACATATTAAAATCCGTTAGAATCCCATAATGGAGTTTAGTTCATGATTGAACCAAAAGCCATTATGGGATCAAAGTTAAACATGGTTAATAAGCAAACAATTGAAAGATGAATGATAGAAACGATCAAACCCAATTGTTGATTCTAGACCAAAGTTAATGTTCAAATCCTCATATAAATCCAGCAAAATAATAATGATAATCCACAATGATAGAAAATCCCAAGACGAATTGGAGAAGTAGGCGTTTAAGCTTCGTTCTACGTTGGAATCTCCCTCAATGTGTAAACCCTAGTTCCTACTATGAAAATATGTTAAAAGTAATCAAAGATACGTCTAACACCAGTCAGATATCGTTTTAATCAATTACAACCCTTTTTAATTAAAAATTAAAATAAAACAAATCAAAGAACTTCAGTGCATCATGCATGGCGTGCACAAGACCCTCCGGTTGTAATTCTCGCTGGCGCGCTTACACTTGCGCAGTGTGTCATGTTGTCGGTCGGTGTTCGTGGCGGTAGCGCATCCCCAAGCTTGTCTCTCATTGTGTGGTCATGCTGGCTTCAGTAACTTTGAATTCGGTTACACATCGCGAATCGATCCATTCATTTCTCCTTCCTTTGTCCATCCATGCTTAGTCTTCTGCTCCACTTGATCCTCATGCCACACATCTCCCAGCTTATGCCTCGCTTCATGCGTCCATTAGCCCGTGCCCTCTATTACCACCAAATTAAGCCGTTTCCTGCACTTTTTTTTACCAAAGAGGAGTTTTAAGTAAATGCAATGCAAAATAACATGAAATGCAACTAAAAACACACTAAAATGTACTTGAGATGGGCAAAGTTCGCGTGAATTGGTTTTTAATAAGTAGGTATAAAACCCACTTATCAAATACCCCCAAACTTGAACGGTTGCTTGCCCTCAAGCAATGCATACTAATGAACTATTAAAATGCCGCTACATTACTATGCAACTAAGCTATGATGCAAACTAGTCTCACATAGTTCCAGCTCTAACAGAATTTCAGTCCACATTGCCTCAGTGAAGTATCCAGATTCAAGATTACCATTTTAAACCAAACTATAGGCATAATATCATACACTCAGATAATTCATATATGCTATAGAGATGTTGTGTGTGTGTATGTAGTGTTCACTAAAACTTGACTTAAGCAAAGAATACACATGTTACATTGCTCAAAATAGAAAATTATAGTCTAAATCAAAACTCATGTATACTCATTCAACAAAGACTGTTTCAACATATCAATACAAACTAAGGTTCAACAATGGGCTAACTGCTTTATTGCTAGTCACGAGGGCGATTTTCGCTCTTTCCCGCAGTGTTTATTGCTATTTTTCTATTTTTTTTCTTTTTTTTTTCATATGACTGTGCAATGTCTTATTCCATTAGGCAACACTGCTACCCCTTAGCGAGCTTTCAACCAACGACTTCGAGACCAGGAAAGACCTTAGGGCGCTAGGTGTAGAGACAATCCCCACGGGCATACTTACTCAAGTAGCCAGGGCCCCGAAATAAGACTAGCTACGTTACTGCTATTTGATTTTTCTTCTTTTCTTTTCTTTTTTTTATACATAGCATACTCATGTTTTCCCAAAGTTTGACTATCAATGTTTCATACAGTCTACGATCACTTTCCACAAGTTTCTCTCTCTTTTTTTTTAAAAAACTACATTTTCTATCAAGTAATGCAACACATACTTCTTATACCTACAAGTGATTGTGAACACATTCGTGCGAACAGAAAGAATTTAAACGACAATATGAATTCCATCGTGTAAAATATTATATCTCAGCTCATGTTATCCACAATACTCAAAAATCTTTCAAAATTCACTATCATCATTGGCTAGACTAAATTTCTATAAAGCTAAACATTGTGAGACATGCAAACTAAAACATACTAACACGAGAAATAATAACTAAAATTAAAAAAATTTTGCAAAATTTTATCTAACACATAAACATGCATGCAAAATTAAAACTAAACTTGCAAAAACTAAATGAAACTATATTCAACTATAATACTACCCCAATACCCCCAAACTTAAAATATTCAATGCCCTATTGAATGAAGGTAAAGGGCATGTAAAACTCCCCCTAATGATCGGATGTACCACACCTCATGGGTGGTGAATGAATGCAGTGGTGGACATGGCACTCTCGTCTGGAATCGAGGCCACTCGAGCAGTGTTCCCTGTTGTGCAAAAGCCTCAGCCAAGGCCCTCGTGAGTCCCATCGCAAACGCTCTGAAATTATCATACATGGCATCGACTTTTTGCTCTAACATTCGGAGCTGGCGATCACCATGGGCAGCATGTGCGTACGTGGATGGGCCTGCCTCATCTGTCTGAGGGGGCTGCTGTGATGCCTCTGGAAATGTGGGTCGGAGAATAAATCCTCGTCCACGCGGGTGTGGTTCACCTCCTGCCCAATCTTCAAATTTGGCAATGGTGGGATGTGTGATGTCCTGACTTGGGTTCTGCATCTGTTCATTACCCCAATTGCAACCCTGATGAGCACATAGCATGGCTATCACTGAGGCGTGGGGAATACTCCCTGTAGTGCTTCCTCTCAGATACTTCAAAATATTCTGATGAATTAAATGACCCACGTCAATATACTTGCCCGTAACTATACCCCACAGAATTATGGCCCTTTCCGCCGTGATCTCATGCTGATGAGACGAAGGCAATAGCTTGGCACATATGAACAAATTCCACGCCTTGGCATATCAATTCAGTGCGGCTGCTGGAAATAGGCGAGGCTGGTTCGTACTGACTTTGTAAGTCTACTTTGTGCCTGGCACGCACAATTCAGCAATAATAAGCTCCAAGTTAGTTTCCATATGTGCCCCTGTGATCCAATTAGCAGCCCTTGTTGGTGGTGTCTTGGTGAGTTTGAAAATGGTTCTGATGGCGGTGGGTCTGTAGTCTATCTCTAAGCCTCAAACTATAGCAATACCACTTATGGTGACTTTGGCATTGGCGTAAAACTCACGGACTATGCTCATCGGATTGGGCATGGGAGTGGCAGTGAATCCCAGCCATCCGCGTTCACGAATCATAACGCATAGCTATCCATCTTGTTGCTCAGGCTTGAAACCTCTTTCTTTCACAAAGGTCTTTGCCACAATTCTGTAATACTCCTGTTGAGCTTCCAAATTCAAAAATTTGTTGTGGTCGACAATATCTTCCCCTTGACTGCCGGAGGAAGATGAGGAAGAAGATGAAGCTGAGCGAGCTCTTTTTGGACCCATTTGCTTTGATAGAGATAATGCAGATGAATTTACTGAGAATGAATGATAGTTTATGATGTGATAACCTCCAAACTCGTTTCTACAAACCAAATTAGAAACCATAGCTTTATACTGCAGTGATGAGACGTGGGTAGATGTAGAACGTGGGAGAAATCGTGGATGATTACGTGGTGGAGAGATTGATGGCTTGAATTTGTTGCTAATATGGGAGAAAAGATGTGTGTTATGGAGAGATCCTCTAATTTTGTGTCTGTTATGTTTTCAAATGAGAGCCCAAATAACCTCAAACACGTTTTTAAAACTTTTAAAACTGTCTAAGTCCGGTGTCGCGAGCGGGCACGCGGATGTTCAGTTTATTGCTTGCACCGTGAAAAGAACTTGTTCAAAGACATAAACTTTGAGAAATGCGTATGCAATGAAGTCATATAGTATATTCATGCGAGGCCGCGCGAATTTAAGATCTACCTTCTTTGGTTTTCATGTCACAAGCAAGATCTGCATTTTGATCATTCACCTGCAAACACCAATAGACACTAATAAGGTGGGATTTACTAAATAAACATGAGTGTCTATTGTATCACCCTCATTTTAATGCAATGCACAAACACGCTCCTATTTAATATCAGCTATTATGTAGAGATAATCACATGGTCCTAACTAAGGTTGAAAATGAGCTAACGAAATAACTTGAACTCAATAAGTAAGGAATAAAAGAAAAATTTAGAAATAGAAAATAATGGGTTGCCTCCCATCAAGCGCTAAGTTATAGTCAATTAACTTTACTGTCTCTAATTCTCATGTTGAAGAAAGAGTTGAGGCGTCTTTCTGTCTTTCCACCTCACCCCGAAATTTAATGACTTCAGCTTTCGTCAATGGCTCTACCTTCAACTCTGAATTTCCACCCGTTACATACCTCAACGGTTCATAATTCCCCAATTTCTGTACCTCATCATTTAGGCCCCGATCCACCAAATTAAGCAAGAAGCATTCTTCTTCAACTGTTGGGAACATTATTGCCTTAAAGACATTGAATGTGACCTCCTGATCATGTACATGCATAGTGAGTTCTCCTTTTTGCACGTCTATCAAAGTCCTTCCTGTGGCTAAGAATGGTCTCCCCAGTATGATCGGTATACTCTTGTCTTCCTCATAATCTAAGATGATAAAGTCAGCCGAAAAGATAAATTTATCCACTTTCACCAATATATCTTCAACAATTCCCCGTGGATACGTGATGGATCTGTCAGCTAGCTGTAATGATATGTTTGTCGACCTTGGAGCTGGCAATCCCAACTGATTAAACACTGACAAGGGCATCACATTTATACTTGCCCCAAGATCACATAAACACTTACTAAAGTTCATCTTCCCAATTGTGCACGGAATTGTGAAGCTTCCCGGATCCTTCAGCTTTGGAGGTAATTTACACTAAAGCACTGCACTGCATTCCTCTGTCAAGGCCACTGTCTCAAAATCATCTAGTCTTCTCTTCCTTGACAATATACCCTTCATAAACTTTGCATAGATTGGCATTTGTTTCAATGCCTCGGCGAACGGTATGTTGATCTGCAGCTTTTTGAATACCTCCAAGAACTTACTGAATTGTTTATCTTCCCTCTGCTTATTTAATCTCTGCAGATATGATACCTGAGGGTGAATTGGTGGCACTGAACTCTTGAACTTCTCCTCTGAACCTGCTTTATCTTTTTTTTCCTGTGAAACCTCAGAATTTTCCATATTTTCTTCCTCAACATTCACCTGCTCTGCCTCACGCAGTCGCGCGCCTTCCTTAGTGTAATCAGGTGGGGGCGCACGACTTGCAGTGTCTGCAATGTTTTTCCCAGATCTCAATGTGATCGCTTGACATTGTTCCTTCCCGTCTCTTCTTGGATTTGTCTCTGTATTACTTGGCAATGAACCCTGGGGCTTGTTGTTGAGCATGCTCGCCATTTGCCCCATTTGAGTTTCCAGATTCTTGATAGCCACTGCTTGGCTTTTAATCATAACTTCCGTGTTTGCCATGTATTTCAAAATCATCTCCTCCATTTTTGTTTTCTTTTCTGGCTGTGGTGCAGCTGGAGTGTGATGTTGTTGTTGTTGAGAAAATCTCAGTGGAAACGGTGGTTTTGATGAAAACTGTGGCTGAAACTGTTGATTCGGATGGAACTGATTCTGCTGATTCCCTTGATTATTCGACCAACTAAAGTTTGGATGATTTTGGTTGTTGGGGGTGGTATGTGTTCTGAAACTGTCCTTGGTCTTTCCTGTAATTGCTCACATACTGTACCGACTCCGAGCTGATAGCACATTGATCTGTCGAGTGCGACCCTGCACAAATCTCACATACGAAGGCAACTATTTTTACTTTGCTCTCTGCCAGTGTATCTATTTTCTTTGCCATAGCTGCCATCTGTGCCGATAACTGAGTAATAGCATCTACCTCCAACACACCTGCAACCTTGGGCTGTGGCATCCGAGATGTAGGATTTTGAAAACATTTGCAGCCATAGTCTCGATAAGTGTATATGCCTCATCATAGCTCTTCGCCCATAATGCCCCTCCTACTGCTGCATCTACAATAGGTCTCGATTGCCATCCCAATCCATTATAAAAAGGTGCTGATCACCATCCAATCTGGCATACCATGACGCAAACACTTCCTTAGCATCTCTTTGTATCTCTCCCATGCTTCATATAACGACTCGCCCTGTTGTTGCTCAAACTGACATATAGCTGTCCTCATCTTTGCAGTCTTAGCCATTGGAAAGAACTTGGCTAAATATTTCTGTGCTAAGTCCTCCCATGTAGTGATTGACCCTGACGGCAAAGAATGTAACCAACTGTTGCCTCTTTTAAAGTTCTAATAAAAGAGCTCTAACTCATGCAAGCATACATGTGTCAACTAGTAATACAGAGTAAGTAGAGTATTGATACCACATAGAAAGTTGTTAAACTTAAACTATCATGCATCAATTAACTCACCGTATTTATATGCTTAGGCTAATGACTAAAAGTGTTGAATTAAACTAATTGTGAATACAAACTAAAAATAAGAATACAAATGGAATAAATATAATCTAGAAATAATGGGACACTAACTTCATTTAATATTTCATCTAATCTCCCCTATCATGCAAGAAGTGTTCACATATCACAGGAAAATAGCCAAGAGCACGAATAGAGTTATAACCATTATTCAATGCACTATAACCTACTTACACAGCATCTACAGATGTTAGAATCCATGTAATCACCAATATAACGAAAATCACTATATGTCTATGTGAAATTGCAATTATATTGATTTTAAGCACAAGCCCTTACTCTAGCTCATACGGTGAAACAGTATATGTCTATCTGGTTCACAAAATACGCAAGCCATATACAATGACCCCTATATATTCGCATGTTATCATGATTACAATCCATACTTGCATGTTCATTGTCAATTCCATACAAATACTGAGATGAATGGTGATCAAGCATTCATACATGTAAAACAATCATGATAAATATACCATATGATATATAAAATAACCTTAGCATTTAAGCGTGCAACCAAGCTACATGTTAAAATCCGTTAGAATCCCATAATGGAGTTTAGTTCATAGCTGAACTAAAAGCCATTACGGGATCAACGCTAAACATGATCAATAAACAAACGATTGAAATAAGAAAGATAGAACGATCAAACCCAATCGCTGAATGAAAACCAATGACAAACGCTTAAATCCTCATAGAAATCCAGTAGATAATAATGAAAATCCACAATGACAGAGAATCCCAAGAAGAATTGGAGAAGTAGACATTTTGGCTTCGTTTTCCGTTGGAATCACTCCCAAGGTGTAAACCCTAGTTACAATATGAAAAATACATCAAAAGTCTTGATCCTCCTTCTGACACACGTCAGAATCGCTTTTAAAAACCAAGTACACATCATTTAATTAAAATTAGAATAAAACAAAATCACAGCATCAGCATCGCGCGCGGCCGCACACCTCTCCAGTATATCTCTCGCACGGGCGCGAGACTTGTAGAATGTCTTGCCCTATCCAGCCGAGTCCTCGCGCGGGTACGCGTTTCCTACGCTTGACATGCTCGCGCCCCATGAACTTGCGATAGGGTCGTCGTCGATTAATCTGGTTGGTACTCGGCAGCGGTGCGTTTCCATTCTCATCTTCTTTGCTTGTACGGCGCGACTTACGATACCGCAAATTCGGTTCGGTTCGTAAATGCCGCCATTCGCTACTTGTTCATTCATCCTTAATCTTCTTCCATGCTTGATCTCCTTGCTCTATTGCACCTTCATGCCATGCATTCCCCCGCATGTGCCTTACTTTCATGCGTCCATTCGCCTCGTGTCCTCTAATACCACCAAAATTAAGCCGTTTCCTGCACTTATTCACCAAAAGGAGTTTTAAGTAAATGCAATGCAAAATAACATGAAATGCAACTAAAACACAATAAAATGTACTTAAGATGGGCACAATTCGCAGGAATTGGTATTTAATAAGTAGGTAAAAATACCACTTATCAAATACCCCCAAACTTGAACTGTTGCTTGCCCTCAAACAGTGCATACTAATGAACAATGGAAATGCAACTACGAAACTATGCAACTACTCTACAATGCAAACCAGTCTCACATAATCCTAGCCATAACAAAATTTCAGCCCAAATTGCCTCAGTGAATTATCGAGATCCAAGAATACAGTTTCAAACCAAACTATAGGCATAATGTTATACACTCGAATAATTCATATATGCTATAGAGATGTTGTGTGTGTGTGTGATGTTCACCAAAACTTGATCTAAGTACAAAATACATATGTTACATTGCTCCAAGCAAAAAATTATAGTCTAAATAATGACTCATGTATACTCGTGCCACACAGACTGTTTCAACATATCAACACAAACTAAGTTTCGACAATGGGCTTATTGCTTTATTGCTACTCACGAGGGCGATTTTAGCACTTTCTCGCGGTGTTTATTGCTATTTTTCTATTCTTTTTCTTTTCTTTTACATGACTGTGCAATGTCTCAATACATTAGGCACACTGCTACCCCTTAGCGAGCTTTCAACCAACGACTCCCAGACCATGAAAGACCTTAGGGCGCTAGGTGTAGAGACAATCCCCTCGGGCGTACTTACTCAAGTAGCCAGGGCCCCGAATTAAGACCATGAAAGACCTTAGGGCACTGCTATTCATTTTTTTTATACATAGCATACCCATGTTTTCCAAAAATTTGCATGGCAATGTTTCATATAGTCTAAGAGCACTTTCCACATGTTTCTCTTTTTAAAACTACATGTTCTATCAAGCAGTGCAACACATACTTCTTAAACCTACAAGTGATTGTGAACACGTTTGTGCAAACCGAAAGCATTTAAACAACAACATGAATCTCATCGTGTAAAATATTATATCTCAGCTCATGTTATCCAAAATATTCTAAAATCCTTCACAATTCACTATCATCATTGGCTAGGCAAAAATTTCTATTAAGCAAAAATTTATGTGAGACATGCAACTAAAACAAACTAACACAATCAATAATGAATAAAAATTAAAAAATTTCTGCAAAAATTTATCTAACACATAAACATGCAAAATTAACTAAACATGCAACAATTAAATAAAACGAAACTACTATGCTATGACCCCCAATACCCCCAAACTTAAAATATTCAATGTCCCCATTGAATGAAGGTAAAGGGTACAGAAAACTCCCCTAATGATCTGGCTTGACCACCCTCCCGGGTGGTGAATCAGTGGTGGATATGGCGCATGCGGTTCCAAACCCGAGGCCACTCTAGCATTGTTCCTCATCTTGACGAAGGTTTTGCCAAAGCCCTTGTGAGTCCCGTAGCAAACGTTCCAAGATTGCCATACATGGCGTCGACTTTGCACTCCAACCTTCGGAGCTGTCGATCGCTAGAAGCAGATGTGTTTCGGGTGGATGGGCCCGCCTCATCTATCTCGAGAAATTTCCGGGATGGCTCAGAAAATGTAGGCTGGAGAATAAAACCTAATCCGCGTGGATGCGGTTCACCCCCCGTCCAATCCTTGAACTTGGCAATTGTGGCAGGAGTGATGTCGTGGCTCGGATTTTGCAATTGCTCGTCATTCCACGTTACTCCTTGTTAGGTACAAAGCATGGCTGCCACAGAGGCATGCGGAATACTCCCATTCATGCTCCCCCGCTAATAACGTAACATGTTCTGATGAATTAGGTGGCCGGCGTCAATATACTTGCCTGTGATAATGCCCCATAAAATGATAGCTCTCTCGGTAGGTACTTCATGCTTGTGAGCGGACGGAATTAGTTTGGTGCATATGAACAGATTCCACGCTTGGGCATAACGATTCAAGGTGGACACTGGAAAAGATTTTGGCTCGATCGTCCCTGGTTTATAATTCCATTTGGTTCCCGGGATGCACAAATCCGAAATCACTATGTCCAAGTTCGTCATCAAATGTGCACCTGTAACCCAATTCGCAGACCTAGTAGGTGGTGTATCAGTTATCCCAAACACTGCTCTGATGGTTGGGGGGCAAAAATCCACTTGTATTTGTCGAACTAGTGTTATCTCTACTCATATCTCCTCCTTCGTATCCGCGTAGAACTCCCGAACAACCCCCATGGGAATAGGCGTAGGAGTTGCAACAAGGCTAACCCAGCCTCCTTCGCGTAGCATATTGTAAGACCCCAACTTATTATAAATGAAATTAAACTTCCTCTATTTATTATTTTGAAATAGTAAGTGTTGATTTGATTAATGTGGTTAGTTATGGGTAAAATGCGTAAATATTTCAATAAGCAAGAGGTTATAAAATATTCATTGTTGTCGGGGAATATTCATTTGGTCGTGGAATATTCTTACTGTCGGGGAATATTAAATGATTGATTACGACTGATAGTTATTGTGTGGGCCCCATAACGGAAAGCGATTTGATGAAGGAAAATGACAAATATAAGTTGTTTATAAATAACGGCGTAGTTATTCTGCAATAATCATTTGTTGGAATACCCGATGGTTAAAACACAGTAGCACATAGTATTGCACCAATTATTGATTCTTACGTAAGAAGGCACTACTCAATAATTGTTACAGTAATCACTATTCAATATTTTATTTTATTGATTCAATAATTGCTATGTTGATATTTTATATTATTGTTGTTTCAATAATTATCATTACACAAGATTTTCCATTATCGGATCAATAATTCATATTATTTGAATAATATTAATAGATAACATTATTGGCAATGTCTAGAAAGTTACATCTAAGGAGAGGTTTGGTCACCTAATCATGCTACCAATAAGGAGAAATTCTTATTGGAAAGCCCCTCTTTCCCGGGAAATGCTGGTCACGATATTATGATTCTGTAATATTATTTGTGAATAATTAATTATTGATTTATATGATAATAAAAATATTCATTTTATGAGAATATAGGTGGAGAAAATTTTAATGTGACAATTGTTGAAAAATTAATATTTTATCCTTTTCTGATAAAATAATTCATTTAAATATATTATTATATTTTAATAATATAATAATGGTGATATTTTTACAATGAATGTGGGATATATGAATATATGAGGAGGAAAAGTATTTTTGCTACTAAAAATATTTAAAACATGTTTTTCATGTTTGTGGACCCCATTTCTTGACTAAAATTTGATTATAGCATGTAAAATCGCCCATTTGTGGATTTCGGTCAATTTCTATTTGGAATTTGGAAAAACTTTCCTCTGCAAAGTTGTAAAGAATGAAATTTCCTATGGAAAGGACATAAGTTTTGAATTTTTCTGATAAAAGGGCTATTTATTATGAATTATTAAAGTTTCAAAATTCTAGAATAATTGATTTTTGAAGTTTTAAATATTTTTAATAAGAAAAACGTTTTTTTTATTTAGGTGAGGTGGGTCACTCTTGGTGGCTGATGTTTTGAATTAGATTATGTGTGCGTAAAAATTTAATAAATATATATTAATATTTTATTAAATTTTTTGCTTTGGTGTTCTAAGCATTCTCCTATAAATAGGGTGCTTAGGTTAGAATTGAAAATCACACCAGAAACTGAAGTTTTCTCTCTCTATATTATCGAGCGTATTCTTGTGAGTATTTTGATACTTTGAGTGTTGCTATATTTGCAAGTTCCTTCAAAGACTATATCCAGAAGATTCCAAATGTAAATCATGTCTTTTCTCAAATCATTAAGGGATATTTTTTTTTTTAAATTGATATTATTTCTTTATATATCATTATGCCGGAATATTGGTAATATTTTTCTTGTGAAATTCTTTTCTTTTGGCGTCGGGGTTACTATTCACGTATACGACACTATTCACGTATACGGCACTATTCACGAATATGACACTATTCACAGAAAAATTAAATTTTTGTTTTTTTTTCAAAAATATCGATTATGGATACTAGCTTTGATTGTATCTATGTTTTGATCATTCTTGAATTTTATTTCACTATGATTATTAATGAAGTATTTTTGAACTTGGATTGTTTAAAGTACGAATCCTTAATATTTGTTCTTTTGTTTCTTTGGATTCGCTTTTTAAAAAAATATTTTCATCATCCTCAGTCCTAAATGATGGTATTACTGAATATCTTGGCTTCAGAAGTGCAAAGATGGTTGATTTCTTATGAATATCTTTAGCCCGTAGTGCAAAGGATGTACAGGTGTTGAGATGAACATGATCGACCGATGAATATCTTTGGCTTCAGAGTGCAAAGATGAATATTTGATTCAAGATGAATATTGATTGATGTTACAGGGATACAATATTGATGATGGACTTTTAAATTCATAGATAATAGTAGATTTCATTCTCTACGTAACTCTTCTATGAATTATTGTTTCATTGCTGAATATTGATCTTAAAACTTGTTGTCTATTGTATTTTATCATATTTTTCCTTGTTGAAGACTAACGATAATTTGTTCTATATTATCTTAGTCATAATATTCTTTACTGGGCTAGTTGAGCTCACCCTTTTCCTTTTTGTTCCATTTTTCTTCTCAGGAGGCTAGAATGTAGCGAGTTCTAGTTGGGGTGTGGAATGATGGTTCTAGAAAGTTGTTTTAGTAGTCCTCACCATTTTTGTAGAATAATGTACCAATAATTGTAATGAGGACTTATTTTGGAGTGAATATTGTCTAGATGGCAATATTTGTATTTCAACTCACAGTTTATATGTTGTATTAATAAAATTGTAGTTGTTTCTGTACCATGTTATTGACGACTCAAAATGGGTGATGTATACCTATTTTGGGGGCGTCACACATATTCCATAGTTGGCCGTCTTTCTTGTCAGGTTTAAACCCCCGTTCTTTCATAAATGATTTAGTTTCGAGGTGAATATATTCTTGTTGGGCTTCCCAACTGAGAAATTTTCTACGTTCCATGATAGCCTCGTCACGAGCACTAGATGAAGAGTTTGATGATGAAGAGATGGAGATTGAACGTATTCTTTTTGGAACCATAACCGATGATAGATAGAGAGTGTAGATGCTCTGCTACAGATGAGAGTACCCTCAAACTTACTTGTGCACAACCCACACAAAATAAACCCTAGATTGAGGCCAATGGAGAAAGTTGTGGTATGAGCTTTGATGATAGGTAAGGAGTCTTATGATTATGGGAGAACAGAAGAATACGCTTATATTATGCCACGTGAGAGACCAAGTAGACCACCACTCAGATTCTTAAACTTAAAAATTTTTCAACCTCAGAGTCGCGCGTGATCGCCAATGATTTTTCTTATAAATTTGGCATGAAAGTGACTTTCTTGGAATTATGAGCTATCGACATCCGTGCACTCGGCTCGCACATGTGCATGATGTAACTCCATGAATCGCATAATCGTGGTACGTCCAATTTATATATCAGTGATGAGTGCAATTGAAAACACCTACATGAACATGAATGCACCACACATTATTTATCAGGCATGGAATAGAATTTATTTAACTACTACTCTACTAAAGGATTGAAAAGAAAATAGGGGTAAAAATAATGGGTTGCCTCCCATCAAGCGCTAAGTTATAGTCAAATTAGCTTGACTGTCTCTGAATCTCATGTCGATGAGAGAATTGAGGTGACGTTCTGTCTGTCCACCTCGCCACCAAAGTAATGCTTCAATCGCTGGCCATTTACCTTAAAAGGCTTGTCTGGAAACTGATCATATACTTCAATTACACCATGCGGAAAGACAGTCTTCATTGTAAATGGACCTGACCATCTCGATTTCAGCTTTCCGGGAAAATGTTTGTCTGGAATTATAGAGCAAAACCCTTTGTCCCGGTTTAAATGTCCTTTCTATGATATTTTGGTCATGCCATTTCTTCACTTTCTCCTTGTACAACTTTGAATTCTCATATGCCTGTAATCTAAATTCATCTAACTCATTGAGCTGGAGTAGACGTTTCTCCCCTGCAGATGTCAAATCAAAATTGAGCTTCCGTATTGCCCAATATGCCTTATGCTCTAGCTCCATAGGGAGGTGACAAGCTTTGCCATATACGAGTTGAAAAGGTGACATGCCTAACGGAGTTTTGTATGCTGTTCGATAAGCCCATACAACATCGTCTAACTTTAACGACCAGTCTTTCCGTGTGGGATTCACAACTTTTTCCAGGATTCTCTTTACTTCTCGATTCGACACTTCAGCTTGACCATTCATTTGCGGGTGATAAGCTGTAGCGATGCGATGGTTCACCCCATACTTAGCCAACAAGGCTGTAAACTGCCTGTTGCAAAAATGACTGCCTTCATCACCAATGATAGCCCTTGGGGTCCCAAACCTCGTGAAAATGCTTTTGTGTAGAAATCTGAGTACGACCTTGGCATCATTAGTCGGAAGAGCTGCAACTTCAACCCATTTTGAGACATAGTCCACTGCGAGCAAGATGTAGAGATTTCCACAGGAAGAAACGAAGGGTCCCATGAAATCAATCCCCCATACATCGAAAATTTATACTTCAAGGATTGTATTAAAAGGCATTTCATTTCTTTTGGAGATGTTACCCACTCGCTGACATCTATCACACCACTGGACAAAATCAGATGCATCCTTGAAAAGTGTCACAAGAGAATCCCGCTTATAAGATTACTCTACCGTTTGTTCTTTCACCACCATAGTGACCTCCATACACCGTAGAATGACACTCTTGCAAAATCCCCTCGGTCTCGCTATATGGAATACACCTTCTTATCACTTGATCGGAGCACTATTTAAACAAGTAAGGCTCATCCCATATATACCATTTAACATCATGCAAATTTTTTTTCTTTTGATAGCCCACCAAGTCAAAAGGTACCATCTTACTTACCAGGTAGTTCACGTAGTCAGCGAACCATGACACTTCCCCTTTCACCACAAACAACTGCTCATCTAGAAAGGATTCGTTGATCATAACGTTGTCGTTTACTTCCCTTTTCGGATTCTCGAGTTAAGATAAGTGGTCCGCCACTTGGTTTTCAGTCCCCTTTCTGTCTTTGATTTCCAAGTCAAATTCCTGCAATAATAAAATCCATCTGATCAAATGAGGTTTTGCATCCTTCTTTGCCACTAAATGTCGAATTGCCGCGTGATCCGTATACACTATCACCTTTGTGCCAATCGATATGCTCAAAACTTATCAAAGGCGATACCATCGCTAATAACTCTTTTCTCGTGGTGGTATAGTTCAATTGTGCATCCGTGAGGGTCTTGCTGGCATAATAGATCACATGAAATATCTTGTCCTTCCCACGCCCCAAAAAACAAATCCCTCTGAATAATCAATCAAGCGCCACACATCAACTCAAATGGCAGAGTCCAATCTGGTGCAGTAATCACTGGTGCTGAAGTTAGCTTTCTCTTTAAGTGCTCAAATGCTGACACGCAGGCGTCATCAAAACTAAACTGTGCATCCTTCTCCATTAGACTGCATAGTGGTTTAGTGATTTTGGAGAAGTCCTTGATAAATTTTCGATAAAACCCTGCATGTCCCAAAAAACTGCGAATGCCTTTTACTGAAGTAGGTGGTGGCAAGTTCTCAATAGTCCCCAGCTTAGCCCTATCCACCTCAAGTCTCTTTTTTGAAACCTTGTGTCCCAATATGATTCCTTCTTGGACCATAAAATGGCATTTTTCCCAGTTCAGCACTAAATTCATTTCAACGCACCTCTTCAAAACCATAACTAGATTCTCAAGGCATAAATCAAATGAGTCCCCGAAGACTGAGAAGTCATCCATAAATACCTCCACATTCTATTCCACCATGTCTGAAAATATAGCCATCATGCATCTCTGAAACGTGGCTGGAGTATTGCACAACCCAAAAGACATCCTTCTGAAAGCAAAAGTGGCGTACGGACATGTGAAGGTAGTTTTTTCTTGATCTTCTGGAGCTATCATAATTTGATTGTAGCCCGAATATCCGTCCAAAAGGCAATAGTACTCATGACCTGGTAATCTATCCAACATCTGATCAATGAATGGGAGTGGGAAATGATCTTTCCTCGTAGCTTTGTTGAGCTTGCGGTAATCCATGCAAACTCTCCACCCCGTTACTATTCGTGTTGGAATTAACTCATTATTCTCATTAGTCACGACTTTCATGCCACCCTTTTTGAAACACATTATACTGGGCTCACCCATAAGCTGTCTGAGATCGGATAAATTATTCCTACATCTAACCATTTCAGTACCTCTTTCTTAACCACTTCTTTCATTATCGGATTAAGCCTCCTTTGTTGCTCAACTGTTGGCTTGCTACCATCTTCCATCAGGATCTTGTGCATGCAATATGAAGGGCTGATCCCTTTGATATCTGCTATGGTCCATCCAATAGCTGATTTGAAATCTCGAAGCACTCGTAGCAATTTTTCTTCTTGACAAGATGTTAGTGCAGAAGCAATAATCACAGGTAATTTCGAATCTGAGCTTAAAAATGCATACCTGAGATGTTCGGGGAGTGGTTTTAACTCCAACTCTGGAGGTGTCTCAAGAGATGGCTTTAACTTTATTGAGGCTTCCCCAGCTTTTGTCAATAGCTCTGCAGGTGGTCTAAATCTCCTGACTTGTGGAGTGGTATCCAAATATTGCACAAATTCGTCCCTCATCTTCTAAATCCGAGTTCTCATCAGTAATATTCCTCAAAGGTTCATAGTCCACTAAAATCCGTATGTCATCATTTAGAACCCGATTCACCCAATAAACTAAGAAACAGTCCTCTTCATCTGTTGGGAATTTCATGGCCTTGAAGACATTGAAAATGACCTCTTGATCATGCACGCGCATCATGAGTTCCTCTTTTTGCTCATCTATCAGAGTCCTTCCTGTGGCTAAAAATGGTCTTCCCAGTATGATCGGTATACTCTTGTCCTCTTCGAAATCTAGGACGATAAAGTCAGTTGGAAAAATGAACTTGTCCACTTTAACCAACACATATTCAACAATTCCCCATGGATATGTGATGGATCTGTCTGCTAGCTGTAGTGATATGTTTGTCGGCCTTGGAGCCGACAATCCCAACTGGTTGAACACTGACAACGACATCAAGTTTATACTTGCCCCCAAATCACATAAACACTTACTAAAGCTCATCTTTCCGATTGTGCACGGAATTGTGAAGCTGCCCGGATCTTTTAGCTTTGGAGGTAGTTTCATACCAAGCACCGTGCATCGCATTCCTCGGTCAAGGATACTGTTTCAAACTCATCTAATCTTCTCTTCCTTGACAATATACCCTTCATGAACTTTGCGTAGCTTGGCATTTGTTCCAATGCCTCGGCGAAAGGGATATTGATCTACAGCATTTTGAACACCTCCAGAAACTTGCTAAATTGTTTGTCTTCTTTCTGCTTAATTAACCTCTGTGGATATGGTACTTGAGGGTGCATTGGTTGTACTGGACTCTTGAACTTCTCTTCTGAATTTGCTTTGTCTTTCTCGTCCTGCTGAGCCTCAGAATTTTCTAGATTTTTCTCCTTTTCACCACTGCCTCTTTTTCAAGGCGACCACGTGGCCTCCTTAGTACTATTAGCGCATGCGTGACTTTGCGTAACTCCGTCAAATCTTTCCCTGATCTCAATGTGATCACTTGACACTGCTCTTTCCCGTCTATTCTAGGATTTGTCTCTGTGTTACTTGGCAATGAACCCTGGGGCCTATTGTTAAGCATGCTCGCCATCTGCCCCATCTGAGTCTTAAGATTCTTGATAGCCACTGCTTGGCTTTTGATCATGACTTCAGTGTTTGCCATGTATTTCAACATCATCTCCTCCATTTCTGATTTCTTTTCTGGCTGTGGTGCAGCTAGAGTGTGATGTTGTTGTTGAGAAAATCCCAGTGGAAATGGTGGTTTTGGTGTAAACTGTGGCTAAGATGAATGAGACTGAAACTGTTGGTTCGGCTGAAACTAATTTTGCTATTGTCCTTGGTTATTAGACCAACTAAAGTTCGGATGATTTCGGTTATTGGGGTGGTATGTGTTCTAAAATTGACCTTGGTCTTTTCTGTAGTTACTCACATACTGTACTAACTATGAACTGATAGCACATTGATCCGTGGAGTGTGACCCCGCACAAATCTTACAAACGAAGGCAACTGTTTTCACTTTGCTATCTGCCAAAGTATCAAATTTCTTAGCCATAGCTGCCATCTGTGCCGACAACTGAGTAATCGCATCTACCTCCAACACACCTGCAACCTTGGGCTGTGGCATCCGAGCTATAGGGTTCTGATAGTCATTCGCAACCATAGTCTCAATAAGTGTATAGGCCTCGTCATAACTCTTTGCCCATAATGCTCCTCCTGCGGCTGCATCCACAATTGGTCTCGACTGCTATCCCAAACCATTATAAAAGGAGTTGATCACCATCCAATCTGGCATACCGTGATGCAGACATTTTCTGAGCATCTCTTTATAATGCTCCCATGCCTCATATAAGGACTCGCCCTGTTGTTTCTCGAACTAAGACATCCTCATCTTTGCAGTCTTAGCCATTGGAAAGAACTTAGCTAAGAATTTCTGTGCTAAGTCCTCCCATGTGGTTATTGACCCTGACGGCAAAGAATGTAGCCAACTCCTCACCTTATCTCTCAGTGAAAATGGGAATAACCATAGTCTAATGGCGTCTTCCATCACACCATTGTATCTGAATGTGTCACAGATCTCGATGAAGCTCAATAAGTGTTCATTTGGATTATCTGTAGTAGCACCCCCAAACTGTACTGAGTTCTGCACCATCTGAATAGTGCCCGATTTGATCTCAAAGGTATTAGTCGCTATCACGGCCCCGACTATGCTCGATTGTAGTCCATTTATGTTTGGCATGGAGTACTCCCTTAGAGCCCGATGCTCTTCTCTTTGCTCAAGTCTCTGTTCTTCCGCCATATCGATGTAGTACTCTCTAACTATGCTTTGTAAATTTCTCCGCACACTCGCTTTCCAACCTCTTCCGCTTATGTTATCTCGTTTGGTGTTAGTTCGAAGTTAGATGACCGCGTGTGCATAAAAATCTACAAGTACCTGAAACAAAAAACAAAACAAAAATAGAAATAAGAAACGATCAGACTTGTCTAAGTCATACAATATAACTTTAAACTGATAATGATTATTTAAATTAACTCCTTTCCCTGGCAACGGCGCCAAAAACTTGTTGCCTCTTTTATAGTTCTAATAAAAGAGCTCTAACTCATGCAAGCATACATGTGTCAACAAGTAATACAGAGTAAGTAGAGTATCGATCCCACAGAGAAAGTTGTTAAACTTAAACTATCATGAATCAATTGACTCACCGTATTTATATGCTTAGGCTAATAACTAAAAGTGTTGAATTAAACTAATTGTGAATACAAACTAAAAATAAGAATACAAATGGAATAAATACAATCTGGAAATAATGGGACCCTAACTTCATTTAATATTTCATCTAATCGCCACTATCATGCAAGAAGTGTTCACATATCACAGGAAAATAGCCAAGAGCACGAATAGAGTTATAACCATTTTTCAATGCACTATAACCTACTTACACACAACAGATCACAGATGTTAGACTCCATGTAATCACCAATACAACCAAAATCACTATATGTCTATGTGAAATTGCAATTATATTGATTTTAAGCACAAGCCCTTACTCTAGCTCATACGGTGAAACAGTATATGTCTATCTGGTTCACAAAATACGCAAGCCATATACAACAGCCCCATATTCGCATGTTATCATGATTATAATCCATACTTGCATGTTCATTGTCAATTCCATACAAATACTGAGATGAATGGTGATCAAGCATTCATACATGTAAAACAATCATGATAAATATCCCATATGATATGCAAAACAACCCTAACATTTAAGCGTGCAACCAAACTACATATTAAAATCCGTTAGAATCCCATAATGGAGTTTAGTTCATAGCTGAACTAGAAGCCATTATGGGATCAACGCTAAACATGATCAACAAGCAAATGATTGAAATAAGAAAGATAGAACGATCAAACCCAACCGCTAAATGGAAACCAATGACAAACGCTTTAATCCTCATAGAAATCCATTAGATAATAATGAAAATCCACAATGACAGAGAATCCCAAGAAGAATTGGAGAATTAGACGTTTTGTCTTCGTTCTCCATTGGAATCTCTCCCAAGGTGTAAACCATAGTTAAAATATGAAAAATACACCAAAAGTCTTGATCCTCCTTTTGACACACGTCAGAATCGCTTTTAAAAACCAAGTACACATCATTTAATTAAAATTAGAATAAAACAAAATCACAACATCAGCATCGCGCGCGGCCGCGCGCCTCTCCAGTATATCTCTCGCGCGGGCGCGAGACTTGCAGAATGTCTTGCCCTGTCCAGCCGAGTCCTCGCGCGGGTGCGCGTTTCCTACGCTTGACATGCTCGCGGCCGCATAACTTGCAGTAGGTCATCAGTGTCTGGCTGGGTACTCACGCGGGCGCGCGTTTCCATACTCATCTTACCGCGCGCGGCTTACATACCGCAAATTTCGGTTCGTTCATCATGCCATCGCTACTTGTTTATTCATGCTTAATCTTCTTCCATGCTTGATCTCCTTGCTCTATTGCACCTTCATGCCATGCATTCCCCCGCACGTGCCTTGCTTTCACCCGTCCATTTGCCTCGTGTCCTCTAATACCACCAAAATTAAGCCGATTCCTGCACTTATTCACCAAAAGGATTTTTAAGTAAATGCAATGCAAAATAACATGAAATGCATCTAAAACACAATAAAATGTACTTGAGATGGGCACAATTCGTAGGAATTTGTATTCAATAAGTAGGTAAAAATATCACTTATCACCAACTTCTAGTCTTATCCCTCAATGAGAATGGGAACAACCTCAGTCTAATAGCATCCTCCGTCACACCATTGTATCAGAATGTATCACAAATCTCGATGAAACTCAATAGGTGTTCATTCGGATCATCCAGTAGCAAAGACACCCCAAACCGAACCGAAGTTACGCACCATCCCGAATAGTGCGGTTTAATCTCAAAAGTATTCGCTGCTATTGCCGGTCTGACTATGCTAGACTGTAGTTCGTTTATATTTAGCATGGAATAATCCCTTAGAGCCTGGTGCTCTTCTCTTTGCTTAATTCTCTGTTCTTCTGCCATACTAACTGTAGTACTCTCTAACTGAGCTTGCAAATTTCTCCGCACACTTGCTTTCCAACACCATCCGTTGATGTTATCCTACGCTGGTGTTAATTCGGAATTAGATGACCTCGTGTGCATAAAAAGAATCTACAAGTACCAAAAATCACAAACAAAACCAAAAACAGAAATAAGATAAGAATAGATATGTCTAAGTCATACAATATAGCTTGAAACTGATGATAATTATTTAAATTAAACGCCTTTCCCCGGCAACGGCGCCAAAAACTTGATGCCTCTTTTCTAGTTCTAATAAAAGAGATCTAACTCATTCAAGCATACACGTGTCAACAAGTAATACAGAGTAAGTAGAGTATTGATCCCATAGAGAAAGTTGTCAAATTTAAACTACTATGCATCAATTAAATCACTAAATTTATATGCTTAAACTAATGACTATATTGGTGAATTACTCTAACTGCATATAACAACTAAAATAAAAATAATAACGAAATAAACTAAGTCTGGAAATAATGGGATCCTAACTTCATTTAATACTTCATCTAATTACCACTATCATGCACGAATTGCTCACATATTACAGGAAAGTAGCCAAGAGCACTAATAGAGTCATAACCATTTTTCAATGTACTATAACCAAAATCACTATATATCTATGTGAAATTGCAATCATCCCAAATTTAAGCACAAGACCTTATTTTAACTCATACGGTGAAACAGTATATGTCTATCTGGTTCACAAAATACATAAGCTATATAAAACAGCCCCATATATGTATGCTATCATGATTACAATCCATACTTGCAAGTTCATTGTCAATTCCATACAAGTACTGAAATGAATGGTGATCAAGCATTTATACATGCAAAACAATCATAATAGAAATCCCACATGATATGTAAAATAGCCCCAGCAATCAAGCATGCAACCAAACTACATATTAAAATCTGTTAGAATCCCATAATGGAGTTTAGTTCATGACTAAACCAAAAGCCATTATGGGATCAAAGCTAAACATGGTTAATAAGCAAACAATTGAAAGATGAAGGATAGAAATGATCAAACCCAATTGCTGATTCTAGACCAAAGTTAATGTTCAAATCCTCACATAAATCCAGCAAAATAATAATGATAATCTACAATGATAGAAAATCCCAAGACGAATTGGAGAAGTAAGCGTTTAAGCTTCGTTTTATGTTAGAATCTCCCTCAACGTGTAAACCCTAGTTCCTACTATGAAAATACGACAAAACTAATCAAAGATACGTCTGACAGCAGTCAGATATCGTTTTAATCAATTACAACCCTTTTTAATTAAAAGTTAAAATAAAACAAATCAACAACAGAGGGCAGGCGGCACAAGACTCCTCTAGTGTAATCCTCACAGCGCTGACTGATTAGCGATGTGTCATTTTGTTTCGGTAGGGTGCTCATGCAAGGCCAAGATCCCCAAGCTTGTCCTGCCGCACGGCTTCTGCAACTTTGAATTACGGTTACATTGCGCAACCGATCTGATTCATTGCTCCTTCCTTTGTCCATCCATGCTTAGTCTTCTGCTCCACTTGATCCTCATGCAATGCATCTCCCAGCTTATGCCTCGCTTTATGCGTCCATTAGCCTTGTGCCCTCTAATACCACTAAATTAAGTCGTTTCCTTCACCTTTTTTACCAAAAGGAGTTTTAAGTAAATGCAATGCAAAATAACATGAAATGCAACTAAAAACACACTAAAATGTACTTGAGATGGGCAAAGTTCGCGTGACTTGGTATTCGATAAGTAGGTATAAAACCCACTTATCAAATACTCCCAAACTTGAACTATTGCTTGCCCTCAAGCAATGCATACTAATGAACTATAAAAATGCAGCTACATTACTATGCAACTAAGCTATGATGCAAACTAGTCTCACATAGTTCCAGCTCTAACAGAATTTCAGTCCACATTGCCTCAATGAAGTATCCAGATTCAAGATTACCATTTTAAACCAAACTATAGGCATAATATTATACACTCAGATAATTCATATATGCTATAGAGATGTTGTGTGTGTGTGTAGTGTTCACCAAAACTTGACTTAAGCAAAGAATACACATGTTACATTGCTCAAAATAGAAAATTATAGTCTAAATCAAAACTCATGTATACTCATGCAACAAAGACTGTTTCAACATATCAATACAAACTAAGGTTCAACAATAGGCTAACTACTTTATTGCTACTCACAAGGGCGATTTTCACAAGTGCAATGTCTTATTCCAATAGGCAACACTGCTACCCCTTAGCAAGCTTTCAACCAACGACTCCCAGACCATGAAAGACCTTAGGGCGCTAGGTGTAGAGACAATCCCCTCGGGCGTACTTACTCAAGTAGCCAGGGCTCCGAAATAAGACTAGCCACGTTACTGCTATTTAATTTTTCTTCTTTTCTTTTCTTTTTTTCTATACATAGCATACTCATGTTTTACCAAAGTTTGACTATCAATGTTTCATACAGTCTACGATCACTTTCCATAAGTTTGTCTCTTTTTTTTTTAAAACTACATTTTCTATCAAGCAATGCAACACATACTTCTTATACCTACAAGTGATTGTGAACACATTCGTGCGAACCAAAAGAATTTAAACAACAATATGAATTCCATTGTGTAAAACATTATATCTCAGCTCATGTTATCCACAATACTCAAGAATCTTTCAAAATTCACTATCATCATTGGCTAGACAAAATTTCCATAAAGCTAAACATTGTGAGACATGCAAACTAAAACATACTAGCACAAGCAATAATAACTAAAAATTAAAAATTTTCTGCAAAATTTTATCTAACACATAAACATGCATGCAAAATTAAAACTAAACATGCAAAAACTATATGAAATTATATGCTACTATACTACTACCCCAATACCCCCAAACTTAGAATATTCAATGCCCTATTGAATGAAGGTAAAGGGTACAGAAAACTCCCCTAATGATTGGCTGTACCACCCTCCTTGGGTGGTGACATTGGTGGTGGATATGGCACTGCTGTCTGGAACTGAGGCCACTCGAGAAGTGTTCCCTATTGTGTAAAACCCTCAGCCAAGGCCCTCGTGAGTCCCGTCGCAAACGCTCCGAAATTATCATACATGGCATCGACTTTTCGCTCCAACCTTGAATGGCGATCACCATGGGCGCATGTCGCGTGCATGCGTGGGTGGCTCGCCTCATCTGTATGAGGGAAATTTCTTGTGATGGCTCTGAAAATGTGGGTCAGAGAATAAATCCTCGTCCACGTGGGTGTGGTTCACCTCATGCCCAATCTTCAAATTTCGCAATGGTGGTATGTGTGATGTCCTGACTTGGGTTCTGCTTCTATTCATTGCCCCAATTGCAACCTTGATGAGCACATAGCATGGCTATCACTGAGGTGTGGGGAATACTCCCCGTAGTGCTTCCTCTTAGAAACTTCAAAATATTTTGATGAATCAAATGACCCACATCAATATACTTGCCCGTAATTATACCCCAGAGAATTATGGCCCTTTCCGCCGTGATCGCATGCTAATAAGATGAAGGCAATAGCTTGGCACATATGAACAAATTCCATGCCTTGGCATATCAATTCAGTGCGGCTGCTGGAAATAGGCGAGGCTGGTTCATGCCGACTTTGTAAGTTCACTTTGTGCCTAGCACGCAAAATTCAGCAATAACAAGCTCCAAGTCTGTTTCCATATGTGCCCCTGTGATCCAATTAGCAGCCCCTGTTGGTGGTGTCTCGGTGAGTCTGAAAATGGTTCTGATGGCGATGGGTCTGTAGTCTATCTCTAAGCCTCAAACTATAGCGATACCACTCATGGTGACTTTGGCATTGACGTAAAACTCTCGGACTATGCTCATCAAAATGGGCATGGGAGTGGCAGTGAATCCCAGCCATCCGCGTTCATGAATCATAACGCATAGCTATACATCTTGTTCCTCAGGCTTGAACCCTCTTTCTTTCACAAAGGTCTTTGCCACAATTCTATAATACTCTTGCTGAGCTTCTAAATTCAAAAATTTGTTGTGGTCGACAATATCTTCCCCTTGACTGCCGGAGGAAGATGAGGAAGAAGATGAAGCTGAGCGAGCACTTTTTGGACCCATTTGCTTTGATAGAGATAATGCAGATGAATTTACTGAGAATGAATGACAGTTTATGATGTGATAACCTCCAAACTCGTTTCTGTAAACCAAATCAGAAACCCTAGCTTTATACTACAGTGATGAGACATGGGTAGATGTAAAACGTGGGAGAAATCGTGGATGATTACGTGGTGGAGAGATTGATGGCTTGAATTTGTAGCTGATATGGGGGAAGAGACGTGTGTTATGGAGAGATCCTCTAATTTCGCGTCTGTTATGTTTTCAAATGAGAGCCCAAATAACCTCAAACACGTTTTTAAAACTTTTAAAGCTCGCAAGTTCGATTGTCGTCTTGTGAAGTATGCCGAATATTCGATTTATTGCATCTTGTGGTAGCGCCATGAAGAACTTATTCGAAGACAAAAACTTTGAGTAGCTTGTGGTATGAGTTAGTTATAATATATTTATCTTGTTTGCCATGAATTTAAGATCAAGACCTTCTTTGGTTTTCATCTTTGTCAAGCGATCTGCATTTTGATCATTCACCTACAAACACCAATAGACACTAATTAGGTGGGATTTACTAAATAAACATGAGTTTAAAAAAAATAAAAAAGTATAGTATTCATTAATACTATACTTTAACACTCATTATTTTTTTCTTATTCTAGCTATATTTATAATTAAAGTATTTATTTTAAAATTTAATATTTCAAAAATAATAAAAACTTATTTGAATTATAATTTAAAACATTAATCAGTATATTTATTAAAAATAATAAAATTAACATTCATTTATTAATAAATTGTACTCTAAAATTTATTATAGTTATAATTACACAACTTTTATTTTTTGTTATAAATCGAAAAGATATCCAGATCTAGATCTAGATCTTTTTCCACTTAATTTCTTTTCTTAATGTTTGCTGAAGAGACGGAGGAGGAGGATCGTGGATTGGAGATGGAAAATGGCGGCTGGAGGTTGGAGAGTTGGACTGTTTTGGAGCGGATCTGGCAATTGGGATCAGAGAGCTCGGACCGGTGGATGGATGATTGGAGTGTGGAGAGAAAGGAACGGAGATGGGAGAGGGAAAATTCAACACAGTGGAGGGAAGATAGTTGTGAAATAAAAACTTATGTGTCGAGAATTATCCTATGTGGCCTTGATTAAGTGGATTTAGAGGGAAAAAATTATGGAGAAAATAAAGAATTATTTTAAAGTATATTATAAATTAGAAAAGTTGGCAAAAAAATAAGAAAATAAATAAATAATATATTTAATTAATTTTGTAATTAATATCAAATGATTTTTTATTTAATTATTTACAAATATAATAATATAAATTAGAAAAGTTAGCCAAAAAATAAGAAAATAAATGAAAAATATCTTTAATTATTTTTGTAATTAATATCAAATTAATTTTTGTTTAATTATCTACAAATATAATAATATAAATTAGAAAAGTTTGCCCAAAAAATAAGAAAATAAATGAAAAATATATTTAGTTATTTTTTTAATTAATATCAAATTATTTTTGTTTAATTATTTACAAATATAATAATATAAATTAGAAAACTTTGCCAAAAATAAGAAAATAAATGAAAAATATATTTAATTTTTTGTAATTAATATCAAATTAATTTTTTTAATTATTAATGAATATAATAATATAATTTAAAAAGTTGGTCAAAAAATTTAAAATTAAATGAAAAATATATTTACTTTTTTTAATAAATTTCAAATAATTTTTATTTAATTCTTTACAAATATAATAATATAAATTACAAAATTGGTCAAAAAAAAAAATAATATATTTTTTTAATAAATAACAAATAAATTTTTATTTAATTCTTGACCAATATAATAATATAAATTAAAAACACATAATTTTCCAAATTCACATAATTTCATCTGAATTTGTTCCAGATCTTTTATCTCAAATCCCTCAACTCTGAAAAACCTAAACTCGATTTTCGATCTGAAGGATCTCGCCTCTTCTCGTTTGGACTCGATTAAGCGCCAGTTGGATCGCTCATTCGGAGATTCTCAAGGACATTGAGGCTTTTCAATCTCGTCTTCATAAACGATTCAAGGTCTCTATAACTCTTTGTTGATATAATTGTATATGCTTACGTAATGTAGCGTTGATAATTTGATTACGAATTAAGCATATAATCTTTATCAACTCACTTTTCCCTCGGTAGAATCGAGAATTGTGCAAGGATGTGATGAGATCTCAGATTTTATCAACTCTGTAGAAGCGTAATTAGTAACAACGTCTCAAGTATTTCAAGTGTTAAGACTAGAAATCATTTTGTTGAGTTGATATAGTTTGAAAGGAAAGTTGCTTTAATTGTAGCTCTGTTCTTAGATTACTTCTCATATATAAATTCATATTCTCATTTTGATCAGCACCATTCTTCATCATTATGTGTATATTTAAGTTGACAAGTAGTATGCTGCATGTGAATTATTGTCCTTCATCTCTTTTTTCCACCTAAAGACATCTACTATCAATATTCAAACTTATCTGAAGACAGAAGCCAGATGAAGCGAAGGCTTCAAAACTTGCAAAGAGGGTATGTTGTTATTTTTTTATATATTCAATAGTGATGAATTTCATTTTAATGGATGAGAACAGAATATAGATGATTAGCAGAGGGGCTATATTAAATAATCTTACTACTTTGTCAGGTAATTGCTTGTCTTGATATGAGGACAAATGATAAAGGTGATTTTGTTGTAACCAAAGGAGATCAGTATGATGTAAGAGAGCACACAAAGGAGAATGAGGTATAACAAATATGTTTTATATCATTACAATATCTCTTTGTCGTTGTATGAGTTGTTACTAGTTAAGATGATATTCATTGGACCTTGTAATAAACAGAGCAACTTGTCATTGGACATCGATATCACATATTATTAATATAGTAATGACTCTAATAACTGTAAAAGAAAATATCATATGAGCAGTTGTTGTGGAACTTAATGGAATTGAACTTTTGATATATAGCAACTTGCCATTGGGTACGAGTGTATCAAAAAATGAGATATCATTTATAATGCTTCTCCTGGACCTTTTATTTTGAGAACCTGCCTTCTAGCAATCTAGCCTTAATTATGTGGACATGGCATTTTTCAATATTTTGCTTTTAAAACTCGTCGCATTCCACAAATATTTAGGATGGAAGCAGATGTCTTCTTTATGCACCTACATATTGAACGTAAATTTTTTTAGACAGTCATTTTTTTTGATTTCTCTCTAGCATATATGACAACTTTTTAGTCATGTTGTACTGCAATTGATATTCATTATACTGAGCACTTGAGAATGGATGTCAGAAAGATAATTTTGGCATGATTTTTTATCATATCACATTTAGTACAGATGCTGAATATCATTTCTATATGATTCTTGCATAGCATATATTCTCTGTTTCTACTTTCTAGCGATGGCTTTGGGTGGGAATACTATTATTCCTGTAGCTTATGAAGTGTTGTCGGTTTATTTGGCTGCTCCTGAGTGGCAGAAACATCATGCTACACTCATTGCACTTGCTCAAATTGCTGAGGGTTGCTCCAAGGTATCATGTTTGTGCTTTTGTTGTTGATATTTTGTTCTTAAGTTCACTTGTTCACGCCCTTAGATAGAAATTGGAATTAGTTTCTACTTTATGTTCAGTTTGATTATAAGATTATGCGCCTTTACTTGTTGACTATGGAATTAAAACTCTGCCTCTTTTCTTCTCGGTTAACATATAGTCACACTGATCTAGTTTGTGGTTTTGCTTAACAAGCTTGAAATTCCAGTTTGAGCTATGCTCTGCCACTAGCTTGCTCCTCTAGCTTATTACTAGTTGGCTATTTTATACTTCCCTGAATGAATCCATACCACATCTATTTTTATATATATATATATATATATATATATATATATATATATATATAAAAAACAAAAACAGACAACTTTGGTTTTATCGGCCTTGGTCTTTCGTCGTTTAACCCAAAAGTAGTTATAGATATTGTATTATTAGTATAGTTATTGGAATTTAAGTATGATTACGGTATTACATAAATATTATATTTCAGATTAAAAGAATTTTCTTATGATGATCATTTGACCTTATTTCTATCTATTACTATTAATGAAATATAAGTATTCTTATTGGAATTGAATTAAGATTCTTTTCTTTGTCTAGATATTTTAGTTTTAGAAGTAAACTACTTCCTAATGAAAATCATCTTATCTAATATTACTCTATTATTAGTATTATTAAGATATTTCTACTATGAATATATACAATCACAAACCATATTGGTCAATTTTTAAGTCTAAAACAAAAATTAATTATTACATTCAATATCATATAAAAATCAGTAAAATTACAATAAAAATCATAAAAGCATAAAATATATAATAAAGTATAAAATAATACAATCACCAATAGTATGGTTAATTATTAAGTTCAAAGTTAGAAAGTAACTATTATTTTAATTAAATATATGTATATTGTAGAATTACAACACAAAAAGCATCACTAATATAATAATTCTACAAGTAGATTTGTGCTTCTCACAGGGTAATGAACTTGTTTGGGCATAAAAACAAAGAGGCTCAAGTGTAATGGACTAAAATCGTTGATTGTCCATTGGGCTAGAGAATGCACACCATCGATCAATATTCGTGCTTATGATAAATGCATTGCACATGGTTTTGAAGTATTCTTCGTTTCTAAATATAGAAATATGTCATGATACATCAGCACAATTGTGGTAATTTATGTGATGTGCTAATTGCTTTACAGATTTTCGTTAGGCAAAAAAAATCGGACATGTTCTAAAGCGCCAGAAAATCCAATAAAGGTATGTGAGTATGTGCTATTTTTTTAATCAGATAAATATATTTTTTAATTCATTTGCACCTTTCTGATTGTTGTTTATACCAGCACAATTTTTTTTTGTCTTTGTTGTGATAGATTTTCATTCATTACATGCCGCTAGCGAACCCCCATACCTCCTCTTGTGATTATAAATCATACTTTTTTCTTTAAACCCTTATTTTAAAAATTCAGCGTGAATATCGATACTTCCCGAGGCTTGGATACCCAATTATTTCGCACAATGGACATTGAAGAAGATTTTCATTTTTCATTTTTTCCTTCTCTTTTTTTCTTTCATCATTTTTTTCACATGGTTCTGCAACAACATAAGCAGGTTAAACAGTTCTAAGTCATGAAATTAGTGCACATAGACAACTCCACAAATAACTTAGCCAAATAAACATGCTTCTCATATTCAAGTACTCATGTATCACAAATTCAATTCAAATTAATTATTATGGATCATGGTTTAGTCTTCATCATTAATTAACCAATTAAACATCAAGCATAATCTTAATTTTAGCATCGATTTTCAATCTTTGACTTTAATCTTTTTAACATTTAGCCAAATAGAATTATGAAACCAAAATTTTCAAAAGCATTAATTTTTTCAAATTCCCAATCAAAATCGGATCAATAACCCCTAATAAAATAAAAACCTAAATATTCCCCACACACTCAAACCTTACATTGTCCCTAATATAAGAAAATTATGCAACTAAGAAAATACTACTAGCTAATATGTTAGGAATAAGCATGTGAATGATATTATTATTATTATATGATTTGATTATGATATAAATGAATGAATATGCAAGTATGCTTGCATCAAGAAAAGATGTAAAGTCCTTTGATAGATAATAGGAACATATGTACAGGGACTTAGAATGAATTGATCAAATGTGTTAGGTTAATCCTACATAAGCAAAACAACTTTGTAAAGTCCTTAAAAAGTAATGATGTACAAGGACTTTAATTGTAAAAAGATAAAACTTGTTAGATTGATCTTATAATGTAATAGATAGGCATGTCTGATCGTCGAGCACTGCACCAAAAATCGTAGTCTGCCAAGAGAGTCAAGGAAAGCTTGAGAACTATCAAGGCAGAATCGTAGTCTGCAAGATAGTAGATCTAGGAGTTCGTAGACTGTCAGGAGATACGAGGAATGATAGTAGTGTGTCGAGAAAAACTTCCTCAAAGTTGTAGTCTGTTCAGGAAGTTATGTTCAGAATAGTAGAGATAGCTTGTCTAAGAGCCGACCGAGCATCTACCAAAGCCAAGTTAAGAATCGTAGACCACACTCGGAGTCATAGAATCTACTGATCAAATGAGCGGTGCTCACAAGCTTAGAGTGTAGAACTAAGACTTCAACAGAAGTGCTCACAATGCCAAGACAAAATTGTAGAGTAAACACGATTTTCAACAAATGAGCACTCCCAGAATATCCAAAGGATAAAGCCTTTGGTCAGAGCTGCAAAGTTACACTCCACCTAAAGGAAACCAGAGAGCACTCAACGAATCGCCAGCAAGCTAATAGAAGATCTAAGCACCAACCCAATCAGCATCCAAATTGAGTTGTAAAGCCAGTCAAGATGAAGTTTTCCACAAGTTTATCAGAAGAAGACTTCAGTGAAAGTAACTGGCTAAAGAAAGTCAACAAGAGCAGTAGCTGTCAAGTGAACAGAAGACAAAGATCTTGGAAGAAACAAAGATCGTAGTGTTTGACAAACAAAGCAGGAGCTGATGAAGTGTACACAGAGATACTGGTCAGCTTATGAAGAACAAGGCTAAAGTGATTAAGCATGGGTCAGTCCATTGATAATAAGTGAACGAGAGATCACAAGGAGAAAGCGAGCTGGGTATGCCATAAATCTGAAGTGTCTTGCTATTCAGAAGAGACCAGAACAAGGAGTCAAGCTATTAATTCCTGAGATCTGTTGAGGCAAATAGAAGTATTGAAGCACTACATAATAGAAGGAAAAAGTGTTCTACATTGAAGATCCAATGAACACTCTTCAGGATCGTAGTGATGTCTCAACAAGTCAATAAGCAACATTCAACAAGGCACTACGATCAGGTCCAAGATTATGCATCATAATCATTAAGTTCGGTCATCTGAAGAATAAAGCATTGGCAACAGTTCAATCTGAAGAGTGATATTCGAATACAGCTTATTGAGAGCATCGATGCAAAAGGACAATCTCTGATGTTCTAATCGAGAAATCAGAAGGGAGAAATAAAGTTGACTACCTGCCTAAGACATCAAAGTGACATCTCTAACGGGGTAGGTGAAACAGTAGACTACAGTGTCAGAAAGATTAAAAAGAGGATGTCATGTCACATCTGCAGTCTACATCAAATAACTTGAGATCTGTGAGGAAATTCAAACTACTTTCAACAACTATATTCCAACGGGAAGATTAGGAAGGAGTATATATAAGCTAGACCTTCAAGGATCAAAGTGTTGCTGAAGTTGCAGAATCATTGAGTTATTGGAATGCTATATTGTTGACTCTACGAGTTCCACCAGAGCTAAACAGAACAAGTCTCAGTGACAATGAGACTACAAAGGTGGAAGTGAAGCAGCTTTGAAGAAGAAAAAAATAGACAAAAGGTTGACTCAATAAGAATGAGAATGCCACTGAAGATGGCAACCAAGCTGAGAGCCGAGAAGGCCAAAAAGATAGCATTCAGAAAAGTGGCAGAGTACAAAGAAGATCAAGAGAGCTAGTATATGAATCACCATGAACCAAAAGCTAAAACAAAACAGATGCAGAACCATGTCTGCAAAACCACTCAAGAAGGGTTCAGGGAATGCTAAGTTCCAGACGAAGTCTACCAAAAGCTCAAATACTTAGCAAACCCAAATAGTGATGGTGCGCAACTAACATCAGATTAAGATGAGAAGAACATAATGAAGATCAGCTGCACCAAAGAAGATGTGGTCCAGACTCGAAGCAGAATGCAAAGAGGACCACGCTAAGCTACTAAGTACAGAAGATGTTCAAGCTTAAAGACATCTTAGCAGTAAGGCACAAACAACAACAACAAAAACAACACCAACAAGAAGCCAGGGCCTGAGGGGTCCTTGTCCAGAGGGTCTAAATAAAGTTTCAAGCCTGCTGGGTTTGAAGAGTTCCTGGGGAACTAGAGGAGTTCCAAGCCGGCTGGGCTTAAAGAGTTCTTAGTGAACTGAAGTTCCAAGGCTGCTGGCCTTAAAGGAATCTTAGTGATTCAGGGTGCTGCCCTTCTTTAGTGGAAATCCTGCTAGTTAAAGAAGAAGAGTGGATTAGGAGCTTGAGTCTCTGAACCACTTAAAATCCCTTCTGTCTTTTACATTATGTCATTTACTAACTGTCATTTACATTATGTACTTAACTGCTATAACTTCTATGCATGTATTAACTGCTTACCACTTAACTAATTCTAAGAACAATGTATGTATGATTATGAATATAGCAATAAAGGGGATCTTTTACTTATTTTGCTGTGCTTGAAAAGATTCTTATGTTTGTCATATGCTACTTCATTAGCAATATAAAATAAAAGAGAAAAGTATTTGAATTTAAAAAGGATCTATTCAACCCCCCTTCTAGATCTATTGTGTGCCTAATGGGAGCTAACAAATTGTATCAGAGCAGGTTCTCGTGTTATATTCAAAAGCTAATCGCTTTGAGTCTGATCCTAGGCACAAACATTAATCTAAACTTAGTTTAGTAGTAAGTCACTTGTAAGTATAGATGAGCTCACACGTTGGAAAGATTGTGTACAGGTAAATGTGTATATACACCTGAAGCTGCTCAGATTGGTCCATGTTCTTAAATGTCATAACAACAAGACCAATCCTTGCCTATAGTCAATCTTATAGTCGAAAGAGCAGATATGGGAGCTCAAGAGGCATCAACAGAAAAGAGTCAAGCATCCACTAGACTGAAAGATGAAAAGGCTATATGTGCTAAGAAGTACTCATTCAGAGAAGAAAGAAGAATCTCTCAAATCTATATTTGGCCAACCAACAACTGGATGAGAACCTTGAGGACTCAAGGTTGTCAATGAACTAAAGATGTCAAGATTCTCTAAGCCTACATCTTCAAGACTATGACTGATTGATCAAAGGACAACTGGAGCAACAAGCTGTCAGACGTGAAGGAAAAGTATGCACATCAATGCCTAACCACAGTATATCAAGATAAATGACTATCAAGAAACTAACAATATAAAGCTGTGGTTCGTTATCAGTATAAATGTGTACATCATGTTGCATCACCTTATGAACTATAATAGTATTCTATCAAGAGACCATACTCCACCTAAAAAGGAGATGAGAGAAAGTACACTGAAGTTGGAAACTCAAATGCTAACAAACTTTTTCTCCATCCAAGTTTTAGGTTGAAGATAACATCTTGAAAGAAGTTTGAAATAGGTCATAAGCATACCAAGGTTTAATTATTCTTAAGTAGAGTAATCTTTACTGATGGGTTAGTATGTATGTACAAACCTATGTTCTAAGTTTTTGATAACACATAGAGTATGATCAGATCTACAAGAATATCTTGAAGATTCATAGAAACTGATCACCTCCATGAATCAAACAGATACAAATGAGTGACAAAGTTGATTCTCACTCTGTGAACATTTAAACTCTGTGAACATAACTATGCAAATGATAAAACCATCAAAGAAAAAGACTGCTTTGTTAAATTGATTGATCTTATACACACTCATAATCATGCATCTTAAAATGTCATATCTAAATTGGATACATGCATGAATATGATTGTTGGTGATCAATATGATAAAATTTCAAATATATGTGGAACGGGGATTTTGAAAGCTAACCTGGCAGGACCCATTTAACCATGGGTACCAAAAATAGAAATTTATCTAACCTACTGGTGCTTAGTCTATCTGACCATACTAAGGAATGCTGAAGCAGAAGACTTCAGTCAAAAAGATTTAACCAGCAGAAGGCTTGAGACATTTCAGAAGAATTTCTGACTAAATCTTTATCTGTTAGAGTTTATTCTTGGAGACTTGCTGAGCTAACATGAATGAAGCTCACATGGTTGCTGATCTCCATATGAAAGCACACCAGTCGTGCTAAGATGAAAACGACCTCATATGCTTAATCATCCATAGCATATCATTTGAGAAGAACACTCGAGAAACTCATTATAAGAGCAGAACTCCACAAGTATAAACTGTCAAAGAATACTACGTTCGTAGTTCTTCAGAGGGATCAGTCTTGAAGATATCTACTTCTATGATCTAAGGAGGTTAAAATGATTGAAATGACTTCAGTTAGAAGGAGATATGCAAGGTTGTCATGTGATGCACATGAAGAAGAAGGACTCACATCTCTTTGAGAAGATGGTATCAACTATGGTGGAAAAATGATTTGGTAAAGGACATCAATACTAAAAATATCAGAAGTGCACTATGAAGCAATATACCAGTTACAAAGTCCCAATACTTTATGGCTGATGAACCAAATGAAGATCCATAGTCAGTGGGAACGTCTCAAAACGTACTACTGATAACCTTGTCAACCACCCAACTCAAATCATGGAGCGCCTATGATCAAACATCTGATCGTAGTGTAAAAGCAGGAGGACACCACGATTACAGCCAATGTAAATGTCTAAAGTTGGTAGATGAACTCCCCAACAGAAAAGGTAAAATGAGATAACAGTGCTAATCACTTCTAAAGTTTTTCATCTGGAAATCACCTCAAGGAAAAACCTAATCCTTAGTTCACTCTAAGAGGTTGGCCCTTCCTGAGCTACCTTAACCAAGAAGGAATGCTTAGTCAAGTTCATCTCAAGGACCCGGAAAGACAACGATTATAGAGTAGATTCTGAAGCAACCTCAACGATCATAGAGTAGGCTTGATGATCGCAATCTTCCCAAAGGATACACTAGCTTATGGGGAGCTTGGAAGATAAGGGCACATTCTCAACTATTCAGATCGTGTGGAGATAAGGTCGAAAGAAGTTTGGAAAGATGTTCTTCAAACTCACCTCAGACGTTCATCACCCAAACTATCAAAAGGTACATCAGTAATTGAGCCATGCAACTTCAAGATAAGGATTATTGTCCAATCATCCACTAAAGAGTCTCTCAGAAAATGATCGTTAAGTCGACAAAGAAAACCGTAGAGTCCACAAGCTACCTCATCAAGCTACTCTACGTACTAAAAAGGTCAATGGTTAATCTGCGTCAGTAATTCCATTTCCTTAAAAGAATATTAAAATTGAATAATTGTTCAGTTTATGGGGAGTTACAGTTTTTTACTGGGCATCGTGCAACTAATGAATGGCTGACACATCATAGCTTATGTAGAGTCAGAAGGAACTGTCATAAAGACAAATTCAAAATCTTCATACAGTTACTAGAAGCTATCAAACCTCTCTTCCTCCCTTTTTCCAAACCCTAAAAACCCTCTTCAACGTCTGAATACATCAAATGTCAAGCTTTGCCCAAATCACATTCAAATATCTCTCACAAGACTTTTGAGATTAAAAACCCATATACTTCAAACTATTCAAATGGTAGATTGGAGAGTAATCACTGGCATTCAGCTTCGAACCAAGACGTTTGAGAAATTCGAAAAGAAGTTCAGAGATATTCTTGAACTTGTGAAGAAGGCTGGATTCTCAGAATGTCTTGACGCAAACACTCGAATATATGCTGAACTGGTTAAAGAGTTTTACTCAAACGCAACCATAAATTCTGAAACCCTTTCCACCAAGGTCAGAGGTCAGATTCTGAAGCTGAAATCGTCCAACATCAATCAATGCTTAGGTTTTCCTGACCTAGGACTAGAAAACCTTGATGAGATCGATACTGAACAAGAAAAGAAGATTATGTTGTACAAAATAAACTCGAGAATGAAGGACATTAAGAAAAAGGAGTTTCTTGAAGAATTTAAGTTTCTTGTTGAAATAATGGGCAAATGTATACTATGTAAGGATACTGCACATGACACTGTTATTGATCAACAACTAAGGATTATGTCTGCAATAGTTCTGAAGAAACATATAAACTTTGGAGTTATCTTGCTCGATCAAATATCCAAATGGCTAGAAAAGGCTGAGATGAAGAAGTCTACAGATAAACCCCTTATAAAGGTTTTTCATGGAAGACTCTTGAGTATTGTGCTGAAGAAGAAACTGGGAAGTAAGATAAAGGATGATGAAGGAGAACCAATGAATGCCTATAAAGTGATGTCTCCGCAGCTGTTTGTAAAGTGGAAGAAAAATCCCAAGGAAAATAAGAGGCTAATGACATCTGGTAGCAATAGCAAGGTCTCTACAAAGAAGAGGAAGGCACAAGAGGTGGAAAGCAAGCCATCCCATTCTGATGACTCTGTATCTGAAAAGCTGCACCAGCAAAGTAGAAGTCTAAGAGTGCGAAGAAATTAGAGGCTCCACCAAGTAGTCTCTCCACTGACAACAAGAGACAAGGAGAAGAACAAACATCAACTACAGAAACCCCAAAGAGAAGAAGGAGTAACAGATTACTCAAAGGGCCATCTAAAAAGAAAGCCAAGGTGATAAATAAGGCAACCCCAGTTCCCGAAGAAAGTTCATCTAACAAAGAAGAAGACGTAGAGTCACAAGATGAGAAGAGAACTGAGAGCTTCAAGATTGAACTCTCAAAGAACAAGTCCAACAATGAAGAAGAAGCTAACTCTATGAAAGGAACATCTAAGTCTGGTGATGAAAAGGAATGTACAAGTCCTGTGGCCAATAATCAGAATAGTAACTCTGTTGCTGAAGAAATTTTGAAAGATGAAATAGCTGCATCTACTACTACTAAAGTCCAAACAAGTTCATCTGATGGATCAAAAGATGTTGAATCAGAAAAAGTAGGACCTGTCCCTACTAATGATGAACAGCAAGGAAGCTTATATGGGGATATAGAGGCTTTAGACTCTGAAGAAAAAGAAAAGTCTGAAACCCCTATAGCTGACCCTCCAATAAGAAGAAAAAGAAACAAACTTCTTACTCAATCTATCTCAAAAAGGACAGGAGAACATTCCACAATTGTCATTGATTTGAGTGATGATGAGTTTGAATCCACGGAAGCAGATGCTGAAGAAGAAGATGAAAAGATGGAAAAAGAGTTCAACCAAGAATTAGAGGAACACACTGATGAGTCTGATGAAGGAAGTTTTCAGAGGTCTAACTCCAGCCCCAGATAAAATGAAGATGGCAAAGACTTCAGTTCTGAAACAGAAGAGCCAAAAAATTTTCGCATTCCTAATCCTATAAATCATAAGAAAAAGATTTTAGTAAAAATTGACAAATCACTAGATGTGCTCCCCGATAGATGGATTAATCATGGGAATGAAAGGCTAAATGTGGTAATGATGACTGTAGAAAGTGCGCTCAAAAATTGCAAGGCTATGAAGCTAGACACCTCAACTGTAATATATGACCCTGAAGTTAAGAACCATGTAATAAGATGGTTTCACCCTCATATGCCATGAGTAAAGGCATCTCTCACTGGAGATAACATCTATCTCACATGGGTTTTCTCTCATCTTCCCAACCTGGAGCTGGTGTCACAAAACTTTTCAAGGGTAAAGAAGTTTACAATCAAGATGATCAAAGAACAACCTCACTACAAAGTCTACTGACATGTTGGAAATCACTACATTCCCCATGATAGTAGACTGGGTTTTGATGGTAGAAGGATTACCCAAGTATATGATCGTAAAGTCCCTTCACTCCATTAAAAATAAACAAGCCCAGTCTGAGAAGCTTCCCTCTGCCCAAGCATAATTGTCTGATATTCCTCTATCCTCTCACAGAAATTGGCACTCGACGATTTATCAGATTCTTACTACTTTCGAATATCTATTCAAGAATTAAAATCGTAGAGTCCAATCTGATGCTCAACTAGAGACTGACCAACCAAAAAATCAAACTCCTACGGAGCATGAGTTAGTGAAGAATGATGATGAGTTCGTTGAGAAGATGTATGTCATCACTAAAGAAACCAAGATGTTGACCGAAGCAGGAGGCAATGCAGTTCAGGACATACTTCAAGCCACTATTACTGATATATCTCTCAAATAAAAGAAAGAGATCAAATCTATCTGAAGGTTATGATTGATCAAAAGCAAGAAGCTCTACGAGAAGAACAAATCATATCCCTCTCTGACAAGATTAACAATCTAAATCAGTCTCTCTCCCTACAAATTGAGCTGAGCCAACAAGAAGTTAAGACTGAGGTTGGTAACTCATCTTACCTGATGGAGCAACTTATGTTCAACATGGAGTAGCTTTCACACATGATTAATAACAAAAAGGGGGAGAAAAAGAAGCATAGAAAAAGGAACTCAAGGAAGAGGAAGGAGATCAGAAGAAAAGGAGATAAGAAGGCCTTGAGGATGGCAAAGACGAAGATAGCAGCAGCAGTAGCAGAATCATCATTTGAGGGGGAGTCAAAGGATAATGGTCCCGTAAATGCAGAGTTTGAGGGGGAGCCAGAAAATGAAGAAGAGCATGAATCTGAAGAGGAGCAGAGAAAAGAAATGATGTCACCATCACAGGGGGAGAAGGAGCAAAAAGACTAAGCAGAAAAGTAACTGATCGACAGACATCCTGGAAATATATATAAAGCTAAAAATGTATATCTCTATCTAGTTTGGTATGTTCTGGATCCAAGATGTTAAGTGTCATAGTTTATATAATTCCAAATTATTATTAATGACATTCATGATTATCTGTTTTAGAAATACAGCTGCTCACTGTATATAAGATTCATTCATCTCATGTATATGCACTAATTATTTTTTTCATAATCAAATAAGGGGAGATTGTTAGGAATAAGTATATGAATGATATTCCTATTATTATATGATTTGATTATAATATAAATGAATGAATATGCAAGTATGTTTGCATCAAGAAAAGTTATAAAGTCCTTTGATAGATAATAGGAAAATATGTACAAGGACTTAGAATGAATTGATCAAATGTGTTAGTTTGATCCTACATAAGCAAAACAACTTTATAAATTCCTTAAAAAGAAATGATGTATAAGAACTTTAATTGTAGAAAGATCAAGCTTGTTAGGTTGATCTTATAATATAATAGATAGGCATGTCTGATCGTCGAGCACTGCACCAGAAATTGTAGTCTGCCCGAAGAGTCAAAGAAAGCTTGAGAACTATCAAGGTGGAATCGTAGTTTACAAGATAGTAGATCTCGGAGTTCGTAGACTGCCAGGAGAGACGAGGAAGGATCGTAGTGTTTCGAGAAGAACTTCCTCAAAGTCGTAGTCTATTGAGGAAGTCATGTTCAGAATCGTAGAGACAGCCTGTCTAAGAGCCGACCGATCATCTACCAAAGTCAAGGCAAGAATCGTAGACCACACTCAGAGTCGTAGAATCTATTAATCAAATGAGAGGCAGAGATCGTAGTCGAGCCAAATAAGATGAAGACAACAAGCTTAGAGTGTAGAACTAAGATTACAACAGAAGTGATCACAACGCCAAGACAGAATTGTAGAGTAAACATGATTTTCAACAAATGAGCACTCACAGAATATCCAAAAGATAAAGCCTCTGGTCATAGCTACAAAGTTACACTCCACCTAAAGGAAACCAAAGAGCACTAAATGATTCGCCGGTAAGCTAACAGAAGATGTAGGCACCAACCCAATCAGCATCCAGATTGAGTTGTAAAGCCAATTAAGATGAAGTCTTCCACAAGTTGATGAGTAGAAGACTTCAGTCAAAGTAACTGGCTAAAGAAAGTCAGCAAGAGTAGTAGCTGTCAAGTGAACAGAAGAAAAGGATCTTGGAAGAAACCAAGATCATAGTGTTTGCCAAACAAAGCAGGAACTGGTGAAGTTTACACAGAGATACTAGTCAACTTATGAAGAACAAGGCTAAAGTGATTAAGCATGGGTCAGTACATTGATGATAAGTGAACATGAGATCACAAGCAGAAAGCGAGCTGGGTATGCCATAAATCTGAAGTGTCTCGCTAATCACATGAGACCAAAATAAAGAGTCAAGCTATCAGTTCCTGAGATCAGTTGAGGCAAACAGAAGTATTGAAGCATTGCACAATAGAAGGAAGAAATGTTCTACATTGAAGATCTAATGAACACTCTTTAGGATCGTAGTGATGTCTCAATCAGTCAATAAGCAACATTTAACAAGACACTACGATCAGGTCCAAGATTATGCATCAGAATCATAGAGTTCAGTCATCTAAAGATTGAAGCATTGGCAACGGTTCAATTTGAAGAGTGATATTCAAATATAGCTTATTGAGAGAATCAATGCAAAAGGACAATCTTTGATGTTCTAATTGAGAAATTAGAAGGGAGAAATAAAGTTGACTACCTGCCCAAGACATCAAAGTGACATCTTTTACGGGGTAGGTGAAATAGTAGACTGCAGTGTCAAAAAGATTAAAAAGAGGATGTTATGTCACACATGTAGTCTACATCAAATAACTCGAGATTTGCGAGGTAATTCAAACTACTTTCAATGGCTATATTCTAATGGGAAGATTGGGAAGGAGTATATATAAGCCAGAGCTTCAAGGATCAAAGTGCTGTTGAAGTTGCAGAATCATTGAGTTGTTGGAATGCTATATTGTTGACTCTACGAGTTCCACCAGAGCTAAACAGAACAAGTCTCAGTGACAATGAGACTACAAAGGTGGAAGTGACGCAGCTTTGAAGAAGAAAAAAAACAGACAAAAGTTTGACTCAATAAGAATGAGAATGCCACTGAAGATGGCAACCAAGCTGATAGCCGAGAGGGCCAAAAAGATAGCATTCAGAAAAGTGGCAGAGTACAAAGAAGATCAAGAGAGCTAGTATATGAATCACCATAAACCAAAAGCTGAAACAAAACAGATGCAGAACCGTGTTTTTAAACCACTCAAGAAGGGTTCAAGGAATGCTATGTTCCAGACGAAGTCTACCAAAAGCTCAAACACTTAGCAAACCCAAATGGTCATGGTGCACAGCTGACATCAGATGAAGATGAGCAGAATAGAATAAAGATCAACTAAACCAAAGAAGATGTGGTCCAGACTCGAAGCAGAATGCAAAGAGGAACACACCAAGCTGCTAAGTACAAAAGATGTTCAAGATTAAAGACATCTTAGTAGCAAGGCACAAATAACAACAATAACAACAACACCAACAAGAAGCCAGGGCCTGAGGGGTCCTTGTCCGGAGGGACTAAATGAAGTTCTAAGCTTGCTGGGCTTGAAGAGTTCCTAGGGAACTAGAGGAGTTCCAAGCCTACTGGGCTTGAAGAGTTCTTAGTGAACTAAAGTTCCAAGGCTACTTTCCTTGAAGGAATCTTAGTGATTCAGGCTGTTGCCTTTCCTTAGTGGAAATCCTGCTAGTTAAAGTAGAAGTGTGGATTAGGAGCTTGAGTCTCTGAACCACTTAAAATTCCTTATGTCTTTTACATTCTGTCATTTACTTATTGTCATTTACATTATGTACTTAACTGCTATAACTGCTATGTATGTATTAACTGCTTACCACTTAACTAATTCTAAGAACAATGTATGTATGATTATGAATATCTCAATGAAGGGGATCTTTTACTTATTCCGCTGTGCTTGAAAAGATTCTTATGTTTGTCATATGCTACTTCATTAGCAATACAAAATAAAAGAGAAAAGAATTTGAAATTAAAAAGGATCTATTCACCACCTCTTCTAGATCTATTGTGTGCCTACTGGGAGTTAACATAACATGTAATAAAAAAACTAAAAAGTAAAGTGATAGAAAAATCAAATCTAAGATCTTGGGTTGCCTACCAAGTAGCTGCCCTTGTTTATTTTCATTGGCTTGACATCATCCATCTCATTTTATGTAATTGGACATGTGCACTTTAAGTGGACTTGTAACAGTTTCAATTTATTAGTAGCATCCTTTAGATCCTGATTTTGCTCAATTCTAGCCCTTAAATCCTCCTTGTATATTTGCTAAAGAGATTCATGCACTATAGTGTCAACAACATCAGTAGAAAAAATAGAATTAATATTACCAAGATATCTTTTAACTTCATATATGCTAAACTGGACATGTGCCTCATCCAATTCCATAGTTAAGGTCCCATGATATGTATCATGTAGTGTTTTTATTTTTTGCACCGATGTATCATCTATATCCTCTTTGTAAAGATCTGCAGAACTTATCAAATTGTTCTTCTCTTCCTCTTGTTCATCCTTTTCAGACTTTGAATATATGATTTCTTCTTCAAATTCAGTAGTAGCCTCAAGCATTTCCAACTAGTTTCCACTAGTGAACTCATCATCTTTAAATTCTTGTTCCCTATTCGAGATTTCTTCTAGGAATATTTCATTAGACTCTGTATACCACGTTGAATTCTTTCTAACTTTTTAATTCTTTGTTAGAACTTGGGGAAAAGGTAGTTTTAGTTCATAAGCTGAAAGAGGTTGAAATTTGTGCTTGAGTACATCACTACTACCTGTTTTACTATTTTCAGACTTGCTTTGTATTGTCTTTCCTTGTTGCTGATCCTCTGCACAATATCTCAATGTTATGGCACTTATATTTTTAACAGTGTGAGAAAGTGACCTTCTTACTATGGTTGCAAGCTAACCAACTTAGTCCCTCAGATCTTGAACAGAAGTTCTTGTCTCCTGTTGGAATTATTTTGTTTGACTCATGAACTGTTGTGTTTGGTTCATGAATGCCTGAAACATATCCTCCATAGATATCCTAGAATTGACAGGTACTTCTTGGTTTTTTGTATGGTACCGAGGTTGATCTTATTAAAGACCTTGCTACCTATTTTCCTCGTAACTCAATTTGGAATGATCTTTCCATCTTGGATTGTACGTGTCAGGATAAGGATTGTAGTGATATGGATTTTATCCTGAGAATGTCCCCACAATATTGACTTGAAGAATAATTACATCCTCTTGCATCATTGGACAATCATTTATCTCATGCCCTAATTTCGAACAAATTTCACATACTTTTGCAAATTACATATTCCCTGTAGCCATTTGTCAAACCAAAGTAGTTAAATCAGAAATCTGCTGCTCCAAGTCTCTCGTACTTACCCCATTTACCCTTTGTGGTGTGTCATCCATCTCAGTTCCATACTGTTGTAAGTTAGCTGCAGTGTTTGCAATTAAGTTCCTTGCAGCTTCTAGAGTCTTATTTACCAGCGCTCCTCCACTTGTTTCATCAATCATGCTTTTATCCATTAGTAGTAACCCCTCATAAAAGTACTGGATCACGTAATGATCATAAATCCCGTGAGGTAGGTAGCTGGAGCACAACTTCTTCAACCTTTTCCAATACTTATAGAGAGTTTCTCTGTAACGCCCCGAAATTCAGTCTAACTTCACACCCGGATTTCGTACGTCACGATTACATCATTCATCCAAATATACATCATTATTAACTCAAATATAACAACATACATTCTAATTTCCCAGGTTCTAAAACCATATAACTCTTTTCATTACAAATAATGATAGTTACATTATTCTTTACATCATACACGAGTGACTTTCATCCGCCACTAAGGATACATAACAGTTCATTAAACTAATCTAAAGTTCAATTAACTTATTTCATATTACAAGTCTTTTCTTGATCTTCACGCTCATTCACGTACTGAATGGAACTGCATCTGGATACCAGTCAGCTTGATCTTTATGGGATCCTTAAGTTCTTCTAACATCGTTCGCTGAAAATGTTTTTCATTTAAAGCAAGTGTGAGCATTCAATTGCTCAACAAGTCATAGCAGTTGAACAAACAACTTCAAGAATTTAAACATTCTTTTAAGAATTCAATAACCGAACAAGGTTATGAAGCAGCTTGAATAATAGGAATAATCTCGATTCCTATCATTTTAAAACAATATTCACTTTCATTTTTAAATACTTTCATTCCTCTACCTTTTTCATATACATTTTGTCAGGCTAGAATCATTAGCACAGACTTAACAATAACGGATCATGTATAAACATAGCATTCTCTTATTGAACAATTAAATCACTGAACAGTTCATCTCATAGAAACACCAAAGTGTTCACATTGTGGCTCAAGGCCTCATACGTTCTACCACCTTGTATAAATATCGCATATTCAAACATATAGACATAACTTCTCAAGTTCAACATCTGAGAAGTTTTAGAAACTAGCATTCATTTAAAATATGAATGAAGTTAGGAAACTTGCCTTACGCCCAGCTACAGCTTACGCCGAACTGCCCATTTCAATTCCTATATAACACATAAGAAAACACCACATACACCAATTAGTCATATATATTTGACTTATGCATTGATTTACTTAACTTTACTTCTTAGGGTTCGCGTTCTTGCAACCTAAGTTTACGCGAGTACTTTCATTACCGTTCTACGGCTTCATGACAAACGAAGATGTCTTACTTATACGTTCATCATCTTTGATATTTTACATTCTTATCTTCTTCTTATAACTTCTCTATGACTCAGCACACATCGCTTCTCTGCTAGTAGTCCATATGGTACTCTGAGTGGTTTCCCACAAACAACCAACAAACAAGTTCCCGTCTCGTCTACACTGCCATCACAGTGAGTTAGATCGGTTGCAAGTTTTGTATATACCTTTGCTCTCTGAAGGAATTGTTTAGCCTAGTTCCCATATGTCAACCATCAAAGGTTACGATTGTACTACAACCTAAACTTATATTAACTTATATGAACCATTAAAACTATAACATTCACTAAGTCAATTTTGCATTCCTTATGGCTTCCTGGCAACTAAATGCCACACCTCAGGATTCACTATTTATCGTCTAAGTCATATAGTCTTTTGTATACTCAGAGCGATCATTCAAGTTAATCATTACTCAGCTTCGTTATGTTAAACGTCATTGTCTTAAATTTAGTCTTTAACCATTCATGGTTTAATCATTGATCTTCATTATCTTACGATCAAACCATACACGGGGTGAAGGTTCTATCTGCTTAATATCTGTGTACACTCAACTTTCACATTGGTTAAAATGTTCCATACTTACAATTCATTCCATCATTTTCTATCCGAATCATGATCGGCTTTCATTAATCTTATTACCATTCGTTATGGCTTTCTTGTTACCATTTTTATCTTACTCAATACTTTCGTTATCCATTACCTGAACCCCATGTTCATTATTCTTTCTTAATGTCGAAGCCATACTGTTCGTTGTATGCTAAGACTGCTTGCAACTGCGTTATGTTTACGTTTACATTTATTCTCTTCTTGATGTTTTAATCTCTTTCGATCATTTTGTTCAACCTGTACTAAAGGTTTAATTCACTCATTTAAGTGTTATTTTAGGTGAACTACATGTTCATATTTCTTTCTTGCACATCCCCTAGTAATTAAGCACTTAAAAGCTCAACACTGGCTTTTTCCCTGCACCAGCGCCGCGGTGCCGGGTCCCTCTTTATCACTCGTGCTATAGTGCCACTCTGCAGTGTCTAAGTGCTGAGTCTGGCACTATGGTACCGCCTCACAAGGCACGACCTGCGCTGCGGCGCCAAGCCCTCATCCTTGAAATTTTTTTTAAGTCTTAAATCCAATTTGAGATGCTTACTTCATGCTTCCATAACTTATTCGTTATAACTTAGAACGAGGTTGTTCCAAAGCCATTCTATTCCTTATCTTACATACTTCAATCCCCTTTAGATAGAACTTCATTCTGAATCTATTAATATGCCATTCAATTGGCTTAATCTTTACCCTTCGTTTGTTTTACGTTTTTAACGCTCTTTGTTCGTCCGTAATTCGGTCATCCTAACTCGGAATTCATTCTTTCTTGAGTCCACGACTCACGTTTTCTACATTCTCTTATATTCTTATGAAACCCAACATTTTTGGGTTCATTTACTAACTTTCTAATTTTCATTTGTCTTTTATAAATTTTTTGCAATAACTTTGTTATGGCTAAGTTTTAATCCGTTCTTCATGAACGTTACTACCGTTCCTAACCAAGAAATAAGCATCTAACTTATATACGATGGTTTAAAACTTGTCCATCAACAACAATTATCCTACGATGGTTTTAAATTTGTCCATCAACAACGTTCTTCGTGTTCTTCGCGTGTTCTTCGTGTTCTTCATTCGTTCTTTATTTTAATCGATATTTTGGATTACGATTTCACTTTTTATTGGAATTTTATGTTATAGAACATCATTCCTTACTTATTTCACCTACTTATTTATATAATCCACTCGGATCATTCTAATTCATTACGAATCTTATACATCCTTAAGAAATTTATAAAATAAACTTCAAATTCTTATTTCTTCATTTTCTTACGATTTCAACCATATGAAATCATTCCTAACATCATTTACTTCTTATTCTTATTAAGTAATAACATATAGGACTTAAAGAGAAATTAAATTTGACTAGGTTTTAGGTTACCTCTCTTCTTTATTTTTCTTTCGCTAGACAAAGCAGGCAATTCGCAAGCTTTTCTATTTCATGCTCACCTTTGATCTGATCATCCACACTCATTCTCTTCCTTCTTCTCTCTTCATCCGAACCCTCTCTCTCTCTCTAAGGTGTAGGATTTTCAAAATCCCAAATAAATGAATTAAGCTTCCTATTTATAGAATTTCCAAGCGAGGGGTATTTTAGTCATTTCAGCCCCAACCTCCTTACTATTCATAACTTAAGCATTAAGTTAACTTAGCCCTTAAGTTTACTTACTCCTTAAGTTAACCTCCTTACTATTCACGAAACTTAGCCTGTAAGTTTCGTGGTTCCGTCTTTTGGGTTTCGTCCGACAGTTTTAAAAATTGCGATTCTCGGAATCCAAATATTTTTTGATATTTCGTCTTTCCTTTACCGATTAACTTTTACGTATTCTTCAGATTTTTGAAAAACTTAAAAACACTTTTTGGTGTTAAGCGTTTTCCTTCACGTTTTCCCCTAATGTAGCTAAATGAATGAAAATTTCATAACAGTACTTTTCGTCATTTTTATTTTTGTCTAATTTCTGTATATTTTTTAGGAAAAACTTTTACCGGCTTACTGAACTTTTCACGACATATTATCGTCAAATCTTTTGATGGAATGTCATTTTGACATACCGAACTCTCAAAAAGGCTTAGATTATTCAAACCCTAACCCTTAGGTTTCGTCGGGTGAATAGTGCCTATTTCGTCTTTTTCACCAAAAATATTTTTGTTCCCGGAAAATTTTTATTTTTGTCTTGAAAATTATTACTCGTTCAGTCTAGCTCGTAGCCAGAATCCTTCCGACTTATAATCATCCTAGGTACTAGAACGATTTATAAACACATAGCACATATTATTATTAATAAAAATTCATTTTATTAATAACTAATTCTTTAAACTTAAACTCTAGACGATCCAAATTTCCGGGTCGTCACTCTCTTCCCTCCTTATAAAAATTCCGTCCTCAAAATTTCTTAAAACCACACCCTTACCCAGGTCATCACATTCACCCCTTCTTCACAGAACTTCGTCCTCAAAATTTTAGCTTACCCTTCTTCTCACTTCCCTTCAACAGAGTTCTTATCTTTCCATCATTCCTAACCTCCATAATCTATCAAGAATCATGAAGTAGAAAGAATAACGAGGAATATAAAATTTCTTTTTAAAACATTTTATACTTTTGCTGAGGGGTCAAATCGACCATGAACTCTTACTAGGTTTAACAGCATGACGCCGTAACCTTTCTTCCACGGTCAGTTTACAATCACAAAGAAAGCAAACTACCTCTTACCCATCGTATACCCCATTTCGGGATATGTTCACCTCAGACTTAATCATTAGATTCTGCACCAAAATAATTTTGATTTGGAACAACTTTTAAAGAAAGCTTGATTTTCTTTTAAACATGACATAACATTTGTCTAGCCGAATCAAGTAGCTTAGACCATACCAATAAATTGGTTATCAACGTGAAACATTCGTCTAGTCAACTCAATTGACATCGACTACTTCTTTAAATTCTTTTTCAATACATCAAAACGTTTTATGACGTCATGATACTGTACTTTCCACGGTACGTTGAGGACTTCGTCAGTTTGTGACTTCGTCATTATACATCATACCATAGTGAGTTGTTGATCCTAAGATCACTTCCAACACTAGGTTCAATTGCATTAATAACTCCATCCTTTTACCATTCTTGAATCGAATGCACGGATGATATAAAATTCATTTTGACATTTTAAATCAATTTCTGTCTAGTCGAAATAATTAGCATAGACATATCAAGAATAGTTCTTTTAAAAATCTATTGGTTCTAAAAGTTGAACCAATTCTTTCATTTCCAAAACGCGAACACATAAGTACGATTTTAATAAACTTCGATATCTAGCATAGCTAGATGACTTGGAATATCATATCCTCCACCTTCCTTCATTGTCTTACTTGTAAAAATACTTAATATTCTCTAGCACCTTCAATACTAAGACTATTGAAAATAATTCATTTTTAGTCTAAACATCACTATACCTTAGTATAGTTCAACAACTTACCACACATTATGAGTTCGGGAACTTTTCACAATAATATGAGTTTAGGAACTATCCCAGATAGACCATAAGCGTCCATTCGCTGAGAAGTTCAATAACCTACCATATCATTATGAGTCACGAACGTACCATAAGTATGAGTTTCAAGAACTCACACCTACCTTATCATTCTCTACCTATCAAGTATATACATGAGAAAAGATTCACATTCTCGTCATATACATCTTGACAGTGCGACCAATTCGAATGATTATCATTGTAATAAGCTAAGCAGTTGTTACACCAAGCACAAACCTCTGCCCATAACAAAGGTTCATACAACTCAGCTATCACATGAGTCCACAATTGAAATTTTACAACTTCTAAATTTCTCTTTACTTAATAAGAATTTTCTTTAATTCGTATGCTATCCTTTACAACTTAATCTGAGTTTTTCTTCCCATACTACTTCGTAGTACTATAAATCATTCATCGTTTAACAACTCATCTGTTACTATGATTCACTATGATCACGTGGTGATCTTCTTATCCCTCTCTCTACGATTATAGTCTTAGATACTCTTACCTAAGATTTATAACCTATCAGCTCTGATACCAACTTGTATTGCCCCAAAATCTGGTCTATCTTCACACCCGCATTTCGTACGTCACGAGTACATCATTCATCCAAATATACATCATTATATACTCAAATATAACAATATACATTCTAATTTCCTAGGTTCTAAAACCTTATAACTCCTTTCATTGCAAATAATGATAATTACATTATTCTTTACATCTTACACGAGTGATTTTCATCCGCCACTAAGGATACATAATAGTTCATTAAACTAATCTAAAGTTCATTTAACTTATTTTATATTACAAGTCTTCGCTTGATCTTCACGCTCATTCACATACTGAATGGCACTGCATCTGGATACCAGTCAGCTTGATCTTTATGGGATCCTTAAGTTCTTCTAACATCGTTCGTTGAAAATGTTTTTCTTTTAAAGCAAGTGTGAGCATTCAATTGCTTAACAAGTCATAGTAGTTGAACAAACAACTTCAAGAATTTAAACATTCTTTTAAGACTTCAATAACTAAATAAGGTTATAAAACAGCTTGAATAATAGGAATAATCTCGATTCCTATCATTTTAAAACAATATTCACTTTCATTTTTAAATACTTTCATTCTTCTACCTTTTTCATATACATTTTGTCTGACTAGAATCATTAGCACAGACTTAACAATAATGGATCATGTATAAGCATAACATTCTCTTATTGAACAATTAAATCACTAAACAGTTCATCTAATAGAAACACCGAAGTGTTCACATTGTGGCTCAAGGCCTCATACGTTCTACCACCTTGTATAAATATCGCATATTCAAACACATAGACATAACTTCTCAAGTTCAACATCTGAGAAGTTTTAGAAACTAGCATTCATTTAAAATATGAATGAAGTTAAGAAACTTGCCTTACGCCCAGCTACAGCTTACGCCGAACTGCCCATTTCAATTCCTATATAACACATAAGAAAACACCACATACACCAATTAGTCATATATATTTGACTTATGCATTGATTTACTTAACTTTACTTCTTAGGGTTCGCGTTCTTGCAACCTAAGTTTACGCGAGTACTTTCATTACCGTTCTACGACTTCATGACGTAAAGAGATGTCTTACTTATATGTTCATCATCTTTGATGTTTTATATTCTTAATTAAATTCATGGAAACATGTTTAAGAATGAAGAATTTGAGTTTTGTTATATATATAAGTTTTAGTCTATTTTGAGACTAAAATTGGCTATGAATTTATATATAGAGTCTGAAATTGATGATAGTTTGTATTAAAACATTGAGAAACAAAAAGAACGCAAGTTGATTGAATTAATTTGGTTAAGAAATGAATTCGTAGTGAATGATTACGCTAAACATGTTAAAACATGAAAATTTTGTATAAACATTAGTTTTGAGCCAAGATTTGGGTTTGTTAATTTTTTTTAAAATAATTGATTCTTGGGTATGTTGTAGTTCTATGAATTACGAGTCCATGAGTCAAAAACAGACTCAAGTGGATGTGTATAACTCTAGTTATGAAGGTTGGAGGGAGAAAGGGTTAAAAATTTGCAAGAACAAGAAAGCGGGAAAAATCGTGCACCTTTCGCTGGGTGGTATGCGCAATACTACCCTGTGGTAATTTGGGGCGTTCTAAATATTGGAATAGCGCGTCATGGCCGGATTGTTTTGACCTCATGTAGTAAAACAGCCATAACATTTTTCATACAAACACTAATTAAGGTGATTCAAGATGATCCGGAACGACGACAAATAGGCCTACAATTTTCATTCTTTAAGTTTTTCAAATTGAGGTCGTTAGAAGGGGTAAAAATGTCCATCCTTGGGAATGATGTGTATTCGGAAGCAATCGGAGGGCGTCATGCATGCACGTATTCAAGTGTAGTGCTTCTGACGATAAAATAGATTGTTCTAAGTTTTAAAACATAAATATTAGAAATTATAATGATGTTTAACATTAATAAATGATGTACTTATAATTTGTATAAGCATACTAAGCATACGCAAGGGAGACAAATCGGGCGTGTGACGAATAAACGTCGAAATGACGTGATAAGTGTTAATAAACTTAAAAAGTGTTTCAATTCAATTGAAGTGAACATTATAAGATATGGAATGTGTTTAATATAAAACTAATAAGGATTCCTAACAAGACTTAAATACTTGAATGAACTTCGGGTATGACCTAAGAAGAAATATAGTAGGATATAAGTTGAAAGTTAACACAATCAATCAAATTGAACATTGTGTATTAATTAATAGGAAGGATTATGGGATGTAGAGTAAAGTTTATATTACAACTAATATGCATTGTTATGTGACTAATAAGTGATGTGCATGATTATATAATTGTGTAGGGCACGTGAAGTACAGATAGCTGTAAGCTGTTAAACTGTTGTTGGTAAACAACGATCAAGGCAAGTCTTTCAGTTCCTATTTGTTTTGTGAACTTCATGGTGAATTATTTTAAATCTATATTGCAAAAAGCATGATGTATGATTTATGTTGCAAGTATCAAATGTTAAGGTCAATTTATGACTTGGTTGAGTAAGGAATGCTGATTGGGTTATGGAACTCAATCTATGACTGTAACGACCATGAATTTTAAACTCCTAATTAATTAAATATGTGATTTAATTTTAATGAGTTATTTTTGTGAGTTTATTTAAACCTTATGTTGTTATGTGAATTTATGAAATGATTAAAGGGAGTCACTAATAGATGATTTAAATTGGTGGACTAACCCTAAGAATTTAATATCAAGGAATTGATAAGATTTTTAATTAAATATTCAATTTATTTGAATATAGTAGCAAGAGTTGAACATATTGATTAATTTCAATTATGAGTAATTAATTGATAATGTGTTAATTAATAATTATTATGAATAAATAATAATTAATGTGTAATAGATTAATAGTTTATAAAATGATGATATGTTTACTTGATTTATTTGTGCAAGCATGCAATATAGTAAACCTTTATTATGTGGTAGTTAATTGTATATTTTTTATATAGTACAAGGTGGCACATTATTATGTCTATATGTAGACTATATAGTAATGAATTATTTGCATTCATGTGAGTTGCATAATAATATTGTTATATGTATGTGCACTACTAGATATCTTGTAATTGGGAAATACATTGTATGCCTTTTAAATCATTATAACCTATGTTATATGAAATGAATTGTGTACACCTATTTGATAACCAAAGTCTATATTATGTGTATATGTGGTATAAACCAATTGTAGCTTTCCATTTTGTGCAATTGCTGAGAGTTGTTCTCTCGTCCCATAATAAGAGCCCATTCTTCTCTTCCCACGTGAAATGCTAGCAAGCCTAGCCTACCTTCATCTCACTTTCACCAAAACTAGAGCAATAAGTGGATGGGGAGTGGGATTCATGATTGAGATTACCAACTCTCACCAACTCTCTCTTAACCCTTGTGCATTCTTGAAATTCATTGGTTTGATTTGTGAGGTAATCTCATTGTCTAGATAATAAATCTTCTATAAATGGGATATCATCCTTCCTTGTTACAATTTGTTGAGAATTAGTTTGCTAAGAGTGGATAGACTGATAGAGGGCAGCTGAATTGAACCACAAAGGTATAACTTCCATTCCCATTCTTAATTTTTAGTAAATTGGTTCATGGATTGATTCTTGAATTATGCATGTATTGGTTGTTAGTTGATTTGAGTTATGTTTCTTAGTGTTATATATGGTTATAAGTGTGTTGGGTTAGGTTAGAAGCAATTGTTATAAGGAATTGGTATGGTGGGTTGCTAAAGCAGTACGTAGCAGTGCATTTCTTGTCTCGATGCAGGAGCAGTCATACTGCGCCTCTATTTGTACTAGGTGCGGTGCGATTTGCATCGTAAACCGAACTCAATTATGTTTACGGCATGGCGCAATTGCGCGCCTCTATTTATCTTAGGGTGTAGCAGCAGCTACGCCTGCACCTCGAGACCGATTCTTTGGTTTACGCTTGTGATATGTGTTATTAACTTGATGTTATGACCTAGATACATACCCATAGAGGAGTATAACATGATATGTAAAGCTTTCGTATGAGGTATGAAGTAATCAACTTGAATTAATAAGAAAGTTGTAGCAAAACTTAAAGTTTTCAAAACTAACTTAGAAGAAAACTCTTGTTCACAAGTTCTGAACTTATGAGACCATTTACATGACTGATTTGGAACTTAAGTGAGCATGATATATGATGTATAGTGTCTTTATCATGATTCAAACTTGTTAGCTATGTGTTAGGAAAAGTATTAAAGGAAAAGTTGTTATATTGAAGTAATATACATGAATACTACGTGGTGTAGGTTCTGGTGTTTAAAGATGTTAAGCATAACCTAATCACACATGATATGAGCTCTAAAGTTGTCTTATATGTGTATGTTGCATCATTCGACTAAAATGATTTCAAAGACAACCTTGGGCATGCTTTCAAACATAAGTTGCATATTATGTGAGTACTTAGATACTAAAGTAGTAAGATGTCATGTTATAGATATATTACTCCTAAACATGATTCATATGTATTAAGCATGATGATTACATAACTTTTTATGTTTAATGACATACAAGTTGTAAGTTAAACTTGTGGTAATGAACTCAAGCATGATCATGTGTTATATGTGAAACTCTATCATGTATGTATGTTAAAATGTATGTGTGATTAGTGTGTTAGAGTTGGACTGAAGTCAGGAGAGAAAAAGCTCAACCTTGGTCTGGCCAAGGGACAGCGCAACTGCGCCATCCCTAAGCCTAGATGAGCTATTTTTGGTTCTGAAAGTTAAGGCATGCTTATATGATTACTTTACTTTGTAATGTGTGACCAATAGGTCATATAATATGTTGAGAAGCATGCTATGTGATGACTAAATTCTTTTAAGTGTAGACTCATATTAGTTTACACATACTAATTGAAAGACCGACTTGTTATTCAACGCATGTTAGTTAAAGCTAGTATTATATTGTAGCTGAGCAATCAGGCAAGTTCCCTTAAACTTCATCATTTGATTGTGCAAGTATCCTAAACCCTTGCATTACTTTATTCGTCGCATTTCGTAAGCAAGTTCCTTGAACCCTACTTTTGTTAAGCAAGTTTCCCTAAACTTACTCTAAATTATATTGAGCAAGTATCCAAATTTATTGTGTTCCAAGTTTCCTAACTTACACAACTTTGAGCTTGTGAAAGTTTTTCTATCCTTCTCATATTGCATTGAGTAAGATATTGTTAAATTGAATGTTATTCATTTAAGCTTGAAATCTTATTTCCAAGCATGTTATTAAGTGGTTTAATTACTTTACAGTTATTCCACATCAATATCATTGACGTTCGCACTTAGTGCACTTAAGCTTGTACAGTCTTGCACTTGTACATCATTTAAAGTTCAATAATTCTTGAACTGTGTTAGATAAAGTCTGAACCTTTGTTCGGTCAGACAAGCATATGAAGTTTTAAAAGCTATCCAAACCAATTGATGGTGAGGATTCTTAGACTGAAAGAACACCCCTTTCTATGATAGGGGAGTGCATGTATCTAATAAAGATACAATGAACAGATTTAAATGTTATGCATATACATAGAGTACGTGAGGCTGATCCCCTCAAGTACTTATTCTGTAGCCAGTACCCAAAGGGTTAATTAGCTATTGATTCCATTGGAGTGTTATAGTTCAAAGTCTACTTGACTAGCAGTTATTCTAAAAGCAATCATTATCTTTGCTTATGATATTCATATTGTTGAATCCTTCAGATATTATATTGTTGAACCCATTGCCAGACATTCTTCCATTCATCATGATATATCCTTATTGTTGTAATTAAACTTGTTGAGCAAACTTGTTGCTCATCCTTGCTATATCATGAATTATATTGCAGCTAAGCCCGAGACCTCAGGAAAGGACAAGGATAAAGCGAAGATGTAGGATTATTACGAGAAGCAGAATTTATCTTATGCTTAGTTTAAATTACGATTATGTAATGTGAACCCTAATATTTATTTTAGGGTATGATTGTAAGATGATATTAAGGTTATCATATCTTGGGACTAGTAACACCTTTTGAATGAACGACGTACGTTTATTATATTTCGCATTTTAGTTATCATATGTTGTTTAGAGGTGGATGTTAGTATTTTATCGTGATGACCGGACCGGAGTCAGAGGAGCCGGATTCTGTGACAACCTGAGAATTTGACAATTTATTAAAATCTTAAATGATTGATTTAAGGTCAAATATTAGACCTAGATAGAAAATAAGTGTATGCGTTTGATGTTATTGGGAAGGAATTTTGAGGATTTCAAAATTCTGTGAAGGATTTAGGTGAATTATTCAGGATTAAGGATTTATGTGAATATGTTATGTGTTTATGATTATGTATGTGTTCAGAATGTGGTTAAGGGTCATGGGTTGACCAGATAAATTATATTTGTGACAAACCCTAAGTTAATATTAAGAACGTCAACGTTCAGTTAGAAAACCCTAACGTCTGATAAGAAAACCTAGAAATCGGTTCTAGAAACCCTAGTTTCAGTTTCGGGAGTCCGAAATCCTAATTCGGATATTAAAAACCCTAGATTGGGAATGCAATGCTATATATAAGGTTTAACGTTATTAATTATAAATTAATTAGGAAAAACCCTAATGAATGAATTTCGAAACCCTATTTGAGTATTAAAACCCTAATACCATATCTCGAAAATCCTAATTTGATTTGAATATTTAAAACCCTAATCTGGGAAAATAACGAAAAATTATAATGCTCAAGTGATTTAAATTATAAGCTTAATAGGGTAAAGCTTAATTACTTAGCAAACCTTAATTTTCAAAATTTGAATCCTAATTATTACATTTGAAACCCTAAATCGGGATATTATAACCCTAAATGGGAAGTTTGAAGATAAGTATAGAGTTTCTATGTTATTAATTGTAAGTATAATTAGGAATAACCGTAATTGATTTATTTGAAAAGCCCCTAATTTCTAATAGAAAAACACGACATGCAATTAGAGAAAACCTAATTATTAACTTATAGAGTTTAATGTTAATTAGGAAGCCTTAACCCTAATTAGCAAGCTTGGGACGAGATTAGTAAACTTTATTGTAATTAGAAACCCTAATCTAAATTAGGAAACCTAATTTCTAAATTGAAAGATTATTTTCTATGTAAAATCCTAATTAGTGGGTTATAAACTCTAATGACCAATTATGACCCTAATTGCTAAATTAGCAATTTTAATTAAGAGATAATAATTCTCAATAGCAAGATTGAATTTCGTGATTTGGAAATCTTGTTATAATTATAGAATCCTAATTGCAATTTAGAAAATATTAAATTTCTATTTTTGAAACCTAAATTTGAATTATTAGAAATCAATTTGTCAAAACCTAAAGGGTTAAACCCTAAACCCTAAGGGTCAAACCCTAAGGGTTGAAACCTAATGATTATGGGAAATTACCAAGTTGCCTTGCATTTTATGAGCCAAAAGACCAAACTACCCTTTCTAATATTATATTGAGATGGAGTGTAGATCTAGCCCTAGTAAATGGGTGGTAACCAACCCCAAGCTAGCGATGTTCCTATATCTCTCAAAAATTAGATCTCATTGCCACTTAGCATCAATTGTGACCATAGATTAAAAATCTAAGAGCTTTAAAAGTAGGACAAAGCTTACTTTATTTTTCATTTGAGCCAAGTCCATTTTCTCTCTTCTATCCGAATTTTGAGAGTGAAAGTGAGTGAGAAACAAAACCAAAGTCAGCCTTTAGCTTGCCAAGATCAAACACCAAAGATTAGATTCAAAAATTGAGCATTTATGAGGTATAAACCCTAATTCTAGAAATCCTTAGATCTGTTGTTAGATGTTATTATTTTATGTTTAAATGTGTAGTATGTTGTATATATTAGTGATCTGGGTTGTAATATCACAGATCCATAACACTTAAGTGCTCGAAATTAAAGTTTTTCAAAATATGGAAAATTTCATTTTTTGTGCTCTGACAACTAATGTCAGAGGCTGTAGATCTCATCCTGTTAAGTGTTTTTGATGTTTAAAGATTGTAACATGTAGTCTGTTATATGGTCTTTACACTAGAATTGGAATCAAGCCTAGTGGATGTCTAGATCAAAAAGATATTAGCAGTCAAACATGGTTGACCTGTCACGATTTCTGGAATCTGGGCAAACCCAGATTTTCAGATCGTCTGACAAGCCTTTTAGCAGTCCCAGATCTTGCTACTGTTAAAGTTACTTTCCATGTTAGTGTTAGATCTTGATAGTATGACATGTGATCTACACATCAAAGTCCTTATGTGCACCAGATCATGATCAAGATCGATAATATTACTAGACAAACAGCATTGACCGATTAGCCGTTATTTTTGTCAGACATTGACCAACTTTTATATCTCAATTCTGATGTTTTTATGTTGATGTAGAGTAATAAAGTTCTACCCTGTCATGTGGGCTACACGATGAAACCTTTATATTGCACAAAGAGAACACAAAACACAAGTTATAAGAACCCAAAGTAGGTAGCATGATTCTGTTAAACCTAGAATCCTAAGAAACAGTCTCTGACAAGGATTTGTGAGGCTTATATCTCACTGATCGTGTGTTGTATAGCCATGAACGTAGTATGATATTGTAGAATTACATTTCCACTACACAATCAATGTCTTAGAATTCCCTAAAACCTTGTGATTAATGAATTATACTTGGTAAAACTTAGCACCCATCGGCTGTCAGAAATTTCTGGGTTTGGGCTCAAGAATACCTATAGCGACGGTTCTGTCGCTATAGGGCCCTTTAGTGACACTTAATTTCGGAAATTGAATTATTTAATTAAATAAATAGAAATAAATGGTTTTAATTATTAAAAATACATATTAAATTCGAAAAATTATTTTAAAGCTAGAAAAATAGTTTTTAATTATTTGGAGTATATTTTGAAATATTTAATATTTTTGGAATATAAATGGTATTTATTTATTTAATTATAATATTAGATAAATTATTTAAAATGGTTTTAATTCATGAAAAATCATGGAAAATTATATTATGGTGTTAAAAATATTTTAAGTTATTTTTGATGACTTTTGATATTTTGTGATGAATTTCATTAATATTTATTATTAATGGTAATTAGTTTATTTAATAAATATATTAGATAAATTATGGAAAAATAGAATTAATGATTTAAAAATCATATAAAATGATTTAAGTGTTATAAAAATATTTTAAGTTATAATATATAACTTTTGATATTTTGTCATGAAAATATTAATATTTTTATATTTATAGCAATTATCGGATAATGGATTTGATTGTTTAAAAATCATAGAAATAAGATTTTAAGATATTAAAAATACTTTGTGATGTTATAAATATATTATAATATTATGTTATGATTTTCATTGATATTTGGTATTAAATTAATATTAATGATCAAGGAATAATGTTGTATTTATATTAATATCGTTATTGATTTATGTTTAAAGGAAATAATAAAGTATTGAAAATACTTTGAGATATTATAATTATGATATAATATTATGGCATGTAATTCATTAATGTTTAGCAATAAATAAATATTAATGACTAAGGAATTATATGGTATTTAATTCATTTAAACATGATATAAGTGATTGAAAAATTATGATAATGATATTAATTATCTGAAAATTATTACAAGTTTATGAAAATTATTTTGACTGATAATATGATTATCTAAGATTATTGTTAATTGTTTAGGCAGAGTTTAATTGAACTTAAACTCGATATTTGTCCGATTAGACCGTCGGGATGATTGAATTATGTCGGTTTTAACTTAGACTTAATTAGTCTGTTTGATGCTAAGTCTATGTGTTGTATAGACTGATAGGATTATGTGATAATGTGTTTAGGTTATTTTATACTGTGATGATATTATTCTAATATTTGGATATCGGTATTATCTGTATCAGGTCTTCGGATAAAGCTAAGTTATATTTAGTATCGGTAATCAACGGTTCAGGCAAGTTTATTTTCTTAACTCTACTAAGAGTGCTTCATTCAGATATGCTTATGGTTAATCGTTACTGATTACCATGTAGAATTGTACTCTGTACATCTTGTATGTATAAGTCAGGTATGAATGGCTGATCACCTTCATTACCAGTTGGTCTAGATATATATTGTTCATGTAATACTTGTTCAGTCAAAAGTTTGTTCATGCTAATTCACAACTACATTGTGAATTATAGCCAGCTTATTATTCAGACTCTTTCAATCATGATATATCCTTAAATTGTATTTAAACTTGTTGGGCAACTTTCATTCTCACCCTTGCTATATCATGATAAAACATTGCAGATAAAGACGAATGCTTCGGATACAAGGAAAGTTAAAGGCAGTTCCAGCTTAGAGTTAATATGCGCGATTAGATTTGTAATAGTCTTGTATGATGATAATATCACGTGTCAGATAAGTTATGAAATGTGTATAAGTTATGGTTACTCGACCTTGGGTATAGTGTATAATGTTTAATGTATAAACAATTTATGTTTATATCTTCCACAATAGTGATAGAATGATTGTACCGGATCCGCGGTGTTTTGGGGCCCGGATTCGAGGCTCTCACAGTTGGTATCAAAGCTGTTGGTTATAAACTTAGGGTAGAGTTACCTTAGACTAATAACCGCAGTGATAGGATAAGATCTAACTCACATAGATTTAGTGTGTTGGTAAGATTCAAAGACGAATCTCGGCGAGTTATAAAGATGCAGCGTTCCCTAACTCTAATAAAGTAGTTAAGAATCAAAAAGTTATATTTAAGTATGGTACAATTGTACTCTTTAATAGTTGATGTATGGTATCTGGGCTAAACGATTCCTTCATAGAGCGGAAGTATATACGAACTAGCAACTCGGAGCCTAGTTTGTTGGTTGTTTGTGGGAAACCACTCAGCGTACCATATTGAAACTGTTAGAGACTTGATGTGTACCACGTATAGAAAGATGATAGATCGAGTCTAAAAGACTAAAAGTGCAGGGATAGCAGATCGTAAAACAAAACGATTAAGTCATAAAATTGAATCGTAATATATACGATGAGATCACCCCGTGATCTGATAAGGTTATGACATCCAGAAAGAATCAATCTGACGATTGAAAAATCTACAGCAAGATGCTGTGTATCAGTTGTACTATGAAATGGTACTATGAAAACTCATGAAAGAGTCATGGATTATGAATATGAATTAAATGAAATTCGTATGGAAAAGGGAGTTGATATTAGGTGGGGATTTCAATTGAGGATTCATGTTAGTAGTTGAGTTGTATGATTCCTTGTTTTGGGCGGGGAATTGTACTTGGTGTAAAAACCACTTAGTTTCTGGCATTGATAATCATTGAAATGTTTGTGTCGCGCTATTTGCTATATGCAGGTTAAGAGGGTGATTCCTTTCTCATGTGTATAACAAATAGATAGGTCATAGGTAGAGAATATAAGGTTAAGTATGAGTTCTTAAAACTTATACTTATATGACATTCTTGACTCATAGTTATATGAAATGTTTATGAACCCTCAAATGAATGGACGCCTAAAGGTCCCGACTAGGACAAGTTCTTAAACTCATATGATTGTGGCAAATTATGAACTCATAAGTGTGATTTTATGAACTGGGTATAGTTGTGTGTGAATGGAGTATTGAGGATTTCAGGAACAGATAGATTGTTAAGAAAATGATTATTAGTGGAGGCATTAGGTTTTCCTAAACTCCTAGCTATGCTAAACTTCGAAATTTTGACATCAAGCTAAATATGCACTATGTGCCTTTTAAAAATATATATATATATATGTAGACTCGTAACCATTTTTGAAACGGTTTAAAGTACAGTCTATGCTACTTATTTCAGCTAGACTCAAATGATTTGAAATATCAAAAATTTGTTTTTAATTATCACTCATGTACCATGTAACCTAGTGCAGAGATGATAAAAATGTGATGGAGTTGTAATTACAGGAATACTTAGTGTGAATTTGACCTAAAGTCATTGTTCCACTATTGTATGATGTGTTATGACAAAGTCATACAATGACGGCATCCTCAAACAGACTGTTAATATAGTACGACATCATGACGTCATTCTCGAAAATGTTTTCAAAAAGTTTAATTTGCCAACAGGGTTTGGCTACACCTAAATAATTCGATTGAATTGAATTATCGATATGAGTCTATGCTATTCGAATCAGCTAGACTAATGTTCTGAAAACTCTAAGTGTTCATTGAAAAAAATTTTCCAAACCAATTGTTTTGGTGCGGAATCCTATGATAAGACTGAGGTGAACAATGTTGTTGGATAAATAATCCAATCTAGTAGCGTAAATATTCGCTAAAAATAATTAATACGTTATGCGTGGCGACGAAGAGTACGATAGGCTAATTACCTAAAGTACTAGCATGGGTAGTTTACCTTCTTCGTGATTGTAAACATACTGTTAACCTTTATAAAGGGGTAGATTACCTTTTTCTTAATTGAAATAGGTAGCGGGTAGTAATACCTATAAACCTCAGTAGTTCATGGTCTATATGACCCCTCAGAAAAATTTGAAAACTTTTGCTCTTGTGAGTGGTGTATTGGGTAGCATGTGATGTGTATAAATTGGTGTAAGCAGTATGGTGTATGGTGTAAGGTGCAAGATGTAAGGTGAAAGATGAATTTCGGGGACGAAATTCTTATAAGGAGGGAGGGGTGAATGTGACAACCCGAGAATTTGAGAATTTATTAAAATCTTAAATGATTGATTTAAGGTCAAATATTAGACCTAGATAGAAAATAAGTGTATGCGTTTGATGTTATTGGGAAGGAATTTTGAGGACTTCAAAGTTCTGTGAAGTATTTAGGTGAATTATTCAGGATTAAGGATTTATGTGAATATGTTCTTTGTTTATGATTATGTATGTGTTCAGAATGTGGTTAAGGGTCATGGGTTGACCAGATAAATTATATCTGTGACAAACCCTAAGTTTATATTAAGAACGTCAACGTTCAGTTAGAAAACCCTAACGTCTGATAAGAAAACCTAGAAATCGGTTCTGGAAACCATAGTTTCAGTTTCGGGAGTCCGAAATCCTAATTCGGATATGAAAAACCCTAGATTAGGAATGCAATGCTATATATAAGGTTTAACGTTATTAATTATAAATTAATTAGGAAAAACCCTAATGAATTACTGGAAACCCTATTTGAGTATTAGAAAACCCTAATACCATATGTGAAAATCCTAATTTCAGATTTCGAATATTTGAAACCCTAATCTGGGAAAATAACGAAAAATTATAATGCTCAAGTGATTTAAATTATAAGCTTAATAGGGTAAAGCTTAATTACTTAGCAAACCTTAATTTTCAAAATTTGAACCCTAATTATTCTGTTTGAAACCCTAAATTGGGATATTATAACCCTAAATGGGAAGTTTGAAGATAAGTATAGAGTTTCTATGTTATTAATTGTAAGTATAATTAGGAATAACCATAATTGATTTATTTGAAAAGCCCTAATTTCTAATAGAGAAAACCCTGACATGCAATTAGAGAAAACCTAATTATTAACTTATAGAGTTTAATGTTAATTAGGAAGCCTTAACCCTAATTAGCAAGCTTGGACGAGATTAGTAAACTTTATTGTAATTAGGAAACCCTAATCTAAATTAGGAAACCTAATTTCTAAATTGAAAGATTATTTTCTATGTAAAATCCTAATTAGTGGGTTATAAACTCTAATGACCAATTATGACCCTAATTGCTAAATTAGCAATTTTAATTAAGAGATAATAATTCTCAATAGCAAGATTGAATTTCGTGATTTGGAAATCTTGTTATAATTATAGAATCCTAATTGCAATTTAGAAAATATTAAATTTCTATTTTTGAAACCTAAATTTGAATTATTAGAAATCAATTTGTCAAAACCTAAAGGGTTAAACCCTAAACCCTAAGGGTCAAACCCTAAAGGTTGAAACCTAATGATTATGGGAAATTACCAAGTTGTCTTGCACTTTATGAGCCAAAAGACCAAACTACCCTTTCTAATATTATATTGAGATGGAGTGTAGATCTAGCCCTAGTAAATGGGTAGTAACCAACCCCAAGCTAGCGATGTTCCTATATCTCTCAAAAATCAGATCTCATTGCCACTTAGCATTAATTGTGACCATAGATTAAAAATCTAAGAGCTTTAAAAGTAGGACAAAGCTTACTTTATTTTTCATTTGAGCCAAGTCCATTTTCTCTCTTCCATCCGAATTTTGAGAGTGAAAGTGAGTGAGAAACAAAACCAAAGTCAGCCTTTAGCTTGCCAAGATCAAACACCAAAGATCAGATTCAAAAATTGAGCATTTATGAGGTATAAACTGTGACGCCCCCAAAATAGGTATACATCACCTATTCTGAGTTGTCAATACATGGTACAGAAATAACTACAACTTTATTATTACAACAGTAAAACTGTGAGTTTGAATACAAATATTATCTTCAAGACAATATCTATACTCAAATAAATCCTCATCACATTTATTGATACATTATTTTACAAAATGGTGAGGACTACTAAACAATTCTTTCTAAAACCTTCATTCCATACCCAGACTCGTACTCACTATATTCTCGCCTCACCTAAAAGAAAAATGGAACAAAAAGGAAAAGGGTGAGCTCAACTAGCCCAAAGAAAGAATATTATGACTAAGATAATATACCACAAATTACCGATAGTCTTCAACAGGAAAAATCTAATAGAATACAATAGACAACAAATTTTAAATCAATATTCGCAATGAAATAATAATTCATTAGAAGAGTTAAGTAGAGAATGCAAACTACTATCTTCTATGTATGAATTTAAAAGTTCATCGTCTCATCTTTTATCCCCGTAACATCAATCAATATACATCCGGAATCAAATATTCATCTTTGCACTACAGCCAAAGATATTCATCATTGGTCATGTTCATCTAAACACATTCATCTTTGCACTACTACCAAAGATATTCTTCAGAAATCATTCATCTTTTACTACTGTGCCAAAGATATTCAATAATATCATCATTTAAGACCGAGGATGGTGAAAATATTTTTAAAGAAACGAATCCGGTGAAACAAAATGACAAGGATTAAGGATTAAGGATTCGTACTTTGTTTTATCCATGTTCAAAAAAATACCTCAAAAATAGTCATAGTGGTGTAAAATTCAAGAATGATCAAAACATGGATACAATCAAAGCTAGTATCCAGAATAGATATTTTGGACAAAAAGAAGAAATTTTATTTTTCGGTGAATAGTGTCATATACGTGAATAGTGTCGTATACGTGAATAGTAACTCTGACAACAAAAGATAGAAATTCCACAAAAAAACATCTTCACGCTTCATGAATAGTACTCGTGAATAGTAACTCGTGAATAGTAACTCATGAATAGTAACTCGTGAATAGTAACTCATGAATAGTAACCCCGACATGAAAAAATTCCAAATTTGATAAAAAGTTCCAACCAATATTTCAAAGATAATGATATTGAAGAAATAATATCATTTGAGAAGAAACTAACATCCTTACCTCAAAAAATTAGTACTTCTAAATTTGGAATCTAGGATATAGTCTTTCAAGGAACTTGCACCGCCTAACAATACTCAAAGTATACTCAAAATACTCACAAGAATACGCTCGATAATATAGAGAGAAAACTTGATTTCGGTGTGATTTTCAATTCTAACTTAAGCACCTATTTATAGGAAATTGCTTTAGAACACCAAAGCGTAAAATTTAATAAATTAATAATATAATTATATAAATTTCCTACACATGCCTAGAATCTGATTTCACCATCAAACACATGCCACATTCTAGAAAAAAAGTAAGAAAAACGTTTTCTAATTTTAAATATTTTAAACTTCCAAAAATCAATTATTTTGAGATTCGAACTTCAATAATTCATAATAAATAGCCCTTTTATCAAAAAAATTTGAATCTCACGAGTTTTTATAGGAAATTCAATTCTCTACAACTTTGCAGAAGAAAGTTTTTCCAAATTCCAAATAGAAATCGAAAGAAATCCACAAAAGCAGGCGATTATATGTGCTATAATCAAATTTCGATCAATAAATGGGGTCCACCGACATGTTTAACATGTTTTAAATATTTATTACAACAAAATACTCTTCCTCCTCGTATACTCATATATCCCACATTCGTTTGTAAAATATCACCATTATTATATTATTAAAATATAATAATATATTTAAATGAATTATTTTATCGAGAAAAAGATAAAATTTCAATTTTCAACAATTGTCACATTAAAATTTTCTCCATCTATATCCACATAAAATCAATATTTTCCTCATCATATGAATCAATAATTAATTATTCACAAATAATATTCTGTAATCACAATATTGACAACCGGCGAAGGTTCAGAAAGAGGGGCTTTCAATAAGAATTTCTTCTTCATTGGCCGCAATTAGGTGACCAAACCTCACCTTAGACAGAACTTTCTAGACATTTCCAATAATGTTATCTAATAATATTATTCAGATAATATGAATTATTGCTTTGATAATGAAAAATATTGTGTAATGACAATTATTGAAACAACAACAATATAAAATATCAACGCAAAGACAATTATTAACTCAATAAAATCTCAACAAAGAATTAATTCGTAACCATTATTGAGTAGTGCCTTCACGTAAGAATCAATAATTGGTTCAATACCGTGGTGTCTACTCGTGTGTTTTAACCACCGGATATTTTAACAAAGATACTTAAGTAATAACTACGCCATTATTTTTAAACCACTTATATTTGTCTGTTTTCTTCATCCAATCGCTTTCAGTTATGGGGCCCATACATGGTCGCTACTGGCCGCATTTAATATTCCCGACAAAGCATTTAATATTCCACGACCAAACGAATATTCCCAACAACAATGAATATTTTATAACCACTTGCTTATTTTGAAGTATTTGCATATTTTACCCTAACTATCCACATTAATCAAATCAACCCTTACTATTTTAAAATAATAAATAGAGAAAATTAAATTTCATTAATAATAAGTTGGGGTCTTACAACCTCCCTCCTTATGAAATTTCGTCCTCGAAATTCGACGTGACGTACTGGTGTTTGAAAAGGTGAGGATACCTCGCTTTCATTTCCGCTTTCCAATTCCTGTGTTATTTCCTCTATAGCATGATTCCTCCACAAAACTTTAACTTGTGGTATGACCTTTCTTGGCGTGGGACATGCTCCTTCCTATCTAAGATCTTGACAGGTACCTCCTCATACGTTAAGTCTTCGGCTATCTTGTCTGGTTCTAACTCAATAACGTGGTTTGGGTCTTTCACATATTTACGAAGTACATATATGTGAAACACATTATGAACACGAGACATACTCGAAGGTAACGCGAGTCTATAGGCTACATTTTCTACTCGGTCAAGAATTTGAAATGGACCAATAAATCGTGGATTGAGCTTTCCTCTCTTCCCAAATCTTGTAACTCCCTTCCATGGAGCAACTCGCAACAATACATGATCCCCTACACTAAATTCCACGTCCTTTCGATGAAGATCCGCATAAATCTTTTGTCGATCTTGTGCCGTTTGTATACATTGTCGAATTATTTGGATCTTTTCCGTAGTCATACGTACCAACTCGGGTCCCAACAGTGTTGCTTCACCCACCTCGTCCCAACATACTGGAGAGTGACACTTTCGTCCATATAATGCTGGAGCCACACCTATACTTGCCTGATAACTGTTGTTGTAGGAGAATTCCACCAATGGTAAATACTTATCCCAACTGCCCTTGAAGTCTAGGACACAGAGTCTTAATAAATCTTCAAGAGTTTGAATAGTCCTTTTGATTGTCCGTCCGTTTGAGGATGGTATGTCGAACCAATCGTAAATCCTGCGCCCATAGCTTTTTACAAGCTAACCCAAAATCTTGAAGTGAATCTTGGGTCACGATCCGAAACTATGGATACAGGCATGCCATGCAACCTCACAATCTCATTCACGTACATACTAACAAGACCTTCAAGTGAATAAGTCTCCTGTATCGGCAAGAAATGAGCAGACTTGGTTAATCTATCAACAATAACCCAAATAGCATTGATGCCCGAGAAACCGTAGGAAGATCCGTGAACGAAATCCATGGTAATGTGTTCCCACTTCCATTTTGGAATCTCAAGTGGTTGCAACGGACCCTTAGGTACTAGATGCTCCGCCTTTACACGTTGACAAGTTAAACACATTGAGATAAACTTTGCAATCTCTCTCTTCATATTGTTCCACCAAAATGTATGTCGAAGATCACGATACATTTTAGTACTTCGAGATGGATTGAAAATGGTGTATTGTGTGCCTCCATCATAATCTTGTACTTCAAATCGTAGTCGTTAGGAACACAAAGTCTAGAGTGGACTCAAGTATTAATTCTTCATCAATTCTCGCTTAGGAATAGCTCCTTCTTGTACTTTCTTCTTCATACGATCAGCTCCGATTGGTGGCTTGAAAGCAACCTTAACTTTTTCTATTAAAGTTGGCTCTACGCGATACTTGACATCATCCTTTTCGTTCCTCGCAGATATGATCTTCTACTCAATGCGCCGCCTACCACGTTCGCTTTCCAGGATGGTATTGAATAGTGTGGTCGTAGTCTTTCAATAGCTCGAGCCAACGTCGCCACCTGATGTTGAGTTCTTTTGAGTGAAGAAATATTTAAGGCTTTTATGGTCCGAATATATCTCCACTTTCTCCCCATATAGATAGTGCCTCCATATCTTTAGCGCTGAACGATCGGGCCGCTAACTCTAGATCATGAGTAGGATAATTCCTCTCATACTCTTTAAGTTGTCATGAGGCAAAGGCTATGACTTTCCCACGTTGCATGAGAACACATCCTAACCCTTTGCTCGAAGCATCGTTTGAGATAACAAATCCATCCGAACCAGATGGTATTGTTAGAACAGTCTTAGAAATAAGTCTCATCTTAAGCTCTTGGAAACTTTTCTCGCATTCTTCGCTCCAAACGAATTTTGTATCCTTCCGAAGTTAGTTGAAGTTAATGGAGTAGCGATTCGAGAAAACCCTTCCACGAATCTCCGATAATAACCGGCTAAGCCCAAAAGCTACGACTTGCTCACCACGACATCATCATTGCTCCCAACTTCAGATTGCTTCAATCTTGGCCGGATCAACAGATACTCCATGTTTCGACACCATCGTGCTCAAGGAATGCTACTTCCTCAAGCCGAACTCGATTTCTTCAATTTGGCATATAGTTTGTTTTCACGAAGCCTTTGAGTACCGACTTCAAATGGTGCTCATGATCTTCACGACTTTTTGAATATATAAGGATGTCATCAATAAAGACAACAACAAAACCGATCCAAATATTCCTTGAATACTGGTTCATCATATCCATGAAAGCCGTTAGGAGCATTAGTCATCCAACAACATGACTAAGAATTCATAATGCCCGTCATCGAGTTCTAAGCGCGTCTTTGGAATATCCTCGGTTCTAATCTTGGTGATGATATCCGTAATCTAAGATCGATTTTTGAAAAGAATTGTGCCCTTGCAATCGGTCAAACAAGTCATCAATATGAGGTAGAGGATACCTATTCTTGATGGTGACATGGTTCAATTCCCGATAGTCAATACAAAGTCGCATACTCGTCTTTCTTCTTTTACAAATAAAACAGAGCACCCCAAGGAGATGTACTTAGACGAATGAAACCGATGTCCAACAATTCCTCGTAGTTGGACCTTTAACTCTTGAAGTTCAATAGGAGCCATTCGATATGGGGTTTTAGAAATGGGCTTTGTACTGTGTTCAAGATCAATAAAGAATTCAACTTCACGCTCGGGGTAGACCGGAAGTTCTTCAGAAATACGTCCAGGAAAGTCAATAACAACAGAATATTATTCAAATTTGGCGTGTCTTTATTCAAATCCATAACATGGTCTAAGAAAGCTTGACATCCGCTTTTTAATAAACGAATAGCTTTATGATTAGATATGATGTTGATTGATTTTAATGGTTTAGTTGCTTGAATTGCATAAAAAGTTGGTTAGGAATATGAAAACTAACAACCCTTAAAACAATCAATTTTGGCATGATGAGTAGTTAACCAATCAATCCCTAAAATCACATCAAAAGCAAGTATCTTTAAAGAGATAAGGTCAATGTGTAAGGTGATGGTGCCAACTTGAATCAAACAAGATTTATAAACAAAGTGGATGTGATGAAAGTTTCTCCTAACGGAGTTTCCACAGATAGGCAAAGTCTAATTTCTCCGAGTCAAGTTTAAACGTTGAGCACATGCAGAGAGATAAATGAATGGGTAGCAGCCGGTATCAAGTAAGGTATAAACTTCGCAAGAATTTATAAATAGCTTACCCGTGATCACCTCGTTTGGGTTCCTCGATGATGACCAAATCACAACAAACGCTCTTCCGGAATCGTTGACTTTGACTTTTTCTGGGACGATCTTTTTGAGTCACCGTCCCCCATTGAACTAGGTTTTGCTATCGTATAATCTCGAAGCGATATGTCCTTCCTTTCCACAATTATAGCATACCTTGAACTGCTAGGGCGGTTTGACCGATATGTCCCTCTTTTTCGTGATTTGTAATATATGACCGGTGGTCGTTCTCCTCCCCTTAGAACCGATTCTTTCGCGTAAGACCGTCGTCTTCACATGGTCATTGTTAAATCTCCTCTTTAAAATATCCTCCGACTCGCTTCTTCTATTTTCATGGCCATGATTACCACCAGAGTGGTTACCATTTTTGTCCGTCTGTTTCTTTCTCCTTTGGTTATCATTATTTCATTGATCGCTATCTCTCGGTACGATCCTCGGTTGTGGTCCTCGGTTGACCGTACTCGTTATCTCGCTTCTAATAATTGAGCCTGCTTACAACATCTCGAATAAAGAGAAAATTTATGAGAAATGAGATATCGACGTATGTCGGGTTTCAAACCTCTAAGAAACATCCGCGTCATACGTTCCTCATTCTCTACCAAATGAGGTGCAAACTCGATAACTCGCAAACTTTGCCTCGTCATCGAGACACCGCCATATTGTTTCGCTCCAGCCTAATAAACTCCACTTCCTTCATATGACGAACACTTTCGTGAAAGTATTTGTCATTAAATAGTTTCAAACGCTCTCCCAAGACATCTTGAAAAGCGGTTTGGATGGGTACGCTTCATGCACTCCCACCAAGAGTCCGCCTTCGCCACGGAACATAAAGGTGGCGAATGGAACCTTCGTTCTCCGTGCATCCCAAGACATCAAATATCTTGGTAATTTGTTTGACCCATGTTTCCGCCATGATCGTGATCTCGGCTTTCCCTTAAATTTGGTGGTCCCAACTCTTTGAATCGCTTGCATGTGTGACAACCCGTGAATTGCTATCATTTCCTCCTCGTATTTTGAACACGAGTCTCCTCGTCGATTTTGCATGAATCGCAAAAAGCTCCTAAACATCCCCTCGCTCATCATCTCGCTTTCGGTGGTGTTGTTCACGGGAGGAACATTGCCACTGTTGCAGACGCTCTCCTCGGTGAGTGAGTACATCTGGCGTCTCCACGGTCTCATTTCCATTGTTAATATTCTCAATCGACATTCTCAAATACAATCATAAAACAAGGGTTAATTAAGGAAATCAATATATCACATAATATCCTATATATCTTGACCAACTAAAAAATAAGCTTAGGTAGACACACTAGCGAAGGATTTACTCGCTCTCCCTCCTAGTTCTATTCCCCGATCTCCGCCAGAGATCATATCCCTAAGCTCGATACTAATCATGACGCCCCCAAAATAGGTATACATCACCTATTCCGAGTTGTCAATAAATGGTACGTAAACAACTACAACTTTATTATTACAACAAGAAACTATGAGTTTGAATACAAATATTATCTTCTAGACAATATCTATACTCAAATAAATCCTCATCACATTTATTGATACATTATTTTACAAAATGGTGAGGACTACTAAACAATTCTTTCTAAAACCTTCATTCCATACCCCAGGCTCAGTACTCGCTTATATTCTCGCCTCCCGAGAAGAAAAATGGAACAAAAAGGAAAAGGGTGAGCTCAACTAGCCCGTAAAAGAATATTATGACTAAGATAATATACAACAAATTACCGTTAGTCTTCAACAGGGGAAAAATCTAATAGAATACAATAGACAACAAATTTTAAATCAATATTCGTTAATGAAATAATAATTCATTAGAAGAGTTAAGTAGAGAATGCAAACTACTATCTTCATGTATGAATTTAAAAGTTCATCGCTCATCTTTTATCCCCGTAACATCAATCAATATACATCCGGAATCAAATATTCATCTTTGCACTACTGAGCCAAAGATATTCATCGATTAGTCATGTTCATCTAAACACCTGCTCATCTTTGCACTACTACCAAAGATATTCTTCAGAAATCATTCATCTTGCACTACGTGCCAAAGATATTCAATAATATCATCATTTAAGACCGAGGATGATGAAAATATTTTAAAGAAACGAATCCAAATTGAAACAAAATGACAAGGATTAAGGATTAAGGATTCGTACTTTGTTTTATCCATGTTCAAAAAATACCTCAAAAATAATCATAGTGGTGTAAAATTCAAGAATGATCAAAACATGGATACAATCAAAGCTAGTATCCGTAATAGATATTTTGGACAAAATAAAGAAATTTTATTTTTCTATTGAATAGTGTCGATACGTGAATAGTGCCAGATCACGTGAATAGTAACTCGACACCAAAAGATAGAAATTCCACAAAAAACATCTTCACGCTTCATGAATAGTACTCGTGAATAGTAACTCGTGAATAGTAACTCATGAATAGTAACCCCGACATGAAAAAAATTCCAAATTTGATAAAAAGTTCCAACCAATATTTCAGCATAATGATATTGAAGAAATAATATCATTTGAGAAGAAACTAACATCCCTTACCTCGAAAAATTAGTACTTTAAATTTGGAATCTAGGAGATAGTCTTTGAAGGAACTTGCACCGTCTAACAATACTCAAAGTATACTCAAAATACTCACAAGAATACGCTCGATAATATAGAGAGAGAAAACTTCAGTTTCTGGTGTGATTTTCAATTCTAACCTAAGCACCCTATTTATAGGAAATTGCTTAGAACACCAAAGCAGAAAATTTAATAAATTAATAATATAATTATATAAATTTCCTACACATGCCTAGAATCTAATTTCAGCCATCAAACACATGCCACATTCTAGAAAAAGTAAGAAAAAACGTTTTTCTAATTTTAAATATTTTAAACTTCCAAAAATCAATTATTTCGGAGCTTCGAAACTTCAATAATTCATAATAAATAGCCCTTTCATCAGAAAATTCGAATCTCGCGAGTTTGTATAGGAAATTCAATTCTCTACAACTTTTCAGAAGAAAGTTTTTCCAAATTCCAAATAGAAATTGACCAAATCCACAAACCAAGGCGATTTTACATGCTATAATCAAATTTCATCAATAAATGGGGTCCACCGAGGCATGTTTAACATGTTTTAAACATTTATTGCAACAAAAATACTCTTCCTCCTCAGATACTCATATATCCCACATTCGTTGTAAAAATATTACCATTATTATATTATTAAAATATAATAATATATTTAAATGAATTATTTTATCGAAAAAGATAAAATTTCAATTTTCAACAATTGTCACATTAAAATTTTTCTCCATCTATATCCACATAAAATCAATATTTTCTCATCATATGAATCAATAATTAATTATTCACAAATAATATTATGAATCACAATATTGACAAACGCATACGGTTCAGAGAAGAGGGGGCTTCGCCGCAATTAAAGGTGACCAAACCTCTCCTGTATGTAACTTTCTAGACATTGCCAATAATGTTATCTAATAATATTATTCAGATAATATGAATTATTGCTTCGATAATGAAAATATCGTATAATGACAATTATTGAAACAACAAAGAATATAAAATATCAACGCAACAATTATTAACTCAATAAAATAATCGAATAAAGAATTATCGTAACCATTATCGAAGTAGTGCCTTCACGTAAGAATCAATAATTGGTGCAATACCGTGTATCGTGTTTTTTTTAACCGGATATTTTAACAAGATTAATTCAGTAATAACCACGCCGTTATTTTTAAACCACTTATATTTGTGCTGCTTTCTTCATCCAATCGCTTTACTGTTATGGGCCCCCACACGGTTACTTACTGGCCGTCAGATAAATATTCCCGACAAAGATTTAATATTCCACGACCAAACGAATATTCCCAAACAACAATGAATATTTTATAACCACTTGCTTATTTTGAAGTATTTGCATATTTTACCCTAACTATCCACATTAATCAAATCAACCCTTACTATTTTAAAATAATAAATAGAGAAAATTAAATTTCATTAATAATAAGTTGGGGTTTTACATAAACCCTAATTCTAGAAATCCTTAGATCTTTTGTTCGATGTTATGATTTTATGTTTAAATGTGTATTATGTCGTATATATTAGTGATCTGGGTTGTAATATCACAGATCCATAACACTTAAGCGTTCGAAATTAAAGTTTTCAAAATTTGGAAAATTTCATTTTTGTGCTCGATAACTAATGTCGAGGTCGTAGATCTCTCACTGTTAAGTGTTTTTGATGTTTAAAGATTGTAACATGTAGTCTCGTTATATGGTCCTTAATTGGAATTGGAATCAAGCCTAGTTGATGTCTAGATCAAAAGATATGAAAGCAAATAAACATGGTCGAATTTGGCCACGATTTCTAGAATCTGGCAAACCGAGATTTCCAGATCGCCTAACAAGCCTTTTTAGCAAATTCCAGATCTTGCTCTTGTTAAAGTTACTTACCATGTTAGTGTTAGATCTTGATAGTATGATATTTGATCTACACATCAAAGTCTTTATGTCCACCGGATCATGATCGGGATCGATAATATTATCGACAAACAAAGATTGACCGATCAATTGTTATTTTTGTCGACATCGACCAACTTTTATATCTCAATTTCGATGTTTTTATGTTGATGTAGAGTAATAAAGTTCTACCTGTCATGTGGGCTACACGATGAAACCTTTATATTGCACAAAGAGAACACAAAACACAAGTTATAAGAACCAAAGTATTTAATTTGATTCGGTAAACCCGTAATCCTAAGAAATGATCTCTAACAAGGATTTGTGAGGCTTATATCTCATCGATCGTGTGTTGTATAGCCATGAACGTAGTATGATATTGTAGAATTACATTTCCACTATACAATCAATGTCTTAGATTTCCCGAAACCTTGTGATTAATGAATTATATTTCGTCAAACTTAAGACTCAAATGAACGCAGTAAATTTACGGGTTTGGGCTCAAGAACACCTATAGGGACTCGGTTCGTACGCTATAGGGCCCTTTAGTGACACTTAATTTCAGAAATTGAATTATTTAATTAAATAAATAGAAATAAATGGTTTTAATTATTAAAAATACATATTAAATTTCGAAAAATTATTTTAAAGCCCGAAAAATAGTTTTTAATTATTTGGAGTATATTTGAAATATTTAATATTTTGGGAATATAAATGGTATTTATTTATTTAATTATAATATTAGATAAATTATTTAAAAATGGTTTTAATTCATGAAAAAATCATGGAAAATTATATTATGGTGTTTGAAAATATTTTAAGTTATTTTTGATGACTTTTGATATTTTATGAAGAATTTCATTAAAATTTATTATTAATGGTAATTAGTTTATTTAATTAATATATTAGATAAATTATGGAAAAATAGAATTAATGATTTAAAAATCATATAAAAATAATTTACGTGTTATAAAAATATTTTAAGTTATAATATATAACTTTTGATATTTTATCATGAAAATATTAATATTTTAATATTTATAGCAATTATCGGATAATAGATTTGATTGTTTAAAATCATAGAAATATGATTTTAAGATATTAAAAATACTTTGTGATGTTATAAATATATTATAATATTATGTTATGATTTTCATTGATATTTGGTATTAAATTAATATTAATGTTCAAGGAATAATGTGGTATTTATATTAATATCGAGTTATTGATTTATGTTTAAAGGAAATAATAAAGTATTGAAAATACTTTGAGATATTATAAATATGATATAATATTATGGCATGTAATTCATTAATGTTTAGCAATAAATAAATATTATCGACTAAGGAATTATGTGGTATTTAATTCATTTAAATACGGTATAAGTGATTGAAAAATTATGATAATGATATTAATTATCTCAAAAATTATTACAAGTTTATGAAAATTATTTTGATCGATAATATGATTATCTAAGATTATTGTTAATTGTTTAGGCAGAGTTTAATTGAACTTAAACTCGATATTTGTCCGATTAGACCGTCGGGATGATTGAATTGTGTCAGTTTTAACTTAGACTTAATTAGTCTGTTTGATGCTAAGTCTATGTGTTGTATGGTGATAGGATTATGTGATAATGTGTTTAGGTTATTTTATACCGTGATGATATTATTCTAATATTTGGAGATCTAGATTATCTCGTATTAGGTCTTCTGGATAAAGCTAAGTTATATTTAGTATCTCGGTAATCAACGGTTCAGGCAAGTTTGTTTTCTTAACTCTACTAAGAGTGTTTCATTCAGATATGCTTATGGTTAATCATTACTGATTACCATGTAGAATTGTACTATGTACATCTTGTATGTATAAGTCAGGTATGAAAGGCTGATCACCTTCATTACCAGTTGGTCCAGATATATATTGTTCATGTAATACTTGTTAAGTCAAAAGTTTGTTCATGCTAATTCACAACTACATTGTGAATTATAGCCAGCTTATTATTCAGACTCTTTCAATCATGATATATCCTTAAATTGTATTTAAACTTGCTGGGCAACTTTCATGCTTACCCTTGCTATATCATGATAAAACATTGTAGTTAAAGACGAATGCTTCGGATACAAGGAAAGTTAAAGACAATTCCAGCTTAGAGTTAATATGCGCGATTAGATTTGTAATAGTCTTGTATGATGATAATTTCATGTGTCAGATAAGTTATGAAATGTGTATAAGTTATGGTTACTCGACCTTGGGGATAGTGTATAATGTTTAATGTATAAACAATTTATGTTTATATCTTCTGCAATAGTGATAGAATGATTGTACCAGATCCGCGGTGATTTGGGGCCCGGATTCGGGGCTCTCACAGATTCGGGGGCGTCACAGGTTGGTGACAGAGCTGTAGGTTATAAACGTTAGGAATGCGAAACGTAGGTTATAACCTTAGTAGAAAACTCAAGTAGAGTATGTAAGTGATGGGTTGAGGAAATTCATCAAGTTTTATTGTGATACTGAAGTTGTTTATTTAAATTAAGAATGATTGATAGACATCTTAAACTTCTTAATGCTAACATGGATAGCATATCACATAAAGCCAAATAATTTTCTTCCTTTCCTCAGATCATGCCACTTAGGAGAATTTAGAGGAATCAGAGGGAGGAAGGTTCCGTTAACAATGGTGGAGGGGCAAATGTTGATCCAATGCAGAACATCGTTAACCTGTTAACTGAGGAAATGGAAAATAGAACCCCGCCAGCAGCAGGGCAACCAGGACAACACTTGGCTAGCTTTAAGAACTTTAAATTGGTAGGACCACAGGAATTCCGGGGAACCTTGGATCCAATTGAAGCCCAGACATGGATAAAAGAAATGGAGAAGGTGTTTGAAGTCGCACGCATGGCCGAAGCACAAAAGACGAGTTTTTCCACATTCATGATGAAGGGCGAAGCTAACTATTGGTGGAAAGCCAATAAGGGCCGAGCAGACGAAGGAGTTATTCCTAGGGAGAGATTTAAGGAGCTATTCCTCGAGAATTACTTCTCAGACACAAAAGGATATGGAAGTTAAGTTTCTGAAGTTGAAGCAAGGTGGTATGTCTGTCGCAGAGTACGCGACAAGATTTAACGAGTTAGCCCGATTCGCTCCGCATCAGGTTGACACGGAGGCTAGAAAAGTAAGAAGGTTCGAATTAGGACTGAAACCATGGGTGCAGAAGGCAGTGGTTGTGTTGAAGATCAAGACTTACTCTGATCTTTTGGAAAGGGCTATCATTGTCGAAGGAAGCAATGAAGCCATCTCTTGATTCAAGCAAGAAAAGAAGACCGGTCAGGAAGGTCAGAAAGGGGGAAGCAGTGGAGGCAGCAACCCCAATAAGCGTAAATGGACAAAGAGCCAATCCTCTAGAGGTAATAAGTCCGAGGGAGAAGCTAAGAAAAGTATAAAGTGTAACAACTATGGGAGGAATCACTCGGGGGAGTGCATGAAAGGAAAGAGTGTTTGTTATCGTTGCGGACAATCGGGGCATATGGCTCCTCAGTGTCTGAATAAGCAGAAGGGAGGATGTTTCTCATGTGGAGACACGAACCATCAAATTAAGGATAGCCCGAAGAAAAAGAGCGATGCAGCTAGTGGCAACCACAATAACAACAACAACAATGGACTGAACATTGGAGGGCTAGCCAGTCAAGCCAACAAACCAACGACACGAACGTTCAACATGACCGTACAGGATGCGGTGGAGTCTAAGGACGTGGTGTCAGGTATCATTCCAATCAATGATATAGATGCATACGTGTTATTTGATTCGGGTGCTACCTGCTCTGTTATTTCTGAATAATTTGCTAAACGGTTAGACTTACCCCGTGAGAGATTAGAACACCCTATGAACGTAGAAGTAGCGAACAAGGAAATTATTCCTATAAAATACATTCATAGGAATTGTTGTACCGAATTGCGAGGATTTAAGCTCAAGGTTGATTTGATACTGATTCATTTGGGGGAGTTCAATGTAATCCTTGGAATGGATTGGTTATCGGTTCACGGAGCAGTTATAGACTATAAGAAGAAGTGTGTATACCTTATGACTCCAAATAAGTCAAAGGTGGTATTTTATGATAGTAAATCGCTGAGACAATCTCATTGTCTAACGATGGTGCAAGCACAGAGGTTGTTTAGGAAGGGTTGTATAGGTTATTTGGCTCACGTGGTTTAAACTCGACGAGTCAACGGTAAACTGAGTCAGATACCTATTGTAAGGGATTTCATTGATGTCTTCCCAGAGGAGATTCTGGGATTGCCACCGGATAGAGAGATTGAGTTTGTCATTGATTTGGCACCAGGAACAACACCGGTATACAAAGCGCCGTATCGTATGGCATTGGTAGAGATGAAAGAATTGATGGCTCAATTACAAGAGTTGTTAGATAAGGGAAACATTCGACCGAGCGTATCACCGTGGGGAGCACTAGTCTTATTCGTAAAGAAGAAAGATGGGTCGCTAAGACTTTTTATCGACTACCGAGAGTTGAACAAGGTCACCATTAAGAACAAGTACCCGTTACCCAGGATAGACGATTTATTTGATCAATTAAAGGGGCAAAGTACTTTTCAAAGATTGACTTAAGGATCGGTTATCACCAACTGAAAGTGAGGCCGGAGGATATTCTAAAGACAGCATTCAGAACTCGGTATGGACACTTTGAGTTTCTAGTAATGTCATTTGGTTTGAGAAACGCGCCAGCATCATTTATGGATTTAATGAACAGAGTGTTCAAGCAGTATTTGGATAAGTTTGTTGTCGTATTCATCGATGACATTCTAGTGTATTCAGAAATGGAGGAAGAACACGCCGAGCATCTTCGGATAATGTTGGAGACATTAAGGAGGGAGAAGTTGTATGCAAAATTCTCCAAGTGTGAGTTTTGGTTGCAAAGAGTGCAGTTTTTAGGACACATTATCGACAAGAATGGTGTTTCGATGGATCCATCGAAGGTAGAAGCGGTTATCAATTGGGATCTGTATCAAGACGCCGGCAGTAAATCGGGGAGTTTCCTAGATCATGGAAACTATCGAACATTTATTCGGGATTTTTCGAAATTAGCATCACTGTTGACCAATCTTACCAGAAAGATAGTTAAGTTTAATTGGATGAAGAAGTGTGAAGAAAGTTTCCTAGAATTGAAGAAGAGGCTTAGTCAAGCACCTGTTTTGGCTTTACCAGACAACACGAGAGGGTTTATAGTGTATAGTGATGCATCACACAAGGTTCTTGGCTGTGTACTGATGCAACAGGACAGGGTCATTGTGTACGCTTCACGTCAGCTAAAAGATTATGAGAAGGGATATCCAACTCATGATCTGAAGTTAGCAGCGGTAGTTTTTGCCTTGAAGATTTGGAGGCATTATTTGTATGGCGAGAAGTGTGAGATATATACGGACCATAAGAGTCTGAAGTATATCTTCACGTAGAAGGAATTAAACATGAGGCAGCGCCGATGGCTAGAATTGATCAAAGATTATGATTATGAGATTCTGTACCATCCAGGCAAAGCAAATGTAGTAGCAGATGCCTTGAGCAGAAAAGGCACAGAGAAGTTATTAAAATTGACCATTCAAGATGAATTGGTGAAAGATTTTGAACGATTAGACTTGGAGATTAAGTATCCGATGGAGACCAATGAACAAGTTTTTACAGTGACAGCGAGTCCGACTCTATTGGATAAGGTTAACGAAGCACTAGAAAAGGACGAAGATTGCATTAACATTAAGAAGCGATTGACTGAAGGTGATGAGTTGAAATTTAAGATTGATAGCACTGGACCGCTAAGATTTGAAGGACGAATTTGGGTACCGTTAGTACCAGAACTAAGAGGAGAGATTTTGCAAGAAGCGCACAGTACGAGATACTCGATACACCGGGAAGCATGAAGATGTACCAAGATTTGTGTCACCACTTTTTGTAGCCAAACATTAAGAGAGAAGTTGCGGAATGCGTAAGTAGATGCCTAACTTGTCAGTGGGTCAACGCAGATCACCAACGACCAAGCGGGTTATTACAACCATTAGAGGTTCCAGAATGGAAATGGGAGCACATCACAATGGACTTTGTGGTGGGACTTCCAGCAATGTAGAAAGGGCACGACGACATATGGGTAATTATAGATCGTCTTACTAAGTCAGCTCACTTTTTGCCGATTAGGATTAAGTATAGTTTGGACCAGTTAGCCAAATTGTATGTCAAGGAAATTATCTCGAGGCATGGGGTACCGGTATCTATTGTATCAGATAGAGATCCGCGATTCACGTCAAACTTCTGGAAGAGTCTTTAAGAAAGAATGGGGACACAACTACGAATGAGTACTGCGTATCATCCGCAGATCGATGGACAAAGTGAGAGAGCGATTCAGACACTTGAGGACATGCTCCGAGCTTGTGTGATGGACTTCAAGGGTAGTTGGGAGGATCACCTTCCATTAGTAGAGTTCGCGTATAACAATAGTTATCACGTCAGTATTGGATTGCCACCGTACGAAGCACTGTATGGGAGGAAATGTAGAATGCCCTTATGCTGGGACAAAGTTAGAGAACGTCGACTTTTGGGACCAGAATTGGTACAACAGACGGTGGAAATCATCAAGGTGATAAGAGCCCGACTAGTAGCAGCTCAAGATCGCTAGAAGAAGTATGCGAACTTGCATCGTAAGAAGAGAGATTTTGAAGTAGGAAGCTTTGTTTTTCTGAAAGTATCTCCCTGGAAAGGGAAGATTCATTTTGGGAAGAAGGGAAAGTTGAGCCCTAGATTCATAGGACCGTTCGAGATTTTGAGGCGAGTCGATGAAGTGGCGTATGAGGTAGCGTTACCTCCTGAACTTGAGCACATTCACAACGTGTTTCATGTGTCAATATTACGGCCATATAAACCGGACTACAAGCACGTTATCTCCTACGAAACGATTCTAGTCGAGAAAGACTTATCGTACGAGGAAGTTCTTGTCCAGATACTAAATAGGAAGGAACAGAAGCTGAGGAATAAAATTATCCATTCTGTTAAGATTCTCTGGAGGAATCATGCAGTAGAAGAAGCTACGTGGGAGCTAGAAGAGAAAATGAGAGCGAATTATCCGTTTTTATTTGAGTAACCTTATTTTTTCAATTCCGAGGATGGAATTTTTCTAAGGGGGGAGGGATATAACGACCATGAATTTTAAACTCCTTATTAATTAAATATGTGATTTAATTTTAATGAGTTAGTTTTGTGAGTTTATTTAAACCTTATGTGGTTATGTGAATTTACGAAATGATTAAAGGGAGTCACTAATAGTTGATTTAAATTGGTGGACTAACCCTAAGAATTTAATATCAAGGAATTGATAAGATTTGTAATTAAATATTCAATTTATTTGAATATAGTAGCAAGAGTTGAACATTTTGATTAATTTCAATTATGAGTAATTAATTGATAATGTGTTAATTAATAATTATTATAAATAAATAATAATTAATGTGTAATAGATTAATAGTTTATAAAATGATGATATGTTTACTTCATTTATTTGTTCAAGCATGCAATATAGTAAACCTTTATTATGTGGTAGTTAATTGTATATTTTATATAGTACAAGGCTATTACATTAATATGTCTATATATAGACTATATAGTAATGAATTATTTGCATTCATGTGAGTTGCATAATAATATTATTATATGTATGTGCACTACTAGATATCTTGTAATTGGGAAATACATTGTATGCCTTTTAAATCATTATAACCTATGTTATATGAAATGAATTATGTACACCTATTTGATAACCAAATTCTATATTATGTGTTTATGTGGTATAAACCAATTGTAGCTTTCTGTTTTGTGCAATTGCTGAGAGTTGTTCTCTTGTCCCATAATAAGAGCCCATTCTTCTCTTCCCATGAGAAATGCTAGCAAGCCTAGCCTACTTTCATCTCACTTTCACCAAAACTAGAGCAATAAGTGGATGGGGAGTGGGATTCATGATTGATCTCACCAACTCTCTCTTAACCCTTGTGCATTCTTGAAATTCTTTGGTTTGATTTGTGAGGTAATCTCATTGTCTAGATAATCAATCTTCTATAAACGGTACATCATCCTTCTTTGTTTCAATTTGTTGAGAATTAGTTTGCTAAGAGTGGGTAGATTGATAGAGGGCAGCTGAATTGAACCACAAAGGTATAACTTCCATTCCCATTCTTAATTTTTGGTAAATTGTCTCATGGAATGATTCTTGAATTATGCACGTATTGGTTGTTAGTTGATTTGAGTTATGTTTCCTAGTGTTATATATGCTTATAAGTGTGTTGGGTTATGTTAGAAGCAATTGTTATAAGGAATTGGTATGGTGGGTTGCTAAACCTATAAGCAGTCTACATTTAGTGTCTTTGATGCAGCACGCACGCATTGGTGTCCCTATTTCAGTACTAGGGTGGAGAGCAATTGCGCCATACCTCGTAACCGATTCTTCGGTTTCGCTTGTGATATGTGTTATTAACTTGATGTTATGACCTAGATACATACCCATAGAGGATTTTAACATGATATTTAAATCTTTTGTATGTGGTATGAAGTAATCAACTTGAATTACTAAGAAAGTTGTAGCAAAACTTAAAGTTTTCAAAACTGACTTTGAAGAAAACTCTTTTTCACAAGTTCTGAACTTATGAGACCATTTACTTAACTGATTTGGAACCTAAGTGAGCATGATATATGATGTATAGTGTCTTTATCACGATTCAAACTTGTTAGCTATGTGTTAGGAAAAGTATTAAAGGAAAAGTGGTTATATTGAAGTAATATACATGAATACTACGTGGTGTAGGTTCTGGTGTTTAAAGATGTTAAGCATAACCTAATCACACATGATATGAGTTATAAAGTTGTCTTGTATGTGTATGTTGCATCATTCGGCTAAAATGATTTCAAAGATAACCTTGGACATGTTTTCAAACATAAGTTGCATATTATGTGAGTACTTAGATACTAAAGTAGTAAGATGTCATGTTATAGATATATTACTCCTAAACATGATTCATATGTATTAAGCATGATGATTACATAACTTTTTATATTTAATGGCATACAAGTTGTAAGTTAAACTTGTGGTAATGAACTCAAGTATGATCATGTGTTATATGTGAAGCTCTAGCATGTATTTATGTTAAAATGTATGTGTGATTAGTGTGTTAGAGTTGGACTGAAGTCAGGAAAGCCAAAGATCAACCTTGGCCTGGCCAAGGAACAGTGCAGCTACGCCATCCCTAAGCCTAGACCAGGCGCAGCTACGCCATCCTGCAGTCTTGCCAAGATGAGCTATTTTTAGTTCTGAAAGTTAAGGCATGCTTATATGATTACTCTCCTTTGTAATGTGTGACCAGTAGGTCATATAATGTGTAAGACCCCAACTTATTATTAATGAAATTTAATTTTCTCTATTTATTATTTTGAAATAGTAAGGGTTGATTTGATTAATGTAGATAATTATGGGTAAAATACGTAAATATTTCAAAATAAGCAAGTGGTTATAAAATATTCATTGTTGTCGTGGAATATTCGTTTGGTCGTGGAATATTCTTGTTGTCGGGGAATATTTGTACGACGGCGCAGTCTTTTGTGGGCCCCATAACGGAAAGCGATTGGATGAAGAAAACGACAAATATAAGTTATTTAAAAATAACTGGCGAAGTTATTCAAGTATTATCGTTAAAATACTCAAATTGGTTAAAACACGTTATAGCATTACGGTATTGCATTCAATTATTGATTCTTACGTAAGAAGGCACTACTCAATAATTATTACAGTGAGTTACTGATTCAAAGATTTTATTTTATTGATTCAATAATTCTTTGCGTTGATATTTTATATTCATTGTTGTTTCACTAATTGTCATTACACGGTATTTTTCATTATCGAAGCAATAATTCATATTATCTGAATAATATTATTAGATAACATTATTGGCAATGTCTAGAAAGTTACATCAAGGAGAGGTTTGGTCACCTAATCAAGGCAAGAAGATGAGAGAAATTCTTATTCGAAAGCCCCTCTTTTCCAGGAACCCGCTGGTCACAAGATCGTGATTCTGTAATATTATTTGTGAATAATTAATTATTGATTTATATAATGAGGAAAATATTGATTTTATGTGGATATAGATGGAGAAAATTTTAATGTGACAATTGTTGAAAATTAATATTTTATCTTTTACGATAAAATAATTCATTTAAATATATTATTTTAATAATATATTAACGGTGATATTTTTATAATGAATGTGGGATATATGAGTATATGAGGAGGAAGAGTATTTTGTGGCATTAAATGTTTAACACATATTTTGTGTGTTGGTGGACACAATTATTGACCAAAATTTGATTATATTTTGTAAAATCGCTTGGTTTGTGGATTTGGCCAATTTCATTTGGAATTTGGAAAAACTTTCTTCTGCAAAGTTGTAGAGAATTGAATTTTCTATAGAAAGTCATGATATTTGAATTTTTTTGATAAAAGGGCTATTTATTATGAATTATTGAAGTTCTGAAGGTCCGAAATAATTGATTTTTGGAAGTTTTAAATATTTATATTCACAAAAATGTTTTTTCAATGTGTGGGCCTCATTTTGCATGTGTGCAATTGCTGAATTCTGAATTCAAAGGTGTGCGAGGAATGGTTAATATAAATAATAATATTATATTAAATTTTATGCTTTGGTGTTCTAAGCATTTTCCTATAAATAGGTGCTTAGGTTAGAATTGAAAATTACACGTAAATTGAAGTTTTCTCTCTATATTATCGAATGATTCTTGTGAGTATTTTGAGTATATATTTGAGTATTGTTATCTGGTGCAAGTTCAAGTCATAGCTTTATATTCTTGTTTTCATTAGAAGAAATCTCGATCTTTCGAGGTAAGGGATATTATTTTTTCGTAATGATATTATTTCTTCAATATCATTATGCTAAAATATTGATCTCAAGTTTTATAAAATTTGGAACTTTTGGTGTCTGAGTTACTATTCATGTATACTGACTATTCACGATATCTGAGATTATTCACACATAATACGGCACTATTCATCGAAAAATGAAAATTTTCCTTTTCGTTCAAAATATCTATTCTGGATACTAACTTTGATTGTATCCATGTTTTGATCATTCTTGAATTTTACACCACTATGATTATTTTTGAGGTATTTTTGGACATGGATAAAACAAAGTACGAATCCTTAATCCTTAATCCTTAATCCTTAATCCTTGTCATTTTGTTTCACTGGATTCGTTTCTTTAAAAATATTTTTCATCATCCTCAGTCTTAAATGATGATATTATTGAATATCTTTAGCCTGTAGTGCAAAGATGAATGATTTCTGATGAATATCTTTCCTTTTCTCTTATCAGTATGCACTTGATATGTGGCAAACCTAGCCAACTCTTTGAATCTTGTTGCATAGTCTGATACAGACATATTCCCCTGTTTCAACTCCAGAAACTGGACCTCCATTTGGTTCCGCGAGCTAGTCAGAAAATACATCTCGAAGAACATCTCCTTGAATCTCTCCTAAGTAATTATTCCTTCTACTCCCCGGACCTTATTTACCTGCCATCAATAACTGGCTTCGAATTTCAGCATAAATGTTGTGTAGGCGGGTTTCGGGTCCTCTCTGACTTTAGCTACATCAAAAACTTTCTCCATCTCCATAACCTAGGTTTGAGCTTCTATCGGGTTCATGGAGCCTTTAAACTCTGGCGATCCCACCGCCTTAAAATCCTTAAACGATGTTTTTGGTGGAGCTCGGGGTTGATTGTTAATTGCTCCAGCTAATAGGTTCACCAATTGCTGAACGGGGTTAACATTAGCGTCGTTGTTGTTATTCGTTGACCCTTCCTGGGCTGGTCGACGATCTGGTCGTCTTCTTTGTGGCATATTTCTGTTAAGAATATACGCTTATTATGTCTTTATTCAATCCCTTAAATATTTGAGGCTTAACTAAAACATTTAAACATAATCACTTAACACATTACATCAATAAACTCTGATATTTTATTCAAATCAAAAGTTTTAACATAATATGAGATCATCACTGCTATTTACATCAACTATCCCGAGATAAAGAATCTACAGGATTTAAAATATTAAAATATTCCTTTGTTTATAAACACATCGTAATTTACATCTTTAACTACCAGATAGGTTTTCACATAATTAAACTAATCCTATCACTGCATGTTAAGGGGCTGAATAGCCTAGCCACGTTCCTCTTCCATGATGCAGGACATCATCCTGCGATCTAGCATATACGTTTATAGTCCTTCAAACTGGATTGGGTATCTCATAACTCGATCTTGGGCCTCATCCATTGCATTATGAAGTGTAGAGTACGTCTCCCAAAGCTTAGCCTTCTTCGCACGGCAATCCTCTTCTGCAAGATTAGCACGACGTGATTCCCTTACCCAAGCTTCTTCTGCTATGGTCAGCCTTGCTGAGCTCTCTTTCATTTCATTCTTTAACTTCTCTATTTACTCGGACTTCTCCTTAGTTTGACCCTTCTCGTGAACCAAATCCCACTCCACCTTTCCTAGACGTGTCTGAAGAGTCACGATCTCCCTATCTCTATGCTCAATGGTAAGTTGTTGAATAACGGTCCGCTCCTTCAGCTCCTAAACAGTATCTCGTAACTCTATGTTACGATCATAAAGTGCGTCATACATCTCGGCACTAATAGAGTTCGCTGGGAACTCATCTTCTTCCTCTTCTTCCTCAGGATCCTCCTCTGGATCAGACTCAGGCTCATGCTCCTGACCAACAACAGTAATTAACGGAGATGGCTCTCTCTGCACCAACTGCTCCCTGATGACATGAATGTCTTAGGGCTCCTCTTCTGTAGATACTCGGGGTTCCTCCTCCCCAGCTCGACTAGATCCTCCAACATCCGACATCCTGACAACACAAGTTTAAGTTTTAAATTACTAATCGATACTCGTGAGCACATAAGTTTATCACATAAGCACATAAAGTCTTTTATTATCTTCAATGAATTAAGTAATTCATTTCTTAGAACTTGATAAGAGTTTTCCACCACTATGTTCTCAATTTCCTATAAGGCTACTACCTAAGGTTGTTCCCCTACCTAAGGTTTATAACCTACGACTCTGATACCAACTTGTGACACCCTCAAATCCGGGTACTTTAATTCCGCGGGATTTGGTGTTCACTATACAAATATCATCTAACTATCTACCCATAATAAATGCAAACCATGCAATAGATAGAAATAAATCCTCCCCTTATGGGGTTACAACATCTAAATAATAAATACAATCCCAGGTTAAACTAACCTTAAACATCTATGCGGAATCATAAACAAATAATAGTCTTAAACAACATCAAGTCGTAAACAAAATATATCAACTACAACAATTCCTCATTACTTGCTAACTTTGCCCTTGCCTTTGCTAGTGGAAGGCTCATCGGATCTTTCGTTCTTAACTGCAATGTTATTATTACGCAAGAGTGAGCACGATTGCCCACAAGTATAATAATATAATAATAAAATAATAACATGCGAATGAATCAAAGACTTCTGAAATAAGAATACTCAGCTTTTGAATCAAGAATGAATAACAAGAATCAAAAGAATTTCTGAGGGTCATAAGACCTTGAACTATGTCCTAGGTTGTCAAGTGTTTATACTTGAAACCTTTAACAGTCATAAGACTATGGACTCTTCTTCTCGTACTTAGGGGGATCAGCTCTTAGTACCATACTGTGCACAATATCTTAACGCTAAAGCGTGAAAAAATCCCCTATAACAGGGTTGTTCATCTCAGTTTGACATTAGAGTTCGCACCAAAGGAAGTTTGGTTTGGATAAGCTCAACAATGGTTCTAAAATTTAGAACGTTCATCATCTATGGACTAGTCGAATCAATAAGGGTTCACTGGTCTTACAAGGTTCAACAATAACTGACATTTAAATTGAATAACAAACTCAAGAGGTATACAATGGAATAAATATTGTATAACAGAATTGTGCTCTGAAAAGATTAATAACCTTTAACATAACATATTGAATTTGATCAATAAATAACAAGAATTTCCTCGATATAGAATAAGTCTAGAATTTGCTCAATGTAAAGAGGTAAGTTATAAACTTATATACTGATAACGAGTAGGGTTAGGAAACTTGCCTCGTGCGTAGATTACCCGTTAATTATACACGTTCCTTGATTTAATCCTACATACCATTTACATTCACAATACCAGTAAATTATAACGTAACTAGTCATCACAAGTTTATTGTTTGGTCTAAACTCTGGTTAAGACTATACTTAGTCAAAGTATCACGCTTATTTTCATATAATATCTCACTACACGAATAATAAGCTAACTATGCGTTCAACAATTCAATCATCATGTAAATGCCTTATATACATGTTAAGAACCCAATTTAACATCTCATTATATGTCTAACATATTTTTATGTTCAATAGATTAGGTTAACATTACAATCCTGGACATGAATAATCAAAGCATTTCGTTTCTGAACAATGCAGCAGGTAATCATGCTTGGCCGCCAAACAAGCTTGTTCTTGAGTCATGGCATGGCGTTATGCTTGATTTGGGATTCAAGGCAGCATGGGGCGCCGCGACACGGGGTTTATGCTCAGAAACTTTGTCTTGGCATGCATGATGAACCAAGATACGTAACTACATTTCGCAAAAATTGCAGAACATGGCCAAAACCTCCAATTAATTTATTCTTACATGAAATTAGACATACCCAAACACTGTAATACACATATAACTACTACCCAACCCTTCTAACGTGATTTTAATAAGTTAAAACATATAATTACTTGAATCAAATTATATAATTTTACTGTTCTCGATGTTCTTGAATGTTTTGAAAACAAAACATGAAGATTGGCACTACGAGTTCATTATAACACTAAATCAGTCCATTCGAAGTTTGTTTTCTTCGTTTTAACATACATAATTATATATTAGTGTAAAATTTATGAGACAACATATGATTAACGTATTAAATTTACGTATCAGGGCCATATGGCCATATTTCTATTCACTAAAATTTTGAAGCAACAATATACGACATATTTTTTTATGAAACTGATGTTATGGAAATATACAACATATAGTAAAAACATGCTATGTTAACATATTATAACTTATATATCCACATACTCACTATCATTTCCAATTATAGAGATGTTAACAGAACTTGAAAGTCATTTTCATAAAAACTTTAATAACGTAAAATAAAAATTGGGTTGAAGAGATTACCCAAAGTATAGAGTGTAGATTAGTAGAGATGATTCTTTCTCAGATACTTCTTCAATCACACACTCACAATTTCCCTCAAAAATTTTCAATTTTTCTCTGACTTAGAAAAATGAAATAAAAGAAGAATACGTATATAATTTATAAACTGACGCAGTTGTGGTTAGTTAACCAATCATGGGTTAACTGCCCTGAACCTCCACTAAGGCCTTGTTTGGTTATTCATAATAACTTATTCCCATTTAATTTGATAAACTTCTTATACTATAGTTTAATAATGTCACGCCCATTTACACAATAAATCAAATATCTTATTTTATTTAATTTAAATAAAATATAATAATTTTTCATTAATTCACATAGTTACATAATTAATTTTCTCATTTATTAATTATGTCAAATTATTAATTCTCTAATTAATTTATTACATTAATTAAAATAATACAGTTATATTAAATATTTCATTTAATTCCATAAGCTCACATAATTACATACTTTGAATAATAAAATTCTCCATATTAATCTATTTAAATATTTTATTAAATTCAATAAGCTCACATAATTACATATTTTGAATAATAAAATTCTCTATATTAATCTAATAAATATAACACATATAATTAAATTAATCTACCCCAACTTCATCAATTAATTATTTAATCCAATAATTAAATCGTCAAAAAAATATTTATTTAATTCAATAAATATTAAAATTAAATTACAAAATCTCGTTTGTTACACTAACACTTGCTAGGCGACACAACCCACATATGAGTGATGAGTGTGGCAAGCCGCCTGAAAAGTTTCATCATAAGCATCAGCGAATGGAAAAATAGATTATGGCCCCGACATCAATGATGAAATCTTGCATAATCGCGTATAGAAGTAGTGCCTTCTCCTTGGTCACGTCCGATGTGTGTTGGGATGAATAAAATTTTGCACATAAGAAGGTATACCATATTTTACCATACCGACTGAGATCCTTGCTATGAAAAACCGTGCCTCATTTCCGACCCTTAATCAATGTTGTTCCCGGCTTAGTCATTTCTTTGAGTATAGCCTCATAGTTCGGATCAAAATCACGTAGGTGAGCATATTGGCACTGTCGAGGTACTCGTAACTGATAATAGGTGTTGATGGCAACATCACTGAATGGGACTAATCGACCCCGTACATAAGCATTGAAGGGGGCTTTGTCCTCGGCGTTTGCATAAAACTCCTTGACTATGTTGACAACGGTGGCCTCAGGTTCCTTAGTGAACTTGTTCCACCCTTTCTGATAAATTTGTTGCATCATTTCACCGTCGACATGATCCGGTGCCAACCCCCGCTTCGGTTTAAGAGCTTTCGTCATCATATAGTTGTATTGGTCGGCGACGGCGACACTTACAAATTTACGGCGATCAAAGGTCCATGTTGGTTGTGCGGGCCTTGAACTTTCTCGCCTTTGTTGTTTTGATGTGGGTTGCGACGCCATGGAATTGAGTGGTCCGTAACATAACTATTTTCCCCCAAACTTGGTTCACACACTTTGTCGAACAGTTGGTGTGCACACTGATTTCTTCCCCTTTTGGTTGGTGATTTATGTGGCAATTATGGTGAAAGAAGATGAAGAACTTGTAGAATCCTGCCGCACACTCAATTGCTATACACTTGACTCAATAACTTGCATAGTTCGTAGCTTTGGGGATGGAGATGGAAGGATGTGGTGAACTTGGGTTGAGGGGGTGTGTTTATATAGAGATGGTGTGATGGAGAGAGATAAGAGTAGTGGATTGATGGAGTGAAGTATTGGGTTGATGGGATGAAGTAGTGGGTTGATGGGAGAATATGTAATGGAGGTTGCCAGAATCGTGGGTGAGAAGTGGGTGTAATTGAAGGGATGTGGAAATTTATTTAAGGAAGAAGTAATAAGGGTGAGCATCACATATAACTGCCGAGCAACCGCTTCAAATCCAGGACCCCGACCCCGGCCCCGGCGGGGGGTAATAAGCTTGTTAAGCCCGCCCCGGTGGGAATGTATACTATTAACTAATTTGGGAGACCTCATAGCCTTGCACGGGGTATAAACTTTAGAGGCCCACCCCAAGACAGCATACACACCGCTAATCGAAGCTATGTACTCTTCTTTTCTTTCATGTTACTACACTTAATGGACATTTTAACATCCTGCAAGCCATGAAACATAAAAGTTAGACGATTGTTAATCATTTCAAGCATGTTTGATAGATTATCAATAATCATACAATATAATAACTATTTAATGAACTTATTATATATTACTAATTATGCTAAACTTTAATTTAACTGTTATGAATGAAAATAAGAAAAATAAAAGTATGATTGGGTTGCCTCCCAATTAGCGCTTGATTTTAAGTCATTCAGCCTGACTACTCCTTGTTTATGGTACGTCAGATAATGTGATTGCGATGACATCCATGTTGGATTCGCCACCCCAATAATGCTCAACCGTTGAGCGTTGACCTTGAACGTTTCCAATGGATTCCTACTATAGAGTTTAACGACGCCATGAGACAAAACTCTTTTGATGGTGAATGGTCCCGACCATCTTGACTTAAGCTTGCTTGGGAACAAACTTAGTCGTGAGTTGAACAATAGGACTGATTGTCCCGGCTCGAATGTTCTGTGCATGATTTTCTGGTCCTGCCATTTCTTGACCTTTTCTTTGTATTGCTTAAAGTTCTCGTAGGCTTGAAGTCGAAATTCGTCAAGCTCATTTAATTGCAGTAGTCGCTTTTCCCCCACAGCTGCTTGATCGAAGTTAAGTTTCTGAATCGCCCAATAGGCCTTGTGTTGTAGCTCGACCGGTATGTGGCATGCTTTACCATAGACTAATTGATATGGTGACATACCAATTGGTGTTTTGTACGCAGTTTGGTAGGCCCATAGTGCATCATCCAACTTGAGCGACCAATCCTTTCGATTCGGGTTTACAACCTCTTCCAAGATTCTCTTTACTTCCCTATTCGAAACCTTAGCTTGCCCACTAGTTTGGGGATGATAAGTTATAGCTACCTTATGGTTGACCCCATACTTTTCCAATAGAGATGTAAACAATTTGTTGTAGAAGTGACTACCTTCATCACTTATAATAGCTCTCAGCGTGCCAAACCTCGTAAAAATGTTCTTCTGCAAGAATTTTAGAACCACTTTGGCATTGTTAGTTGGGAGTGTTATGGCTTCAACCCACTTTGAGACATAATTCACTGCAAGCAAAATGTACTAATTACCGAATGATAATGGAAATGGCCCCATAAAATCCATACCCCAAAGGTCAAAATTTTCAACTTCCAAAATTGTTTGTAGTGGCATCTCATTCCTTTTCGATATGTTATCCACCCGTTGACATCTATCACAACTTTTAACAAACTGGTGGGTGTCCTTGAACAATGTAGGCCAATAAAATCTGGCTTGAAGCACCTTTGCCGTTGTTCATTCACTACCATAATGTCCCCCATACGCAGACGAGTGACACTCATGCAATATGTTCTTTACTTCACTGTGGGGCACACATCTTCTGATCATCTTGTCGGCGCACTGTTTGAATAAGTAAGGCTCATCCCACATATACCATTTGACGTCATGAAGAAACTTCTTTTTCTATTATCGTGTAAGATCAGAATGTTGCTCACTAGATAATTCGTGAAGTCCGCATACCATGGAAATTTTGTATTTATCCTGAACAGTTGCTCATCCGGGAATGACTCGTTGATTACACACTTGTCCTCTTCCTTTTTATTATAATTTTCCAACATAGATAAATGATCGGCGACTTGGTTCTCCATCCCCTTTCTATCCTTTATTTCTAAATCAAGCTCTTGTAAAAGGAGAATCCATCTAATAAGGTGTGGCTTAGCATCTTTTTTCGAAAGTAAGTACCAAATATGTGACGCCCCCAAAATAGGTATACATCACCTATTCTGAGTTGTCAATACATGGTACAGAAACAACTACAACTTTATTATTACAAATCAGAAAGCGTGAGTTTGAATACAAATATTATCTTCTAGACAATATCTATACTCAAATAAATCCTCATCACATTTATTGATACATTATTTTACAAAATGGTGAGGAATACTAAACCATTCTTTCTAAAACCTTCATTCCATACCCCGACTGCGTACTCGCTATATTCTCGCCTCACGAGAAAAAATGGAACAAAAAGGAAAAGGGTGAGCTCAACTAGCCCAAAGAAAGAATATTATGACTAAGATAATATACAACAAATTACCGTTAGTCTTCAACAGGAAAAATCTAATAGAATACAATAGACAACAAATTTATCAATATTCATGATTGAAAATAATAATTCATTAGAAGAGTTAAGTAGAGAATGCAAACTACTATCTTCTATGTATGAATTTAAAAGTTTATCGTCTATCTTTTATCCCTGTAACATCAATCAATATACATCTGGAATCAAATATTCATCTTTGCACTACAGGCCAAAGATATTCATCAGTTGGTCATGTTCATCTAAACACTGCTCATCTTTGCACTACTACCAAAGATATTCTTCAGAAATCATTCATCTTTGCACTCTGAGCCAAAGATATTCAATAATATCATCATTTAAGACCGAGGATGATGAAAATATTTTAAAGAAACGAATCCGGTGAAATAAAATGACAAGGATTAAGGATTAAGGATTAAGTACTTTGTTTTATTCATGATCAAAAAATACCTCAAAAATAATAGTAGTAGTGGTGTAAAATTCAAGAATGATCAAAACATGGATACAATCAAAGCTAGTATCCGAATAGATATTTTGGACAAAAAGAAGAAATTTTATTTTTCTATTGAATAGTGCCGATATACGTGAATTGTCTTGAGCACGTGAATAGTAACTCTGACACCAAAAGATAAAAATTCCACAAAAAAACATCTTCACGCTTCATGAATAGTACTCGTGAATAGTAACTCGTGAATAGTAACTCATGAATAGTAACTCGTGAATAGTAACTCATGAATAGTAACCCCGACATGAAAAAATTCCAAATTTTATAAAAAGTTCCAACCAATATTTTAGCATAATGATATTGAAGAAATAATATCATTTGAGAAGAAACTAACATCCCTTACCTCGAAAAATTAGTACTTCTAGCTGGAATCTGGAGGATATAGTCTTTGAAGGAACTTGCACCCAATCTAACAATACTCAAAGTATACTCAAAATACTCACAAGAATACGCTCGATAATATAGAGAGAGAAAACTTCAGTTTCTGGTGTGATTTTCAATTCTAACCTAAGCACCCTATTTATAGGAAATTGCTTAGAACACCAAAGCAGAAAAATTAATAAATTAATAATATAATTATATAAATTTCCTACACATGCCTAGAATCTGATTTCAGCCATCAAACACATGCCACATTCTAGAAAAAGTAAGAAAAAACATTTTTCTAATTTTAAATATTTTAAACTTTCAAAAATCAATTATTTCAGAGCTTCGGAACTTCAATAATTCATAATAAATAGCCCTTTCATCAGAAAATTCGAATCTCGCGTGTTTTTATAGGAAATTCAATTCTCTACAACTTTGCAGAAGAAAGTTTTTCCAAATTCCAAATAGAAATTGGGAAAGAAATCCACAACCAGGCGATTTTTTAAAGTTATAATCAAATTTCTCAATCAATAAATGGGGTCCACCGAGCATGTTTAACATGTTTTAAACATTTATTGCAACAAAAATACTCTTCCTCCTCGTATACTCATATATCCCACATTCGTTGTAAAAATATCACCATTATTATATTATTAAAATATAATAATATATTTAAATGAATTATTTTATCGAGAAAAGATAAAATTTCAATTTTCAACAATTGTCACATTAAAATTTTTCTCCATCTATATCCACGTAAAATCAATATTTTCCTCATCATATGAATCAATAATTAATTATTCACAAATAATATTACGTAATCACAATATTGACAACCGTGCAGGTCCAGGAAGAGGGGCTTTCAATAAGAATTTCTTCTTCTTTGGCAAGCAATTAGGTGACCAAACCTCTCCTTAGAGCGAGAACTTTCTAGACATTGCCAATAATGTTATCTAATAATATTATTCAGATAATATGAATTATTGCTTCGATAATGAAAAAATCTTGTATAATGACAATTATTGAAACAACAATGAATATAAAATATCAACGCAAACAATTATTAACTCAATAAAATATTTAAGCGATAATTATCGTAACCATTATTGAGTAGTGCCTTCTTACGTAAGAATCAATAATTGGTGCAATACCGTGTCTTCTTGTGTTTTAACCAACCGGATATTTTAACAAGAATAACCAGAATAACTACGCCGTTATTTTTAAACCACTTATATTTGTCATTTTCTTCATCCAATCACTTTTACATGGGCCCCCATACATGGTCACTTGCGTTATACGAATATTCCCGACAGCATCTGAATATTCCACGACCAAACGAATATTCACGACAACAATGAATATTTTATAACCACTTGCTTTTTTTGAAGTATTTGCATATTTTACCCCTAACTATCCACATTAATCAAATCAACCCTTACTATTTTAAAATAATAAATAGAGAAAATTAAATTTCATTAATAATAAGTTGGGGTCTTACAAAATAGCCGAGTGATCTGTATAAACTACTACCTTAGTCCCAATCAAGTATGCCCAGAATTTATCGAACGCATACACCACTGAAAGCAATTCCTTTTCCGTAGTTGTGTAATTCATTTGAGTCCCCGTGAGTGTCTTACTTACATAATATATGGCATGAAATACCTTCTCTCGGTGTTGACCCAAAACAACCCCAACCGCATAGTCGTTTGCATCACACATTAACTCAAAGGGCATGGTCCAATCCGGCGCGACGATTACGGGAGTTGTGGTCAATTTTTTCTTCAACATCTCGAATGCCAAATTACACTCCTCATCAAACTTGAAAACTGAATCCTTCTCTAAAATAGTGCACAAAGGTTTTGCAATTTTAGAGAAGTCCTTTATGAAACTCCTGTAGAACTAAGCATGTCCCAGAAAACTTCTAATTCCCTTAACTAAACTTGGTGGAGGAAGTTTTTCAATCGTTTCCAGCTTTGCCTTATCCACCTCTAGTCCGTTAGATAAAACTTTGTGCCCTAAAATTATACCTTCTTCAACCATAAAGTGGCACTTTTCCAAATTCAGGACCAGATTCGTGTCTATGCATCTTTGTAGGACCATTACCAAATTTTCCAAACACGCATCAAAATCATCCCCATAAATAGAGAAGTCGTCCATGAAGACTTCCACATTTTTCTCTACCATGTCCGAGAAGATGGCCATCATACACTGCTAGAAGGTAGCGGGTGCATTACACAAACTGAATGACATTCTCCTGAATGCAAATGTACCGTATAGGCATGTAAACGTAGTCTTCTCTTGATCTTCAGGAGCGATGACGATCTGATTATAACCTGAATATCCATCCAATAAGCAGTAGTACTCATGTTCTCTAATCTGTCCAACATCTGATCGATAAAGGGTAAAGGAAAGTGATCTTTTCCGGTCGCCTTATTCAACTTCCTATAATCCATACAAGCCCTCCAACCAGTCACTGTCCTTGTCAGAATTAGCTCGTTGTCTTCATTTTGAACCACGGTCATTCCTCCTTTTTTCAGCACACACTGAACCGGACTGACCCACTTACTATCTGAAATCGGGTAGATGATACTCGCATCCAACCATTTTAGTATTTCCTTCTTGACTACTTCTTTCATGATAGGGTTGAGCCGTCTTTGTTGTTCCACTATCGGTTTTGCATCGTCTTCCATCAGAATTTTGTGCATGTAAAAGGATAGGTTGATTCCCTTGATATCTGCAATTGTCCATCCTATAGCCGATTTGTGGTCCCTTAGCACTCTCAGCAACTTCTCTTCCTGCAATTCATTAAGTGCAGCATAAATAATAACAGGTAAAGTAGTAGAATTGCCAAAATACGCATACCTGAGGTTTTTAGGGAGTGGCTTAAGTTCAAGAGTCGGTGGCTCCTCCAATGACAGTTTTATCCTTGTTATATCTTTCTCCTCCGTGTGTAATGGTTCAAAGGGTGTTTTAAATCTGCTAACTCGTGGCAAGGAGTCTAGCATATGCAAGTAATCCACAAATTTTGGATCATCGAACTCTTCATCCCCTAATAATGTCGTTTCCACTGGATCGTTAACCAAACTCTTGTTCATGTCTTCACTGATTATCTAGCTAATGATATTAATCCTAAAACATTCTTCTTCATCCGTAGGGAATTTTATGGCCTCGAACACGTTAAATTTTATTTCTTGATCTTAGACCCTCATAGTAAGTTCACCTTTTTATACGTCGATGAGTGTCCTACCCGTAGCCAAGAAAGGTCTCCCTAGGATAATTGGGATGTTCTTATCCTCCTCAAAATCTAGAATAATGAAATCCACGGGGAATATAAACTTGTCAACCTTGACCAATATGTCCACTACAATGCCTCTCGGGTTTGTAACTAACCTATCCGCCAACTACAATGAGATGTTCGTAGGCTTTGGAGCGGGCAAACCCAATTCTGTATAAACCGATAACGGCATAAGGTTCACACTTGCCCCCAAATCACATAAAAATTTATTGAACGCCATTTTCCCAATAGTGCACGGTGTAACACCCCCAAATCTGGGTTACTTGACCCCCGAGTTTGGTTCTCATGATCCACAATATAATTAACATCAAACTACCCATTCATTGATGAATAGAATATTACACCACATTAACTGATATAGTTAATATATTTGCCCCAGGTTATCTAACCTTAACATTACAAACTTACCCTTTAGATATACAAAAAGGGTTTACAAACATAACATAATAAGAATGTTTATAGTAACTACGCTATCACAAGGCCTTTGCCTTTGTCCTTCACAGCACCTCCTGCCACCTCGTCCTTAGCTAAAAAGTTTTATTTAACAAGGGTGAGCAACAAATTTGCCCCGCAAGTTAAGAAATACAATGAATGTATAAGAATCAAAACAATAGACTGTCTATTATGATAGAATGAAACCAAAGTTCGGGGAACTTTGAAATTGCTGAACAAATCATTATTTACTAACAAGTCTTCTCGCATTCTATGCAACACAATAATTTAATAATGAAAGAGTACAACGCTTTCGAAGTTTCTACGACGTTTAATTGAATAACAATTTAGAAGTATTCTCCAAAGTTTAAGCTGAATGATCCCAAATGATCTTGAAATTATCTTCTCGAGTAACTATCAAAGATTTACTTTGATATACCCAAATACAAGATGGAAATATTTTCCAGAATTATGATGAGTGATCGCAAAGGATCTTGAACTTTTCTTCTCGAGTAACTATTAAAGATATACTTTGATATACCCAGGTGTATCAGATAAGCATAAAGATTAAATAACACCCCTCTGCAAGTATATAAAGTGATCAACTTCATTATACCCTATATTATGCATAATATTTAGAATGCGCGCAATGGCCGAATATACGACCAAAAATTCAACCCTTTTTTATAATAAAAAGGTTGTTCTTCTCAGTCTTAGAATCAGAATTTGATTTAACAATGAAATACAATGATTTCAAAATCTAATCACTTCTCTTCTCTTCTCTTTTCGAACTTATCAAATTTACTTTCTTGATATAGTCGAAACAACTGGCATCGATCTATCAATAATAATTGAATTCTCTTATCTTATCTTCTCTTCTTGAACTTAACAAGTTCTAACAAATATTTGTCTAACTAGAACAATTGGCTAAGACATTTCTCAACATGATTCGATAATAGACAGGAATTATCTGTACTATTTGCAATCACTAATAGTTTCTACGGATGTGAATATCCAATAATAATTATTCTACAAATATATATTCTCAGAATCACTAATTCAATTTGAATTAATAAGCATGCACTAACTGCGACTAATCAATAATAATTTTTTAGACGTGGTCTAATCAACAATAATTAACCACCATAATATTTGAACAAATATAACTCAAGGTTGAGTTAAGGAAACTTGCCTTCACCGTTGATTACTGCTACACAATATACTTATCTGCGTTTGAAAGACCTATAATCACAATATCAGTCTCACAATTAGCACAATATTTTATAACACGCAACCCTGTAATTTACAGTCAAATTTCTCCTAGACACATTACCACACAGTCACATTAGTGTTTATAACCTATATAAACACTTATTAAGTCTAACTAGTTCGGTCTGGTCACCCTATCTGACAATTAACACATTTATTATCAATTAAACTTGGTCTCTAAGCTTCAATATTATTTAGATAAGTCAATTATCATTAATAATATTTTTCGAAAGCTTTTAATAATTTATAAACAATTATTATAATTTATAATAATTTTTCATACACTCGAATCATTTTTTAAATGATTTAATTATCAAATAATCTTATCATCATTAATATTTAATAATATAAAAATATTAATGATATACTTATCAAAATATTAAAGTTATTATTAATAACTTAAAATATTTTTAAATCATCAATATTCTACTTAAATAATCTTTAAAATAATTCAAATCATTTTAAATCGTCACCATTAATATTTAAATATTAATGAAATTCTTATCAAAATATTAAAAGTCATTAATTATAACTTAAAATATTTTTAAATCATTTTTCTCATTTTTAAATGATTTTTAAATCAATAAAACCATTTTAATATATTTTTTAATATAATAATTAAATAAATCTAATATCATTAATATTAATTTATTAATGAGAATTCTCCAAAAATATTGAAAATTATATTTTATTATTCAAAATATTTTTAAACACTTTATTCTTATTTAAAATGATTTTATATTATTAAAATCATTTTAACTCATTTATTTAATATAATAATTAAATAAATCTAATATTATTAATATTAAATTATTAATGATAATTCTTCTAAAAATATTAAAAGTTACATTTTATAACTCAAAATATTTTTAAATACTTTTTACTTATTTAAAATGATTTTTATAATATTAAAATTATTTTTCTCTAATTTATTTAATATACTAATTAAATAACTTAAATATCATTTTTATTCAAATAAATATAATTATTAATGAAAAATATTCCAAATTCTCAAAAATTATTTTTCATGATTTAAAATACTTTTTAAAACCATTTTTGGTAATTTTAAGAATTTATTTCTATTTTTAGTTAATTTCCGAAAAATCAAAAAATAAAAATATTAAAAACCGTTGCTGTAGCCCTTTAGCGACGCTTTCTGGCGTCTTAGGTGTTCTTGAGCCTCAAGAACACTATCAGACCGGTTATGAAGGTCCTTACTTTGACCATCAATAATTCTTAATCCAAATTGTTTCTGGGCAATCTTTAACCATGATCTTGTATTGTTTATGTAACACTAAAAGAATCAACCATTAACTAAGTCATAACACAACTTAGATGCAAGATCTGAGCCTTCTAAGTCGTTGTCAGAACATTTCTGGGTTTTCCAAAAACCCAAATAGTTCGACTGGTTACTTTCTAGATCATTTTAATCTGAGTTCTGATCATTATTTTGGTGGTTTTATGGTTCATAAATGTAGTATACATGACAAGGAACACTACCTATCCTCATCTTAGTCCAAATCTAACACATTAGCCAGATTTAATGCGGTCAAATCATGTCAGAAGCTTATGTAAAACCATTTCTGGAAATTTTAGAAAATTCAAGTTGTGGCCGAATGGCCTAGTTTGACCACCTGTTACGCTCGATCTAATGACTATTTTAATGTTCTAAAAGCTTAGATCTAGAGTCCACATACTAGACTATAATCAAGATATAACAACATCACCAAACAATCTAAAACCTGACAGATCTCGGGCTAACAAAACGTTGTCAGACGCTGAAAAACTATTTTTGGGTTACCCAGATTTTACTCGGTCATGGTCGGTCAACCGACTTTGACCGATTATATCTTGAAATCTGGAAATCGAATATCTTGGATTCCACTTCCAGATCACATACCTTATGTCAGAGTATGGATTAAAACTTTAAAACAACAAAAATCATAAACAGAAAAAAGAATCTATGGGCTCTGACTTTTGCTTGTCAGACCATAAAATTATTCTTAGACAGTTTTGAAAATCTTTACTTTTAAAGCAATTTGATGCTATGGATCTATGATAAATCATCATAGATCATCATAAAACAACTTATAACACAAATATAAACAGATAAACACCAACTTGAAATTAGCATACAAGATCAAAAGTAGGTTTTAGGGTTATACCTTTCAAATGCAAAGCTTTGATTTAAGATTTCCTTAACTGTTAATGGTGTTTTAGAGAGGTTTTTTTTTACTGATAAACTTTTAAAATTCAAAGGTTTTGAGAGGACAAGAGTTGGTGAGAGCTTTGGGAGAAAATAGCCAAGTAAAATTACTTTCTCTCTCTAATTCTTTTATAATACTTAGATGCAATGAATGATCTGATGTAGCTGTCAAAAAAGGGCTAAATTGCTGATATTTTAAGTCACAATGTCAACATTAGTAGGTCACCAACTAAAACTTTAGCAAATTATACAAGTTACCTAATTAAAAATGTGAAAAGGGCATTTTGGTCTTTAATCTTGAAATTTTAATGGCATTTAAGACATTGTACAAACTCTTAGGGTTTAACCCTAAGGTTCTAACCCATAGGTTTTACAACTTTAGTTTCTAAAATTTCCAATTAGGGTTTTAATTAGAAAATTTAAAAATTTTAAATTATAATTAGGGTTTCCTAATTAAATTAGGGTTTCCTAATCATATTTATGTTTAATACACACATCAGGCTTGCCAATTAGGATTAGGGTTTCCTAATTAAGGTTTAAGATTCTTGAATTTAAAATTAGGGTTTCCTGGCTTTCATTTAGGGTTCCTAACTATACGTTTGGGTTTCTAGATCTTAGACTAGGGTTTCTAATCCCTTATTAGGGTTTATTAAGTTTTAAACCTTATCCGATCAATCATTGATCAATAATTCTATACAGTACAAATGCGTACTTATCAATATAATTATTTTAATTATATTTTCTATCGAATCCCTATCCAGAATTAGGGTTAGGGTTTCTAAAGCTATTAAGCACAACTCTTGTGATGCCCCCGAATTTGGACCTCCGCTTGGTCACTCGAATTCGGTTCGTCACGTGCTCAAAGTAATACCATTATAACTAAAATAACACATTCACAACAGAAAATCTAATTTAGAATAGTATACAATGATTTATTATAATTATTCCCCCAAGTCTCGCAACCTACAATACTTAATAGATTACATAATAGTATCGAATAAAGACCTATTACATAATCCTACTTAAGTTTAAACATAGTCTTAATACAACATAATAATCTTAAACATAAAAGGGACAAGCTAGTCGGTAGCCTTGCCCTTGCCCTTTTCTGTTCCAGAGACACCTCCCTGTTCCTCCTTAACTGAAAGGTTTTAAAAAAGCAACGATGAGAACAAATTGCCCAGTAAGTAATATACAACAAGGGTGTAGGATATAATATCACAAGGTTTGAAATATCGAAGTGCCATTTCTAGGATAGTTCAAAGTGTTAGAATAACATCATGGATAAGGAATGTCAATAATTCTTGGACTAAGAACGACAATTCATTATAAATCAACAGATATATATGAATTCAGCGACTAACAATGTATCCAGCTGGATAAACAATTTATATTGAGCTATCACTAAGGACTGTTGAACCTCCACTAGAGTTAACAATATTAAATTGATAACCCAAAAATATCAAGTACTATAGATGATCAGTCTACAATACTTTACGTTATGCATAACACCACAATAATATTTATTCATGTGTTGGGGTTTCCAACGACATACACTCCCCTTACCAAAAGGGTTGTCCAACTCAGTTTTCAAGATTTCTGCATCAATCAATTGGTTTGGACAACTTTTATAAGCATGCATATAGTCTAGCTGAATCAAATGGCATCGACTCTTTCACAATATTCAAGAACAATATTAAGTTCAACATGAATAATAACTTTCACAAGAATTTAAGCATACTAGTTCGATTGAAGAAATAAGCGGGATAACTTACATTTACAAGATAAGATTAAAAGTAGGGTTCAAGAAACTTGCACAATCAAGAGTGAAGTTCAAGGAAACTCGCTCAATAATAATTAGAGTAAGTTTAGGGAACTTGCCTTAAGCATAGTTTATCCACGTCAATAACTCAACACTTTCGGATCCTATTTATAACGTATTATATGATTAAGATATTCATTAGCTAACACAGTCTTTAAACAAGCTTGACATAACATGCTTCTTCACATATTACATAGCATATTGGTCATGTAAGATTAGTTAAAGTAATCCTATAGGCATGCTTTAACATCAGTTCAAAATGTAATCGAGAACTCGAGGTTCAGATGGTAGCAATTGCGCCATTCTTAAGCTTCTAGGACCCGGTCTTGACTCACGATCCTCTGGCCAAGCTAAGACTTAGCTGCTGCCTTGTGGTTTCTATCTGGCTTGCTCAAAACAAGCATACATGATATATTTGCCATGTTAAGGGTCTTTTCATGCTTCTCATGTAAATCTAGGTTCCCTTTTATAACATATTTCTAAATTGATCATTTCAACCATTTGAGGCCATTCAAGGTCATGAAACTACAAAGTCTATCATTCTTACTCTTCAAACACACAAGTTAGTTACAAAACTCATATTAGACATACTTGTGAGTATTCATAACGCATATGTGAAACTAACACCACTTTAGTTGAAAATAGTCTTCGTTCATGCTTTATGAAATGTGATACACAAGCGTGGTATATCTATGGGTATACTACATGAATGAGTCTAAGAGTATCACCAACATGCTTATAAAGGTCAGATTCTATCTTTCAAGATAGTTAGTCAATATTCATGTTTAAAGGTCACTAGTAGGTTCAACATGTTCATTCTTGCTAACTAATCATATAAACACAATCTAAAGATTTATTCATGCATTTCTAAGCCATACTAACATACTTGCAAAGTTATAATATACATCATGTAGTTGTTATGCATTTTAGCTCACTAGGCTTAGCTTTTTCTTGAAAATATTTCTAACACAAGGCTTAATAAGGTAGTTATGAACAAAGGGACTACGTACATTCTAACATGCTCATCTAAGTGTAAAATCAGTTATGTATAGCTTACTAGGTTTAAAATTTATAGAATATGATCTCTGACATAGTTTGTTTTCAAAACTTAAAGTCCAAATCTCCATTTAAACCATATATCTTCATTAATCATGGAAGTCTATTAAAACATGCCCAACTTATTTTCATATACTTATACATACACCTTAAACATGTTTTCATGCTAGTTTAAGCCATAATGGTCGATCAAAACATAGCAGATTTCAAAACAGAAGTTCCAACTGAATCAAGAATCGCGCGCAATGCCAACTGCGCCTTAGTTCAATAATGGTGCGGTACCTTTGTGCGATTCAAAAGTGATGCATTTTATTTTATAAAGTCTTGGCCAACTTGATTTCCTTGACATCAAACATGTCCCAAATCATTCCTAAAGTGTTTATACATGCTAGTAAACTTCTTAAACACCTTATAACATGTTTACTCATATCAATTAACAAATGAATTCAAGAAATTTAAAGAATCAAACAAACCCATGTCAAGAACATAGATAAAAATTATACCTTCTTAAACTTAAATTGGACTTCCCATACACTGAATAAGCTTCTACAATTGCTCAGCCACTTGAATGCTTCACTTAGACAACTCTTAGCAACACAAAAATCTGAACTCAAGCTTAATTTATAGAGAAAGTATGAACTAGTCATTGGCTTTACACAATTTTGGAGCCCATGGTGCAATGACAAGACACATAGGTTCATGAAGAGTAGTTTAACAACCCTTACCAGCCACTTAACTTAGCAATGATCTCCTATGATTTAGCAGCTAGAAAGTTTACGTAATATAGCTTCAAGTTACTGTTCATTATACTTGGTGACACTTGTTATGGGACAAGAGAGAAAATCCCAGCATTCTTGATATCTAGGCTTGGTTTGGTCTACTTAATTTCCCACAATGAAATCTTAATGTACAATTGTTACCATATTAGGAATTTTAGGGATAAATTATAATCTCATATCATATAGTCCATGTACATTAAATATACTTAATAAAATAATACAGTCAGATATTATTGTCCGGGTAGTTCCATAATTATATCTACCACTCATATAACCATATTATAACCTTATTATATTAATAACTTATTTATTTATGTTAAATAAATAAATTTATTCCTTCCCTTGATTAATCACCACTTAATATAATATAGTTTCATACATCTTAATATATAGTCACACTACACTATATAGTATGGTTGTATTATTGCTCATATACATATAATTTGTCGATATAATATTATTATATTACTAACTTACTTATAAATAATTTATTCACTTCCTTGATTAATTAACATCAATATTAATTAATCCCATCATCGTTGATTAATGTATTTATGGATTTCCATAATCATTATTCATCTTTATAATATATTGCAAATAATAGTAATCACACATTATTAGTTAATTACTAAGAATTCAATATTCTACCACAACCATTAACAATTAATAAATATAACAATTAACGATTAATATTACTTAATTGCGCACCTTATTTCATGGTTTAATAATGTCACACATGCCACATAATTGTTCATTTAATTTTCCAAGGTAGAAGAATAAATTTTTCTCCAATGACCAATCGTGGTGCATTTATTGAGTTTTGTATTATTGGGACTGCAAGCAATGCATACTATGCCCTAACTGATGCAAGATTAGTTTAGCTTAAGCCAGTGTCAACCCCTATTTTCATACTCGTTTTACACGACATGAATTAATGCCCACAAGAGTAATATTACAAGTCTAAGAGCATATTGATTACACACATGAAATCACATGATCAACACTATTAATTTTCTAGATTCTCGTTTTAATTTGCTTAACGGATTTCTTCGTTTCACATTATGCCACACAAGGCATTTCACAAATCCCATTGTCACTTCACACATCGTAATACACATTGATCTAATATGAATCAATTTAATTAACCGACTCTCAATATAATAACACTTATATTCACAGAAATTTTATTTCCATTAATATATTCATTTAATAATACGGGAAATTCTTGGGTATTATAACTCTAGTCTTATTTTGCAGTCAATACAGAAATTCACCACTTCTTGAGACTCGTATCACAGATACACAACACAATATTAACAGTCAATATTAATATTAAATAAAAAAAATTATTCTTAAAATTTGAATTATTCGAAATCCCGAGTTATCACATTCACCCCCTTTAAAAGGATTCCGTCCTCGGAATCACCGCTTTCTTATTCTCTACAATCTTTTAAAGTTGTATCATCAATTCATTTTATTAACACAATATTACATTATGTCTTATATTATAACCTCGTATTAATCACACAATAAAATTTTTGGATTTTTGAGAATACGAAAAATTTTTATTTTTTTTATTATGTGGATTAAATGAATTTAATTAATTATTTATGGGAGTAAGCTAATTGAAGGTCATTCTATGACCTAGACATATCGAAATGTCGTAGTATTTTGACTACGTGGTAGAATTAAAGTGTTTGAATTTCCAAGATGAAAATAAAAGCTTTCCGAGAAATTTTTTGAAAAATACTATTCACACATTTCTGCTCGGGAATTATTTTTAACTTTCCGAGAAATACAAAATGATAGAATATCGAGGTGAGATAGAATATCCAATAATATTTCAGTTATGGCAAACACAATTTTTCGTCTGTGGACTTAAAACCTAACGATTATGGAAAATGAATTCCGAGAAGGAATTTAAATGCGTATAATGAATTAAAGCAATGATTGTATAATACGTAAGTATTGTATGAGGTAATGAATACAAGTATATATACGAGGTATTATACGAAAGTATGTATGAATGATGGAATATCGATATTAAATAAGTATACGAAGTTAGAATACGAGATTAATACGTAAATTATATGCGTTATAAGGTTTTAAGCCAAATGTAATGGACTCAGTAGGATCGAGTAAGAAATTATAAAGTCCAATGAGATATTGATAAGGCCCAAGTGTAGATGTGTAAGCCCAATGCAAGATAATGATAAAGCCCAAAGAATTGTTAATACAAGCCCAATGTATAAGTTAGATTAATTAAACCTTAAACCCAAAGTAAGAATCCAATGGATTAGAGGATCCATGGGCAAACCCATGATCATATGGGTGAATTGGTGATCAAGAACTTTGTGTGATGAGCAAGTAGACTTAAGGGTTAAGAAAAGTATAAGTTAGGTAGACTTAATGGCTAAGCAAGAGATAAGTTATGTAATGACCAAGCAAACTTAAAAGCTAAGTAAAGTGCTTATGTGATGAGCAAGCAAATAAGGTGGTGGCCAAGTTAACTTAATGGCTAAGTGTTGTGGTGGCCAAGTAATTCATGTGAGGAGCAAGTTAACTTAATGTCTAGGTAATGAATAGTAAGGAGGTGATTAAGGAGGTGGGATTGGATTAATGACCCTTATGCCCTAATCTAGCAACTCCTATAAATAGCAAGCTTGGTTTTCATTTTGTTGGTTGTTCATTTCATCTAATAAGTTGAGAGCTTATGGGTTAGAGAGAATAAGTGAGAATAAGCTACAAAAGCTAGAACAATTTAGCCTTTGAGAATTCAAGAAGCAAGAAGGAGAGTAAGGATTTAAGCAAGTGATCTTCATAGGTAAGAACTTAAACCATAATTTCTTTCTCTTCAATTGTTAGAGAAGGGGGTAGTGGTAGAACATGAATGTTAAGGAATGATAAGAATGATTAATCAATGGACTTAAGCCGTATAAGTCATGAATAAGTAATTCAAACTTAATTAAGTTATGAATTTATAAAGAGTTTATATGAACTACTCATATGTGTACTTTAATAAGATGGTATGATAATAAGAAGTAAGAATGGTGGTTAAAAGACTTAATCTATAATAAGTCATGAGAAAGGAAGTCATAAGTAGTTTATACTTTTATAAGTTATAAACTCACAAAGAACAAGTAATAACTTATCATGTTTATAAGTTAATGAGTTATGTATGTCAAGATGTTAATATGATGGATTGAATCCATTTAAAGCGAAGAACAAATCTTAAGTAATGAAGTTAAGGCAGAATTCACGAGTTTGGACGATAATCGTCGAATTCGTGAAAATCTCGGAATGGAAGTCGAATTTTGATATTGAGCTTGGAAACATTGGTTTTCAATGGAGACAAGTCTTATTTGGCATTATAGAGTTGCGGACTCGAGAATGACCGAATTTTGACTTAGAACGAAGAAACGAGCGTTGAACGTTCACGAACATTTACCATTTTCGTTAAAAATGGACTAATAGGTGAATTTTGAGCAAACGAAGTCAAATAGATAAAATTCTTACATGAACGCATAGAGTATGTAATTTGTGAACTGTAGGCTTTTGAACGAGCCAATTCGGACTTATAACAAAGAAGTTATGCGTCTGGGAATTTTGCAAAGTTGAAAATTTGTCAAATATTTCTAAGGCACAGAGTCCGTGTGCCGCAGTCACGACTCAGCATAAATAAAGGCCGCTACAGCAAACAGCGAGGCCGAGATAGAGCACATTGCTAACTAGTGCAACCGCAGCAAGTGCATACTATAAAAGGAGACTCAGCCACAGTCACGAAGTCCCACCATACCACACATCGCTAAGTCACGCCGCGGCGTGACACAGAGAAGGAATGCCGGCACCGCAGCGCCAGCACTAAGTGAAGCAAAGAAAGGAATGTTGAATATAAATGAAAGGAGAAGTGAATGAAGGCTGAATTAAATCCTTAATCAACTTAATGTAATATCATTGCTAATGATATAAACCTTAGGTATAATACTAAAGGTTGAATATAAGTCAATTGAATGTGAACGTGAATGGTAAGCAATAAGTGTACGTAACCAATAATGATCGAGTCTCGGTTAGTGATGTGATAACGTTAGTAAGCCGTGAAGAAGGATGATTAACTTGAAACGAGTTGTATTAATGAAATAATTTCAATTAAGTTATAGAAGAGAAAGAAGTTGGTAAGAATGATGTAAGTTATAACGATAAGCCGAAACCAATAATAACAAATCTAATACATGATTAGATTGAGAAGAAGGGTAAGATTCATTAGGAACCTTGTATGATCATTCATGACCTAATGTGGTATGTTATGTGGTTATGTGTTGTAGAGACTGTAAAGACTCAAAGGAAAAGTAATTTTATCAGTAGTAGAGTATCAAGGCAAGTTTTTCTTAAACGCTTGTCTAACCTTCGTGTTAGCCAAGTTTTCTGTGATTCATGTTATGAGATGCATGAACTATTTTACTAAAGGGTCGATGCAAGTTTTATCTCGGCTAGACTAATCTGGAAGAGTTGATTGATTTATTTACAAGTCTTTCAATATAGAATTGTTAACGCTATCTTAAGCCAATTGTTTGGTACGGATTCAAGGTAAGCCTGAGTATGAATAAACAATTATATTTTTCATCGATTATTTGGTAGGCACTTGAGGTTGCCAAAGCTTAAACGTACACACGTTTAATGGATATAGTGTTGATCAACATACAGTACTATGGGCTGATCACCCAGAAGTGCTCGTAAGATATGCCAAACTTACGGACTTAGTGCCTGGTTGTCCTTTTCAAAGAAATTATGAAACGCTCATGGTCTTGAGCCAGAATTGATGTTTTACTGATTATTGTCATTGTAAAATATTTTGAAGAAAAAGAAGTGCTATTTTGAATTATCGATAGTACTTCATAACTACTGTCCAGTTATTGAAGATATATGATTCCTATGTTTCAAGCATGTTGTTTAAAAGAAATTATTGTACTTGCTGAGCTTGTTATGCTCACTCTTGCTTGAACCATATGAATGCAGCTAGGACCGAATGAACCGAGGGATCCGACAAGGTTAAAGGCAAGACGAAGAGGAACGATTAGTTTACCTTGTAATAAACTAGTAAATTATATATATTATAGTATGATGAACAAAGAATGTTATGGTTTTAGAACTTGGGAACGGGATGTAATATTATTTATGTAATAAGAATGTCGTCGATACACACATTTTGATGTCATTTCAATAGAATTAATGTACAGTTATGAGTACTGTGTAGCACCATCTGTCGGGTTGGAAGATTCCCGGATTTGGGGGCGTCACAGGTTGGTATCAAAGCATTAGTTTATAAAACTTAAGGGAGGAAGAACCTTAGGCTAATAACCTCGTTAAGGAAGGAAAGTCCGAAGGATGTAAACTCAAGCTTTACTTCAGTTGAATGAGTTAATAAGGTATTGAGGAAACTCAGTACCGAAAGATTTAAAAGATGGAAAGTAACCTTAAATATATTAAATGTGATTTGTGCTTATACTATTGTGTGGTATGTACTAATCAACATATGTGTTATTGTAGGATGTCGATCGATAGCTTGATGTATAGAGATATATACACGATGAGTGAAGAAACTGTGAACAGAGTAGAGCCTGTACCTATGGCGGTGGCAGAGGTACCTTTTGTGATTCTAGAAGAGATAGAGGCAATGGAGTAATTTTCTGAGGAAGACTACTCCGAGGGAGATAAAGATATAACATCATATCTTAATATGATGAGCAATGAGGAGGAAGTAATGGAGATAACATTTATTGGTACGGGTGGTACCTACTCAGAGTCATCGCCCCGTGATGCAATGAGAGCATCAGATCCGGCAAAGTGCTTGACAGAATGTGCAATCGAGTACAAGCCAGTGTAATCGTAATGAAGAGATTAGTGCTTTTTATGTAGCTAAAAGGAGTCTGCAGAAGTAAGATTTTGAGTCAGAGCATGATGAGAAGGTGCTCATGATAAATAAGGCTAGGGATTATATGAACGAGGTGGTAGAGCTTCGTAGGAAACTGGAGAAGAAGGACCGGAAGATAGCACGGATGTCTTACATCCATAAGAGTGCTCATAAGGATTTCAAGCTTAAAGTTGCTTGTTATTCTATAGAGTCGGGGCAGACTCAACATACTATTAGTCGGGATACAGCAGCGAAGATTACGAATGAGAAACACGAGGACGTTGTTATGCATTATTAGAAAGCTAGAGTTATAAATATGTGTGTAGTGACTTAAAACCCTCTTTTGTATAAAAAAAAGGGTAGTCTCTTTGTAAATCCCAACTTTTGAGAAGTTCAATTGCGGGATAGAAATGTATTAGCCTTGGGCTATGTAAGCAAATTATAAATAGTTTTGACTATGAAGAAGCATATGAATATAATGAAGTTTTCATTTAATATGCTTTGTTATGGTATGAGTTGTTATGAGACGAATAATAACGAAGTAAGTAAATATATAATAATGAAATTCTATTTAATCAGTAAATGCCGCTAAGGAGAAGACAACGTAATCAGGAAGCAGAATCACGTAATAAAAATCAAGGGGGTCAAAACAACCCAATGCAAGAGTTCGTTAATTTATTAATGGCCACATTTAACTAAACTGGGGGTAGAGTACCCACCGAACCTAGGTTAGCCAGAATGACTACCTTTAAAGAATTTAAAAGCGTAGGTCCGCCGGAGTTCAAAGGAACGATGCACCCATTAGAAATTTTATACATGGGTAAATGAAATAGAGAAGGTGTTTGTTATTACAAACGTAGGTGAGGCGCAAAAGACTTCTTTTGCAACTTACATGATGAAAGGGGAAGCCAACTTTTGGTGGGAGGCTCACCAGGGTAGGACTAGAATAGATGCGGTAACATGGGAACAATTCAAGAAGGTTTTCTTCGAGAATTATTTCCCTACAAGTATGCAGTGGAGGAGAGGAAGGCTTGTAGGTTTTAGCATGGCCTGAAACCCTGGCTCTATAGTGGAATTTTTGTGTTCCAGAGTGCATCCTATGGGACCATTCTGGAGAAAGCAATTATAGCGGAGGGTGGTAGTGAGGCGTTAACCCAATACCACAAAGAGAGAAAAGATAACAGCAAGGGAGAAAGAGGAACCAAGGTAGAGAATGCTAGTGGTAGTGGCAATATGTCAAAAAGAAAGAGTTTTTAACTCCGGGAATACTGGAGGGGGAACAAGGGGAATCCTAAGCGTAGTATCGAGGTATGTAAGGCATGTGGAAAGACTCATCTAGAAGTCTACCTAAAAAGGAAATCGTTTTGTTATAACTGTGGACAGGAGGGTCATATATTACCTAAATGCCTTAATCCTAAGAAAAACCATAGTTGTTTTGTATGTGGGTCGTTGGACCACATGGCAAGAAATTTCCCAAAGAAGGGGTCGGAGGAAAGTAAAGGTGTTAGTAGTGGTAAGTTAGCCATGATGCGATTTCATCAGCGGATTTAGTAGCAGGTATCATTCCGGTCAATACAATGAATGCTTATGTGCTATTTGATTGGAATGCTTCTTTTCTTTTATAGCATGAGAGTTTGCTAAATGATTAAGTTCATTCTTAGAAGGGATTATAAATACCTTTATACGTTAAGGTAGAGAATGGGGAAATAACTTTCGTTAATTATATTTGTGGAAATGGCTTCATAAATAAGGAATGTACGCAAGTATTGGTAGATAAGTATTGATAAAGTTGAGAGAATTTAAAGTAATTCTTAGTATGAATGAGTTTATTAACCATAGAACTTTAATAAATTGTTAGAATAAAAGTATGAATCTTTGGTTTTCTAAGAAAATCTAAGGTAGTAATTTATGGTAATAAAATATTGCGACGCTCTTGTTGTCTAATGATGATGCAAGTTAGAAGGATGTCAAGGAAGAGGATTAGTCGTTACGGTTATGTATCGACTATCGTAATAGGAGTAAGTTAGCGGTTAAGAATAAATACCCATGGCCCAGGATCAATGATCTATTTGATCAGTTGAAGAGGGCAAAGAATTTTTCTTAGATTGATTTGTGTACGGGGTATAGTCGGTTGAAAGTAAGGAAGAATGAGGAGGAACCTAAGATGACATTCAGACCTCGTTATAGTTATGACAAGTTTCTGGTTATGTCGTTTGGGTTAACTAATGTGCGAAAGTTAGATTTTTTCCAGAATGGGTAATGGGTGTAAAGCAAGTGGTGGCAAATTGATAGTACTCTTGTGAGGTGCTATGGTTGAAAGTACCATTAAGCACACAGGTGTTCAAATAATATTTGGATGAGGGTGTCGAATGATCATTGGTGATATTCTAGTCTAATTTAAGACGTCAGAAGATCACACTGAACATTTGGAGATAGTGTGAGAAACACTACGGAGGGAGAAGTTGGATACGGAATTCACTACGTGTGAATTGTAGCTTAAAGAGATAGACAAATTTGTTATTAAGAAGTATGTTGGGAATGAGAAGTGAGAAAATAGTTTTTAGGAGCTAAAAGGAAGATTAAGTGAGGCATTTGTATTGTCTTTATCAAATGATACGGGGAATTTTGTAGTGTATCTCGATGTTTCGTAGAAATGATTTAGATCATGCGTGCTCATGTAGCATGGCAAAGTCATTGTGTATGCATCACGCTAGTTAAAGGATTATAAGGAGATTTATCCTACTTATGATCTAAAATTGGCAGCTGTAGTTTTAGAATTAAAAATCGGAAGATAGTATTTATACGGGGAGAAGTGTGAGATATACACGGACTCTAAGAGTTTGATATATATCTCCACACAGAAGAAGTTGAATATGAAGTAGAGAAGGTGATTAGAATGGTTAAGAGGTTACGATTGTGATATATTATATCATACATGGAAGGTAAAAAAAGTAGTAAACGACGCGTTAAGTAGGAAGGGTAGGGAAAAGCTATTGATGTTAACAACTCGAATGAGTTAAATGACGAAAATGTCAAAATGAAGCTAGAAGTTAAATTATGGAATGAAGAGGTAGAAATGTTATTCACAACGTAGACTCAATCCAATATATAATGGAACGAAAGTTAATTAAATACCACTAGGTAACGAGGAGTGTAAGCAAGAAAGTGAAGAAGAGGATGCAGGATAAAGAGAAGATCATGTATAATCTTGTTTTGAAGGAGGAATTTGAGTTTCATATAATTTTGTATTAATAGAAGGACTAATAAAAGGAAGATAGCGTAATGTGTGAGTAAAGGTTTAGCTTCCAACTCATAGTATTGATAGGAAGTGACAAGTCAAGTGAATTAAGATACTACCTCCGGTGAAGGTGAAATGAAAGAACCTCAATGTTGTAGAAGCATTGTGGGAACTCAAGATTAAAATAAAGGAAAATTTTTCCTCAATGGTGGATGTAGTGTTAGCAAGATTCTGGGGACAGAATCCTTATAAGGGGGGAAGAGTGTAACGCCCCAGAAAATTTGGATTTTTGAGAATTAAATTTTTATTTTTATTATGTTGATTAAATGAATTTAATTAATTATTTATGGGAGTAAGCTAATTGAAGGTCGTTCTATAACCTAGACATATCGGAATATCGTAGTATTTTGACTACATGGTAGAATTAAAGTGTTTGAATTTCCAAGACAAAAAATAAAAACTTTCCGAGAAATTTTCTGAAAAAACACTATTCACGCATTTCTGCTCGGGAATTATTTTTGAATTTCTGAGAAATACGTAATGATAGAATATCGAGGTGAGATAGAATATCCAATAATATTTTAGTTATGGAAAACACAGTTTTTCACCTTCGGACTTAAAACCTAACGATTAGGGAAAATGAATTCCGAGAAGGAATTTAAATACGTATAATGAATTAAAGCAATGATCAGATAATACGTAAGTATCAGACGAGGTAATGAATACAAGTATAATACGAGGTATTATACGAGTATGTATGAATGATGAAATATCGATATTAAATAAGTATACGAGTTAGAATACTGAGATTAATACGTAAATTATACGTTATAAGGCTTTTTAAGCCAAATGTAATGGACTTGTAGGATCGAGTAAGAAATTGTAAAGTCCAATGAGATATTGATAAGGCCCAAAGTGTGTAGAGATGTGTAAGCCCAATGCAAGATAATGATAAAGCCCAAAGAATTGTTAATACAAGCCCAATGTATAAGTTAGGATTAATTAAACCTTAAACCCAAAGTAAGAATCCAATGGATTAGGAGGTTCCATGGGGCAACCCATGATCATATGGGTGAATTGGTGATCAAGAACTTTGTGTGATGAGCAAGTAGACTTAAGGGTTAAGCAAAGTATAAGTTAGGTAGACTTAATGGCTAAGCAAGAGATAAGTTATGTAATGACCAAGCAAACTTAAAAGCTAAGTAAAATGCTTATGTGATGAGCAAGCAAATAAGGTGGTGGCCAAGTTAACTTAATGGCTAAGTGTTGTGGTGGCCAAGTAATTCATGTGTGGAGCAAGTTAACTTAATGTATAGGTAATGAATAGTAAGGAGATGATTAAGGAGGTGGGATTAGATTAATGACCCTTATGCCCTAATCTAGCAACTCCTATAAATAGCAAGCTTGGTTTTCATTTTGTTGGTTATTCATTTCATCTAATAAGTTGAGAGCTTATTGATTAGAGAGAATAAGTGAGAATAAGCTACAAAAGCTAGAACAATTTAGCCTTTGAGAATTCAAGAAGCAAGAAGGAGAGTAAGGATTTAAGCAAGTGATCTTCATAAGTAAGAACTTAAACCATAATTTCTTTCTCTTCAATTATTAGAGAAGGGGGTAGTGGTAGAACATGTATGTTAAGGAATGATAAGAATGATTAATCAATGGACTAAAGCCATATAAGTCATGAATAAGTAATTCAAACTTAATTAAGTTATGAATTTATAAAGAGTTTATATGAACTAATCATATGTGTACTTTAATAAGATGGTATGATAATAAGAAGTAAGAATGGTTGTTAAAAGACTTAATCTATAATAAGCCATGAGAAAGGAAGTCATAAGTAGTTTATACTTTTATAAGTTATAAACTCACAAAGAACAAGTAATAACTTATCATGTTTATAATTTAATGAGTTATGTATGTGAAGATGTTAATATGATGGATCGAATCCATTTAAAGCGAATAACAAATCTTAAGTAATGAAGTTAAGGCAGAATTCACGAGTCAGGACGATAATCGTCGAATTCGAGAAAATCTCAGAATGGAAGTCAAATTTTGATATTGAGCTTGGAAATATTGGTTTTCAATAGAGACAAGTCTTATTTGGCATTATAGAGTTGCGGACTCGAGAATGACCAAATTCTGACTTAGAACGAAGAAACGAGCGTTGAACGCTCACTTAACGCTTATCATTTTCGTTAAAATGGACTAATAGGTGAATTTTAGCAAACAAAGTCAAATAGATAAAATTCTTGCATGAACGCATAGAGTATGTAATTTGTGAACCGTAGGCTTTTGATCGAGCCAATTCAAACTTATAACGAACAAGTTATGCGTCCGGGAATTTTACAAAGTTAAAAATCTGTCAAATTTTTCTAAGGCATGAGTCTATCACCAGCAGCGACTCCATGCAGTAATAAAGGCTCGTGTGCAAAGACACAGGCCGCAGATAGCAAAGGAGCTAATCGGCAGAATACTATATATAAGAAAGGAGACTCAGACCATCACCGAAGTCCGACCATACATCGCTAAGTCAAGCCGCGACGTGACACAGAAAAGGAATGTCAGCGCCGCAGCGCCAGTACTAAGTGAAGCATAGAAAGGAATGTTTTTGAATATAAATGAAAGGAGAAGTGAATGAAGGTTGAATTAAATCCTTAATCAACTTAATGTAAGATCATTACTAATGATATAAACCTTAGGTATAATACTAAAGGTTGAATATAAGTCAATTGAATGTGAACGTGAATGGTAAGCAATAAGTGTACGTAACCAATAATGATCGAGTCTCGGTTAGTGATGTGATAACGTTAGTAATGTGATAACCCGAGATTTCGAATAATCCAAATTTCACGAATAATTTTTTTTATTAAATATTAACATTGACTGTTAATGTTGTACTGTGTATCTGTGATACGAGTATCGAGAAGTAGTCAATTTCTTTATTGATTGAGAAATTAGAGTAAAGTTGTGCTTACTGGAGAATAGGAACCCTAACCCTAAGTCCGGATAGGGATTCGACTGAAAATATAATTGAAATAATTATACTGATGAGTACGTGTTTGTACTGTATAGAATGTTGATCAATGATTGGTCGGGTAGGGTACAATATTGGTAAACCCTAATAAGGATTAGAAACTCTAATCTCAAGAATTGAAACCCTAACGCGTAGTTAGGAACCCTAATCGAAAGCCAGGAAACCCTAATTTTTAATTCGGGAATCCTAATCCCTAATTAGGAAACCCTAATCCTAATTATTAAGATCTAAAGTGATTAGTATATTTTAATGTGATTAGTAACCTTTAATATAATTAGGGAACACTAATTATATTTTTGGACATCTTAATTTTCTATTTTAAAGATCCCAGTTTAGAAAATCCTAGAAGCTAAAGTTATAAAACATTAGGGTTAGAGCCTTAGGGTTAAACCCTAAGGGTTTGGTAAATCTCATGTATACCATTAAAATTTCATGTACAAGGTCCAAAGTACCCCTTTACTTAGATATTTAGTTAAAAGATTTGCAAATCTAGTGAGTCATCACTTGAGATTATCCCATGTGCTTAAATTTTATATCAAATCTTATCCACATCTTGCCAACTTGCACACTTGGATTCATTACATCTTTGATATAAGAGATCTAGGAGAGAGAAAGTCCACATATCAAACTCATTAGCTATCTAACACCAACCCACTCTTTCTTTCACCTAAACCCACGAAATCCCTAAGTGATCCAGTCACTCTTCAAGCCTTTAGATCACCAAAATAAGTTAAGGAGATCAAGGATCAAGGATTGGACAAGAGAGGTATAAATCCAAACTCAACTTAGATCTTGTATGCTAAGAAAATAATTATGTTTATGTGTTTAGATTCATGTTAGAAGTTGTTTGTAGATGATCTATGATGATCTAACATAGATCCATAGCATCAAAAGGCTTTAAAATGGAGCTTTTGAAAAACTGCCCAAGAACAGTTAAGAGGTCTGACAATCAAATGTCAGTCGCTCTAGATCTTTATGTGTTTATGGTTTTTGTTGTTTAATGCTTGGAATCTATAGTTTGGTATGTTGTCTTTCATCTGCAAGTGGTATCACAGTTATTGATTGGTTAGATTTCGTTTCATTCACGGTCAAAGTCGATTGACCGACGTTGACTGGGCTAAAATTTGGGTAGCCCAGAACGTATGAAACAGCCTCTGACAACGTTTTTCAAGGACCGGATCTAACAAGTTTTGATGTTGTTGTTGTAACCATATGGTAGTATGTAATATGGGCTTTAGATCCATATATTTAGACCCTCCAAAACATCCTTAGATCGAGCACAGTGGACGATTAAAAGAGGCCACACTGGCCTGGTTTGTGTTTACGGAAAAACCCGTAAAAGCGGATGAACACATGTTACGGCGAGGTTTTGACCGAAGCATGTCCTATGAATATTTTGTTGTTAGACTCAGATTTCGTTATGTTATTATTCTTTGTCATGTGTACTACGATTATGAATCAAGAAACAACTAAAATAGTTAACAGAACACTTAGATAATTGAGCTTGAAAGTGGTGCTTTCGAGTTTTTGGGTTTACGGGAAAACCCGAAACCGTCGACAATAAGTTTGAAGGCACTGATCAGGTTGTTATGATGTTGTATGACTTTAATGTTGATTGTTAATGGTATTGTTACATAAGTACTACATGATTGAACTTTAAGGTAGCCCAGAAACGATTTTAAACCAAGATTAAAAGGTGGTCAAACGTGCACCCTTGAACATGAGTCTGATAGTGTTCTTGAGATGAAGAACACCTAAGACGACAGAAAGTGTCGCTAAAGGGTTTTAGCAAGGGATTAATTAATTTTAATTTTTGAAATTCCGAAAATAGATTAAAAATAAAAATAAAAATGGTTTTAAATTTTTTTTTAAATTATGAAAAATAATTTCTGACTATTTGGAATATTTTTCTTTAATATTTATAATTATTTAAATATTAAAGGTATTTCATTTATTTAATTAGTGTATTAAATAAATTAGAGAAAAATAATTTAATATTATTAAAAATCATTTTAAATAAGAATATAGTGTTTTAAAATATTTTAAGTTATAAAATATAACTTTTAATATTTTTGGAGAATTTTCATTAATAAATTAATATTAATGATATTAGATTTATTTAATTATTATATTAAATAAATGAATTAAAAATGATTTTATTGATTTAAAAATAATTTTAATATGTGAAAATAATTTAAAAATATTTTAAGTTATAATTAATGACTTATAATATTTTGATGATGATTTCATTATTAATAGTGATGATTTAAAATGATTTTAATTACTTTAAAAATCATTTAAGTAGAATATGATGATTTAAAAATATTTTAAGTTATTATAAATAATTTTAATATTTTGACAAGTATGTTATTAATATTTTATATTATTAAATATTAATAATGATAAGATTATTTGATAATTAAATTATTTAAAAATGATTCCGATGTTTGAAAAATTATTATAAATTATAATAATTGCTTGTAAATTATTAAAAGCTTCCGAAAAATATTATAAATGATATTTGACTTATCTAAAATAATATTGAAGCTTAGTGACCAAGTTTAATTGACAATAGTTGTGTTAAGTGTCGGATAGGGTGACCAGATCACCAAGAATGGACTGAAGTCCAACCATACCAAAATAGTTAGACTTGATAAGTGGTTGTCTAGGTTATAAACACTGATGTGGCTATGTGGTAATGAGCCTAAGAGAAGTTTGACTGTGAATTAATGTGTTATGTGTTATAAATAATTGTGTTAATTGTTAGACTGATATTATTGGTTATAGGTCTTTCGAAAGCAGATAAGTTTATTGTGTAGCTGTAATCAGCGAAAGATGCAAGTTTCCTAACTCCCTTGAGTTAATATTATTTAATTATTATTGGTGGTTAATTAGTGCTTATTAGACCACGTCCAGGGATTTATTGTTGATTATTCGCAGTTAGTGCATGCTTAATAATTCAAATTAAATTACTGATTTGGAATATATACATTCGTAGAATAACTGTTGTTGGATATACATATCCGTAGAAGCTAGAATTGACAGTACAGATAATTCCTGTTTATTATCGAATTATGTTGAGAAATGTCTTAGCCAATTATTCTGGATAGACGAACATTTGTTAGAACTTGATAGATTCGAGAAGAGAATTGAATTGATGCCAATTATTTCGTCTAGATCGAGAAGTAAATAGAATTTGAAATCACAGTATTTCATTGTAAAATCAAAATCTTGATTCTAAGACTGAGAAGAATAACCTTTTATAAAAAGGTAATATTTTATCGGTCGAGTATTCGGCCTTTGCGCGCGATTAAGTATTATGCATAATATAGGGTATACTAAAGCTGATCACTTTATATACTTGCAGAGGGGTATGATTTAATCTTTATGGTTATCTGATACACCTTGGTATATCAAAGTTTAACTTTGATAGTTACTTGAGAAGAGAAGTTCAAGATCCAATGGATCGCTCAGCATAAATTTGGAAAACATTCCACGTTGCTATTTCGTAGAATTAATTCTTGATTATTCATTTGAATATCGTAGAAAACCTTGAAAGCATTGTACTCTTTCATTATCGAATTATTGTTGCATAGAATGTGAGAAGGTTTGATATTGATTTCTATATATTTATTGTATCTCTTAACTTGCGGAGCAAACTTGTTGCTCACCCTTGCTATAAATAAAAATTTTTAGCTAGGGACGAAGTTGCAGAAGGTGCTACGAAGAAGAACAAGGGAAAAGGCATAATAATAAATTAGTTATGATGAACATTATTATAATTATGTCGTATTATAAACCCTTTTTGTATATCTAAAGGGGTATGACTGTAATGTTAATGTTAGTAGACCTGAGACTTATGTATTAACAATCTATGTTAATGAGTTATGTATTCCTATTTATATTAAAATGGGTAGTTAGATGGTATTATATTGTGGATCATGAACACCAAATTTGGGGGTCAGGTAACCCGGATTTGGGGGTGTCACAGGTTGGTATCAAAGCTGTAGGTTATAAACCTTAAGTGGGGTGGGGAAAAACCCTAGGATTATAACCCTAAGCGAGATAGAGAATACTCATTTAGAGTACTAAGTGAGGGATTGCTGAAGCGTATCGATAGTGAGATAAGTAGACACATATTCTAAGGAGTGTGTATTAGTATAGTACTAATCAAGTTATTTAAACTAATTGTAGGATGTCGAGAGAACATAAGATGAGTACGGAGATGCTAGTGGCTGTCGCACCAGTGCCAGTAGCCGAGGTGCCAGCGAAAAGTAAGTTAGTGGAAGAAGTGGAGAAAGATGAACCAATGATCAATCTCAGGAGTGATCATGATGATTATCCTGAGATGTATCTAAGTGGTGATGAGGAGGTGGAGTCTGAAGAAGCTAAGGTGGAGTTGAAGAATAAGATCAAAGTTGGAGAACAAGATCAACTAACTCTAGAAGTCCAAGAACTCCGGAGTAAGGTATTTCTCTTGGAGGAGTTGTGGAAGACAGAGCAGGCGTTACGCGAATTGACTGAAGAACAGAACGAGCTAAAGGCGCAGGTGGAGAGGATGAAGACTGAAGGTGGTGGATCATCTGAAGGAACTAGCAAGAAAGACAAGAATAAGAGAAAGAGGGCCAACAACAACGACATCTCTAAAAATTCAAACCCGAAGAAGAGGCAAGCCTGTAATAAGTGTAGGAAGACTCATGTGGGAGAATGTATGATGTGGAAGAACGTCTGCTTCAATTATAAGCAGGAAAGACATATTTCTTTGCATTGTCCTAAGCCAAATATGAGGAAGTGTTTCTCATGTGGAAGAGCGGGTCACGAATTTAACAAGTGTCCCAACAAGAAGAAGACTGGTGAAGGGAGTGGTCGGTAGACAACATAGATATATGTAATAGTATCTTTTGGTAGAAGCTTATAATAGTAAGTGTTATAATATCGAGAATGATGTTTAAGCATGTGTAAGTATATATGTTTGAATGAATGAAATCTTTATTTTCTACATGAATATAAGATTAAGATTAAGTTGTGTGTTCTTAAAACTCATACTTATGGTAAGCTCATGACTTATGATTATATAAAATATTTTGAACCCCTCAGCGAATGGACGCCAAAGGTCTGACTAGGATAAGTTCATACACTCATATAATTGTGGCAAGTTACTGAACTCCTAAGTGTGGTAAGTTTGATGAACGGGGATTAGATATGTGAATTTGGTAAATGACAACTTTTTGTGTAAAGTTGGAGAATTGTAGCTTCTTATGTGAAGTTGGGTATGTTAATCCTAGAATTATTTTAAAAGGGATAGTAATATGTGTTAAGTACTATATGTACTATGTGCTATTTGAATAAATATATGATTACATGAGAACTATATGTTGAATTCTTATTGTGTTAAGAATTTGTATGGAAAAAAAAAGAAAATTAATATAAGATTTTTATCAGATCATGCCGCCTAGACGACAGAAACGAAACCAACGAGAAGAGCAGTCGGTGAATAACAAAGGAGGTCAAGCTGACCCAATGCAAAACTTTGCAAATATGATAGCCGAAGCTATGGAGAATAGAGCTTCTTCTGCAAGAGGAAGAGCAAGGAATCAGCCAGCTGACAGATTGGCTAACTTCAAGGACTTTAAGGCAGTAGGACCCCCTGAATTCAAGGGAACCACGGATCCGATTAAAGCCCAAACTTGGGTAAAGGAGATGGAGAAAGTGTTCATCATTGCGTGAGTGGCAGAAGAGCAAAAGACGACTTTTGCAACATACTTAATGAAGGGAGAAGCTAACTACTGGTGGGAGACTAATCAGGCAAGAGCTGGTACAGCGGTGGTAGCGTGGACAAGATTTAAGGAGTTTTTCTTTGAGAATTACTTCTCACCGAGTATGCAAGCTCGGATGGAAGTTATGTTCTTTGAACTTAAGCAGGAGAACATGTCGGTATCGGTGTATGCTGCCAAATTCAATGAATTAGCAAGATTTGCACCTCATCAGGTGGACACAGAAGCAAGAAAAGCGAGAAGATTTGAGAATGGACTGAAGCTGGGGATATTTAATAAGGTAGCGGTATTGCAGATCAACACGTTCGCGGCTTTGTTGGAGAAAGCGTTAATTGCTGAAGGAGGAAGCGAGGCTGCATCTCGATTTCATCAGGAGAAGAAGAAGAAGACCAATGATGGTGGAAACAGTGGTGGTAGCAATCAGAATAAGAGAAAGTGGAGTTAGAATACCCAATCGCGTAGCAAGACTAGAGAGAATAGGAAAGGAAGGGAACCATGTGCGACCTGTGGAAAGAACCATTCTGGAGTCTGTTTAAAGAAAAAAGGAGTCTGTTACAACTGCGGGCAAGAGGGGCACATGTCACCCAATTGTCCCAGTCCAAAGAAAATTCAAGGTTGTTTTTCCTGTGGATCAACTGATCATATAGTACGGAACTGTTCGAAAAGGAATACGGAGAAGGAAAGTGTCAACAACAGACCCTGTGGTGGAACCTTGGCGATTCAAGGACCTGCACAACCAGGAAGACCAACGGCCAGTACTTTCAGCATGGCGACGCAAGATGTAGTGACTACTCAGGAGGTGGCAGGTAACGATTTCGTTTAGAAATTTAATTACGCGTGTAATCTTGGTTAGTTATTGCTATGAATTTTTATTTTTTTTTATAGATTCAAGTCACAAGTTAGAATTTGAAACACAAATTAATATTGTGTTCTTAAAAATGAATTGATGATACAACTTTAAAAGATTGTAGAGAATAAGAAAGTGGTGATTCCGAGGACGGAAACCTTTTAAGGAGGGGTGGATGTGATAACCCGGGATTTTGAATAATCAAAATTTCACGAATAAATTTTTTTTATTAAAAATTAACATTGACTGTTAATATTGTACTGTGTATTTGTGATACGAGTATCGAGAAGTAGTCAATTTATGTATTGACTGAGAAATTAGAGTAGAGTTGTGATTAACGGAGAATAAAAACTCTAACCCTAAGTCCGGATAGGGATTCGACTGAAAATATAATTAAAATAATTATACTGATGAGTACGTGCTTGTACTGTATAGAATGTTGATCAATGATTGGTCGGGTAGGGTACAATATTGGTAAACCCTAATAAGGATTGGAAACTCTAATCTCAAGATTTGAAACCCTAACGCGTAGTTAGGAACCATAATCGAAAGCCCGGAAACCCTAATTTTTAATTCGGGAATCCTAAACCCTAGTTAGGAAACTCTAATCCTAATTATTAAGCTCTAAAGTGATTAGTATACTCTAATGTGATTAGAAACATTTTATATAATTAGGGAACACTAATTATATTTTTGAACATCTTATTTTCTATTTTAAAGATCCTAGTTTAGAAAATCCTAGAAGCTAAAGTTGTAAAACTTTAGGTTAGAGACTTAGGGTTAAACCCTAAGGGTTTGGTAAATCCCATGTATGCCATTAAAATTTTATGTACAAGGTCCAAAGTACCCCTTTACTTAGATATTTAGTTAGAATATTTGCAAATCTAGTGAGTCATCACTTGAGATTATCCCATGTGCTTAAATTTTATATCAAATCTTATCCACATCTTGCCAACTTGCACACTTGGATTCATTACATCTTTGATATAAGAGATCTAGGAGAGAGAAAGTTCACATATCAAACTCATTAGCTATCTAACACCAACCCACTCTTTCTCTCACCTAAACGCACGAAATCGCTAAGTGATTCAGTCACTCTTCAAGCCTTTAGATCACCAAAATAAGTTAAGGAGATCAAGGATCAAGGATTGGACAAGAGAGGTATAAACCTAAACTCAACTTAGATCTTGTATGCTAAGAAAATAATTGTGTTTATGTGTTTAGATTCATGTTAGAAGTTGTTTGTAGATGATCTATGATGATCTAACATAGATCCATAGCATCAAAAGACTTTAAAATGGAGTTTTTGAAAAACTGCCCAAGAACAGTTAAGAGGTCTGACAATCAAATGTCAGTCGCTCTAGATCTTTATGTGTTTATGGTTTTTGTTGTTTAATGCTTGGAATCTATAGTTTGGTATGTTGTCTTTCATCTGCAAGTGGTATCACAGTTATTGATTGGTTAGATTTCGTTTTATTCATGGTCAAAGTGGGTTGACTGACGTTGACTGGGCTAAAATTTGGGTAGCCCAGAACGTATGAAACAGCCTCTGACAACGTTTTTCAAGGACCGGATCTAACAAGTTTTGATGTTGTTGTTGTAACCATATGGTAGTATGTAATATGGGCTTTAGATCCATATATTTAGACCCTCCAAAACATCCTTAGATCGAAGCGCGTTGGGACGATTAAAAGAGGCCACACGGCCACGCTTTTGTGTTTTCGGGAAAAACCCGAAGCGGATGAACACATGTTCTAACATGGTTTTGACCAAAGCATATCCTGTGAATATTTTGTTGTTAGAATCGAGATCTCGTTATGTTGTTATTCTTTGTCATGTGTACTACGATTATGAACCAAGAAACAACTAAAATAGTTAATGAACACTTAGATAATTGAGCTTGAAAGTGAGCGCTCGAGTTTCGGGTTTCGGGAAAACCCGAAACCGTCTCGACAATAAGTTTGAAGGCACCGATCAAAGTTGTTATGATGTTGTATGACTTTAATGTTGATTGTTAATGGTATTGTTACATGAGTACTACATGATTGAACTTTAAGGTAGCCCAGAAACGATTTTAAACCAAGATTAAAAGGTGGTCAAACGTGCACCCTTAAACATGGGTCTGACAGTGTTCTTGAGTTGAAGAACACCTAAGACGACAGAAAGTGTCGCTAAAGGGTTTTAGCGACGGATTAATTAATTTTAATTTCTAAAATTCTGAAAATTGATTAAAAATAAAAATAAATTATAGAAATTACCAAAAATGGTTTTAAAAATTATTTTAAATTATTAAAAATAATTTATGATTATTTGGAATAATTTTCTTTAATATTTATAATTATTTAAATATTAATGTATTTAATTTATTTAATTAGTGTATTAAATAAATTAGAGAAAAATGATTTAATATTATTAAAAATCATTTTAAATAAGAATAAAGTGTTTAAAAATATTTTTAGTTATAAAATGTAACTTTTAATATTTTTGGAGAATTTTCATTAATAAATTAATATTAATGATATTAGATTTATTTAATTATTATATTAAATAAATAAATTAAAAATGATTTTATTGATTTAAAAATCATTTAAAAATGAGAAAAATGATTTAAAAATATTTTAAGTTATAATTAATGACTATAATATAATATTTTGATGATGATTTCATTATTAATGGTGATGATTTAAAATTGATTTTAATTACTTTAAAAATCATTTTAAGTAGAATATTGATGATTTAAAAATATTTTAAGTTATTATAAATAACTTTAATATTTTGACAAGTATGTTATTAATATTTTTATATTATTAAATATTAATAATGATAAGGTTATTTGATAATTAAATCATTTAAAAATGATTTCGATGTTTGAAAAATTATTATAAATTATAATAATTGCTTGTAAATTATTAAAAGCTTCCGAAAAATATTATTAATGATATTTGACTTATCTAAAATAATATTGAAGCTTAGAGACCAAGTTTAATTGACAATAGCTGTGTTAAGTGTCGGATACGGTGACCAGATCACCAAGAATGGACCGAAGTCCAACCAGACCGAAATAGTTAGACTTGATAAGTGGTTGTTTAGGTTATAAACACTGATGTGGCTATGTGGTAATGTGCCTAAGAGAAGTTTGAATGTGAATTAAAGTGTTATGTGTTATAAATAATTGTGCTAATTGTTAGACCGATATTATTGGTTATAGGTCTTTCGAAAGCAGATAAGTTTATTGTGTAGCTGTAATCAGTGGAAGAGGCAAGTTCCCTAACTCAACCTTGAGTTAATATTGTTTAATTATTATTGGTGGTTAATTATTGCTAATTAGACCACGTCTAGGGATTTATTGTTGATTATTTACAATTAGTGCATGCTTAATAATTCAAATTGAATTACTGATTCCGAATATATACATTCATAGAATAACTGTTGTTGGATATACATATCCATAGAAGCTAGAATTGACAGTACAGATAATTCTTGTTTATTGTCGAATTATGTTGAGAAATGTCTTAGCCAATTATTCTGGATAGAAGAACATTTGTTGGAACTTGATAGATTCGAGAAGACAATTCAATTGTTATTGACAGATCGATGCCAATTATTTTGGCTAGATTGAGAAGTAAATAGAATTTAAAATCACAGTATTTCGTTATAGAATCAAAATCTTGATTCTAAGACTAAGAAGAACAACCTTTTATATAATGAGAATATTTTATCGGTCGAGTATTCGGCCTTTGCACGCGATTAAGTATTATGCATAATATAGGGTATACTAAAGTTGATCACTTTATATACTTGCAGAGGGGTATGATTTAATCTTTGTGGTTATCTAATACACCTTGGTGTATCATAGTTTAACTTTGATAGTTACTGTTGATCGATTTTGCAATCAATGAATACGTGCAAGTATACACGGTCAACAAGTAATAAAGTGAAAGTAGAGTATCGTTCCCACGAGGAATTATTTAATAAAAATTACCAATTACTAACTCTTAACCAAACTAATTTTATTTAAACAATCTCAAATGGTGATTTTTCTAATTAATAAAACTAAATTAATCAATTAAAACTAGGTTACTTTATAAATGAATTCAAATAAATAAAGGCTAAGACTCCAATATCCCCAATTATGAACTATAAACCAATTATCCAATTATCCCAATTATTATGTCTACTGAATTGTTAACAGGAATTCTCAAATGCCAAAAGCCCTCTCTCGAGTGATCAATTGCCTTCTATTTAACCCAGATTAATTTTGCTATATCTCTATGCAAAACAATTGAATTAAACTCGTTACAATCCCAATTCCTTATGTGTTACATGCGGCAAATAAATATTCTCATTCTATTCACAAACCTAATTATTCACTGTGCAAATAACTAAGTCACATGTCACCATGCCCAGTTCTAACCCTAGAATTCCTTTCTCAATTCCTTCTAGAGTAACAAGGTAATTACTGATCAGATAATTAATCAATAAGCACAACGCAAGATCAACAATTCACTTCAACATAAATAATTAGAATAAATCAAATAATCAATTCATAATCATAAAAAGTTCAATTGAAATCTTAATGAAAGAGTTAGTTCATAATTAATGAATTAAAATCAAGAATCCACAATTGAATAGACATTAAAAGATAAAAGTAAGAGAAGAGAAGAGAATATGATCTATTGTCAGTAGCCTTGAGTCTCCTCTTTCGCTCCTGCTTTGAATCTTCAATGGTCTCCAAGTTGCTTCAATCTCCAAAACTAATAAGAACTAGGGTTATGTTCTAATCTAAAGGAGTGTTTAATCTAGTCTAATCTATGTAATCTATTTTTATTTTATGTCTTACATCATGTATTTATAGGTTACAAGTCTAATTTTGAGCTTAGGAACAAATCCAATCCAATTTGGAGTCAAAAAGGTGTCAAAATTCGCCCAAAACGCGTCCAGGCCACACCTAACCTCTTCCCCAGCGCCCCAGCACTGGGAACGATGCTCAGACATTGCCTTATAGCGCCCCGACGCTGCAAATAGGCTTAAAATTAGCGCCCCGGCGCTACCCTATTTTCTGACATTTTCTGCTCTGATGTCCTTTGGGAAAATGGCCATAAAATCTTCGTCCGAACTCTGATTTTGATGATTCAAGATGATCCGGAAAGAGGAAAAGTAGATCTACAACTTTTATTCTTTAAGTATTTTGAAATAAGGTTTTGACCTATAGTCAAATTGGCTCTGAAGTGACTGCTGTGTAAATGGCAAGCCGAAAACGCGAATCTAGCCACCCCAAACGTTGATCCAAGTAACTTTTGTCCCAATTCCTACAAAACAACATAAAACATGCTTGAATAGACATAAACACTTAAAAACTAATCTAAAAGACTTGAGAACAACAATAAATTAAGCCCGAATGTATCAAATTCATGTGTATAAAACTCACTCATCAAATACCCCCAAACTTAAACCTTTGCTTGTCCTCAAGCAAAAACACAAAAGAACTAAAAATAAACAAAATAACTCAACTACATGAATGCATATGCATGATCTACTTCCTAATATACCTACAAATTCAGTAATAAATCAGTATGATATATAGCAACAGGCCTTAAAGATACCATTGGTACTCAAACAATATATCCAATCAATTCAAAATCCATAACTCTAACCAATTAGTCAACCCAAACACTGTCATCACCATATGTTGTGTGTGTGTGCTTGTTAACCATTCTAACCAACCACGGTTCAAGATAATCACATAACAAACTTCTTATAAGGAAAATTTCAGTTCCAATTCAATTACTTTTGTGAACATGACAACTCCGGTTAAAACTAAGCAATTACCAAATCTAAGGGTAAATACAGGATTTATTTATACTTTTATTCAACCACGAGGGCATTTTTGCTCTTTCTCGTGTTTTTTTTTTCATGGCTGTGCAATGTCTCATTCCATTAGGCTAACAGTGCCACTCCTTAGCGAGCTTTCAACCAATGTCTCCCAGACCATATAAGACCTTAGGGCTCTAGGTGTTAAGACACCCCTTCGGGCGTACTTGCTCAAGTAACAAAGGCCCCGAAACAAAACTAACCACGGTTTTTCTCTTTTTTTTTTCATCATCTCTTTTCTTTTTTTTCTTTTTTCTGGATTTTCTATTTTTTTTTTCTCTTCATCAATTTTCTTTTTTTTAGTATATATATCCCATAGATTCCCCCAAACTCAAGCTTTTACGTCATTCCAACCTCTACCGCCAGTTCACTAATTTCCTTCAATTTTAACAAAGATTTTCCTTCAGAAACAAATTATGAAACCCTTGAACCAAGTGGATTAAAATAGTTAAACTTTAAGTGCTAACCGGTTACATAAGTTTCAGACAGGCTCAGATTATCATCATGATTAAAATTAGAACTCATCATCATTGGTTCTCACAATTAGTTCTTCACCGACCTTGTTGTCAGTATCCCCACTTGTCACCTCTTTTTCATCTCGTGGCTCATCCAGTTGTAGATTTGGCTCAGGCTCACCATCAGTCTCGGCATCCATGTCACAGAGCCGAGTGTATTGAAGATGGAAGTTCAACAAATGTGCTATCTGCCCCAATTGATTTTCCAGATTCTTGATCGACGCCTTTATGCTTTGTGTATTCATATCTGTTTTATTTTGTTTCTTTTCATATTCCTCGTGCTTCTTTTCAGAAGCTGTAATAAATCTATCCAAGGCTTCTTCCCAACTTGCTTTCCGCTCTGGTTGTTGTGTCTGATTTTGAAACTCGGAATTGTTTTGTTGTCTCGGGGCTTGAGCTTGAGCTTGATTGTTACTCCATGAAAAATCCGGGTGATACCCCTAATCATGATGATAGTTGTTGGGATAGACATAATTATTGGGGTAATCACCACCATAGTGTCACCTACTCGAACCGATGGGCGCATTGATGACTCATATGATTTCCAAAGACAATAATCACAAACCATTGCTACTTGCTGTGTGGATGGTGGACTCCATGTTTCCATTGGTCGAGTCATGTTTGTGTATGGCCATTGATACGCAAAGTTATCCATGGTACCTAAAAAGAGAGAAATATAGGAAGAGAATTAAAAATAAAAATAAAAATGTTTAAATTAAGACTAATTTGATTGAAATTAATATTGGTAAATAATTATTAAATTAATTCCCTAAGAACAGCGCCAAAAAACTTGTTGATCGATTTCCCAATCAATGAATACGTGCAAGTATACACTATTCAACAAGTAATAAAGTGAAAGTAGAGTATCGTTCCCACGAGGAATTATTTAATAAAAATTACCAATTACTAACTCTTAACCAAACTAATTTTATTTAAACAATCTCAAATCGTGATTTTTCTAATTAATAAAACTAAATTAAATAATTAAACCTAGGTTACTTTATAAATGAATTCAAATAAATAAAGGCTAAGACTCCAATATCCCCAATTATGAACTATAAACCAATTATCCAATTATCCCAATTATTATGTCTACTGATTTGTTAACAGGAATTCTCAAATGCCAAAAGCCCTCTCTCGAGTGATCAATTGCCTTCTATTTAACCCAGATTAATTTTGCTATATCTCTATGCAAAACAATTGAATTAAACTCATTCTGATCCCAATTCCTTATGTGTTACATGCGGCGAATAGATATTCTCATTCTATTCACAAACCTAATTATTCATCGTGCAAATAACTAAGTCACATGTCACCATGCCAGATTCTAACCCTAGAATTCCTTTCTCAATTCCTTCTAGAGTAACAAGGTAATTCTCGATCGGATAATTAATCAATAAACACAAAGCAAGATGAACAATTCACTTCAACATAAATAATTAGAATAAATCAAATAATCAATTCATAATCATAAAAAGTTCAATTGAAATCTTAATGAAAGAGTAAGTTCATAATTAATGAATTAAAATCAAGAATCCACAATTGAATAGACATTAAAAGATAAAAGTAAGAGAAGAGAAGAGAAGTGAATATAATCTATTGTCAGTAGCCTTGAGACTCCTCTTTCGTTTCTGCTTTGAATCTTCAATGGTCTTCAAGTTGCTTCAATCTCCAAAACTAATAAGAACTAGGGTTATGTTCTAATCTAAAGGAGTGTTTAATCTAGTCTAATCTATGTAATCTCTTTTTATTTTATGTCTTACATCATGTATTTATAGGTTACAAGTCCAATTTTGAGCTTAGGAATAAACCCAATCCAATTTAGAGTCAAAAAGGTGTCAAAATTCGCACAAAACACGTCCAGTCCACACCCAACCTCTTCCCCAGTGCCCCAGCACTGGGAACGATGCTCAGACATTGCCTTATAGCGCCCCGGCGCTGCAAATAGGCTTAAAATTAGCGCCCCGTCGCTACCCCATTTTCTGACATTTTCTCTTCCGATGTCCTTTGGGAAAATGGCCATAAAATCTTCGTCCGAACTCTGATTTTGATGATTCAAGATGATCCGTAAAGAGAAAAAGTAGATCTACAACTTTCATTCTTTAAGTATTTCGAAATAAGGTCTGGAGCTATAGTCAAATTGGCTCTGAAGTGACTGTTGTGTAAATGGCAAGCCGAAAATGCGAATCTAGCCACCCCAAACGTCGATCCAAGTAACTTTTGTCCCAATTCCTACAAAACAACATAAAACATGCTTGAATAGACATAAACACTTAAAAACTAATCTAAAAGACTTGAGAACAACAATAAATTAAGCCCGAATGTATCAAATTCATGTGTATAAAACTCACTCATCAGTTACTCAAGAAGAGAAGTTCAAGATCCAATGGATCGCTCATCATAAATCTGAAAAACATTTCACTTTGCTATTTCGTAGAATTAATTCTTGATTATTCATTTGAATATCGTAGAAAACCCTGAAAGAGTTGTACTCTTTCATTGTTAAATTATTGTTGCGTAGAATATGAGAAGGTTTGATATTGATTTCTATATCTTTATTGTATCTCTTAACTTGCGGAGCAAACTTGTTGCTCACCCTTGCTATAAATAAAACTTTTTAGCTAGGGACGAAGTTGCAGAAGGTGTTACGAAGAAGAACAAGGGAAAAGGCATAGTAATAAATTAGTTATGATGAACATTATTATAATTATGTCGTATTGTAAACCCTTTTTGTATATCTAAAGGGGTATGTCTGTAATGTTAAGGTTAGTAGACCTGAGACTTATGTATTAACAATCTATGTTAATAAGTTATGTATTCCTATTTATATTAAAATGGGTAGTTAGATGGTATTATATTGTGGATCTTGAGCACCAAATTCGGGGGTCAGGTAACCCAGATTTGGGGGTGTCACAAGTAAGCCGTGAAGAAGGATGATTAACTTGAAACGAGTTGTATTAATGAAATAATTTCAATTAAGTTATAGAAGAGAAAGAAGTTGGTAAGAATGATGTAAGTTATACCGATAAGCCGGAACCAATAATAATAAATCTAATACAGGATTAGATTGAGAAGAAGGGTAATATTCATTAGGAACCTTGTATGATCATTCATGACCTATTGTGGTATGTTATGTGGTTATGTGTTGTAGAGACTATAAAGACTCAAAGGAAAAGCAGTTTTTACTGTAGCAGATGCTGAAGGCAAGTTTTTCTTAAACGCTTGTCTAACCTTTGTGTTAGCCAAGTTTTCTGTGATTCATGTTATGAGATGCATGAACTATTTTACTAAAGGGTCGATGCCAGTTTTATCTCGGCTAGACTAATTTTGAAGAGTTGATTGATTTATTTACAAGTCTTTCAATATAGAATTGTTAACGCTATCCTAAGCCAATAGTTTGGTACGGATTCAAGGTAAACCTGAGTATAAATAAACAAATTTATTTTTCATCGATTATTCGGTAGGCACGCGAGGTTTCCAAAACTTGAACGTACACGCGTTTAATGGATTTAGTGCTGATCAATATAGAGTACTATGGGCTGATCACCCAGAAGTGCTCGTAAGATATGCTGGACTTAAGGACTTAGTTCTGGGATTTCCTTTTCAAAGAAATTATGAAACGTTCATACTCTTGAGCCAGAATTGATGTTTTACTGAATATTGTCATTGTAAAACGTTTTGAAGGAAAAGAAGTGTTATTTTGAATTATCGATAGTACTTCATAACTACTGTCCAGTTATTGAAGATATATAATTCCTATGTTTCAAGCATGTTGTTTAAAAGAAATTGTTGTAATTATTGAGCTTGTTATGTTCACTCTTGCTTGAACCATATGAATGCAGCTAGGACCGAATGAACCGAGAGATCCGACAAGGTTAAAGGCAAAACAAAGAGGAACGATTAGTTTACCTTGTAATAAACTAGTAAATTGTATATATTATAGTATGATGAACAAAGAATGTTACGATTTTAGAACTTGGGAACGGGATGTAATATTATTAATGTAATAAGAATGTCGTTGATACACACATTTTGATGTCATTTCAATAGAATGAATGTACAGTTATGAGTACCGTGTAGCACCATCTGTCAGGTTAGAAGATACCCGGATTTGGGGGCGTCACATATTCAAATAGCACACGATACATTTAATACTTAACATATACAACTATCCCTTTTTCATAAATATTAGAATTAACAACACAACTTTAAACAAAAGTTGTAATTCTCTGACTTTAAACAAAAAGTCACAATTCTCCATTCAAACACAACTATTCCCAGTTCATCAAACTTACCATACTTTTGAGTCTAGGAACTTGCCATAATTTTTTGAATGTATGAACTTATCCTCGTTAGACCATTGACGTCCATTCACTGAGGGGTTCAAAATATTTCATATAATTATGAGTCATGAACTTACCATAAGTATGAGTTTTAAGAACTCACCAATTAATCTTATATTCATATAGAAATTAAAGATTTCATTCATACAAACATATATATTTACATATGTTCACACATCATTCTCGCTATTACAACCGTTAATATCACACACTATCAAAAGATACTATCGTTTAAACTTAAGCTAGCTACCATCTACTCCCTTCACCAGTCTTCTTCTTGCTGGGACACTTGTTGAATCTGTGACCCGCTCTCCCACATAAAAAAACACTTCCTCATATTCGACTTCGGACAATATAGGGAAATATGTCCTTCTTGCTTATAATTGAAGCACACGTTCTTCCACATCATGCATTCTCCCACGTGAGTCTTTCCACACTTGCTATAAACTTGCTTCTTATTCGAGTTTGAATTTTCAGAGCTATCGCTGTCGTGATCCCTTTTTCTCTTGTTCTTGCCCTCCTACTTAATTGATCCTTCAGACAATCCACCACCTTCAGTCTTTCATCCTTTCCACCTACGCCTTCAACTCGTTCCATTCTTCGGTCATTTCGCGTAACGCTTGCTCCGTCTTCCACAACTCCTCCTAGAGAAATAATTTATTCCGGAGTTCTTGGACTTCTGCAGATTCTTGATCTTTCTCTATAATTTTAGTCTTATTCCCTTTCTCCACCTTAGCTTCTTCGGTCTCATCCTCCTCATTACCACTCAAATACATCTCGGGATAATCATCATGATCACTCCCCAAATGGATCATAGGTTTATCTTTTCCCCACTTCTTCCACTAACTCGCTTTGTGCTGGCACCTCGGTTACTGGCACTGGTGCAACAGCCGCTAGCATCTCGGTACTCATTTCATCTTCTCTAGACATCCTATAATCAGTTTAAACAACTTGATTAGTACTTCAACAGTATAAACTTCTCACACTAGGTGTCTACATATCTCACTATCGATACGCTTCAATAATCCCTCACTTAGTACTCTATATGAGTATTCTAGATTTCGCTTATGGTTATAATCCTAGGTTTTCCCCACCCACTTAAGGTTTATAACCTACAGCTTTGATACCAACTTGTGACACCCCCAAATCCGGGTTACCCAACCCCCGAGTTTGGTGCTCATGATCCACAATATAATTAACATCTAACTACCCATTCATTGATGAATAAAATATTACACCACACTAACTGATATAGTTAATAAATTTGCCCAAGGTTATCTAACCTAAACATTACAAACATACCCTTTAGATATACAAAAAGGGTTTACAAACATAACATAATAATAATGCTTATAGTAACTATGTTATCACAAGGCCTTTGCCTTTGTCCTTCACAGCACCTCCTTCCACCTCTTCCTTAGCTGAAAAATTTTATTTAGCAAGGTTGAGCAACAAATTTGCCCCGCAAGTTAAGAAATACAATGATTATATAAGAATCAGAACAACAGACTATCTATTATGATAGAATGATACCAAAGTTCGGGGAACTTTGAAATAGCTGAACAAATAGTTATTTACTAACAAGTCTTCTCGTATTCTATGCAACATAATAATATAATAATGAAAGAGTACAATGCTTTCAAAGTTTCTACGACATTCAATTGAATAACAATTTAGAAGTATTCTCCAAAGTTTAAGCTAAATGATCTCAAATGATCTTAAAATTATCTTCTCGAGTAACTATCAAAGAATTACTTTGATATACCCAAATACAAGATAGAAATATTTTCCAGAGTTATTCTGAGTGATCGCAAAGGATCTTGAACTTCTCTTCTCGAGAAACTATCAAAGATATACTTTGATATACCCAGGTATATTAGATAACCATAAAGATTAAATCATACCCCTCTACAAGTATATAAAGTGATCAACTTCATTATACCTTATATTATGCATAATATTTAGAATGCGTGCAATGGCCGAATATACGATCAAAAATTCTACCCCTTTTTATAATAAAAAAGTTGTTCTTCTTAGTCTTAGAATCAGAATTTGATTTAACAATAAAATACAATGATTTCAAAATCTAATCATTTCTCTTCTCCTCTCTTTTGGAACTTATCAAATTTACTTTCTTGATCTAGCCGAAACAATTGGCATTGATCCATCAATAATAATTGAATTCTCTTTTCTTATCTTATCTTCTCGAACTTAATAAGTTCTAACAAATATTTGTCTAACTAGAACAATTGGCTAAGACATTTCTCAACATGATTAGAAAATAGACAGGAATTATCTGTACTATTTGCAATCACTAATAGTTTCTACGGATGTGAATATCCAATAATAATTATTCTACAAATATATATTCTCAGAATCACTAATTCAATTTGAATTAATAAGCATGCACTAACTACGAATAATCAATAATAAATTTTTAGACGTGGTTTAATCAACAATAATTAACCACCATAATATTTGAATAAATATAACTCACGGTTGAGTTAAGGAAACTTGCCTTCACCGTTGATTACTACTACACAATATATTTATCTGTGTTTGAAAAACCTATAATCACAATATCGGTCTAACAATTAGCACAATATTTTATAACACGCAACCCTATAATTTACAGTCAAACTTCTCCTAGACACGTTACAACATAGTCACATTAGTATTTATAACCTATATAAACACTTATTAAGTCTAACTAGTTCGGCCTGGTTAGACTTGGGTCTATTCTCGGTGTTCTGGTCACCCTATCCGACAATTAACATATTTATTGTTAATTAAAATTGGTCTCTAAGCTTCAATATTATTTAGATAAGTCAATTATCATTAATTATATTTTTCGAAAGCTTTTAATAATTTATAAACAATTATTATAATTTATAATAGTTTTTCATACACTGAAATCATTTTTTAAATGATTTAATTATCAAATAATCTTATCATCATTAATATTTAATAATATATAAAAAATATTAATGATATACTTGTCAAAATATTAAAGTTATTATTAATAACTTAAAATATTTTAAATCATCAATATTCTACCTAAATGATTTTTAAAATAATTAAAATCATTATTAAATCGTCACCATTAATATTTAAATATTAATGAAATTCTTATCAAAATATTAAAAGTCATTAATTATAACTTAAAATATTTTTAAATCATTTTAATCATTTTAAATAAATAAAACCATTTTTAATTCATTTATTTAATATAATAATTAAATAAATCTAATATCATTAATATTAATTTATTAATGAGAATTCTCCAAAAATATTGAAAATTATATTTTATAATTTAAAATATTTTTAAACACTTTATTCTTATTTAAAATGATTTTTATAATATTAAAATCATTTTTAACTCATTTATTTAATATAATAATTAAATAAATCTAATATCATTAATATTAAATTATTAATGATAATTCTTTAAAAATATTAAAAGTTACATTTTATAACTCAAAATATTTGTAAATACTTTTTTTCTTATTTAAAATGATTTTTATAATATTAAAATAATTTTCCTCTAATTTATTTAATATACTAATTAAATAACTTAAATATCATTTTTATTCAAATAATTATAATTATTAATGAAAAATATTCCAAATTCTCAAAAATTATTTTTCATGATTAAAAATAATTTTTAAAACCATTTTTTGTAATTTTTAGAATTTATTTCAATTTTTAATTAATTTTCAGAAAATCAGAAAATAAAAATATTAAAAACCGTCGCTGTAGCCCTTTAGCGACGCTTTCTGTCGTCTTAGGTGTTCTTGAGCCTTAAGAACACTGTCAGACTGGTTCTCAAGGTCCTTACTTTGACTATTAATAATTCTTAATCCAAATTGTTTCTAGGCAATCTTTAACCATGATCTTGTAGTGTTTATGTAACACTACAAGAATCAACCATTAACAAAATCATAACACAACTCAAATGCAAGATCTGAGCCTTCTAAGTCGCTGTCAGAACATTTCTAAGTTTTCCAGAAACCTAGATAGTTTGACTGGTCACTTTCTAGATCATTTTAATCTGAGTTCTGATCATTATTTTGGTGGTTTGATGGTTCATAAATGTAATATACATGATAAGGAACACTACCTATCCTCATCTTAGTCCAAATCTAACACATTAGCCAGATTTAATGCGGTCAAATCTTGTCAGAAGCTCATGCAAAACCATTTCTGGAAATTCCAGAAAATCCAAGTCGTGGCCAAATGGCCTACTTTGATCACCTGTTACGTTCGATCTGATGACTATTTTAATGTTCTAAAAGCATGGATCTAGACTCCACATACCGGACTATAATCTAGATATAACAACATCACCAAACAATCTAAAACCTGACAGATCTTGGGCTAACAAAACGTTGTCAGACGTTGAAAAACTATTTTTGGGTTACCTAGATTTTACTCGGTCATGGTCGGTCAACCAACTTTGACCGATTATATCTTGAAATCTGGAAATCGAATAGCTTGGATTCCACTTTCAGATCACAGACCTCATGTCAGAGTATGGATTAAAACTTTAAAACAACAAAAATCATAAACAGAAAAAATAATCTATGGGCTCTGACTTTTGCTTGTCAGACCATAAAAATTGTTCTTGGACAGTTTTGAAAATTTTTACTTTTAAAGCATTTTGATGCTATGGATCTATGATAGATCATCTTAAAACAACTTATAACACAAATATAAACACATAAACACCAACTTGAAATTAACATACAAGATCAAAAGTAGGTTTTAGGGTTATACCTTTCTAATGCAAAGCTTTGATCTTAGATCTCCTTAACTGTTAATGGTGTTTTAGAGAGGTATTTTGTGACTGGTAAACTTATAAAATTCGAAGGTTTTGAGAGGACAAGAATTGGTGAGAGCTTTGGGAGAAAAATGGCCAAGTAAAATGACTTTCTCTCTCTAATTATTTTATAATACTTAGATGCAATGAATGATCTGATGTAGCTTTCAAATAAGGGCTGAATTGTTGATATTTTAAGTCACAATGTCAACATTAGTAGGTCACCAACTAAAGATTTAGCAAATTATAAAAGTTACCTAATTAAAAATGTAAAAAGGGCATTTTGGTCTTTAATCTTGAAATTTTAATGACATTCAAGACATTATACAAACCCTTAGGGTTTAACCCTAAGGTTCTAACCCTTAGGTTTTACAACTTTAGTTTCTAAAATTTCCAATTAGGGTTTTAATTAGAAAATTTAAAATTTTTAAATTATAATTAGGGTTTCCTAATTAAATTAGGGTTTCCTAATCATATTTAAGTTTAATACACACATCAGGCTTGCCAATTAGGATTAGGGTTTCCTAATTAAGGTTTAGGATTTCCGAATTTAAAATTTGGGTTTCCCGGCTTTCATTTAGGGTTCTTAACTATACGTTAGGGTTTCTAGATATGAGATTAGGGTTTCTAATCCGTTATTAGGGTTTATTAAGTTTTAAACCTTATTCGATCAATATTTGATCAAGAACTCTATACAGTACAAATGCATACTTGTCAATATAATTATTTTAATTATATTTTTTATCGAATCTCTATTCAGAAATTGGGTTAGGGTTTCTAAAGCTGTTAAGCATAACTCTAGTCTTATTTTCTAGTCAATACACAAATTGATCACTTCTCGAGAATTGTATGACAGATACACAACACAATATTAACAATCAATATTAATATTAAATAAAAAAATATTCTTAAAATTCGGATTATTCAAAATCCCGGGTTATCACACACGGAATAGTGAAACTCCCTGGATCTTTCAACTTTGGTGGCAACTTTTGCTGTAAAACTGCGCTACACTTCTCTATTAATGCCACTATTTCAAAATCTTCCAACTTCTTTTTCCAGGACAAAATCTCTTTCATGAATTTCGTATAACTTGGCATCTGCTCCAGGGCTTCTGCAAACAGGATGTTAATATGAAGTTTCTTAAAAACTTCAAGAAATTTCGCAAACTATTTATCTAGTTTCTGTTTTAGAACTCTTTGCTGAAATGGTGGGGGAGGATAGACAAATGGTTCGTTACTTGGTTTGCTCTTTTCCACTTGTTTTTCTTCCCCCTACTTGACCTCAACCGCTGTATTTTGACTATCTGTCTCAACCTCCTTTGTAGCTGAATTTTCTTTTTCTTGCCTCTCAAGATGTTTTCCACTTCTCAACATAATTTCTTGACATTTCTCGTGATTACCCTTCGGATTTCTTTCGGTGTCACTTGGTAGAGTCCTTTGTAGTCTATTGTTCAACGCTAATGCAATTTGTCCCATCTGATTCTCTAAATTCTTGATGGCCATCTCTTGCGATTTCATTGCCACTGCTTGATTTTTTATAGCCACCTCATTGCTTATTATGTACGTTCTCAACAACTCCTCTAAATCTGATTTCCTCTCTTGATGTTGAGCTGGTTGTTGATGATTCTGAAATCGTGGCGCAAATGATGGTGTTTGAGCTTGCTGATGCTGATTGTTACTCCATGAAAAGTTTGGATGATTCCTATTCCCCTGATTGTAAGCATTCTGGTATGTATTCTGTGGAATTCTGTTATAGCTACCCACAAATTTCACTGACGTTGGATTAATTGCGCATTGATCTGTAGGATGCTCACCCACGTACAATTCACAAATAACTGTAACCTGTTGTACCTGTGCCCCCGTCATAACGTCCAATTTCTTTGAAAGTGCTAAAATTTGCGCTTGTATTGTCGTCACACCATCTACTTCTAACACTCCAACTGCCTTTGCCTGTGTCATTCTTGCCGTGGGCCACTGGTAGTTGTTAGCTGCCATAGTCTCTATCAATTCGCAAGCCTCCTCATAACTTTTAGCCATAAACGCTCCACCCGAAGCTGCATAGATACCGGCTCTAAGATTTCCGTTCAATTCGTTGTAAAATGTGTTCATCTGCAACCACTTAGGCAATCCATGATGTGGGCATTTTTTGAGCAACTCTTTGTATCTTTCCATGCCTCATATATTGACTCCCCTTGTTGATGTTCAAACATCGTTATCTCATTCCTCATTTTTGCAGTTTTCGCTGGTGGGAAGAATTTTACAAGAAATTTCTGAGCTAGGTCTTCTCAAGTAGTTATCGATCCCGGCAGTAGAGAGTGTAACCAACTCTTCGCTTTGTCCCGTAAGGTGAATGGGAACAAGCAAAGTCTCACCGCGTCATCCGACACCCCATTATACCTGAAGGTGTCACAAATTTCAAGAAAATTGACTAATTTTTCATTCTGATCATCATTTGCCAATCCCCCAAACTGAACTGAATTTTGAATCATTTGAATTGTCCCAGGCTTGATTTTAAATGTATTTGCAGCTATTGCGGGCCTGGTGATACTTGACTGCAGCTCAGTCACCTTGGGTGTAGAAAAGTCCCTCAACGCTTTCTGATCTTCAGCAGCCATTGCCTCTTTTTTTTTTAGGGATTTTGAATTCTTCTATTGTTTCCTTGATCCACTTACTTAGCCTCTAAAATCGTTTCTCAATGTCTTCCTCAAAAGGAAGCAAGTTTGGATTTTTGGACCGAGTTTGCATAAACCACTTCAAAAACCTGAAATAAGACAAACAAAACGAAAATAAAAATGTTTAAGTAAAACTAGACTAATTAAACTGATATCGTAAAAAACTAAAATCTATACTAAATTTATCCACGGCAACGGCGCCAAAAACTTGTTGGGTAAAATCTAATTACGCATGACACGCAAGTATACGTGGTTAACAAGTAATATAATAATAAGTAGAGTATCGTTTCCACAGAGATAATTAAGTAAGAATTTAACTTCACAAATATTAGTTTCCTATTAATCTTAATTTTATTAAACTATTCAAAATAATGATTAAAATTATAAAAGCTAAATTATTAATAAATATACGATCACAAACCAATCACAAATCTTAAAAACTAAAATTTCAAATAATTATTGGAGAATTAGGCTTACGACTTCACCTTAAGCATCACTATTATTTTTACACCTTTATTCCAGTTCAATTCACTCTTCCACTTTTTTAATCAAGAACACGAATGTAGCACTAGCCGCCACCTCTCGATGCACTAATACCGTATTAACTAAAATCCACAAATTAGATAGAAACAAGTTAAACACCTTAATCAACTAACTCACTATATCTCTATGTGAATTATAATTAAAGAAGGTTTAAGATTAAGTTCTCTATCTGATTACATGCGATGTCAAGCATATCTCTACCTTAACATTCATCAAGATTCTGTTCATTCAAAAAATTCAAGAACACATGCTATATTAACTAAGTCTAGACTCGTACTTCCTCTTTCGAATTCATACAAATCCACAAAGAACTGTTGGACAGGCAATTCATAAATTCAAGCTCAAATTAATATAGATAAACTGGATAATAGCATATTAAACTGGAAATCAAAGTTACAAAACCATCGTTTCACTTAAGGATCCATCATAAGCTTAAAAATTAAATTAGTTCATCATAAATGAAATAATGACTGAATAAATTAAAGATAACATCTTTTCAATTACAAATATAAGACTAAGAAGAAGAATAATGCAAAACACCCTTCACGTTAGCCTTAATCCGCAATAGATATGAAAGTTCTTCAAAATCATCACTCCAATGCTCGATAAGAAAATCTGTAATTAATCTCTGATAATTGCTCCGTATGATGATGATTATGATGTTTGTTTCTCAATATTTATCAAACACACCAGTTTTTGTCGAAGTCCCATGTCAACTAGAGTCCAAATGCTATCCACGTACTAAAGTCCATGTTCCATCAGAGTTTCAAACAAGCCAGGATTGCTAGACTTCGGGACCCCCCCACCCCGGTGGGGGTATGTCTATGGAAAATGACCACCCCGGCGGGTATGCCTTATGTTAAACAACTTTGAAGACCCCCCGCCCCGCGGGGGTGTTAGGCTTAATTAGGCCCGCCCCGATGGGGGTATAATCTGCTTCCTGACTTTGCTAAACATTTATACTTGCTCCAATATTGCTTCAAACGACTCCCTTTCTTTGCTACTTGCCACACCAACCACCCTACATATAAAATAACACGAAAAGATTAAAAACGAACATGGAAACAAGAAATTAAAAACGATTAAGCTTGAAATGGACATTGATTCGTGGATATAAAATCCACTTATCAGTTACTATTCACGTATACAACACTATTCACGTATACGATACTATTCACGAATACGACACTATTCACAGAAGAATGAAATTTTCTTTTCTTTGTCCAACTTGTCTATTATGGCTACTATCTTTGAATTGTATCCATGTTTTGATATTCATGAAAGTAGTATGCACACAAGCCAATCATGTTTGATGATAAAGCATATACTTTGTAACAATCTTATTCATTTATTAATAAAAAGTATTAATTTATTAAAGGCTTTTAATTATCTACATGATGCTATTTTATAATATGTGATAAACCCATAGTTTTAAGCAATGCTTTTAGAATAATGATGATGATCATTCTAATGAGATCTAAATTCTTAGAAAGCTTAAAACTAAAATAGTTCCCAATCATTGGATTACTAAATTGGGGATTAGTGAATCCGGATAGATTGGTACATACGTTGCTTGCTCATTGGATGAGGATGATTGATCTCATGATCATTTGTGTGGAGACACTAAAGCAAGTATGTAGGTGCTTATTAGAGAATAAGTTCATTGAGCGTGGCTCGCTAAGGAATACCTAATGGAGTTTTACTTACTGTCAATAGGAATTCCTGTAGTGATAGTAGTACAAGTGATCCTTGGACTTGAGATCATCATAGTATCTTGTGTATGATGAGTTATACTTTGACTTATTCCTTAAGACCCTTAGGGTATATCAAAGGGTATGCTTGGGTATAATAAGTTGTACATGGAGATAATGTATGATCAATAAAGAATCTACCACTTCTATTAAAAGAAGAGAAATGTCCTATGTGATTCGATAAATGACAACCAAGTAGTCCTTGGCCAAGGCAGAATGAAATTAGAAAGGAGTTTCTAATTTACATTATTTGGTGTTGTGCATTTAAGGATCGAAATACATATAATTAAATAAAATAAGACTTGACAGTAATTCCATGTCTTATATTTAATTGGGACATTGTATGGTGGAAGGATTGAATTTGCAGTAATTATTTACTCAAAGGTTCTTTTATGATTAATGTTGAAATCTATATTATCCGGAAAGTCGATTGATCGCTAGGGAGGCTTATCCTATTATAGAATAAATATTATTTATTTAAATAAATTAATTATTTAATTTATTTATTTAAATAAGATTAGAATTGTTCTAATTGATTTATTCATGTAGGTTTAATATGGAGAACCTAAAGGGTCACACCATAAAAGGAAGAATAATTATTTAAGAAGTTAATGGCATAATCGTAATAATATATTATGTATATTTAATTTAATCTATGGTGATAGAATAAATTAAATAGCTTAATATTTATTATTTAATATTTTGGAAATATTAAATATAAATTAATAAGAGGAGTCTTATTAATATTATTACAATTATTATTATTATTTTAATTTCTAAAAGAGTTTAGGAATTAATTTAATATAAGTACTCTCATTTATTCCTAATTGGATTAGGAAGGAAAATTAGTTAAAGGAGTTTAATTAATTATCCCTAATAAGATTAGGGAGCTTAATTAATTAAAAGAATTTAATTAATTAAATAAAACCCAATTCCTTAATTGTTAAGGTGGGTTGCCCACATCTATAAATAAGAGGAGTCTTATTATGGGTGATGGGGTAGTTGACTTTTACATATACGTAATAATTCCAATAGTTGGGAGAGTACACTCTTTTTCTATAGAGATAGAAAAACTAGGGTTTAGCCAACCACCCATGTTCTTGAATCTTTTTCTTCCTTGGTGGATCACCTCTAGAGGCCAAACACTTGGGTGGCTAACGTTGGTCAAAGGAAAGAACCAAACCGGTGGATTCAAGTTGAACGCGAAAGGATTTGGAGGTGAACTTGTACCTGAGGAAGCTCGATCTTCAAGGGTATGATTTTATTCTTTATCTTTTCGTTTAATTAATAATTATGCATAAAGGGTGATCCGGGTATATGGTTTGTAAATTTTTTAAACTTTGATTTTTCCACGTTTCCTCATTATTTTGCAATTTGATTGCGCACATGAATATTACAAACCTAACAGTTCATTCTTGAATTTTGCTCCACAATTAATTATTATGGAGTATTTTTGAACTTGGATAAACTAAAGTATGAACCCCTAATCTTTGATCTTTTATCTCACTGGATTCGTTTTTTTTAAGATATTTTTTATCATCCTCAATCCTAAATGGTGATATAACTAAATATATTTGGCCTGTAGTGCAAAGATGAATGATTACCTGATGAATATCTTTGGCGCGTATTGCAAAAATGGACAAGTGTTGAGATGAACATGACCAACTGATGAATATCTTTGGCCTGTAGTGCAAAGATGAATATTTGACTCAAGATGTATATAGATTGATGTTACAGGGATAAAACATTGAAGATGGACTTTTAAATCATAGAAGATAGTAGATTTCATTCTCTACTTAACCCTTCTAATGAATTGTTATTTCCGTTGCAAATATTGATCTAAAACTTGTTGTCCATTATATTTTATCTGATTTATTGAAGGCTAACGATAATTTGTTCTACATTATATTAGTCATAATATTCTGTACTGGGCTAGTTGAGCTCACCATTTTCCTTTTTGTTCCATTTTTCTTCGCAGGAGGCGAGAATATAGCGGGAACTAGTCGGGGTGTTGAGTTATGTTTCAAGTCAAATGTTTTAGCAGTCCTCACTATTTTGTAAAATACTGTATCAATAATTTTAATGAGGACTTATTTGAGTGTGGATATTGTCTAGAAGACAATATTTGTATTTAAACTCACGGTATATATGTTGTCGTATTTTTCACGATAATTGTAATAATGAAGTTGTAGTTGTTTTTTGTACCATGTATTTGGCTACTCGGAATGGGTTATGTATACCTATTTTGGGGGCGTCACAGTTGGTATCAGAGCTTAGGGATATGGTCTCTTACGGAGATCGGGGAATAGAACTAGGAGGGGAGAGACGAGTAAATCATTCGCTAGTGTGTCCTACCTAAGCTTATTTGTTGGTCGGTCAGAATATAGGGGTATTATGTGGTATGTCAATTTCTTTAATTAACACTTGTTTTGTGGCAATATTTGAGAATGACAGCTGGAAATGTTAAAAATGGAGTGAATGAGACCGTGGAGACACATTTAATCACCAACCTGGAGAACGTGCAAAAGGACGACAATGTTCCTCCTATAAACAACACTACCGAACAAACGATGAATGATGGGATGCTTAGAAGCTTTTTGCAGTTCATGCAAAATCAGACGTGGAAGACTCGTGTACAAAATACGGGTGGAAATGATAGCAACGTGCGGCTTGTCACAACCAAGCAATTTAAAGAGATGGGACCACCAGAGTTTTTGGGAAAGCCGAATCCGATTAAGGCAGAAATGTGGGTTAAACAAATTACCAAGATATTTGATGTCTTGGAATGCACAAAAAAACAGAAGGTTTCATTTGCCACCTTTATGTTCCGTGGTGAGGCAGATTACTGGTGGCAATCTGTGAAGCGTACCCAGCCAGTCATACTCAATATGTCTTGGGAAACGTTTCAGAAATTGTTCAATGACAAATACTTTCCTGAAAGTATTCGTCATATGAAGGAGGTATAGTTTATTAGACTAGAATAGAACAACATGACTGTGTCCCAGTACGAGGCTAAGTTCGCGGAGTTATCCTGGTTTGCACCTCATTTGATTAAAAATGAGGAACGTATGACGCGAATGTTTCTGAGAGGTCTGAAATATAAAATTCGTCAATATCTCATTTCTTACAATTTTTCTCTATATTAAAATGTTGTCAACAGGGCTCAATTATTAGAGTGAGATAATGAGTATGTTCAACTGAAGGACCACAACCAGGGTTATACCGGTGACAACAGTCATCAGAGCAATGATAACCAGCGGGGAGGAAAAAATACGGACAAAGCGATAACAACTCTAGTGGTAATCGTGGCCATGATAGTAGAAGAAGCGAGTCTGGGGAGATTTCAAAAAGAGAAGGTACAACAATGACAATGTGAAGACGTCAGCACCAGCATCAACTGTTTCTACGGGAGGAGAACGACCACCGGTCATATGTTATAAATGCGGGAAAGAGGCACACATCAGCCCAAACTGCCCACAACAATTCAAGGTGTTAGGAATAAGCATATGAATGATATTCCTATTTATATATGATTTGATTATGATATATATATAAATATATATATATATATATATATATATATATATATATATATATGAATGAATATGCAAGTATGCTTGCATAAAGAAAAGGTGTAAAAGTCCTTTGATAGATAATTGGAACATATGTACAAGGACCTAGAATGAATTGATCAAATATGTTAGGTTGATCCTACATAAAGCAAAATAGCTTTGTAAAGTCCTTAAAAAGAAATGATGTACAAGGAATATAAATATAGAAATATCAAGCTTGTTAGGTTGATCTTATAATGTAATAGATAGGCTAGTCTGATTGTCGAGCACTGCACCAGAAATCGTAGTCTGTCAGGAGAAGGAAAACTCGAGAGCTATCAAGGAAGAATCGTAGTCTGTAAGATAGTAGATCTCGGAGTTCGTAGACTACCAGGAGATATAAAGAAGGATCGTAGTGTGTCGAGGAGAACTTCGTCGAAGCCGTAGTCTTCTAAGGAAGTCATGTTCGAATCGTGAGAGGCAACTGTCTAAGAGTGAAATAGAGCATCGCCAAAGCCAAGTCAAGAATCGTAGACTACACTCTGGGTCGTAGAGTCTACTGATGCCAAAGCTAAGTTAAGAGTCATAGACTACACTCTGAGTCATAGAGTCTACTGATGTCAAAGCCAAGTTAAGAATCGTAGACTACACTCAGAGTCGTAGAGTCTACTGATCGTATCAGAGGCAGAGATCGTAGTCGAGTAAGATCAGATAAAGACAACAAGCACAACGACAAAATTCGTAGAGTGTCAAGATCTGATCTACGAAGTCGTTGTGTGCGCGCGGTACCAAGTGAATCACAGAGTGTAAAAGCGAGACTTCATCGGATGTGCTCTAACGCATGGCAGGCGTAATCGTAGAGCAAACACGATTCTCAACAATTGAGCACTCCCGGAATATCGAAAGGAACGAAGCCTCTGGTTGGTACTGCAAAGATACATTCCACCTGAAGGAAACTAGAGAGCACTTGACGAATGGCATGTAAGCTAACAGAAGATCTAAGCACCAACTCAATCAACATCCAGATTGGGTTGTGAAGCCATTCGAGATGAAGTCTTCCACAAGTTGATCAGAAGAAGACTCCGGTAACTGACTAAAGAAAGTCAACAAGTACAATAGCTGTCAAGAAAATAGAAGACGACGATCTTGAAAGCAACCAGGATCGTAGTTCTTACTAAACAAATAAGGAACTGATGGAGTGTACACAAAGATACTTGTCAGCCTCTGAAGAAAAAGGCCAAAGTGATTAAGAATTGGGTTAGTCTATTAATGATAAGTGAACGGGAGATCACAAGGAGAAAGTGAGCTGGACAAGCCACAAACCTAAAGTGTCTTGCTATTCACAAGGGTCCAGAAAAAAGAGTCAAGCCATCAGTAACTGAGAGTAGTCGAAGCAAACAGAAGTGTTGAAGCACTTCACAAGAGAAGGAAGAGGTGTTCTACATTAAAGATGCAATAAACACTCTTCAAGATCATAGTGTTGTCTCCAACTGTCAACTAGACAATACGATCAAGTCCAAGAAGATATGCATCAGAATCATAGAGTTCGGTCGTCTGAAGAATAAAGCATTGGCAACGGTTCAATCTAAAGATTGATGGTCGAACAGAGCTTATCGAAAATCATCGATGCAAAAGGACAACCTCTGATCGAGAAATTAGAAGGAGGAAATAAGGTTGACTACCTGCCCGAGACATCCAAGTGACATTTCTGACAGGGTAGGTGAAACAGTAGACTGTAGTGTCAGAAAGTCAGAAAAGGGGATGTCATGTCACATCTACAGTCTACACCAAATAACTCGAGATCTGCTAAGCAATTCAAAAAGCTTTTAACGGCTAATTTCCAATGGGAATATTGGGAAGGAGTATAAATCAACAGAGCTTTAAACATCTAGAGTTGCTGATGATTTCTAAGTTGCAGAATCGTTGAGTTATTGTAATGCTATTGTTGACTCTACGAGTTCCACCAGAGATTAACAGAACAAGTCTAAGTGACATTGAGACTACGTAGGTGGAAGTGAAACAGCTATGAAGAAGGACTTAAACAGACTAGAGCTTCACTCAACAAATATGAGAATGCCATTGAAGATGACAGCTAAGCTAAAAGCTAAGAAGGATAAGAAGATATCATTCAGAAAAGTGGCTGAGTACAAAGAAGATCAAGAAAGCCACTCTATAGATCACCATGAACTAAAGGCTGAAAAAGAACAGATGCAGAATCATGTCTGCAAAGCATTCAAGAATGGTTCAGGGATTGCTAAGTGCTAGACGAAGTCTACCAAAAGCTTAGAGACTTAGCAGATCAAGATGGTGATGATGCACAACTGACATCAGATGAAGATGAGCTGCATTAAAGCAGATGTAGTCCAGACTCCAAGAAAAATGCCAAGAGGACTACGCCAAGCGGCTAAGTACATGAGATGTTCAAGCATAAAGACATCTTAGCAGCTCAGCACCACCACCAACAACAACAACTACAACAACAAGAAGCCAGAGCCTGAGGGGTCCTTGTTCGGAGGGACTAAACGAAGCTCCAAGCCTGCTGGGCTTGAAAAGTTCCTAGGGAACTAGAGAACTTCCAAGGCTGCTGGCCTTGAAGAGTTCTTAGTGAACTAAAGTTCCAAGGCTGCTGGCCTTGAAGGAATCTTAGTGATTCAGGGTGCTGCCCTTTCTTAGTGGAAATCCTACTTGTTGAGAGTAGAAGAGTGGATTAGGAGCTTGAGTCTCTGAACCACTTAAAATCCCTTGTGTCATTTACATTATGTCATTTACATTATATTCCTAACTGCTATGAATGTATTAACTACTTACCACTTAACTAACTTTAAGAACAATGTATGTATGTTTATGAATATATCAATGATGGAGATCATTTACTTATTCTGTTGTGCTTCAAAAGATTCTTATGTTTGTCATATGCTAATTCATTAGTAATACACAAAAAAAGTGATCTATTCAACCCCCCTAGATCTATTGTGTGCCTACTAGGAACTAACACAAGGAATGTTATAACTGTGGAAAAGAAGGTCATATAGCTAGATATTATTTTGTAGCGAAACCAAGTCCAGTGGGGATGGTAACTCCAAAGGTTATAACAGACAAGTCAAAGTCAGCGGTTCCTGGAAGAGCGTTTGTCGTGACTGGCCAAAATGCGAGGAACCCGAATAAGGTGATCACAGGTAAGTTAATCATAAAATCTCACGAAGTTTTTACCTTATTAGATACCGGTTCTACCTATTCTTTTATCTCTCCTGCTTGTGCTCAACGTTTGAACTTGACTCCGGAGAAATTAGACTTTGACTTATTTGTTTAGACTTCATTAGGAGAAACTTTCATTACATCCACTGTTTATAAATCTTGCTTGATCCAAGTTGGCACCATCACATTACCTGTAGATCTTAAATCTTTAAATATATATTGGGTAAAATCTAATTACGCACAACACTCAAGTATACGTGGTCAACAAGTAATATAATAGTAAGTAGAGTATTGTTCCCACAGAGAAAACATAGTAAGAATTTAACCTCACAATTATCAGTTTCTTATTAATACTAATTTTATTAAACTATTCAAATCAATGATTAAAATTATTAAAACCAAATTATTAAAAATACTACAATCACAAAACAATCACAAATATTATTAACTTAAATTTCAAACAATTATTGGAGAATTAGGATTACGACTTCACCCTAAGCTTCACTCTTATTTTTACACATTTTCTTCTAGTTTAATTCACTATCCCAGTTTATTAATCAAGAACACGTATGCAGCACTAGCCACCTCTCGATGTACTAAACAAATAATAAATCAGAACACCCTTCACGTTAGCCTTAATCCGTAATTGATATGAACGTTCCTTTAAAATCTTCACTCCAATGCTCGATAAGAAAATCTATAATTAATCTCTGATAATTGCCTTCTGTCTATCCTTGATCTTGTGTTTTTGTTAATATATGTGTACACAAGCAATCTCTGCTCAAATCCATGCCAACTAGAGTCCAAAAGCCATACAAGAACAAAAATCCAAGTCTCAACAGTGTTTGAATCAAGATAGGATAGCTAGCATTCGAGACCCCCCCGCCCTGGCGGGGGTATATGCATGTAAATGGCCCGCCCCAACGAGTTAGGCTACTGTCTTGCAGACTTGAAGACCCCGCCGGTGGGGTGTAAAGGTTTATATATGCATACTGGCTAGCTACACCTAAATACATTCGACTTTGCTTAATCTTTATACTTGCTAAAATAATGCTCCACATGACTCCTTTTCTTATCACTTGCCACAACAACCATCCTACACACAAACAAACAATAATTAAGTAAAAATAAAAATGAAAACAAGGAATTGACAAAACTTAAGCTTGAATTAGGCATGGATTCATGGATATAAAATCAACATATCAAAATCCCCTAAACTTAAATCGTGCTCGTCCTCGAGCACAAAACAAAATCCTATGTTGTACAATGCAATGCAATGATATGTAGTGCATCTAAACTATGTCTTTAAATCCAACAGTGTCATAGAATCAAATTTATTCCTTCGGCCTCAGAAAAATCAAGCAGACACTCCAACACCTCATATCAAAACCACTCAATAATTTCTTATCAATCCTCGAATCTTAAACCGTTATCACTGATATAGTGCGTGTGTAAGCAACATCTATGCTAACTGATTCTAATTCAAATTCAACACATAATCAATTTCTTATTAGGAATCATACAGAATAACTCAAAAATTTCAAAAATAGCCGAGTTCCAATGAAAATTAAACATTTACCATGATTAGGGGTTCGAATAGGGTATTCATGTTTTTTTTTCTTTATTAACGGGTGCTCTTTGCCCTTATTTCCTGTCCTTCTTCATTTTTCTCTCTTTTTTCGATAAATGGTTGGTGAGTGTGTTTTACGCTCCATCTCACGCTCGTGTTTATGGGGAGTATTTTTTCCCAACCCACCACAAGACTCAACTAGATATTATTTGTTTTTTTTTCTTAAGCTTATATACCCTACCTTTTTCCCCAAACTTATGTTCTTGCTTAATTTGTCGTCTTCACTGCCTATTCTTGTCATTCTATGATTTACACTAGCATTATCCTTTAGAAACTATTTATGTATCAATTCAAACTAATCATTCAACACAAATCTTATTATGTGCTTCCCTTTTTATACCAGTTTCAAATAAGCACAAGATTTGAATCATAACAGAAACTACATCATAATTCTAATATTGGGTACTGAATTTGTTTACTCAATCCCAATCTCATCATTGGCCACAATAAAAATGAACTATAATAATTGCTGGATATATGCAACACAACACAATTCTAACTAATTTATATATATATATATATATATATGAATAGGGAAAACATAACATGAATGCAAACATAAATAAATAACTAAATAAAAACTAAATATACACCTAAGCTACTATGCAAATGCATGATTACATAAATGCAACAATTGATTAACCTAAACTAAAAAAACTACTATGCAAACCTAGTTTAATAACTTAAATATGCAAGATGAACACATGAAATTAAATCCCCCAAACTTGAAAATTACAATGCCCTCATTGTATAAATATAGTCAGAAAAATAAGAGGACTTCCCTGTAATCACTAAGCTTGAGGTGGTGGTGTGTTGTGTTCTTCTTCATCGGAGTCACTTGGTGGAAATTTTGGCAGTGGGGCCGGTTGCTGATATGGAAATTGAGCATTAGGATTTAAACTTTGGAGTGTCGTGTTTAATGATGCAAACGAGAGGTTCATTGCTTCAAACATGTGATCCTGTCTAGCGGCGAGACATCGCATCTCTCTTCGTGCTTTCTTATTGTACTTCATCCACTTGGCGCTGAAAATTTTGGAACTGAGGGCTGGAGATTGCCTCAAACTGTGGTACCTGCTTTGTTCCTTGATCTCCCATTAGTGCATCCTCATCCTTTGAGGTGTCTGCAGCGTCAACTTCGTCCTCCGAAGCTGATGGAAAAATAAAGCCTAGACCTCTAGGATGGGAATCACGCCCAACCCACATCGAATACCGTGCGATCATTCGGGAATAGAGGTGCTGAAGCGACATTTGAGTGGGTTCATCATTGGACCATCTAACACCCGCTTGGCGACACAACCCACAAATGAGTGATGGGTGCGGCAAGTCGCCAGAAAAATTTCCTCGTAAGCATTGGCGAATGGAAAAATAGATTTTGGCCCCGACATCGATTATGAAATCTTGTACAATTGCATATAAAAGTAGTGCCTTTTCTTTAGTCACATCGGATGTGTGTGTGGACGGAAATAATTTTGCACATCAGAAAGCATACCATATCTTACCATACCGGCTGAGATCCTTGCTATGAAAAACTGTGCCTCCTTTCTAACCCTTGATCCATGTTATTCCCGACTTAGTTATTTCTTTGAGAATAGCCTCAAAGTCAAGATCAAAATCACGTAATTGAGCATATTGGCACTGTTGAGACACTCGTAACTGATAATAGGTGTTGATGGCATCGGCACTAAATAGGACTAATCGACCCCGAACAAAAGCATCGAAGGGGGCTTTATCCTCGGCGTTAGCATAAAACTCTTTAACCACGCTTACAACGGCGGCCTCGGGTTCCTCAGTGAATTTCTTCCACCCTTTCTAATAAATATGTTGCATCATTTCACCGTCGACAGGAACCAAGGCCAACCCCCGCTCCGGTGTAAGAGCTTTCATCACCATGTAGTCGTATCGGTCGGTGGCGGCGGCACTTACGAATTTGCGTCGGTCGAAGGTTCGTGATGGTGGTGATGTTGTGGAACTCTTTCCCCGGTGCCTCTTTGTTGTGGGTTTCGACGCCATTGATTTAAAAATAGTAAGCTTTATCAATGATTTTTCCACCACACTTTAGTCACACAATCATGCAAACACTTGGCGTGCACACTGATTTCTTCCCCCAAACTTGATGAATTTTTGGCAATTAAGGTGATTGATGATGAAAAACTTGAAGGTACGTTACTCACTCTCAAGTGCAAGATGAATTCCCACAATAAGAACCCTAATTTATGGCTTTCTGAGTTTAAATTTAATTTATGTGATGAACTTGTGTTGTGAGGGTGTGTTTATATAGAGGTGGTGTGATGGAGAGGGTTATGAGTAATGGATTGAAGTGGTGGGTATGTGTGTTCATGAAATGGGGAGATGGAGTAGAAGATGCCAAAATCGTGGGAATTGCATGTGAAGAATACGTAGTAGTGGAATGAAGTAGTGGGGAAGTGGTATGTTAGAAGTTGCTGTTCTTAGAATCATGTCTGTTGGAATTGGGACCCCATACTGGCGAGGAGTGCAAAGCAAAAAAAGCGCTTCCCTTCCCGGCATGCCTTAATTTTTAAGCTGGAGAGAGACCCTTACCACGGGGTATAGTGCATAAAGGGCCCGCCCCGGCAGGGGTGGGTTCTATTAAATGAAGATTTTGTGCATGTTTCTTCCTTGCTACTCTAATCCTTATGCATGTTAGGTTCCTGCAAAGATGACTTAAACTTTTAACTACTAGTAATTTAATTGACATGAATTGATTCGAAACTAACTAACATTCTAAACTACACTATAACTAGTATGGATGAAATATGAAAAATTAAAAGACGATTGGGTTGCCTCCCAATTAGCCTGACTACTCCCTGACTATTTCGAATGAATCATGATCTTTGACATACATTTTGGTGGAAAAATATGAAGAGAGAAATCGCGGAGTTTATCTCGAGGTGTTTAACTTGTAAACGTGTAAAGGCGGAGCATTAAGTGCCAAAAGGTCCATTACAACCACTTGATATTCCAAAATGGAAGTAGGAACATATTACCATGGATTTCATTACGGGTCTTCCCAAGGTTTCTCAAGGCATAGATGCGATTTAGGTTATTATTGATAGATTAACCAAGTCTGCTCATTTCTTGCCAATACGGGAGACTTATTCCCTTGAACATCTTGCTCGTATGTACGTGAATGAGATTGTTAGATTGCATGGCATGCCAGTATCCATAGTTTCGGATCGTGACCCAAAATTCACTTCACGATTTTGGGTTAGCTTGCAGAAAGCTATGGGTACGAATTTATGATTCAGTTCGGCATACCATCCTCAAACGGATGGGCAATCAAAAAGGACTACTCAATCTCTTGAATATCTATCAAGACTTTGTGTCCTAGATTTCAAAGGAAGTTGGGATAAGTACTTGCCATTGGGGAATTCTCCTACAATAACAGTTATCAAACAAGTATAGGCATAGCTCCATTCGAAGCGTTGTATAGACGAAAGTGTCATTCTCCAGTATGCTAGGACAAGGTGGGTGAAAAAATGTTGTTGGGACCAGAATTGGTACGTATGACTATAGAAAAGATCCAAATGATCCGACAACGTATACAAATGGCACAAGGTCGACAAAAGAGTTATGTGGATCTTCATCGAAAGGACGTGGAATTTACTATTGGGGATCATGTATTATTACATATTACTCCATGGAAGGGAGTTACAAGATTTGGGAAGAGAGGAAAGCTCAATCCACAATTTGTTGGTCCATTTGAAATTCTTGACAGAATAGGAAATGTGGCCTATAGACGCGCATTACCTCCAAGCATGTCTCGTGTTCATAATATTTTTCACATATCTATGCTTCGTAAATATGTGAAAGACCCAAACCACATTATTGAGTTAGAACCAGACGAGATAGCCAAAGATTTGACATACAAGGAGGTACCTGTCGAGATCTTAGATAGGAAGGATCATGTCCTACGCACAAAGGTTATACCATAAGTCAATGTTTTGTGGAGGAACCATGCTATTGAGGAAATGACTTGGGAGTTGTAATCAAAAATGAAAGCAAGGTACCCTCACCGTTTTGAAACACCAGGTATGTACGTCAATTTCGAGGATGAAATTTCATATGGAGGGGAGGTTGTAAGACCCCAACTTTTTATAAATAAAATTTAATTTTCTCTATTCTTTATCTTGAAATAATAAGGTGTTAATTTGATATAATGCTTTGGTTATGGGTGAAATGTGCAAATTTTGCTAAATAAGCAAGTGGTTATAAATTATTCATTGTTGTCGAGGAATATTCGTTTGGTCGTGGAATATTCTTGTTGTCGGGGAATATTCGTACGACGGTGTAGTCATTTGAGGGACCCATAAAGGAAAACGGTCGAAGAAAGAAAATGACAAGTTTGAGTTTTTATAAATAACGGCGTAGTTGTTACCACTAACACTGTTGAAATACGTGGTGGTTAAAATACAAGAATACGCGTGGTTGCATAGTAGCAAACGGTATTGCACAATATTTTTAGATTATTGATTCTTACGTAAGAAGGCACTACTCAATAATTGTTACAGTAATTATTGTTCAATATTTTATTTTATTAATTCAATAATTGCTACGTTGATATTTTATATTATTGTTGTTTCAATAATTGTCACTGCACAGTATTTCCATTATCAGATCAATAATTCATATTATTTGAATAATATTATTAGATAGCATTATTGGCAATGTCTAAGGAAGTTTTGTCTATGAAAGGAGTTTGGTCACCTAATTGCGCGCCAGTAAAGAGAAATCCTTATCGGAATGCCCCCTCTTTCCTGGGAACGACCTGGTTGTCATTATTGTGATTTTGTAATATTATTTATGAATAATTAATTATTGATTTATATGATAAGGAAATAATTATTTTATGTGGATATAAATGAAGGAATTAATTTTGAGGTGTTTTATCAGTATTTTGTCAGAATAGAGGTGTTAAAAATCATCCGTATGTGGATTTCGGTCATTTTACGTTGAGAAATTGGAAGAACTTTCTGCTACAAAGTTTTAGAGAATTAAATTTCCATTGGAATGGACATAAAATTCGTATTTTTTTGATAAAAAGGCTATTTATTATGAATTATTAAAGTTTTGGAAATAAATATTTTTAATTAAAAACATGGGTGGGCCGCACTTTTGTTTTTGGTGGAAAAATACTAAATATGTTAGGCCCCACTGGTGGTGTGCTAAATTTGGTCAAGAAGGTGTGCGTAGAAATTTTTTAAAGAATATTAATATTTTATTAATTTAGTCTGTTTTGGCGTTCTGGCATTTTCCTATAAATAGGGTGCTTAGTTAGAATTGAAAAAAACATCAAAATCTAAAGTTTTCTCTCTCTATAATATCGAGCGTATTTTTGTGATTATTTAGATACTTTAAGAGTTATTATTCAGTGCAAGTTTTCATCAGCATTATATCTGATATTTCAGCCAGAAGTACTATTCTTTTGATGTAAGGGATGTTATTTTCTTCGTAAATGATGTTATTCTTTCAATATCATTATACTAAAATATTGGTATAAATTTTATTGTGAAATTTTTACCTTTTTGTTTCGGGGTTACTATTCACGTATACAGCACTATTCACGAATACAACATTATTCATAGAAAAATGAAATTTTCTTTTCTTTGTCCAAGTTGTCTATTCTGGTTACTATCTTTGATTGTATCCATGTTTTGATCTTCATTCTTGAATTTTGCTCCATAAGTGATTATTATGGAGTATTTTTGAACTTGGATAAACTGAAGTACGAATCCCTAATCTTTGATCTTTTATCTCACTTGATTCGTTTTCTTTAAGATATTTTTTATAATTCTCAGTCCTAAATGGTGATGTAACTGAATATCTTTGGTTTGTAGTGCAAAGATGAATGATTACCTGATGAATATCTTTGGCGCGTATTACAAAGATGGATAGGTGTTGAGATGAACATGACCAACTGATGAATATCTTTGGCCTGTAGTGCAAAGATGAATATTTGACTCAAGATGTATATTGATTGATGTTATAGGGATAAAATATTGATGATGGACTTTTAAATAATAGAATATAGTAGATTTCATTCTCTACTTAACTCTTCTAATGAATTGTTAATTTCGCTGCAAATATTGATCTAAAACTTGTTGTCCATTATATTTTATCTGATTTATTAAAGGCTAACGATAATTTGTTCTACATTATCTTTGTTATAATATTCTTTACTGGGCTAGTTGAGCTCACCCTTTTCCTTTTTATTCCATTTTTCTTCTCAAAAGGCGAGAATATAGCGGGAACTAGTCGGGGTGTGGAGTGATGTTTCAAGTCAGTTATTTTAGCAATCCTCACTATTTTGTAAAATAGTGTATCAATAATTGTAATGAGGACTTATTTGAGTGTGGATATTGTTTATAAGACAATATTTGTATTTAAACTCACGGTATATATGTTGTCTTATTTTGCACGACAATTGTAATAATGAAGTTGTAGTTGTTTTCTATACAATGTATCTGGCGACTCAGAATGGGTTGTGTATACCTATTTTGGGGGCGTCACAACGCGTATCACTGAACTTTTATCACCGAGTATTTCAACAATTTAATGGTAAAAGTTTTATCGTTATTTCTATAAAAAAGGTTATTTCTGTCACTTTCTATAGCCGATAGTTATTCCGATGTGGGGTCCACCAATGATTGCATCGTCGTATGAATATTTCTCGACAAAAAGAATATTCCCCGACCAAACGAAATTCCACAACACAACGAATATTTTATAACAACTTGCTTACTTTTTAAAATGTTCACATACCACCCTTAACTTTAACCTTTTATCAATTTAACCGTTTACTGAATAAAATAATAATTATAAGTAAAATTGAATATTTTTATTTCATAAAATTCGGGGTCTTACATCATCCTAGCACAGTGGAGCTCTTCACTTTCTTCCGTATAACGCTTAAAAATGCGGCATGCCTATACTTGCGTGATAATTGTTGTTACAAGAAAGCTTTACCAATGGTGGATGATCATCCCAGCTCCCTTTGTAATCCATAACACAAGATCTTAACACATCTTCAAGCGTTTGAATTGTTCTTTCATTTTATCCATCCGTATGTGGATGATACGCTGTACTCAACCATAGTTGCGTTCCCATTCCGTTCCTACAAACTCCTCTAGAAATTCGATGTGAATTGTGGATCACGATCTAACACAATTGAAATGGGCACTCCATGTCTTGAAATAATTTCCTTAACCTAAAGTTTAGCTAACTTCTCTAGGTTAAATCTGACTCTTATCAACAAAAAGGGAGCCAATTTCGTCAAACGATCCACTATTACCCAAATAGCGTCGTACCCTTTCTGCATAGTTGGAAGTCCCACCACAAAGTCCATCATGATATGCTCCCACTTTCGTTCTGGAATTTCCAATGACTGCAACTATGACAACCCGAAAAATCAGATTGTCTTGAAAATTTAGTCATTCTATAACCTAGGATGACTATAAAATGGGAGGACGGAATAAATGCGTAAGAATTTTGAGGACGAAAATAAAAAGTTGAGGAAAGAATTTTTTTGGGACAAAGACGAAATAGACACTATTCATTCGATGAATAACCTAAGTCATTTTGAGAGTTCGGTATGTCGAAATGACATTCTGTTTTAAGATTTGATGGTAATATGTCGTGCAAAGTCATATTAGCCGATAAAAATTTATCTCGAAAAACGTGCAAAAATTAGACAGAATAAAAATAAAAAAAAATATTATTTACTTTTCGATCGTTTAACTATGTTTTGGGAAAACGTGATGAAAAAACTATTCATCAAAAAGTGTTTTTCAATTTTTTGAATTTTCGAAAAACGCATAAAAGTTAATCTGTAGAAGAAAGACGGAATATCTAAAAATATTTAGATTCCGGAGAAAGCAGTTTTTAAAACAGTTGGAGGAATTCTGAAAGATGAAAGGAAGCTTCGTGAACAGTAAGGAGGAGTGAATAGTAGCGCTTTGCCAAAATAACCAATTTACCCTTAGCCTTGAAATTCTATAAAAGAGACGCTTAAGCTCATTTGTTTGGTTTGAGAAAAATCAACCAACTCTTGAGAGAGAGAGAGAGAGAGAGAGAAAGAGAGAGAGATTTCGGGTGGAAGAATAAGGGACAAATGGAATAGCTAGCAAACCACAAACTCTGTGCAGAGGAAGAAGAATAAAGAAGAAAGGTAATCTAAAACTTACCTCTAATCTAGTTTTCTTCAAGTTTTTATATGAAAAAACATGTAAATTAATGAAAATGGAAGTAAAAAATATTAAGGAATGATTTTCATATGATATAATCATAAGAAAATGAAGTAGGAAGAATTTAAAGTTTAGTTATAAATTTCTTTTAAAAGTTTTTCATATGAAGTATGAATTGCTTGATGTTTTTTGACGATCCGGATGAATCATATGAACGATTAAGTAAGGATTGGTGGGTTATAACACTAAAATCCATGAAAAAGTGAAATGTAATCAAAATATCGATTAAAATGAAGAACGAACGAAGACTGTGAAGAACGTTGTTAATGGACAAATTTAATGTGACACCCCCAAATTTGGGTACTTCATTCCCACATGATTTGGTGTTCAATGTCCAAACATACATTTCTATCTACCCAAAATTTTAATAAAATTTAAGCAACTAAACCTCCCAAGAAAGGGTTACATAATTAATCCAATAAATCCCATGTCATACAACCTTAAACATAATCTTCAAAATGCAGAAATATTAATTACATCACATAATTAGAATTAAGTCTGAATATATAATTTGAAATAAACAACAAGTCTTCAACGCTTGTTCATCTTTTCTTTTCATTTGCTAGTGGTTGGCTCATCAACCTTCTCAATTTCAGCTGCAATGGTTATATATATGCAAGAGTTAGCAAAACAAATGGTCACTTAAAAGTATATAATAACTGATTACAAATAAACTCAATTGAATTGAATAACAATTTATAATATCGATAATCAAGAACTGATATTGAAAATCATCTGAGGGTCACAAGACCATGAACTATGTTCTAGGCTATAAGTATTTCTACTTGAACCTTTAACAGACCTTAGACTATATAGACCTTCTTTCTCGTACTTAGGGGGATCAGCCCTTCGTACCATGTATTGTGCACAAACATCTAAACGTTTTCGCGTAATAAATCCCCTATAATAGGGTTGTTCATCTCATTTTAACATACGAGTCAGCACCAAAGGAAGTTTGGTTTGGATAAGTTTCAAGGGTAATTTAGAGTTCAACATTCATCAACTAAGGATTAGTTGAATCAAAAGTTCACTGACAATGTAATGGTTCAACAACAATATAATAAGAAGTGGTTATGAACCATAAATGAATAATGTAATGCAAAAAGTTTATGCTTTAGGGTTAAAGTTCAAAGCATTAAGAAGACATAATAAACCTTGCCTGAATAACATGGTAAGCTAAGGTTACAATTTTCAACAAGGAAATAAGATTAAAAACTTTGTTCAATGTAAGCAAGTAAGGTTTAGGAACTTGCATAATTGTAATCAAGATATGATAAAGAAACTTGCTAAATTAAAATTAGTGTTAGAGAACTTGCATAAATTAAGTAAGATAGGATATGTGACACTCCCAAATCTAGGTACTTCATTCCCACAAGACTTGGTGTTCACTTTTCATGAATTCACATCTAACTACCCAAATATAGTAGAATTTAAACCATAAATCCTCCCATTAAAAGGGTTACATCATTAAATTAATAAGTCTCCCAGGTTATCTAACCTTTAACTTAAATCAAGTGCAGAAATAAAATAACTACATCACATCATTTAAAAATAAAGTCTATCATCATGACATTAAATAAATTACAAGTCTTCACCACTTGCTCATTTTTCCGTTTTCTTTGCTAGTGGTAGGTTCATTGACCTTCTCAACCTTAGCTGGATTAATTATATTTATGCAAGAGTGAGCAAAACAAATGCCCACTTGGAATAGCAATGAATAACAATAGCATAATAACCGCTAATGACTAGGCTCAACACAATTGAATAATACTTTATCAATGATAACAAGAACAGAGTTCAAAATATGAAATATATCTTAGGGTCACAAGACCACGAACTATGTCCAAGGTTACAAGTATTCTTTCAACTTTAACCTAAATAATCATACCATAGGGCCTCCCTGTACTTAGGGTGATCAACTCTTCGTACCATGTATTGTGCACAAACATCTAAACGCTTCGTGTAATAATCCCCTATAATAGGGTTGTTCTTCTAAGTTTTAGAATACAAGTCTGCACCAAAGTAAGTTCGGTTTGGATAAGCTTCAAGGGTAATTTAGAGTTCAACGAACTTCAACTAAGGATTAGTTGAATCAAAAGTGTGATAACAATATGCTATAGAATAATCATGAGTTGTAAGAGAAATCAAAATTATGCATCGCAATCATGTTTTAGAAATGAACTAAAAACATAAGCATTGAATATTATAACAACCTTGCTTGAACAACAATAAGCTAAGGCTATAATCTTACTCAATAAAAGAAGTGAGTTAATTAACGTGCATGATTAATAACAAGTTGAGGAATAAAACTTGCTTAACATAAGAATAACAAAATTTAGGAACTTGCGTAATAAGAAACAAAATAAAGATAGGAACCCTTTTCAAAGTAAGAGTTAGGTTGGAGAGTTTGTGTGAACATAATCAATTTAGAACACACATATATAAGAAAGGTTAGGAACTTACTCAATGTATCAATAAGGTGTAAGCACTTGAACAATCGTAAAAGTAGAGTTAGAGAACTTGCCTCGTGCGTAGGTTAAATGATAAGTGGTATTTTTACCTACTTATTGAATACCAATTCACGCGAACTATGCCCATCTCAAGTACATTTTATTGTGTTTTAATTGTATTTCATGATATTTTGCATTGCATTTACTTAAAACTCCTTTTGGTGAATAAGTGCAGGAGTCAACTTAATTTTGATGGTATTAGAGGGCACGAGGCTAATGGATGCATGAAGGCGAGGCACAAGCGGGGATTTGCATGACATGAAGGTACTATAAAGTAAGGAGATCAAGCATTGAAGAAAACTAAGCATGAATGAACAAGTCGCAGCAGCAGCAGCAGCAACATGACAAAACCAGAACCAGAACTTGCAAACTGTAGGTCGCGCGGCATGAAAGCCTTGAGAGCGCGCGCCCACGCGAGTACTCGAATGGACATGGCATACTTTCTGCAAGTCTCGCGCCCGCGCGAGGAACGTACTGGAGGAGCGCGTGGCCGCGCGCGATGCTGAAGTTGTGTATTTGTTTTATTTTAATTTTTAATTAAAAGAGTTGTAATTGGTTTTTAAACGATTCTGTCTGGTGTCAGAAGAGGGGATTGATACTTTTAGCGTATTTGTCATATCGTAACTAGGGTTTACACTGTGAGGGAGATTCCAACGTAGAACGAGGCCAAAACATCTACTTCTCCAATTCTTCTTGGGATTCTCTGTCATTGTGGTTATTTATTATTGTTTACATAATTTTTATGAGGATTTGAATGTTATTATTGGTTCCAAATCTGCAATTGGGTTTGATCGTTCTATCTTTCATCTTTCAATTACTTGTTTTGTAATCATGTTTAACGTTGATCCCATAATGGCTTTTGGTTCAGTCATGAACTAAAATCCATTATGGGATTCTAACATATTTTAATATATAGTTTGGTTGTATGATTAAATGCTAGGGTTGTTTTGCATACCATATGGGAATTATGTCATGACTGTTTTACATGTATGAATGCATGATCACCATTCGTCTCTGTACTTGTATGGAATTGACAATGAACATGCAAGTATGGATTGTAATCATGATAGCATGCGAATATGGGGCTATTGTATATGGCTTGCGTATTTTGTGAACCAGATAGACATATACTGTTTCACCGTATGAGCTAGAGTAAGGGCTTGTGCTTAAAATCAATATAATTGCAATTTCACATAGACATATAGTGATTTTGGTTGTATTGATGATTACATGGAGTCTATCATTTGTTGATGCTATGTAAGTAGGTTATAGTGCATTGAAAATTGGTTATAACTCTATTCGTGCTTTAGCTATTTTCCTATGATATGTGAACACTTCTTGCATGATAGTGGCGATTAGATGAAATATTAAATGAAGTTAGGGTCCCATTATTTCCAGATTATATTCATTCCATTAGTATACTTATTTTTAGTTGTTAGTTACAATTAGTTTAAGTCAACAATTATATTCATTAGTCTAAGCATATAAATACAGTGAGTTAATTGATGCATAGTAGTTTAAATTTAACAACTTTCTCTGTGGGATCGATACTCTACTTACTCTGTATTACTTATTGACACATGTATGCTTGCATGAGTTAGAGCTCTTTTATCAGAACTGTAAAAGAGGCAACAAGTTTTTGGTGTCGTTACCGAGGAAAGGCATTGAATTTAAATAATTATCATTAGTTTAAAGCTATATTGTATGACTTAGACAATTCTGATCGTTTCACATTTCTATTTTTGTTGTGGTTTTTGTTTCAGGAACTTGTGGAGTTTTATGCACACGTGATCATCTAACTCATAACTAACACCAGTGTAGGATAGCATAAACGGAAGAGGTTGGAAAGCGAGTGTGCGGATAAATTTGCAAGCGCAGTTAGATAATACAACATCCAAAATGGCGGAAGAACCAAGACTTGAGAAAAGAGAAGAGCATCAGGCTCTAAGGGAGTATTCCATGCCAAACATAAATGGCCTACAGTCGAGCATAGTCAGACCGGCGGTAGCAGCCAATACCTTTGAAATCAAACCGGGCACTATTCAGATTGTGCAAAACTCGGTTCAGTTTGGGGGTGCTGTCACGGATGATCTGAATGAACACATATTGAGCTTCATCGAGATTTGTGATACATTCAGATACAATGGTATAACGGAGGATGCCATTAGACTACGGCTATTCCCATTTTTATTGAAGGATAAGGCTAGAAGTTGGCTACATTCTTTGCCGTCAGGGTCAATCACTATATGGGAGGACTTAGAACGAAAATTCTTAGCAAAGTTCTTTCCAATGGCTAAGACTGCAAAGATGAGGACAACTATCTCTCAATTTGAGCAACAACAAGGCGAGTCCTTATATGAGGCATTGGAAAGATATAAAGAGATGCTCAGAAAATGTCCGCATCACGGTATGCCAGATTGGATGGTGATCAACTCCATCTACAATGGTTTGGGATGGCGGTCGAGACCGATTGTGGATGCAGCCGCAGGAGGGGAATTATGGGCAAAGAGCTATGACGAAGCCTATACGCTTATCGAGACTATGGCTGCGAATGATTATCAAAATCCTACAGCTCGGATGCCACAGCCCAAGATTGCAGGTGTGTTGGAGGTAGATGCGATTACGGTTGTAGCCATGACGGATGGCGACTATGGCTAAGAAGATAGATACTTTGGCGTAAAGTAAAGAAAACAGTAGCCTTCATTTGTGAGATTTGTGCGGGGTCACATTCCACGGATCAATGTGCTATCAGCTCGGAGTCGGTGCAGTATGTGAGTAACTTCAGGAAAGACCAAGGTTAATTTCAGAACACATACCACCCCAACAACCGAAATCATCCAAACTTTAGTCGGTCGAATAACGAGGAAGAAGTCAAAAAGTCGGTTCGGTAGAACCATCAATTCCAGTCACAGTCATCTCAGCCACAGTTTACACAAAAATCACCATTTCCACCGAGATTCTCTCAACAACAACAACATCACACTCGAGCTGCACCACAGCCAGAAAAGAAATCAGAGATGGAGGAGATGATGTTGAAATACATGGCAAATACGGAAGTCATGATCAAAAGCCAAGCAGTGGCTATCAAGAATTTGGAGACTCAAATGGGGCAAATGGCAAGTATTCTTAACAACAAGCCCCAGGGTTCATTGCCAAGTAACACTGAGACAAATCCAAGAAGAGACGGGAAGGAGCAGTATCAAGCGATCACATTGAGATCAGGGAAAGATTTGACAGGTTCTGCAAGTCGCGCGCCCGCGCCTGATGGTACTAAGGAGGCCGCGCGGCCGCGCGAGGCAGAGCAGGTGACTGAAGATGAGGAAAATCTAGAAAATTCTGAGGTTCAGTAGAAAGAGAAAGACAAAGCAAGTTCAGAAGAAAAGGTCAAGAGTCCAGAGCCACCAATTCACCATCAAGTACCGTATCCACAGAGGTTAATTAAGCAGAAAGAAGACAAACAGTTCAACAAGTTTCTGGAGGTATTCAAAAAGCTGCAAATTAATATACCTTTCAGCGAAGCATTGGAACATATGCCAAGCTATGCAAAGTTCATGAAGGGTATATTGTCAAGGAAGAGAAGATTAGATGAGTTTGAAATGATAGCCTTGACCGAGGAATGCAGTGCAGTGCTTCAGCGAAAACTACCTCCAAAGCTGAAAGATCCAGGCAGCTTCACAATTCCGTGCACAATTGGGAAGATGAACTTTAGTAAGTGTTTATGTGATCTGGGGGCAAGTATAAATTTGATGCCATTGTCAGTGTTTAACCAGTTGGGATTGCCGGCTCCAAGGCCGACAAACATTTCTCTCTGACTAATGACGGATCCATCACGTATCCACGGGGAATTGTTGAAGATGTGTTGGTAAAGGTGGACAAATTTATTTTTTCTGCTGACTTCATCATTCTAGACTACGAAGAGGACAAAAGCATACCAATAATCTTTGGAAGACCCATTTTAGCCACAGTGAGCTTCGATAGAGCGTGCAAAAGGGGAACTCACTACTATGCGTGTACATGATCAGGAGGTCACCTTCAATGTCTTTAAGGCAATAAAGTTCCCAACGGATGAAGAAGAATGCTTCTTGGTGGACTTGGCAGATCGGGGCCTAAAGGATGAGGTACAAAAACCGAGGAATTATGAACCATTGAGGTGTGTAATTGGCAAAAGTTCAGAGTTGAAGGTAGAGCCGTTAATGAAAGCTGAAGTCATTAAATTTTGAGGTGCGATGGACAATAAGGAAGGCACCTCAATTCTTGATGTGCCGTGAGATTCAAAGATAGTCAAGCTAATTGAATATAACTTAGCACTGGATGGGAGGCAACCCATTATTTCTAACCCCATTGACTTTTTAGTTATTCATTTTGAATTACTTTAGTTAGTTATATCTCATTCATTTTTAATAGGATATTAGATTTTCACGCTTAAGTGTGTAGCCAGAATTGCTTGGCAAACATTTGCAAGATGATAGCATTATGAGGCCACTAATTCATATCTTAACAATGTTCATTAATGTCTATGCAGGAACCACCATTGGAAAGCATCACTGATAGGCAGAATGGAATTGAACTTGAGCATTGCAGATATCAGGCTCGCGCGGCCGCGCAGCCTATGAAGTACAAACTCGCGTGGTCGCGTGCCAAGTCAATCAGGCCAACAAACATTCTGCAAGTCTTGTGCCCGCACGCCAAACCCACTACACACTCGCGCGGCTGCGCGCGACACCGAATTAAGACAGATCTAAACATTTTTGAGAAGATTTATGGACCATTTGGACTCTCATTTGGGATAATAACAGACGCAAAAATCTCTCCATCTCCATAACTCACGTCTCTATCTCTCTATCAGTTACAATTGAAACTGTTCATTTCTCAATCACATCTCCACGATTCTCTCCCCGTTCAAAGCTTAACCCATACTCTCATCCACTCTAGAAAGCTAGGGCTCCTAATTGGGTTGGCAGAAACAAGTTGGGAGATTAACACATCACAAATTCTCATTCATTCTCAGTAAGTTCATCTGTATTCTTGCTCAAATATCTACAAATGGGTCCAAAAAGAGCACGACCATCTTCATCTTCCTCATCCTCCTCCGGCAATCACGAGGAGGACATTGTTGACCGCACAAAGTTCTTGTGTCTGGAAGCCCAGTAGGAGTACTACCGGATCGTAGCAAAAACATTTATCAAGGAAAGAGGATTCAAACTAGAAGGTCAGGATGGTCAGCTTTATGCCATGATCCAGGAACGAGGATGGGGTGGACTGACTGCATCTCCCACGCCCATTCTGATGAGCATAGTCCGAGAGTTTTATGTCAATGCCAAAGTCACCATGAACGATACCTCTATGGTTCGAGGTGTTGAGATGGCCTACAGATCTTCCGCTATCAGAACCATTCTGAGAATCACCGAGACACCACCACGAGGAGCTGCCAATTGGATCACAGGGGCACATCAGGAAACGGACTTGGAGCGTGTCATTGCAGAGTTGTGCATACCAGGCAAAAAGTGGACTTACAAAGTCGACACGACTAAGCCTCACATATTCCCAGTAGCCGCACTGAATCGATACGCCAAGGCATGGAACCTATTTATTTGTGCCAAGTTATTGTTTTCATCGCATCAGCATGAGATAACGGCGGAGAGGGCCATAATTCTATGGGGCATAATTATTGGTGAGTATATCAACGTGGGTTATTTGATTCATCAAAACATCGTGAAGTATTTGAAGGGAAGTACCACAGGGAGCATTCCACATGCGTCAGTGGTCGCCATGTTATGTGCTCATCAGGGGTGCAATTAGGGCAATGAACAAATGCAATATCCAAGCCAGGACATCACCCATGCCACCATTGCGAAATTCGAGGACTAGGTATGAGGCGAATCACACTCATGCGGACAAGGATTTATTCTCAGGCCCACATTCCCGGAGCCATCCTAGCAGCCCCCTCAGACAGATGAGGCAGGCCCATCCACCCGATCATACACCGTTCCTAGCGATCGACAACTCCGAAGGTTGGATCTCAAAGTCAATGCCATGTATGATAATTTTGGAACATTTTCCACGGGACTCACCAGGGTCTTGGCCGAAGCCTTCGCGCAGCAAGGGACAATGCTCGAGTGGCCTCAGTTTGGGATCGCAGTGCCATATCCACCACCAGATTCACCACCCGAGGAGGGTGGTCAAACCAATCATTAGGGGAGTTTTCTGTACCCTTTACCTTCATTTAATGGGGCATTGAATATTATAAATTTGGGGGTATTGGGGTAGTAGTGTAGTTTCATTTAGTTTTTGCATGTTTAGTGTAATTTTGCATTTGATAAAATTTTGCTGAATTTTTTTAATTTTTAGTCATGATTGCTTGTGTTAGTATGTTTTAGTTTGCATGTCTCACAATGTTTAGTCTTATGGAAATTCTTAGCCAATGATGATAGTGAATTGTGAAGGATTCTAGAGTATATTGGATAACATGAACGTAGTTATAATGCTTCACACGATAAAATTCATGTTGTTGTTTAAATGCTTTCGGTTTGCACAAACAGGTTCACAATCACTTATAGGTTTAAGAAGTAGGTGATGCATTGCTTGATAGAACATGTAGTTTTAAAAAGAGAAATATGTGGAGAGTGATCTTAGACTGTATGAAACATGGACATGCAAACTTTGGGAAAACATGGGTATGTTATGTATAAAAAAAAAAATCAAATAGCAATAACGTGGCTAGTCTTAATTTGGGGCCCTGGCTACTTGAGTAAGTATGCCCGAGGGGATTGTCTCTACACCTAGTGCCCTAAGTTCTTTCATGGTTTGGGAGTCATTGGTTGAAAGCTCGTTAACGGGTAGCAGTGTGCCTAATGGATTGAGACATTGCACAGTCATGTGGAAAAAAAAGGAGAAAAAGATAAAAAAAAAAAAAAGAAAAATAGCAATAAACATCGCGGGAAAGTGCGTAAATCGCCCTCGTGAGTAGCAATAAAGCAATAAGCCCATTGTTGAAGTTTGAAATAGTCTGTGTGGCATGAGTATACATGAGTCTTGATTTAGACTATAATTTTCTATTTAGAGCAATGTGCATATGTACTCTTTGCTTAAATCAAGTTTTGGTGAACACCGCACACACACACAACATCTCTATAGCAGATATGAATTATTTGAGTGTATGATATTATGCCTATAGTTTGGTGTGAAATTGTATTCTTGGATCTGGAGAATTCACTGAGGTAATTTGGGCTAGAATTCTGTTATGGCTGGGACTATGTGAGACTAGGTTGCATCATAGATTAGTTGCATAGTAGTGTAGTTGTATTTTCATTGTTCATTAGTATGCATTGCTTGAGGGCAAGCAACAGTTCATGTTTGGGGGTATTTGATAAGTGGTAATTTTACCTACTTATTGAATACCAATTCACACGAACTATGCCCATCTCAAGTACATTTTATTGTGTTTTAGTTGCATTTCATGATATTTTGCATTGCATTTACTTAAAACTCCTTTTGGTGAATAAGTGCAAGAATCAACTTAATTTTGGTGGTATTAGAGTGCACGAGGCTAATGGATGCATGAAGGCGAGGCACAAGCGGGGATTTGCATGACATGAAGGTACTATGAAGCAAGGAGATCAAGCGTGGCAAAAAACTAAGCATGAATGAACAAGTCACAAAAGAAGAATAGCAGCAGCATAACGTAACAAAAACCGTAACTTGAGATAGCAGGTCGCGCATGACATGACATGAAAGCCTGAGCCGGGCGCCGGGCAGAGCGTCTTGGAGGCCTTGGCCATGCCACCGCCGATCCTTAAGTTGTGTATTTGTTTTATTTTAATTTTTAATTAAATGAGTTGTAATTGGTTTTTAAATGATTCTGACTGGTGTCAGAAGAGGGGATTTATCATATCGTAACTAGGGTTTACACTGTAAGGGAGATTCCAACGTAGAACGAGGCCAAAACGTCTACTTCTCCAATTCTTCTTGGGATTCTCTGTCATAGGGGTTCATTATTATTGTCTACTGGATTTTTATGAGGATTTGAATGTTATTATTGGTTCCAAATCTGCACTTGGGTTTGATCGTTCTATCTTTCATCTTTCAATTGTTTGTATTGTAATCATGTTTAATGTTGATCCCATAATGGCTTTTGGTTCAGTCATGAACTAAACTCCATTATGGGATTCTAACGGATTTTAAAATGTAGTTTGGTTGCATGCTTAAATGCTAGGGTTTTTTTGCATATCATATGGGAATTCTTTCATGATTGTTTTACATGTATGAATGCCTGATCACCATTCGTCTCAGTACTTGTATGGAATTGACAATGAACATGCAAGTATGGATTGTAATCATGATAGCATGCGAATATGGAGCTGTTGTATATGGCTTGCGTATTTTTTGAACCATATAGACATATACTGTTTCACCGTATGAGCTAGAGTAAGGGCTTGTGCTTAAAATCAATATAATTGCAATTTCACATAGACATATAGTGATTTTGGTTGTATTAATGATTACATGGAGTCTATAATTTGTGGATGCTATGTAAGTAGGTTATAGTGCATTGAAAATTGGTTATAACTCTATTCGTGCTATTGGCTATTTTCCTATGATATGTGAACACTTCTTGCATGATAGTGGCGATTAGATGAAATATTAAATGAAGCTAGGGTCCCATTATTACCAAATTATATTCATTCCATTAGTATACTTATTTTTAGTTGTTAGTTACAATTAGTTTAAGTCAACAATTATATTCATTAGTCTAAGCATATAAATACAGTGAGTTAATTGATGCATAGTAGTTTAAATTTAACAACTTTCTCTGTGGGATCAATACTCTACTTACTCTGTATTACTAGTTAAGACATGTATGCTTGCATGAGTTAGAGCTCTTTTATCAAAACTGTAAAAGAGGCAACATTAAACAATCACTACTCACGTTCACCACAAGTCCTACACATACTATATGTATTGACAATACTTATTAGTTACACTAATATTAGCTTCATGAGTTTATTTCCCACTTTTAGTATAGCTCACTAACTAAGTTTAAGTTTAAACAACATCACATCTTTTCATGAGCATCACATTTTAGCTCTATTACAACTAATTAAATTATCATGTCATTGCACCATATACACATTAACAACTTGATACAACATTCTATTGTATGTTCAACATGTTATCATTCTCTTTAGATTAGGTTATACTAACACACAAAGGACTGCACTTGCATTCGTGCATCCCGACGCCCTCCGATTGCCTCTAAGTGCATAATAGTCCTAAGGATGGCCATTTTTACCCCTAATAACGACATCAAATTGAATACCTTAAAGAACAAAAGTTGTAGGTCAACTCGTCCTCGTTCCGGATCATCTTGAATCGTATTAATCGGAGTTCGTATGAAAATTTTATGCCCATTTTAGTAAAACATATCCGATCCGATTTTCCCAACATATGTAAGTCAGACTATCCCCCCTGGCCGGGGCTGGGTTTTTGCACTATAATAGCCTGCCGGGGCGGGGGTACCTTCTGTAGTTCATGAATGGACACTGTAAAAAGTTAAATTAGGCCTAAAAACTCATTTCTAACAACCATTCCAACTTACCCAAATTATAATATTTTACAGAAACATAAACTAATGTTTCTAACACGTATTTAACCACATAAACAACATAAGCATTAAAATTACAATCTTTAATTTCACTATTTCTATTATTTCTTCTTCTATTGACATTCATAGCGAAATTCACCACTGTGAATTCGTTTTACAACCAAAACAGTTAGTTTCAATTACTTTGTTTTGGTTTCTTCATGTATTTTCACAATCAATAGCCAATTTATACTTCATACTATGAATTTAACATCAATTTTAACTTCAAAATAAGTTATATTCATATATATTTCACTATTAAATAACTTTCTCCATATATATCATATTTACATGAATTAAAGTACTCTAAATCATATACTAAACATATGAAAACATTTTATCTACAAATTATTATATGTACCAAATATATAATCACAATTACAACCCATATAACTTTTAAAGAGAACTTTTCATATAAAAGAAACTAGAACCTTAAAAGAAAACTAGAACTTTTGAAAGAAAGATTATACATTTGCTAAAAGATAATAACACAACTTTTGATTACTACTCCTTGTTCCTGCAAAACTTCTTCTCTCAAACTCTCTCTAGAGCTCTCTGTAATAGCCCCAAATCCGGGTCCCAAATCACCACAGATCTAGTATACTATCACTATAACTATTGTGGAAGATATAAACATAAATTGTTTATACATTAAACTTTACACATTAACCCAAAGGTCGAGAACCTTCACATAATTCCTGAATCAATCTCCTATCTAATATACAATGTTATTATCATACATTAATGATACAATTTAGCTACACATGTAAACTAAAGTTGGAACTGTCTTTGACTTTTCCTTGTATTCGACGTATTCGTCTTAATCTGCAATGTTTATCATGATATAGCAAGGGTGAGCAACAGGATTGCCCAGTAAGTATAAGTTTATTTGAGGATATATCATGATGGAAATAATTTGAATAATAGATAGCTAACATTCAACAATATAATTGTGAACTAGCATGAACAAACTTTCATAACTGAACTAACATTGAACATGAACATAGCAATTATATATGGACCGAATGGTAATGAAGGTGATCAGCCTTTCATACCTGATGAACACATGCAATATGCACAGAGTACGATTTAACAATTCATAGAAATGGGAATAAGCAATGATTAACCACAAGTATATTTGAATGAAACAACTCGAGGTCGAGTTAAGAAAACTTGAATGTTCTGTCGATTACTGTTATGCGATTTAATTAGCTTTGTCTGAAAACCTAATATATAAATAATATCGATATAAAAATTAGAATAATATCATCACAGTTTCAAAATAACCTAAACACAATACAACGTAATCCTATCAATCTATACATCACATAAGACCTAGTATCAAGTCAAACTATTGCAGTCTGAGTTGAATCCGGCACAATTCTGACATCCCGACAGCCTAGTCGAATAATTATCGAGTTTAAGTTCAATTAAACTCTGCCTAAACACTTAACAATTATCTTAGATAATTATATTATCAATCAAAATAATTTTCCAAGTCTCATAATAATTTTTACATAATAATTTTAATGTATAATGATTTTTTCAATCACTACTATCATATTTATATGATTTAAATACTTTAATATTATATATTATAAGTTCTTCTTTAACATCTAATGAGTGAAATACCAATCCAACAACCCAGATTGCAAATTCAGCAACCTGAATTCCAAAACCAGCAACGTGGATTCCAAATCCAGCATCTAGATAGTCAATCTAGCAAATCAAACAGCAATACAGCAATCTGGATTCCAAATCCAGCAACTAGATTGCAATCCAGCAAGCTGTATTCAACATATTTTCAATTCAGTAAACTGCTTTTCAATTCAGCAAGCTGGATTCATCAGATTCTTTAATCTAGCAAACTGGATGCATAAATTATTCAATCCACCAAGCTAGATTCCATATCATTTTTATGAAAACACCAAATTAACTTATTATTTTTTTTATCATTTGTCCAAACACATATACATATATTTCATACACAAAAAGTATTTTTCCAAAAAATTTCATCTTTCTTTAGTATTTCTCAAAAATCATTTTTAGTATTTTGCTTAAGAAATTAGCCCTATCATGCTTAACTCCAGAAATTTCCATCTCTTGCCACAATCTTATACGTGTAAACATGAGCCTCCAGTTAAAATTTCGTGGCCATCGGAGTTATAGAACTCCGGTTATAACCGTTTTCGTCAGAAAATCACAAAAATTGAAATGGTCATAACTTGGTCATTTTAAGTCAGAAAGAGCTCATTTTTGGACATAAGGTACTTTATACCATATATTTTTATGTCCCAAAAGTTCAGAAGTTTTCTGACAAATTAAGTGGCCGATATTTCCCCTACAAATTTCTGGGCAGTAGCTTTTTTGCAGTTTTTCAATTTTCCCTACTTTGTTAAAAATAATCCATACGGAAATATACAACTCGTTTTTCTGTGATTCCACTTAGATATGTTAGAAAACTCATAGATATTATTCTAGGACTTTACCACACTCAAAAATTCAAAATGTAATAGGAGATATGGTCATTTGAATTTCGTGTTTTGTTTTCACAAAAATCTGATTTTTAACTCTTGGTGTCTTCTAAGAAAACTTTCATGTTTTCACATAATAATCAACATAACTCATCATAACACTTACTAATACCTCATATAATCTTGATTCCACGATGATACATGATTTATTTCATCAAACATTCATCAAACACAAGATTAATGTAATATCCCGAATGTTTATGATAACGACCCTTAGAAAAGGAAATGAATGGGTTAAAGAATATATAATATTTGATATATGACTGTGTTTAATTGAAGGTTACTTAATAAAACCTAAAAGTTGTTGAAGAAGTGAATGAATTATATATATATATATATATATATGTAAAATGTTTAGCTAACTTAACGTGTTGAAGTTATTCAACGATAATTGTGAAAGAGATTTTGTGAAAACCTTAGTAAGGCAGGGTTTCGGTGATTCCGAGGAAGGAATCCTTATAAGGGGGGAAAGATGTGACAACCCGAATTTTTAAAAGTTATAAAAGTAAGAATTTAATAATTAAAAATTCTTATTATAAGATGTATATATTTTGAATTATGTGTCTTGGTGTGAAAAAAATGAAATTTTTATGAGATTTGATAGTTGATTAAACTATTAAAGGAAATAAAAGAAATTAGTCACGACAAGGAATTTGGTGGCAAGGGACATTAACCCTATAAATATTGGGTAATTTAAATTAAGTTGAAACTATATTATGGAATAATATTGTTTGAATATTAAAACCTTACTTGGTTGTGGTGTTGTAGTAAAGTGGATAAAAGAGTTAATTCATTAATTAAATAGTGAGTTAATATATGATTTTTGCTACTTAAATTTGGTATTCTTAATATATATTACATATCATGGTAATATATGAAAAGGTTTAGTACCACTGAATGATGTTAATAAAATATAAATTGATGGTGAGAGAGAAAAACCAATATACCTATAAATAATTATTGGTTAGAGATTAATAAATTGAGTTAATATTTAAGTAGTGATTAGATGTATGGATTAAATAATTTGTATTGAGACAATTTATGCAAGGAAAGAAATTAAATAATTATATATTATGATTGTATGATTCATTTGAGTTAATTAAAATAGTTAATGTAACAAATATTAATTATTTTAATGGAAAGGTTTATTTTAAGTTGAGATGTTATGAATATAATTTCGTAATATATAGAGTAATAGTTATACATATTATAATTGTATTATTCAGTGCAGTTAGCTAAATAATTTAGAAATATAGTTAAAGTGTGACATTTAGAGAAAATAAGATATACCATATGATAAGTAGAATTATTAAAATAAATTAAAAGGACATTAATGGTTCTAGCCAAACATGGCCTTGTGACCTTTTGCCTTTGTAACACCCACATTAAGCCATCAGTTGTAACACCCACATTAAGGCATCAGTTTATTTTGTTTACGTGGTGTAGCAAAATAGAGAGAAAGAGAGAAAACACAGAGAGAAAGATGGAGCTTAGAAAGAAATTGAGAAGGGGGAAGAGACACTCTAAGAATCAAAAGGAAAAAGAGGATTAAACAAGGACTTTCAATTATCTAACTAGAGCTTAGAGGAATTAAAGGTAAATTCCTAAGTTTTTAGTTTTTGGTTTTTGTTTTCTAAAGTCTTTGTAATTAGGTTTTTGTTGAAGTAAAATTTGTATATGTTTATGGGTATATATATTATGTTATATACCATCTATAAGCAATTTTTAGGTAATTGAACTCATGAAACTATGCTAAAGATGAAGAACTTGTGTTCTTAATGAAACATGTATATTATGGCTTTAGAAAGTATAAAATTTCATGTTTAATATGTGTTATAATCTATAAAATGATGTTGGATTATGTTAGTATGAGAAGAAAAGAAAACAACATAGTTTAAATCGTGTCAATTGATTAAGAAACGAAGTCGTGTCGATCAAATTCGCTAGAGATGTTAAAACATGAAAATAGAGTATGAACATGTGTTTTGGGTCAAATTTTAGGTAGGTTAATGTTTTTATAAATTGTTAGAATTCTAGTTTATTGTATTTATATGAATTACGAATCCATAGAATCGAAAACGGACTAATTTGGATGTGTATAACTTAAGTTATGAATATTAGTAGGAGAAAAAGGGTCAAAAATCGCGAAGAACGGTAGCTTGAGTCAGTTTCTACTTAGCAGGTAATTGCTAGCTGTGCCCTAAGTCATTTGGGGCAGACTGGTTTGCGTGCCCAAGGCTTAATTGCGCAATTGTTACCAAACTATGTCGTGTGTCATTTTGACTGTTTTAGTAAAATAGGTATAACTTTTTCATACAAACTCCGATTGAGGTGATTCAAGATGATCCGTAACGAGGACGAATAGCCCTACAACCTTTATGCTTTAAGTTTTTCAATTTAAGCTCGGGAACAGTAATCCAAATGGTCATCTTTGTGACTGATGCATATTCAGAGGCAAACGGAGGGCGTCAGACATGCACATAGACAAGTATAGTGATGTGGACGATAATAGATGTTGTTCTAAGTTATATAACATGAATATTATGAATTATAATGATGCCTAACATTAATAAATGATATATTAAATAAGTTGTATACGCATACTAAGCACACACAAGAGAGCCAAATTGGGCGTGTGATGAATAAACATCGAAACGCCGTGATAAGTGATAATGAACATAAAAAGTGTTTTAAATAAAATGAAATGAATATTATAATATATTGAATAGTGCTAATATAAAACTAATAAGTAGTCCTAGCAAGACTTAAACACTTGAATGAACTTCAAATATGAAATATAATGAGATATAAGTCGAAAGTTAACACAATCAAATTGAACTTTGTGTATTTATGATAGTATGGGTTATGAGACGTAGAGTAAAGTTTACATTACAACTTCTATGAGTTGCTATGTGACTAATAATTGATGTGTATGATTATATAATTGTGTAGGGCACGTGAAGTGCAGATAACTGTAAGCTGTTAAACTGTTATTGATAAACAACGATCAAGGCAAGTCTTTCAGTTCCTATTTGCTATATGAACTTGATTGTTTTAAATCTTTATTGTAAAGAGCATGATGTGTTATATATATATTGAATGAATGAAATTTTAAAGTCAACTTATGACTACATTAATTAAGTAAAGCATGCTGATTGAGTAAGGAACTCAATCTTTATACTTGTTATATGAACGGTAACATATATGTTATATTAGTCCAATGTTTATGAGATATATGTTGAGCATGTTATTATGTGTTACATGATGCATTAAAACTGTTAGATTTTGTTGGGTTGTCCAGCTCAACCTTGCAAATAACCATTTTTGCAGGTTAAGGATTGAAGGTAACACTATGTGCTACTTGAATGACGTGGATCAAAAATAATACACGAAGATTAATATTTTTAGCTAAAGTTGTTATTTCTTTATACCATGATTAAGATTCATGAGATGTACTAAATGTTTTATAATGTATAGTTTTATGTTGAGTTTTAAAGCTAATGTTAGAGTTATCTGATATGTAAAGGTTATCGGATTGAAATATAAAATTATATATATAATAACAGTGATAAAGTGGATCATAAAATAAGATTGATTCAAAGACATGTAGATGATAAAGGTTTTGATTCAGGGAATTAAAGTAAGAAGACATAAAAGTTTAAATTATTCCGCATTATATAAAGTTTAACATCGAATAATGATGTAAAATCAGAAGGTAGATGTGTTATTAACGACCGAAGTTAATAATTAAATTATATGAATTTTGGGGTTGTTATAGTTGGTATCAAAGTTGATAGGTTAAAAACCTTAGGTAAGAGTACCTTAGGCTATAACCTTAGAGAAGAGAGGTGAAGATAATAAAAGAATACGCTCAAATAGAGTTTGAACAATAAGAAATAATTTAAGAAATGTATAAAGGAGGGATTAAAAAATGCGTGAAAGGATTCAAAGAAGAATCTCGCATAGTTATAAGGAATATGAATGTGGGGTTACCCAACTCCAATAATAAGGATGTAAGGTGATAATAAATAGACAATGTCTATAAGAAGAGAGTGATAAAGAAGTTAAGAATCAAAAAGTTATATCTAAGTGTGGTATAATCGTACTCTTTAATATTTAATGTATGGTATCTGGGCTAAACGATTCCTTCATGGAGCGGAGATATATACGAACTAGTAACTCGGAACCTAGTTTGTTGGTTGTTTGTGGGAAACCACTCAGCGTACCATATTGAAACTGTTAGAGACTTGATGTGTACTAAGTATAGAAAATGGATACGTATGATGAAAAAGGAAAGAAAGAAGATCGTAAAATAAAACGATCACGAGTTAATAAAAAAAAATTAACGGAGACGATTATAGAATAAGATCACGACGTGATCAGTTTAAGTTATAAAAGAAAGATGGTCTGTAATGTTTGAATAATTATAGATTGATGCTATGAAGATGATGTACTATGAAATAGTACGAGATAACTCACGAGGAGTTATAGATGAAGTGATACGAGGAATTTTTATCGAGCAAAGAGCAAGTTATAAGAAAGATAGAGTTAGGTGGGATTTCAATTGAGGACTCATGTAATGGTTGAGTTGTACAAATCTTCGTATGGGCGAGGGTTTTGTGCTTGCAGTCACTTTATCACATTGATAATCATTGGAATGTTGGTGTCGCGCTATCAATGTATATGTGGCGAAAAAATGATTCTTTTCTCATGTATATATTTGATAGTTAGAAACTATTAAGATTAGTCAAATATTATTAGGATTAGGGGCGGTTCTTAAAACAAATGCATATGGTAAGTTCGTGACTCATAATAATATGGTATGTTTTGAACCCCTCAGCGAATGGACGCCTATGGTCTGACTAGGACAAGTTTTTAAACTCATATTATTGTGGCAAGTTTCTGAACTTCCAATGTACGGTAAGTTTGATGAACTATACTGGGAATATAGGAGGATTATAAGTTGAAATAAAAGAATATTTAGTGTAAAGATTGAAATTGATGGAAAAAATTAGGTATTCCAAATCATCTAGCTTTGCTAGATTTTTTAAATTTATTGACTTCGTGTCGATGGTTATAATTTTGATTTTTGGAAAAAAAATGTTGGGTCACACTAGTGAACCAAAGAATTTTTAAAAATAATGCTATTATTCGTATGTCTATGCTAATTGCTTTGGCTAGACAAAAATGATTTGAAATATATCAAATTTTTTTTTTATATATATATCATCAATGCATCATGGAACCTGGTGCAGAGATGATAAAAATGATAGAGTCATCAATCTGAAATTACTTAGTGTTGGATGTGATCTAAGGATCACAAGACACTATGGTATGATGTAGTATGATAAAATCACCAAATGACGGAATCCTCAAACGGACTGTAAATACAGTGCGGTATCATGACGTCATAAAAAGATTTTAAAGATTTCTTTAAGATATGAGAAGTATTTCGATTGATGTCTGAATTATTGTAAAAGTTTATGCCATTTGATTCAGCTAGACGAATATTGAAAGATGTTCATGAAATTCAAGCGTTTCTTGAGAATTTATGCCAAACCAAATTGTTTTTGTGCGGATTTAGATGTTGAAAAGCTGAGATGAACAACCCTTTTATAGGGGATTATGCGAAAGCGTTTAGATATTTGTGCACAATACATGGTACGAAGGACTGATCCCCTTAAGTACGAGGAGTCCCTATAGTCTTATGACTGTTAAAGTTTAAGTTGAAAGCATACTTATAACTATGGACATATACGCATAGCGTTTAGATGTTTGTGCACAATACATCGTACAAAGGGCTTAACACCCTAAGTACGGGAGTCCCTATAGTCTAATGATTATTAAGGTTTAAGTTGAAAGAGTACTTATAATCGTGGACGTAGATCAAGGTCTTATGACCCCTTAGCATGATTTGGAATCTTTTAAATTCCTGTTATTCATATCGCTTCCCAATTATTGAGCAATTGTGGAAGATTCTTATTATTCTGAAAGGTGAAAGTGGAAAGGATGAGAAAATTAAGCAAAACATAATAATTTCAAGAAAGAATTGAAACTCAAGAAAGAAGAGAAATTTGAAACTTTTAGAAGAGGAAAATGTGAGGAATATGATGATCTTAGAAAGATCCTAAGAGAAAGAATTTGGTTGCAGAACCTAATGAATAAATAGATATCAACATAAAATCTATTTTGATAAATGGAATGAATGAATAAAGTATTAACGCAAAAATCTATTTTGATAGATTGAATGAATAAAGATTAATAAATAAAAATTTTGAGGACGAAATTCTTAGAAGAAATGGTGAATGTAATATCCCGAGTGTTTATGATAATGATCCTTAGAAAAGGAAATGAATTGGTTAAATAATATATAATATTTGATATATGACTATGTTTAATTGAAGGTTATGTAATAAAACCTAAAAGTTGTTGAAGAAGTGAATGAAGTATATATATATATATATTTAAACTTTTTGCTAACTTAACGTGTTGAAGTTATTCAACGATAATTGTGACAAAGATTTTGTGAAAACTTTAGTAAGGTAGGGTTTCGGTGATTTCGAGGACGGAATCCTTATAAGGGGGGAAAGATGTGACAACCCGAATTTTTAAAAGTTATTAAAGTAAGAATTTAATAATTAAAAATTCTTATTATGAGATGTATATATTTTGAATTATGTGTCTTGGTGTGAAAAAAAATGAAATTTTTATGAGATTTAATAGTTGATTAAACTATTATTTGAAATTAAAGAAATTAGTCACGACAAGGAATTTGGTGGCAAGGGAAATTAACCCTATAAATATTGGGTAATTTAAATTAAGTTGAAACTATATTATGGAATAATATTGTTTGAATATTAAAACCTTACTTGGTTGTGGTGTTGTAGTAAAGTGGATAAAAGAGTTACTTCATTAATTAAATAGTGAGTTAATATATGAGTTTTGCTACTTAAATTTGGTATTCCTAATATATATTACATGTCATGGTAATATATGAAAAGGTTTAGTACCTTGAATGATGTTAATAAAATATAAATTGATTGTGAGAGAAGAAAAACCAATATACCTATAAACAATTATTGGTTAGAGATTAATAAATTGAGTTAATATTTAATTAGTGATTAGATGTATGGATTAAATAATTTGTATTGAGACAATTTATGCGAGGAAATGAATTAAATAATTATATATTATGATTGTATAATTCATTTGAGTTAATTAAAATAATTAATGCAATAAATATTAATTATTTTAATGGAAAGGTTTATTTTAAGTTGAGATGTTATGAATATAGTTTCATAATATATGGAGTAATAGTTATACATATTATAATTGTATTATTCAGTGCAGTTAGCTAAATAATTTAGCAACATAGTTAAAGTGTGATATTTAGAGAAAAGAAGATATACCATATGATAAGTAGAATTATTAAAATAAATTAAAAGGACATTAATGGTTCTAGCCAAACATGGTCTTGTGACCTTTTGCCTTTGTAACACCCACATTAAGACATCAGTCGTAACACCCACGTTAAGCCATCAGTTTATTTTGTTTACGTGGTGTAGCAAAATAGAGAGAAAGAGAAAAAACACACAGAGAAAGATGGAGCTTATAAAGAAATTGAGAAGAAATTGAGAAGAGGGAAGAGACACTCTATGAATCAAAAGGAAAAAGAGGATTAAACAAGGACTTTCAATTATCTAACTAGAGCTTAGACGAATTGTGACACCCCCAAATCCAGGTACTTCATTCCCACAGGATCTGGTGTTCACTTAATCAAACATTCATATCTAACTACCCAATCATAATAAAACTAGATAAATAAAACCTTTCCCATTAAAGGATTACATAATAAAATCTCCCAAGTTATCTAACCTTTAATTACAATCATTCAAATGCGGAAATTAAATAAACTTCATTAAAACCAAGTCTAAGATCATCATAATAAAAATCTAACATCTTAATCAATGTAAAATTATAAGTCTTCATCACTTGCATATTTTTCCCTTTCCTTTGCTAGATGAAGGTTCATCTACCTCTCTCTTTTTTATGCAATGATGAGTTTTTAAAATATGCAAGAGTGAGCAAAACAATTGCTCACTGGATACAATATAAAATCAACAGGAGTATAGTAATAATAACTGCCAATAAAAGGCTCATCAACAATGAATAGTACTCTATCATCAATAATCAGAAACTGAAATCCAAAATGTGGAATAAATATAACTGAGGGTCATAAGACCATGAACTATGTCCACGATTCATGAGTAATCTTTCAACTCCAACTTTAAATTCATAAGACTATAAGGACTCCTCGTACTTTAGGGGATCAGCCCTTCGTACCATGTATTGTGCACAAACATTTAACGCTACGCGTAGGTTAACCCCTAATCATAACATTAGGGTTATTCATCTCAGTATTTAGAGTACACGTCCGTACCAAAGGAAGTTTGGTTTGGATAAGCTTTCAGGGTAATTTGGATTTCAACGAACATCAACTAAGGATTAGTTGAATGAAACTAAGAACATTTCACTATAGAATAATCATGATTGAATCAATCATAGTAAACTAAAGTCATGCTTTAGGAATAATCTAAGAGCATACAATTTGAATAACTATAACACCTTGCTTGAACAATACTAAGCCAAGGTTAATTAGAATTGAATACTAAGCATGCATAACAATTGGATCGATAAAAATGTTCAACATTAGAATATATAAATTTGCATGCTAAACAACAAGTTAAATACAAGAATAACTTGCTCAAGAATAACTTACATCATTATATCATAATAGAATTGAAAACCATAACTAGTTCAACAAGATAAAGGATTAGAAAAACTTGCTCAAAGAAAATTTAAGCGATTGCACAATTCTAAAAGTAGAGTTAAAGAACTTGCTCAATGTAAAAAAAGAAAGTTTAGAAAACTTGCCTTATTCGTGGGCTAAACCGAACAAATCAAACCACAATATCCTATAATCATATGTCATCATGACATAATTAGTCATTACCATCTTACTTAACATAACTAAAGACGCGTTCATCATGTAAAAATTGGATTTTTAATCAAATAATCAAGTTATAACACAAGTTAATCCTTAATAACATAATTATTCATAGTATAGAAATACTAAAATCAACATTTTATAGTCCTACTATTATCACATAACTTTTCTTAAAATTTCGTGTACAAAAGTACCCGTCGCAGACCATTCGTTAACTTCATGCAGCATGGGCCACGGTTTACATACGTGGGTCGCCCTACGACGTGGGCATGGTGCTGCGGCGTGGAGATCAAGGCTACAAGGTAAGTGGCGTGAGCATGAAAAAAGGGTACCCTGCCAAAAAGGTATCGCAAGTCCAAGAACGCTAAGATCGAATTGCAGACCTCGGCAGATAGCCTCGGCAACTGCATAGAAAAAGCCAATTTTGGTCTACAAGCTCGTTTCTAACAAACTAATTAGAAAATAAATCATATAGAGACTTCATGTAAATATATTTCAAAAACTCTAAACATTATTCTACCCATACAACAACATAAACAACAAAATTAGCACACCCAAATTCACTGTTTTTGGTTAAAACTCATTTTTTCATATTTCAATGAAAATCAACACTGTAACTTTTGTTTTTCAACCAAAACCACTAATTCAAAGAGTTTTTATCAACAATTATACATGCTCTATCAAATTAAATGGTCAATTTATCAACTAAATAACTAATTAACCCTTAATTTCTATTTTAACTAAACAATATATAATCACCAAAAACTCTCTATAAAAAGGTTTTCTTCACAAACTTCATACATAACAACAATACATTGATTATAATCATATATAACCTATGAAAATAACTTTACAACACTAGTTTATAATATGAACACACATAAAATCAATAATTATCCTATCACAAGAATTTCACAGAGAAATAGGAGAAGAGAAACTAAAACTTTTAAAACTTAAAAAGAATAGGGTAATACCTTGAAGAAGATGATGACTATCCTTTCTATTCTCAAGCTCCTTCCCACTCTCTAGCCTTTCTTCCTCTCTTCTCTTCTTCTTCTCTGAGTTTTCTTTCTTCTCTCTAACTTATCTCCTCTAACATATGTCTTAACCAAATAACGTATATAGATATTATATATATTAATTATATAATATAATTATAAACATAACTGATATCAGTTATGTGAATTTTAAAATCAAAAGCTATAAGGCTTGTTTGGTTAACCACTGACAAAATAACCCATTAATCCTAACACCTTGTTTGGTAAAACTCAAATAAATTAAAGACTTAATAGGCCTTAGACATTGTTTGGCAAAACTGAATTAAAACTCCTTTAAGTTATTTTAGTAACTCCTTTATAACAAGGTTGTTTGTCACACATTAATCATAATAACAATTTATTAAATTACTACATCACATAAATCAATACCACCAAAATTATAATTTCTATATAATTAAAACTTTATTTAATCAACCAACACATCCTTTTTAATTACAAATTCCAATAAAAGAATAGTAATTGAATTAATCAAAATTCTCTAACTTAATAATTAAATTAAATTAGTAAAATAATTAATTTTCCTTAATTATTTATTTAACAAATAATTAAGCACATCAATTCAAATTTGAACAATTATTTATTCAATAATAAACACATCAATTAAATATTTAAATAATTCATTAAATATTTAATACAACAATTAAAATTCTAGAATGTTACAGGAATCAAAGGTAAATTCCTAAGTTTCTAGTTTTTGGTTTTTGTTTTCTAAAGTCTTTGTAATTAGGTTTTTGTTGAAGTACAAATTGTATATGTTTATGGGTATATATATTATATTTTAAATCATCTATAAGCAATTTTTAGGTAATTAAACTCATGAAACTATGCTAAAGATGAAGAACTTGTGTTCTTAATGAAACATGTATGTTATGGCTTTAAAAAGTATAAAATTTCATTTTTAATATTTTTTATAATCTGTAAATTGATGTTGGATTATGTTAGTATGTGAAGAAACGAAAACAACATAGTTTAAATCGTGTTAATTGATTAAGAAACGAAGTCGTGGCGATCGAATTCGCTAGAGATGTTAAAACATGAAAATAAAGTATGAACATGTGTTTTGGGTCAAATTTTAGGTTTGTTAATGTTTTTATAAATTGTTAAAATTATAGTATGTTGTAGTTCTATGAATTACGAATCCATAGAATCGAAAAAGGACTAATTTGGATGTGTATAACTCAAGTTATGAAGATTAGTAGGAGAAAAAGGTTTAAAAATCGTGAAGAATAGTAGTTTTAGGTCCGTTTGTGTTACTTGAAAATACATTCTTATTTGTGCCCTAAGTCATTCAGTCTAAATTACTTATTTGTGCTTCAAGGCTTATTTGGGCACAGCTGCGCCCAAACTATGTCAGGTGTGACTATTTTGAACTGTATTATTAAAATAGGCATAACTTTTTCATACGAACTCTGATTTAGGCGATTCAAGATGATCTAGAAAGAGGACGAATAGACCTACAACCTATATTCTTTATGTTTTTCAATTTAAGGTCGGGAACTGTAATTCCCCCAAATTCAGGTACTTGAAACCCGAACTCATTGCTTCACGATACCATTTCTATGAGCGGAATAATACTAATAATAATAAAAATAATATACATTATCAAATTTAATTTACATATTATCAGAGTTTAGTTCCCAAGTACGAAACCTTTAAACATTCGTTACATGATAATAATATTATATATCATCCTTAACCTAAAGCCAAACTATTACAATAAGATAGCATAAACTTTTATTCTGCGACCTTCCCTTTTCCCTTGTTCTTAGCAGATCCTTCAAGTTGTTCACACTTAGCTGAAAACATTTAAATTAAGCAAGGATTAACATTTGAGTGCCCAGCAAGTAATAGCAAATAATAACAATTAGCTGAAAGGATTAAATGTTTTCTTTGAATGATACTTCTACAACGAATCAACTGTTGTGAAGTAAGCTGAACCATTAATAAACAACATGTCATTTTGATTTCAAACTTTTGAAACTACGTATTGACTATATATGAGGATCAGTTGACAGACTATGAACATTGTTTTCTATTTTTGAAAAGGTTAAACAGAACTTCATCTGTAAACCGTCATAACTTACGGGCACGAGGGTGATCAGCCCGTTGTACCCTGTATTACAGAACAAGAACGATGTTATCGTTCACTCTGTCCGCCTTGGGCGCATAAAAATTTTTCCCGTGTAAGGGATGTTCATACTTGTCAGGGTTTCAAACCAAGGGTTTTATATCTTGTTCAACAATAATCTATAATTCAACATATATATATATATATCAAAGGTGTATCAACATGTGATTAAATATAATGATTATCCAAGTGGGGACACTTGTATAACCATTTATAAAAATTAACGAACAAAATATATATCTGAATTACCATATACTAACATGTTGATAATCAATGGGCGTATATAATATAGGGTTAATAATATGTACAGTAATAATATAACTCTGAAATATTCTTACTCATGTCCATTGCATAAAGGAAATGCAAAGGTAGGATACTTGCTTTGTCTGCTGCTCACACAACTTAGATTTATCTTTTATATCAAGCCCTATCATTAAATAGATCATTCGTTTGATTATAATAACATATCATATCATATTGTACTGCTATTTGCAGTCAGCACATAACCTAATCACATCGTGATGTAAGTTTAACAACCATTGAATCACAAATAAACATTTATCAAATCAATCTATTTAAGTCCAGATCAATTTTTGAAATATGTCGGTGTATTGACAACTTTATTGGGTATTAATCGAGTCTATGACTCTATCCCGAAGATCAACATCCGTAAATATTAGTCATATTATTTTTAATTGACTTAATATAATTTTTAAACATTTATTATAATTTATCATGAATTTTCAAACACTGGAATCATAATTAAATGATTTAAATATTAAACAATTCTATTATCATTAATATTCAATTAATATTAAACTATTAATGAAACTATTGCCAAAATATTAAAGTTATTTATAATAACTAAAAATATTTTTAAAACATTTATATTACCCTTAAATGATTTTTAAAACATTTAAAATTATTTTTAAATAATTACCATTAATATTAAAATATTAATGTACTATTTATCTAAATATTAAAAGTCATTAATTATAACTTAAAATATTTTTAATTCATTTATATCCCTTTTAAATGATTTTTAAATTAATAAAACCATTTTTCAACTATTTATTTAATGTAATTATTAAATAAATTTAATATCATTAATATTAAATTATTATTGAAATTATCCTTTAAATATTAAAAGTTATATTTTATAACTTAAAATATCTTTAAACACTTTATTTTCATTTAAAATGATTTTTATAATATTAAAATCATTTTTAAAATAATTTATTTAATATAATTATTAAATAAATTTAATTATCATTAATATTAATTTATTAATGAAATTTATCACAAAATATTAAAAGTCATTAAAAATAACTTAAAATATTTTCTTATATCATAATATAATTTTAAATGATTTTTTCGGTATAAAATCATTTTTAATTAATTTATTTAATATTATAATTAAATAAATTAAATACTTTTAATATTCCAAAAATATTAAATATTTATAAAATATATTCAAAATAATTAAAATATAATTTTAGGCATTAAAATAAATTTTAATAATTTAATTTTGTATTTTTAATAATTTAAAACTAATTTTCTATAATTATTTAATAAAAATCTAATTTTTATAATTAATCTGTCGTTAAAGACCGTCGCTATAGGTGTTCTTCATGAAACCCAGATCATCAAGCCAGTAACCGAGTGACCACGTTTGACCAAGATTCAAGATCAGATCGTGATGTTTAAGTGAATGTTTCTGGACCGATCGTGTAGTATAAATATAACATTACAAGATTCAACAAGAAACATGATCAAACAACATCACAATCAGAAGATATAAGCCTTCAAAGTGGCTGTCAGAGTTGTTCTTCATTTCTGGGTTTGCCCAGAAATGAAGAACAGTTCGACTGCCCTACTTTGGGCTTCCACAACTTGTAAGATATGATATGTTTTAGTGATTTAAAAGATGCAGTGTGTAGACCACATGTAAAAGAGTAGATCGATCACAAAATATAACAATAACAACAACAGAATAGCAAGATCCATCTCAGTCAAACCATGTTAGAAATAAGCTTAAAAAAAATTCTTAAAATTTCCCAGAAACCGAAAATATGACCGGATGGTCTACTTTGACCATCCACTACCTTCGATTCGTATACTTTTAAGGAGATTTTAAGGCATAATATTGGAGTTCATATACAAGACTACAATTTAGATGCAACCAACACAACAAACAATTAACAACCAGAAAGATCAAGGGCCGAACGCGTGTTGTCGAGCGATCAGGCATGTTCTTGATCGCCTTGATTTCTTTCGGTCGGTCTTTGGCCAACGGTATTTGACCGTTAATAACTTCTATTCTATACATCAAATAACCCTGATTCTTTTTGCAGATTAAAGACCACATTACAGGCTACCAATAACAACTTAAAACCAACTAAAACCATAATCGAGCAAGTATCTGTGGTCACTGACATTCGTTGTCAGACCACAGATTTAACTTTTTCCAGATTTTGCAAATCTTTAAATCTGAGCTTCTAAATGTTATGGTTCCAACATCTATCAACCTAGATCATCATTAGACACTACTAACAACACATTTAACACAAAAAAAAACTAACATCAAACAACAGATTATGGACAGAATTAAAACTAGGGTTTTTATACCTTTCTTTGAAAAATCTTGTTTCTGGGCTACTGATTTGTTATATGTATTAGTGGGGCTTGGTTTAGGACTGATATATCTAGATAATTTCGGAGGTATGGGGCTTGAGAGAGTTAGTTTGAGTGTTGTGCAAAAATTGGCTAACAAATGACTTTCTCTCTCATTCAATCTATAAATATACATATAAGGTGCATGAATGGTTGATTAAAATGGTTGATGGCTATCATTTAACATCACATGGGGTTGTTGGGTTTGGTTACCAACTTCCCCTAATTGTCAAAACCTATACTAGCCAAAATAATGTAACTAGGGGCAAAATGGTCAATTGGTAAATCATTTTAATGGCATTCAAGTAATTTGCCAAACCCTTAGGGTTTAACCCAAAGGTTTAGCACAGAGCAATTTTTAGAATTTAGCAACTAGGGTTTGTAAAATAAAATGTTAGTTTCTAAAATTTGTAATTAGAGTTTCGTTAATTAAGTTTCTAATTACGTTATACAGGAATATTAGGGTTTAATATCCCTAATTATATTTAACCTTGCTAATAATGCAACTAGGGTTTAGGATTTTGATAATTAGGGTTACTAATACGCAATTTGGGTTTCTAATAATTAACTTAGGGTTCTAATCATTAGGGTTTTAATTTACTAATTAGGTTTACCTTAATTAGAAATTAAAGTCTATCATACATGTTATTAATCACAGTAACACAATTTTTGACTGATCACAAATTCCAGTTTATGTTTCAAAGTAGGGTTATAATTATTAGAAATTCAAATATAAATTAGGGTGTTAAATTTACAATTAAGGTTTCCTAATTAGCATATTGTTATGTAACAATTAACATAAATCATATAACACAGTTATATAACAGTCTTAAATTTTTCATTTAAATTGAAAAATAAGGTCAAACCAATTAATGCTAGGGTTTGGTCAATATACACCATAATTGACCAACCATCAACAGTACGTACATACAGTGCATATTTTTAGCACTAAAAAAATCAAAATATTATAATATTATAATATTATTATCATTTCTTAATCAAAATCCAGAATTAGGGTTTGGATTTCACATCTGATTTATCTATCGTAATTAACCTTATTAATTAAGTTAAAATAATTAACTTAATAACCTAAACAAAATTCATATAATAAAATAATTATTATAATTATTCTAAAAATCATATCATATATTATTTAAATTATATAAGATTATATTTTCATGAAAAAGAATTGATAAAAACATTTCCAATATGGAATTAATTCTTATAAGCATATAATTGATAATAATCAATAATTCTAAAATAAAATTATCTATAATAATTAATGTAATAAATAAATTTTATTTATCCCACCCATAAATATATACTTATTATCTTGGCACATATCACCCATATTTATTTTAATAAATAAATAAAAAAATTATACGCAAAATTTACGATTTATTTATATAGAAAATATCGGGTTGTCACAGGAACAGTAGTCTAAATGGTCATCTTTGTGGTGATGTATTCGAGGAGAAGGCGAAGAGGAGGCGTCGGACATGCACATACACAAGTATAGTGATGTCGGCGATAATAGATGTTGTTCTAAGTTATATAACATGAATATTATGAAGTATAATGATGCTTAACATTAATAAATGATATATTAAATAAGTTGTATACGCATACTAAGCACACACAAGAGAGCCAAATTGGCCGTGTGATGAATAAACGTCGAAACACCGTGATAAGTGATAATGAACGTAAAAAGTGTTTTAAATCAAGTGAAATGAATATTATAAGATATTGAATATAATATAATGAGATATAAGTCGAAAGTTAACTCAATCAAATTGAACATTGTGTATTTATGATAGGAAGGGTTATGAGACGTAGAGTAAAGTTTACATTACAACTACTATGTGTTGCTATGTGACTAATAGTTGATGTGTATGATTATATAATTGTGTAGGGCACATGAAGTGCAGATAACTATATAAGTTGTTAAACTGTTATTGGTAAACAACTATCAAGGCAAGTCTTTCAGTTCCTATTTGCTATATGAACTTGATTGTTTTAAATCTTTATTGCAAAGAGCATGATGTGTTATATATATGTTGAATGTATGAAATGTTAAAGTCAACTTATGACTACATTGATTGAGTAAAGCATGTTGTTTGAGTAAGGAACTCAATCTTTATACTTGTTATATGAACTGTAACATGTATGTTATGTTAGTCCAATGTTTATGTGATATATGTTGAGCATGTTATTATGTGTTACGTGATGCATGAAAACTGTTAGATTTTGCGGGGCTGTCAAGCTCAACCTTGAAAATAACCATTTTTGAAAATTAAGGATTGAAGGTAACACTATGTGCTACTTGAATGACGTGGATCAGAAATAATGCACGAAGATTAATATTTTTAGCTAAATTTTTTTATTTCTCTATTCAATGATTAAGATTCATGAGATGTACTAAATATTTTATGATGTATAATTTTATGTTGAGTTGTAAAGCTAATGTTAGAGTTATCTGATGTGTAAAGGTTATCAGATTGAAATGTAAAATTATATATATAATAACAGTGATAAAGCGGATCATAAAATAAGATTGATTCAAAGACATGTAGATGATAAAGGTTTTGATTCAGGGAATTAAAGTAAGAAGACATAAAAGTTTAAATTATTCCACATTATATAAAGTTTAACATCGAATAATGATGTAAAATCAGAAGGTAGATGTGTTATTAACTACCGAAGTTAATAATTAAATTGTATAAATTTTTGGGTCGTTACAATTAAACACCATCAAGGCTAAGAAAATTAGGATTTTTTACATTTTGAAAAACCTAGCTTCCATTTCATACTTTAGATCTAACTTTTGATCCTCAAAAAGGTTAGATCTAATCATGAAACACTTATATACACATAGATCTAAAGTTTTAAAACTCAAGATCATAACTTCATATTATCAAAAATTAAATCAAACCAAAAAGGAAATTAGACTACATAAGAAGAAATTTTGTCATACCTTAGCTTTTCCTTCTTCTCTTTCTAAAGTATGAGATGGATCTTGGGTTTATGAAGATAAAAATCTCCTCTCCTTCTCCTCTTGGAGTTGCCGAATGATAGCTCTCTCTCTCTCTCTCTCTCTTTCTAGTTTTTGTTTTTGTTAGCTAAGTTTGGAAATGAGAAGCAAAGTAACTCTTTTTTTTATGTTTAAAATGGGATGGATACTTGATATGGTAAATATGTATATCAATAAGTTTCCCAACACTTCTCTATCTTAATCATTTAAATATTTGCTTGCAAGTATTGATAAATAAGGTGGCTAAGTGGTTGCATGACACCTAAGGTATTTGGTAGGAGTTGGTAACCAAATGTTGAAAAAAATTCAATAAGTCACATGCTCCATATCCCCTTCCCTCTTTTGGTCGGTTCTTGCCCCTTTTTCTTTCCTTATTTGGTTTAATTTTATTTGATAAATTCACTTAATCCAATGACTAAAATCCCCCTCTCCCATTGGCTAAATATTAGGCCATTCCTTTTATGTTTTGGGCTTACAAATTTATTTTCTTTGGGCCATAACAAATAACATATTCCAACACTCTTGATATTATCATTCCCTAATTATTTAATTAGGGTTTTCATTTCCTCAATTATAACATAAATCCTTACTCATGCACATTTATTTTCTTAACCCAATTAAACATGCTATAATTAGGTTATAAAATTAATTAACTGAGATGTATAAAATAAATCTCTTAGAATTAGTATATATTTTAAATACTAAAATTCTCCCATACCATAACATTTAAGTTATTCAATTTTTCATTCCTAATATATAATTATGATTATTTTTTAGGTTTTCAAAATCAAAATTAATATTTCTAAATTATAATTAGGATTCTATAATTATACTAAGATTTCATAATCATAAATTCAAGATTGCTAATTAGGATTAATATTTCCTAATTAAAATTGCTAATTTAGCAATTTAGTCCATAATTGTACATTAGGGTTTCAAACTTTAAAATTAAGGTTTTCTAACTAATTCGTTAGGCTTTACCCTAATTAATCTTATAATCAATACACTTGAGTCTCTAAGATCCCAAGTTAGAGTTTTCTAAGTGAACATCGATGTTCTTAATATAATAAGGTTTGGACACTGATAAAATTTATCTGGTCAACCCTCAACCCTTGACCCCTAACCACATTCTGTACATATAGATGACCATACAAACAGAACATATACACTTATACACTCAATCCTGATAATTCTTTACAACAATTTTAAATCCACCAAAATCTTATACCTCATTACCAGACTATCACTTACAGTCTACAAAATCATTCAAGTCTTGTCCAAAATTTTTGAAATCCTTAAAATTTCTTTACAAAACTAGCAATTCCATACACTTATTTTCAGTCTAGTTCTATTATATAACCATTAATCAATCTTTTATGATTTTATAAAATTGTATAAATTTTTGGGTCGTCACATTCACCCCTTCTTCAAAGAATTTCGTCCCCAAAATTCACCTTACACCCTATACCATACAGCTTACATTATTCATACACATCATCACATGCTACCCAATACACCATTCACAAGAGTAAAAATTTTCAAACAATGATGAGGAGTCATATAGATTATGAACTATCATTTTCGAAAAGGTTTATACAGAAATTCATCCGCAAACCATTTTATCTTACAGACATATTGGGTAATTAGCTCGGTATGCCCTGTATTGGAAATGTACTGTTAGTTGGAACAATTTTTCCCCGTTCCCTCTATCCGCTTTAGGCGCACAAAATTTTCTTACCTTAGTCTTTATCACAATCCGCACCAAAACAATTTGGTTCGGGAAAGTTTTCAAAGAACGCTTATAGTTTTAGTAAAAGTTGGTCTAGTCGAATCAAATAGTTTTGACTCATATCAATAATCAATTTCAATCGATATACGAATATGTATAGCCAAACGCCGTTGGCAAATTAAATCTTTTTGAAAATATTTTGAAAATGACGTCATGATGTCGTACTGTATTTAATAGTCCGTTTGAGGATGCCATCATCGAGTGACTTTGTCATAACACATCATACAATAGTGGAACAACGATTTTAGATTAAATTCAACACTAAGTATTCTTGTATTTACTACTCCATCAACTTTTTATCATCTCTGCACCAGGTTACATGGTACATCAGTGATAAATAGAAAATATATTTTGATATTTCAAATCATTATCGTCTAGCAGAAATAAATAGCGTAGACTATACTTTAAACCGTTCAAAAATCATTACAAATCTATTTTATCAGCTCAACAGTTAACGAGGTGTAGGTAGCCCGAAGTCTAGGCATACACAAGGGTCACCAAGAGTTGAGAATAAAAATTCATTTTCAAAAGCACATAGTTCGTATTTAGCTTAATGTCAAAAATTTCGAGTCTAGCATAGCTAGAAGATTTGGAAAACCTAATGTCTCCACTAATGATCAATTGCTTAAATAATTTACCTATTCCTATTATCCTCAATTCTCTATTCACACATAACTATTCCTAGTTCGTCAAACCACACTTATGAGTTCAGGAACTTCCCACAATCATATGAGTTTAAGAACTTGTCCTAGTCAGAACTTTAGCGTCCATTCGTTGAGGGGTTCATAAACATTGCATATAACTATGAGTTACGAACGTACCATAAGTATGAGTTTTAAGAACTCGTACTTAATAATATATTCTCTACCTATACCCTATCTATCTGTTATACACATGAGAAAAGAATCACCTTCTCAACAGGTATATAGCAAACAGCGCGACACAAAGATTTCAAAATCTCCACTTAATCCTAACTTCCTTCTCAATACGAATTTTATTCAACTCATAATCATAATCATTTCCTAAATCTGTACCAATTCATAGTACGACTGACACACAACAATCTTGTTGTAAACTTTTCAATCATTCGCTTAATTCTTCTCCATACTATAACCTTATCAGATCACGGGGTGATCTCATCATATATATTACGATTCATTTCTATGTCTTGATCGTTTTGTTTTACGATCTCCAATCCCCGTAATTTTATTCTTCTAGACTCGATCTATTCATCACTATTATTCAACTTTATTATCAGAGTTAGGGAACTCTGTATCTTTTATAACTCACTGAGATTCGTCTTTGAATCATACAGACCAACTAACTCTATGTGAGTTAGATCTTATCCTAATAACCGCGGTTATTGGTCTCTGGTATTCCTACCTAAGGTTATAACCAACAGCTTTAATATCAACTATAATATCCCCAAATCCAGGTCCCAAATCACCACAGATCTGGTATACTATCACTATAACTATTGCGGAAGATATAAACATAAATTGTTTATACATTAAACTTTACACGTTAACCCTAAGGTCGAGAACCTTCACATAATTCCTGAATCAATCTCCTATCTAACATACAACGTTATTATCATACATTACTAATACAATTTAGCTGCACATGTAAACTAAAGCTGGAACTGTCTTTGACTTTTCCTTGTATTCGACGTATTCGTCTTAATCTGCAATGTTTATCATGATATAGCAAGGGTGAGCAACAGGATTGCCCAGCAAGTATAAGTTTATTTGAGGATATATCATGATGGAAAGAATTTGAATAATAGCTGGCTAACATTCAACAATATAATTGTGAATTAGCATGAACAAACTTTCATAGCTGAACTAACATTGAACATGAACATAGCAATTATATCTGGACCGAATGGTAATGAAGGTGATCAGCCTTTCATACCTGATGAACACATGCAATATTCACAGAGTACGATTTAACAATTCATAGACATGGAAATCAGCAATGATTAACCACAAGTATATTTGAATGAAACAACTCGAGGTCGAGTTAAGAAAACTTGCATGTTCTGTCGATTACTGTTACGCAATTTATTTAGCTTTGTCTAAAAACCTAATATATAAATAATATCGATATACAAATTAGAATAATATCATCACAGTTTCAAAATAAACTAAACACAATAACACGTAATCCTATCAATCTATACATCATATAAGACCTAGTATTAAGTCAAACTATTGCAGTCTGAGTTGAATTCGACACAATTCTGACATCCTAACGGCCTAGTCGGATAATTATCGAGTTTAAGTTCAATTAAATTCTGCCTAAACACTTAACAATTATCTTAGATAATTATATTATCAATCAAAATAATTTTCCAAGTCTCATAATAATTTTTACATAATAATTATCATTTACCATGATTTTTTCAATCATTACTATCATATTTATATGATTTAAATACTTTAATATTATATATTATAAGTTCTTCTTTAACATCTAATAAGTCAAATACCAATCCAGCAACCCAGATTGCAATTCAGCAACCTGGATTCTAAATCCAGAATCTAGATAGTCAATCCAGCAAATCAAACTACAATCCAGCAAACTGGATTCCAAATCCAACTAGATTGCAATCCAGCAAGTTGAATTCAATATATTTTCAATTCAGTAAACTGCTTTTCAATTCAGCAAGCTGGATTCATCAGATTCTTCAATCCATCAAACTGGATGCATAAATTATTCAATCCAGCAAGCTGGATTCCATATCATTTTCACGAAAACACCAAATCAACTTATTATTTTTCTATCCTTTGTCTAAACACATATACATATATTTCATACATAAACAGTATTTTTCCAAAAAATTTCAACTTCCTTTAGTATTTTTCAAAAATCATTTAAGTATGTAGCTAAAGAAATTAGACCTATCATGCTTAACTCCAGAAATTTCCATCTCTTGCCACAATCTTATATGTGTTAATGTGAGCCTCCAGTTTAAATTTTGTGGCCATCAGAGTTATAGAACTCCAGTTATAACCGTTTTCGTCAAAAAATCAAAAATATTGAAATGGACATAACTTGGTCATTTTAAGTCGAAATGAGCTCATTTTTGGATAGGAGGTACTTTATACCACATATTTTAATGTCCCAAAAGGTTGGAATTTTTCTCACAAAGTAAGTAGCTGAAACAGCCCCCTACAAATTTTAGTGCAGTAGCTTTTTTGCAATTTTTTAAATTTCCCTACTTGGTTAAAAATAATCCATATGGAAATCTACAACTTCTTTTTTCAGTGATTCCACTTGAAGATGTTAGAAAACACACAGATATAACTCTAGGACTTGACCACACTAAAAAATTCAAAATATAATAGGAGATATGGTCATTTGAATTTCGTGTTTTGTTTTCACAAAAATCTGATTTTTAACTCTTGGTGTCTTCTAAGAAAACTTTTATGTTTTCACATAATAACCAACATAACTCATCTTAACACTTACTAATACCTCATATACTCATGATTCCACCATGATACGTGATTTATTTCATCAAACACAAGATTAAACACCATCAAGGCTAAGAAAATTAGGATTTTCTATATTTTGAAAAACCTAGCTTCCATTTCATACTTTAGATCTAACTTTTGATCCTCAAAAGGGTTAGATAAAAACATAAAACATGTATATACACATAGATCTAAGGTTTTAAAACTCAAGATCATAACTTCATATTATCAAAAATCAAATCAAACCAAAAAGGAAATTAGACTGCATAAGTAGAAATTTTGTTATACCTTAGCTTTTCCTTCTTCTCCTTCTAAAGTATGAGATAGATCTTGGGTGTATGAAGATCAAAATCTCCTCTCCTTCTCCTCTTGGATCTGCCGAATGATAGCTCTCTCTCTCTCTCTCTCTCTCTCTCTCTCTCTCTTTCTAGTTTTTGTTTTTGTTAGCTATGTTTTGAAATGATAAGTAAAGTAACTCTTTTTTTATGTTTAAAATGGGATGGATACTTGATATGGTAAATATGTATATCAATAAGTTTCCCAACACTTCTCTATCTTAATCATCTAAATATTTGTTTGCAAGTATTGATAAATAAGGTGGCTAAGTGTTTGCATGACACCTAAGGTATTAGGTAGGAGTTGGTAACCAAATGTTGAAAAAAATCCAATAAGTCACATGCTCCATATCCCCTTCCCTCTTTTGGTCGGTTCTAGCCCCTTTTTATTTCCATAGTTGGTTTAATTTTATTTGATAAATTCACTTAATTCAATGACTAAAATGCCCCTCTCCCATTGGCTAAATGTTGGGCCATTCCTTTTATGTTTTGGGCTTACAAATTTATTTTCTTTAAATAACATATTTTGACACTCTTAATATTAACATTCCCTAATTATTTAATTAGGGTTTTCATTTCCTCAATTATAACATAAATCCTTACTCATGCACATTTATTTCCTTAACCCAATTACACTTGCTATAATTAGGTTATAAAATTAATTAATCGAGATGTATAAAATAAATCTCTTAGTATTAGTATATACTTTAAATACTAAAATTCTCTCATACCATAACATTTAAGTTATTCAATTTTTCACTCCTAATATATTATTAGGATTATTTTTTAGGTTTTCTAAATCAAAAATTAATATTTTTAAATTATAATTAGGATTCTATTATTATACCAAGATTTCCTAATCATAAATTCAAGCTTGCTAGTTAGGATTAATATTTCCTAATTAAAATTGCTAATTTAGCAATTTACTCCATAATTGTACATTAGGGTTTCAAACTTTAAAATTAGGGTTTTCTAACTAATTCATTAGGCTTTACCCTAATTAATCTTATAATCAATACACTTGAGTCTCCGAGATCCCAAGTTAGGGTTTTCTAACTGAACATCGATGTTTTTAATATAATTGGGTTTAGACACTGATAAAATTTATCTAGTCAACCCTTGACCCTTAACCACATTTTGTACACATAGATGACCATACAAACAGAACATATACACTTATATACTTAATCCTGATAATTCTTTACAAGAATTTTAAATCCACCAAAATCTTATACCTCATTACCAGACTATCATTTACAGTCTACCAAATCATTCAAGTCTTGTCCAAAATTTTTGAAATGCTTAAAATTTCTTTACAGAGCTGTAAATTTCATACACTTATTTTCTGTCTAGGTCTATCATATAACCTTTAATCAATCTTTTAAGATTTTATAAAATTGTCTAAATTCTCGGGTCGTCACACTCTCTCTTTTCTCTCTTCTTTATTCTCTCTTTTTTCTTTCTTTTGTTCTTTATTAGGCTTAAGCCAACACTTAACGTAAAACTAAACAGACGCTAACGTAAAAATAAAACTGACGTATAACAATAAGGCTACTAAATACATATAAGTTATTTTTATTTTAAATTTAAAAGTCATAAGGCCTTGTTTGGCAAACCAATTAAAATAATGACTTAATCATTCCTTAAGCCTTGTTTGGCATAACAAGATTAAAATAAGAATTTCAAAAGCTCTAAAGCTTTGTTTGGTAAAACAAAATTAAAACTCTTTTAATTTATTTTTATTAGTCATTTATAATATAGTTTATTGGCATACTTTATTTAAATAAATTCTTATATTCAAATTTAATTAAATTAAAACTAATAACAACTTGTTAAATCAATTTGCCACATAACCCAAAACAACAAAATTATAATTTCTATTATAATTTTATTTAATAAATTAATATATCACTTTAATTACAAAATTCAATTAAAACAACATTATAGAAATTCCTTTAATCCTTATCAACTCTCTAATTTAATTATTAAATTAAATTAGAATATTATCTCATAATAATTAATTCATCACTCTTTTATTTTAATTAACATCAAAATACCAAATTACCAATTATCACTTAATTCGGAAATTAAGCTAATTCCCTCAACTCATAAATTATTTATCAAATCAAATCAAATAAATATTTATTCAACAATAAACACATTAATTAAAATATTTATATAATTCAATAAATATTTGAAGTTACAATTTAAAATTCTGGATTGTTACATCCTTCCCTCCTTACAAGGATTTTACCCCCAGAATCACAACTCAAACAAATCATTGATCACAGGATAAACTCAAATAGAGATTAGGGTTCAAAAACTTGCATAAAGTAAGTAAGATAGGATAAACTCAAATAAAGATTAGGGTTCAGAAACTTGCCTTACGTGTAAGCTAAATAATATAACTTGATTCTCAATATCCTATACACATGTCATCATGACATAATTAGTTACTACACGTTCTCAGTACATAATTAAATATTTATTTCATGTACGACTTGTAGTCTTAGGTTTAACCACATGAGTAAGCCACACTTTTAATGCAATAACACAATTCTTCAGTTATCATATAATTCACTAATTACATTATAATAATTTTCATATTTGGTAATATAACAACGCCATAATATGATAATTCACATTTTAATAATCATAACATTACACTGTATCAACAATTATAGAATTGTATAATTAAAATTGATTTTACAGGCTAAATCGCTTAACTGGTACTGCAGTATTTTTCCGGTTTAATACTAAGGGACGGTATTTGGCCGGGCTCGCTATGCGCTTCGCTTACTCAAAGAATCGGCATTGCGGTATTTGGGCGCATCTGCAGCGCTTATGTTTACTTACTGACCCAGCATTATTTTGTATTGTATCGTCAACAAGCATTGAATGGTATTTGCAACGCCTTGATTTCTTTAATAGAACTAGCGTCATGGCCATGAACACTGTCAGACGCAGAGAGTGTTCGCGAAGAACACATAACAAAGCCAAATTAGCCTAAAAACTCCTTTCTAACAACAAATTTAGCACATATCAAATACATAAACTTTACAAAAACATAATTAAGGTTTCTAACATATTTCTAACCATATAAACATCAAAATTACAACATTTAAATTCACTATTTTTATTATTTCTTCAATTTTTGACATTCTTAGTGAAATTAATCACTATGTATTCGTTTTTCACCAAAAACAGTTAGTTTAAATCACTTTGTTTTTGTTTCTTCATATATTTTCACAATCAATAGTCAATTTACACTTTATACTATGAATTGAGTATCAATTTTGATTCTAAAATAAGCCATTTCAAATATATATATCACGTTAACTTTTTGTAATATGATTTTCTCCATATTAAAATATATTACATGTATCAAATTATTCTAAATCATATATAAACCACATGAAAGCAGTTTATATCAACAAATTAACATATATAAACCATATAATAAACAATTAATCCTCCACATAAATTTTTTAAGAGAACTTTTAAAATATATAAAAACTAAAACCTTAAAAAAACTAAAATTATACCTTTGATTGCTTGTATTTTGATTAGCTAGAAGATATGAAAGGCTTGATAATCTTCCTCCTTCAAAATTCTCAAACTCACAAAGAATTCTATCTTCTTCCTTCTCTCTTTTCTCTCTTCTTTCTCTTCTATATTCTTTCTTTCTCTTCTAACTTAACGTAAAACAACTAGAACAAAATATAACTGATACATATTATTACGTAAAAAAAACAGACAAGTATCTAATACCCCTACTTAATATTATATCGGTTATGTTTTTTTTTTAAATTTAAAAACCACTAAGGCTTATTTGGCAAAACCAATTTAAAATTAAAGACTTAAAATCCTTAAGCCTTGTTTGACAAAACTAAATTAAAACTCTTTTAATTTATTTTAAGAACTCATATATAATATAGTTTAATTGTCACACTTTATTTAATTAATTTCCTATAATCAAATTTAATTAAATTAAAACTAACAACAACTTATTACATTAAAATAACACATTATCAAATTACCACAAAATTATATTCATTATAATTTTGTTTAATAAATTAATACATCATTTTTACTTACTAAATTAAATTAAAATGGCCTTTTAATAATTTATTTAATCATAATCAACTCTCTAACTTAATCATTACATGAAATTAGAATATTACCACATAATAACTAATTCATCACTCTTTTGATTAAATTAACTTCAACATACAAAATTACCAGATATATTAACACACTTAATCAAGTTAATTCCTCACAACTCATGAATTATTTATTTAATTAATAAATAATCAAATTAAACATTTATTTATATAACAATAAACACATCAACTAAAATATTTATTTAATTCAATAAATATTTGAAATTATACATATAAAAAATTCTAGATTGTTACAACCTTCCCTCCTTACAAGGATTATGTCCCTAGAATCACAACTCAAATAATTCATTCGTCACATTCTTCCCTCCTTACAATGATTTTGTCCCTAGACTTAATCGAAGACACATATCAAACAAATAACTCAGGATAACTTTTCATCATTTTGTCTTCGAGTTCCCACGGAGTTTCCTCGGCATTGTAGTTCCTCCATATCACATTCACAGAAGGTATCACTTTATTCCTGAACACTTTTTTTTTCTTGTCAACTATCTATATAGGAATTTTCTCGTAAGATAAATATTTATCAAATTTCCTCAATCACATGCTTGTAATCGGGCTTATACGGTCGTAACACCGAGACATAAAAAACATTGTGAACATGATCTAATTCTGGAGGTAGAACTACCTTTTAAAACACTTCCCCTACTCTTCGCAGTACCTCAATGGGTCCAATAAACCTCGGGCTTAACTTTTTCTTTCTTACCAAAATTAATCTTCCCCTTCCAATGAGAAACTTTTAGGAAAACAAAATTTCCTACGTCAAATTTGTGACTCTGTCGGTGTTGATCAGCATATTTCTTCTGTTTATCTTGAGCAACTACCAATCTTGTCATGATGATTTTGACAACCTCAGCAGTCTGCTCTACCAGTTTTGGTCTTAACAGTTGACGTTCATCAACTTCATCCCAGTACAGTGGAGTTCTGCACTTTCTGTCATACAATGCTTCGTAAGGCGGCATGCCAATGCTTGCATGGTAATTATTGTTGTAGGCAAATTTAGTCAACGATAATTGATCATCCCAGTTTCTTTTGAAATCCATAATGCACGCTTTTAGCATGTCTTCTAACGTCTGGATTGTTCGTTCGCTTTGGCCGTCTGTTTGAGGATGATACGTTGTACTCATTCTCAGCTGTGTTCCCATACATTATTGTAGTCTTTTCCAGAAGTTTGATATGAATAGTGGATCTCTGTCTGACACTAGAACTCCATGTCTCTGACATAATTGATACAGGAATTCCATGTCTCGTACAACTTTGCCAACTAATCAAGATTGAATCTAATCTTTATTGACAAAAAATGCACTGATTTCGTCAGTCTGTCCACTATTATCTAGATTATAGCATACCATTTCCGAGCATTCGGAAGACCTACCAAAAACTCCATTGTGATATGCTCCCATTGCCATTCCAGTATTTCCAACGGCTGAAGTACTCGCTTGGTCTCTGTTTCTCAAATTTGACTTTTTGACATGTCAAGCATTTTGCAACACATTCTGCATCATCTCTTTTCATATTTGGCCACCAGAAATGATGTCGTAAATCCTAATACATCTTTGTACTCCCTGGGTGAATTGAATATCTTGAGTTATGAGCTTCAGTCAAGATTTCTTCTTTAATTTTAAGTACCGATGGAACCCAAATTCTTCCTTTAAACCCTAGCAATCCCTCGGTATCAATCTTGAAATTCACCTCACTACCCTCAGACACTCGTTCTTTAATTTTGTCGCATCCTTCATCTTGTAGTTGAGCGTTCTTTACCTTGTCCACTAAAGTTGTACTAGCTTTCATCAGGAATAATCTTTCGTCTGATTCCTTCGAAAATCTTATTTCCAACTCTAGTTTTGCCATTGATGAAATGAGTTCCTCCTAGGCTGTTAACAACATTAACTTCTCTCTACCCTTCCTACTTAAGGCATCAACAACTACATTTGCTTTACCCAGATGATAAAAGATTTCACAATCATAAGCTTTTATCAATTCTAATCATCGTCTTTGATGCATGTTCAGATCCTTCTGTGTGAAAATATATTTTAGACTTTTATGTTAAGTATACATCTCACACTTCTCACCATAGAGATAGTGTCTCCATATCTTCAGAGCAAATACCACCGCAACCAATTCCAAATCATGATTTGGGTATCGTTTTTCATATTCCTTCAGTTGTCTTGAGGTATACGCAATGACCTTTCCATTTTGCATAAGCACACATCCCAGTCCATTATGCGATGCATCACTATACACCACATAATTTCGTGTATTATCAGGTAATGACAACACAAGTGTAATGCTTAGATTTTTATTAACTCTTGAAAACTCTCTTCACACTTCTCTGTCCAAACAAATTTTACGGCTTTCCTTATCAAATTCGTTAACGGAGTGGGAATTTTGGAAAAGTCTTGAATAAATCGTTTGTAATAACCTTCCAGTCCCAAGAAACTCCTTACCTATGATGGAGTCCTTGGTTGTTCCAAATTTATTATAGCTTCGACCTTTGATGGATCCACTAAAACCCTATCTTTGTCAATCACATGACCAAGAATTTGTACACGTTTTAACCAGAATTCACACTTAGAAAATTTTACGTACAAATTTTCCCTACTTAGCGTCTCCAACGTCAAACGTAAATGTTCCACATGCTCCTCTTGAGTTTTGGAATACACCAGAATATCATCAATGAATACCACCACGAACTTATCTATGATTGGTCTAAACACCCTATTCATCAAATCCATGAATGTTGTAGGGGCATTAGTCAAACCAAAAGACATTACCAGAAACTCGTAGTGTCCATATTGAGTTCTGAATGCCGTCTTCGGGACATCCGCCTTTCTTAACTTTAGTTGATGATACCCACTTCTCAAATCTATCTTTGAGAAGTATCTAGCTCCTTTCAGTTGATCAAACAAGTCATCTTTTCTTGGCAACGAATATCTATTCTTAATTGTGACTTTGTTTAACTCCCTATAATCAATGCAAAGACGCATCGACACATCCTTCTTCTTCACAAACAACACTGACGCCCCATGGCGATACACTCAGCTGAATGTATTTCTTGTCTAGTGGCTCTTGCATTTGTACCATCAGTTCTTTCATCTCTACCGAGGCCATCTTGTACGGGGCCTTCGATATTGGAGCAGTCCCTGGTGCTAAATCAATAACGAACTCGATCTCTATATCAGGTGGAAGTCCTAGAAAATCTTTCAGAAATACATCCACAAAATCCCTAACAACTGGTATTTCATCTAGTTTCACCCCTTCTTATGAGTATCGACTATGTAAGCTAAATATCCTACACAACCTTGTCTCAACAACTTCTTGGATTGCATAATCGTCACACAACTCGCTTGTCAAGGCAATTTGCTACCATAGAAAACTACATTTGACGGAGTCATAAGGTTTAGACTTTTCTTTTGGCAATCAATTATCTCTCCATAATTGAATAGCTAATCCATCCTCAATATAACATCAAACTCCCCAAGTTTAATCGAGATTAAATCTACTATCATAACATTTCCCTTAATGTTCACCTTACAATTCCTATATACGAATCTAACTGGAATCAACTCCCTATTTGCAATTTCTATATTCAAAGGGAAATTTAACTCTTCACTAGGTAATCCTAAATTCTTAGCAAAATCATCAGATATAAACGAGCAAGTAGCACCTGAATCAAATAATACATATACATTTATTTCATTGATTAGAATGATACTTGATACCACATCTTTTGATTGCATAATATCCTGCACAATCATATTGAAGGTTCTCGCCGTGGGTCTATTTGTCGATGTTGGTCCAGCAATAGCCAATATACCTCCACTGCCACCTCCCTTGCTTCCAATTGTATTTCCAGCTATCTTCTAAGGGCACTCGTGAGCTAAATAATCCTTTGATCTGCATGTATAACAAGCACCCTTCTTCAGTTGAGGATAATTCAGAGCAATGTGACCCTCCTGGTCACAATTATAACACACTCTCTTACCCCTCAAGCACACTCCAGTGTGATTCCTTCCACAAGTAGCACACGCTTCAATTATCCTCTTCTACTGGCTACTTTGCAGACTTTAAGCACCTACACTCGCATTCCACTTTCTTTTTGGGTTATTATTCCCACCACTGTTACCACCAGTTTTACCTTCATTCTTACTCTTCTTCTTTCTTTGTTCCTGATTATATTTTGTTAAGACATCTCTTCAACCTTCAGTGATTATTGCTTTCTCAAGCATTGCTGCAAACGTCTTCAATTGAAACATAGAGACTCCATTGTACAACCATGGCTTCAATCCCTTTTCAAACCTTTTTGCCTTACGCTCGTCTGTGTCTACTTGATACGGAGAAAACCTCACCAACTTATTGAATTTTATAGCATACTCCGACACCGTCAATGTACCCTGCTTCTATTCTAGAAACTAGACTCCATTTGATTATGTGAGCTTTCTGGAAAATAGGTTTCAAAAAATATCTCGCTAAACCTATTCCATGCCATCACCCCCTGACCTCTTCGGGTTTTGTTTGCTTTCCACCAGTAACTGGCTTCTACTTTCAACATGAATGTTGCAAAAGCAGCCTTCTGGTCTTCCTTGCCCCTAGCAACATTGAAAACCTTTTCTATCTCCATGATCCAGGTATGTGCCTCAATTGGATTCATGGAACCACGAAACTCTGGTGGTTCTACTGCCTTAAAATCTTTGAAGGTTGCTGCTTGGTTCTATGGCTGATTCTACAGTGCTCCCGTTAATAATGTCACCAATTGCTAAAATAGGTTAGCATCAGCATTATTGTTATTGGTAGACATCTCAGGGGTTCATTGTCGTGGTTGACGTCTTCTCGGAGGCATTTTCTGTTTAAAAATACTTTTATTTGATCATTACTAAATTTCTTAAGTATTTTCTACTTAACTTGCACATCATAAAAGATCATCATATAACACATAACGTCTTGAATAAACATTAACATTTTATTCATTCATAATCTTTAAAAAAACATAGAAATGATAGCATCACTACTATTTACATCACTTTCCCGAACTAATAAATTTTTAGGATAACATCATCATATCCCATTGGTCACATAACACTTTGGATTTATATCTTATTTACCACATAATTATTCATTCAATAATTACACTTCTTATTAAGGCCTACTAAGTTGCTGCACAGCCTTACGTCGCTCCTCTTCTATGATATGGAGCATCATTCTACGATCTAACATATACCATGGCAATTCTTCGAACAGAGTCGAATAGTACATGACTCGGTCTTGAGCTAGGTTTATCATGGTCTTGAAAACATAGTCCATCTCTGCCATCTTGACCTTCTTTGCTTGAATATCTCCCTCTGCTACCTCTGCACGCTAGGAAGCTTTCTCGTACGCATCTTTAACCCTTGCACTTTTGGCGGATTTTTCTTTCAAGTTATCCTTCAGTTTCACAACCTTCTCTGTGACGCCCCCAAAACAAGTATACATCACCCATCTTGGGTCGCCAGATACATGGTACATAATACAACTATAAACTTAATTATACAACTGTCGTGTAAAATACGGCAAAACATAGGTGAAAGTTTAAACAAGAATATTGCCTTCTAGATAATATCCACTCTCAATGGAATCCTCATTACAATTATTATCACACTATTTCACAGAATAGTGAGGACTGCTAAAATAACCATCTCGGACCATCACTCCATTCCCCGACTAGTCCCATCTATATTCTCGTTTCCTGAAGAGAACAGTGAAAGAAAAGGATGAGCTCAACTAGCCCAGTAAGAAATATTATGACTAAGATAATGCAGAATAAATTATCCTTAGCCTTCAACAGTATAACAACTGGTAGAATACAATAGACAACAAGTTTTAGATCAACAACTGCAACGGAATAAGTAATCCATTAGAAGAGTCAAGTAGAACATAATGTCAACTATCTCCCTTAGATTAAAAGTTCATCGTTAATATTTCATTCATGTAATACTTATCAACAGTTCTTTATTATACCCAAGACAAAAAGAATTCTCATCACCTGTCTTCACCTGAACCACCAAAGATTATAGCTAAATCCACAATTCATATTTATAATCATGTAAATCAACAGTTTCTCCTTGCCACAAAGGCTTAATAAAATGTTTACTCAATATCCTTACCCCAAAGGCTAAAAATATTCAAATGTAATAACAACGATCATACCAATCAGTTGTCTACCTTTGCATTACGGGCCAAAGATATTCAACTATAAAACCAATGGTCATGATCATACCAATCAATTACCTGTCAGTGCACTACGGCCAAAGAGATTAAACTGTTAACTAATGGTTATGATCCTGCCAATCACATTATCAAATTATCCCTGCATTATGGCCAAGGATAGTTGTTAGTATCACCAGTGGTCATGATCATGTCATACACCTGTCCATCTTTGCTCTACGGGCCAAAGATATTAATCAACAGTTCGTCTTTGCACGTAAGCCAAAGATATACAATTATAAAATCAATAATCAACAGTCCATCTTTGCACGTAAGCCAAAGATATACAACCGTAAAACCAAAAATCAACAGTCCATCTATGCACGTAAGTCAAAGATATACAATTGTAAAACCAATAATCAACAGCTCATCTTTACACGTAAGCCAAAGATAAATTTCATCACAATATAAGCATGACGATGATGACAATGATATAAGCATTAATCAAACGAAATCAAGGATAAATATTAAAGACTTTAAATTTATCCAGAGTTTAAAAATATCCAAATTATCAACATGATACTGCTTTGTGAAGTAAAATTCAAGAAAAATATTCATGTATCAAAAATTAATTTGGACAGAAAAGAATCAATTTTTCGTCATGAATAATACCCCGTGAATAGTACCTCGTGAATTGTAATTCGTGAATAGTACCCCGTGAATAGTAATTCATGAATAGTAGTACCCTATGAATAGTACTTCGTGAATAGTAACCCATGAATAGTATTTTGTGAATAGTACTTCATAAATAGTACCCCCGAGTGAATAATACTCGAGTGAATAGTATCTCGTAAATAATACTCTGAGTGAATAGTACCCGAGTGAATAGTTAGAAATAATACCCCTTAAATAACATCCCTTACGGATATTGAACGAAAATAATATTACTTACGAATATTAAACGAAGCCAATGAATATTGAACGAAAATGATATTCCTTACGAATATTGAACGAAGATGATATTCCTTACGAATATTGAATGAAAATATTATTCATACGAATACGAAAAATAATATCTCTTCAGAATATGAAATAAATAATACCCCTTACGACTGTTAAACGAAAATAATATTCCTACAAATATTGAACGAAGATGATATTCCTTACGAATATTGAACGAAAATAATATTCATACGAATACGAAAAATAATATCTCTTGAATATGAAATAAATAATACCCCCTTACATTTATTGAGCGAAAATAATACTCCCTACGAATATTGAAGCGAAGATGATATTCCTTACGAATATTGAAGCGAAAATAATATTCATACGAATAATGAAAAATAATATCTCTTCAGAATATGAAATAAATAATACCCCTTACGACTATTGAACGAAAATAATATTCCTACGAGTATTAAATGAAGATGATATTCCTTACGAATATTGAATGAATATAATATTCATACGAATCTGAAAAATAATATCCGCATCGAATATGAAATAAATAATACCCCTTACGATTGTTGAAGCGAAAATAATATTCCTACGAATATTGAATGAAGATGATATTCCTTACGAATATTGAACAAAAAAATAATATTCATACGAATACGAAAAATAATCTCTTGAATATGAAATAAATAATACCCTTACGATTTATTAAGCTAAAATAATATTCCTATACAGTATTGAAGCGAAGATGATATTCCTTACTTAATATTGAATGAATATAATATTCATACGAATCTGAAAAATAACATCTCTTGAATATGAAATAAATAATACCCCCTTACCTCGGAAGAAGATCGGATTTGGAATAGTTAAGTAGCAGAATTCTCTTCTTCTTTCTCTCTATAGCTTCTCTCTCTATAATTGCTCTTGTGAATCTTAGTGAATTGGTGAGAATGAAGGAAGAATGAACTTTAATTTATAGGAAAATATAGTTTCGATAATTTCACGTTTTGGGGCTCGAAATATTACAGTATAATACCTTCATCTTTTCCTTCATTTTTAATTTAGTCCTACAAGTATTATCAAACTTGCACCACCTTCCCTAATAGTATATCATGTGAATCAATAATACAATCATGTGACTCAATAGTTCTATATATGTGAAAAAAACTAATTACAGTATAGTACCTTCATCTATACCATCTATACCTCCATTTTTAATTTAGTCATGCAAATATTATCAATCTTGCACCACCTCCCCTAATAGTACATGCATGTGAATCAATAGTACACACATGTGAACATATAGTTATAAGCATGTGAATTAATAGCAATTAATTGCTCATTTATCCGATTAATTACCCGATTGGTTAATATAACTTCCAGACATCAATTATTATTGAAATAAATGTCAATTTCCACTAACACTAATAATCCCAACAAAATGAAACTATCAATTTCATCTTTAATCAACATGAACTTATTCATCATTAATATTATAACTCACATTATTTAACAACCAGGTCATTCTCAGGAAAGAGGGGGCTTTCCGATAAGCATTTCTCCTTATTGGCGCGCAATTAGGTGACCAAACATCTCCTTGACAGAACTTCTAGACATTGTCAATATTACAAATAATAATATGAATAACTTTGTCATCTCAATTATTGATTTAATAATATAACATACTATGCAGATGATACTGCGACAATAATTGAATCAATAATATGAGAGATATGATGCAGCAATTACTGTAGCAATAATTGAGTATAACTGAGTGACTTCTTACGTAATCATCAATAATCAATACTGTGTGCTACTATGCAACCACGCGTATTACTATACTTTTACTACCGGGTAGTTCAACAGTTTTAACGGTAACACTTTTGCCATTATTTTTCTAAAAAGATAATTATGTCGTTTTCTAACTACGACAATACTTCCGTTATGGTGTCAACCAATGATTGTCCCATCGTACAAATATTCCCTGTTAAAACAAATATTCTCCGACCAATCGAATATTCCCCGACACAACAAATATTTTATATCAACTTGCTTACTTTGCAAAATTTTCACATATCACCCGTAACTTTAACCCTTTCTAAATTTAACCACTTACTAAATAAAATAATAATTATAAGAAACGTGAATACTTTCATTTCATAAAATTTTGGATCTCAGATCCTCCATCAACTGCTCCTTCTCCCCCTCTGTGTGAACCAGCTTCCATTCCAAATTGATGAGACATTTGTCAAGATCCCAGATCTAATCGTCCTTCTATGCCATCGAAGTATGAGGTTCAGCTACTAGCTCCTTCAATTCCCTGACTCTATCCTGAAGCTCAATGTTACGATCGTATACTTCGTCATACATTTAACCAGAAATAAAGTTTGGTGAAACTCTTCCTCATCTTCATCCATCTGTGGCAGCTCCATGGAGTCTTCCTCATCCGTCTCTACCATATCCTCATCGTCAGGTATACCCTTCTGCTCTAACTCCGGGGCATAACCAACCACTATGACCAACAGAGTTGACTCCCTTAGCACTAGTGTTTCCCAGACCACCTGAATATCTCGAGGCTCCTCCTCTCTATGCATCTGAGGACCCTCCTCCCTAGCCTGACTGGATTCTCCAACATTAGTCATCCTGACAAAAAAATTTTAAATTTTTAATTACTAATCATCACTACTCGACACTCACGAGCACATAGGTTACAACCACATAATCACATAGAGTGTTTTATTATCTTTTTCCTTAAAATTCGATAAGAGTTTATCACCATTATCTTTTCAATCTCCTATAATCCTAAGGTTTCCCCCCCCCCCACCTAAGGTTCATAACCTAAAGTTTTGATACCAACTTGTGACACTCCCAAATCTGGGTACTTCATTTCCACATGATTTGGTGTTCACTGTCCAAACATACATATCTAAGTACCCAAAAGTTTAATAAAATTTAAGAAACTAAACCTCCCATTAAAGGGTTACATAATTAATCCAATAAATCCTAGGTCATACAACCTTAAACATAATCTTCAAAATGTGGAAATATTAATTACATCACATAATTAGAATTAAGTTTGAATATATAATCCAAAATAAGCAACAAGTCTTCAACATTTGTTCATCTTTCCTTTTCCTTTGCTAGTGGTTGGCTCATCAACCTTCTCAATTTTAGCTGCAATGGTTATATATATGCAAGAGTGAGCAAAACAAATTCTCACTTAAAAGGATATAATAACTGACAACGAATAAATTCAATTAAATTGAATTACAATTTATAATATCGATAATCAAAAACTGATATTGAAAATCATCTGAGGGTCACAAGACCATGATTTATGTCCTAGGTTATAAGTATTTCTTCTTGAACCTTTAACAATCCTTAGACTATATAAACCTTCTTTCTCGTACTTAGGGGGATCAACCTTTCGTGCCATGTATTGTGCACAAACATCTAAATGCTTTCGGGTAATAAATCCCCTATAATAGAGTTATTTATCTCAGTTTAACAGATGAGTCCACACAAAAGGAAGTTTGGTTTGGATAAGTTTTAAAGGTAATTTAGAGTTCAACGTTTATCAACTAAGGATTAGTTGAATCAAAAGTTCACTGACAATCTAAAGGTTAACCAACAATATAATACGAAGTGGTTATGAACCATAAATAAATAATGTAAAGCATTAAGAAGACATAATAAACCTTGCCTGAACAACAGGGTAAGCTAAGATGTGATAGCCCCAAATCTAGGTTCTCTAACCTCGGATTTAGTGCTCACGATCAATCATCATCATAAGCATTCTATAAACTATAGCGGAATAATAAATATACACTGTTCATTATAATAAAGTTTCATAACATAATCCTAAGGTTTTCTTAACCTTAACTTAAACACAACTTTAATATTACAAAAGGTTTACATAAACAATTTCATCAGATAATAATAATAATTAACATTCATTTTAAACTATTCTTGGACCTTGTGCCTTTGTTCTTGGTATTCGATCCTTCGAGCTTAACTGAAATAAATGTCATGATATAGCAAAGGTAATCTACTAATTTTCTTAGCAAGTTTATATGCAAGGGAGATATATCATGATTGGAAAGAAGTTTCGCTTTCAATGTTCAAAATAATATAACATTGTGAAAAAACATGAATTAATAGTCAAAAGTTGAATATTCGAATAATTGAATAACAGGTACTGAGTTTTTGAAATAACCATGAACATTTGTCAAGGCTCTAAGCATTTAAATTGGACCTTTTAATAAGTTTTGGTAATCAAGGGGATCAGCCTTTCATACCCCATGATTTATGCATAAACACTTAATAATCTAGCATCGATATCATGCTTTAATTAAATTCGTCCTTTTCTTAGTCAGGAAATCTTATCATATCAATTTAATAAGAACTACTTTTTAAAACACATTTGATTTAACAAATTTAAACATGCTTGATCTTTTTGATATAATTAGCATAGATCTATCTCATAAACAGTTCATGAATGAAGAACTTTAATCTAATTCGCAGTTCAATAATAATAGAACAGGAATTCAATTGCACCAAGTGCAAATCTCAATAATCAATATAGATGTGAATAATCATCAATAATTATTCACTAACATGCTTCGAAAATAATAACCCGTGTTTGAATTAGGAAACTTGCCTGATTGACGAGCTACGACTAACTAGCTTTAATTAAAACTCTTTGAATGACCTAGCATTGACAATGTTGGTCTACTAATTAGTACTACGTATAATTGTACGTATATACTGTAAGACCCCAACTTTCATAAATAAAGATTAATTTTCTCAAAATATATTTTTGAATATTATGGTGTGGATTTGATATAATGTTATAGTTGTGAATAATATTTATAAATTTTGCAAAGTATGCAAGTTGTTATAAAATATTCGATTGGTCGAGCAATATTCGTTTTAACGAGGAATATTAGTATGAATGACACAATCATTGGTGGACCCCACAAATGTAATTATTATTTGGGAGTTAGAAAATAGCGAAATATTTTTTATAAAAATAACAGCGAAGGTTTTACCGTTAACTGTTGAAATACCTAGTGATGAAAAGTACAGTAATACATGTGGTTGCATAGTAGCACACGATATTGATTATTGATGCTTACGTGAGAAGTCACTCAGTTATACTCATTTATTGCTACAGTAATTGCTTCATAGTATCTCACATTATTGATTCTATTATTGTCACATTATCATTTGTACAATATTTTATATTATTAAATCAATAATTTATATGACAAGTTATTCATATTATTATTTGCATTATTGATAATGTCTAGAAAATTTTGTCGAGGAAAGGGGTTTGGTCACCTAATTGCGCGCCAATAGGGAGAAATCCTTATCGAAAAGCCCCCTCTTTCCTGGAAATGATCTCGTTGTTAATATTGCAAGTTATATTATTGATGAATAAATGTTGTTAAAAATATTGAGGGGATTTTTTTATGAAGTATTTGTTGTAAATTTTGCTTATTATTTGGACCCCCACTTACCAATTTTTCAAAACTATCGATAGAAGTTATGTCAGTTATATATATATATATGTGTGTGTGTGTGTGTGTGTTGAATATATATATATAGTATATTTTTTTTAGTTTTTGTTTTACTTGATGATTTACTCATCCGTGAACTGCATAAGACGTCTGTGAATTATAAAACTATTGCGTCCGTGATTTTTTCCTTAAATAGTGCCCCTTCCATTCTCCTAGTTATAATTGAAAATCACACCAGAATCAGAGAATTCTTCTTCTATAATATTGAGCATTTTTCTTTAGAGTTTAAGGAATATTTGAGCGTAGAAAACAGTTCAAGTTTTCTTCAAGAATATCCACGCTATACCAGTTGGAATACTCTTCCTTTTAAGGTAAGGGATATTATTTTTGTTCAATACTCGTAACAAATAATATTTTCTTCCATACTCTGTAGTATGTAATTAATATTATTTCATTTCAGATTCTGAATTCTATACTTATTTTGTTAAGTTTTGGCTTCTATACTCCATGAAATTAGTAGAATATCCTTGAAATTTGTGTTTCATCAAGTATCTTTTCATGGAAATATTATTCTGAACATTCTAGATAGGTTTTAACTATTTCATGCTGGAGTACTATTCACGGGATACTATTCCTGACGTAATATTCATGGGGTAGTATTCACTCGATTACTATTCACCCAGGATACTAATCATGACAAAAATTAATTTCTTTTCGGTCCAAATCATTTTTGATACAATATAATTCTTGAATTTTACTCCACAAAGCAGTACCATGTTGACAATTTGGACATTATTGAATTCTAGATAAATTAAATTATAAATATTTAAAAAATTATCCTTTGCTTTCTTTTAATTGAATTCTTATATCATTGTCATCATCCTCATGCTTATATTGTGATGAAAGTCTTCTTTGGCTTACGTGCATAGATGGACTGTTGATTGGTATGATTGTGACCAGGGATTATTCAGTATAATCATGACCGTAATGTTACAAATGATATTGTAAAAGTCTTCATTGGCTCGTAGTGCAATGATGGACAGTTGTTGGCATTATCATGACCATTGGTGAAAATACGAATATTCTTGGCCCGTAGTGCGTGGATAATTCGTGGTCGTGATACTAATGAATATCTTTGGCCCATAGTGCAAGGATGATGTTGATTATTTATTAAGCTGAGTCTCAGCGATAAAATTGATGATAAATTTTTAAATCATAGAAGATAGTAGATATCATGCTCTACTTGACTCTTCTAATGGATTGTTTGTTCCGCTGCAGTTAAACTTGATGTCTATTGTATTTTATCAGTTTAACACTGTTGAAGGCTAACGATAATTTATTATGCATTATCTTAGTAATAATATTTCTTACTGGGCTAGTTGAGCTCACCCTTTTGCTCTCATTATTCTTTTTAGGAGAACATAGTCGGGACTAGTCGGGGAACGGAGTGATGGTCCGAGATGGTGCATTAGTAGTGTGACGCCCCCAAAATATGTATACATCACCCATCTTGAGTCGCCAAATACATGGTACATAAATCAAATACAAACTTCTTTAATACAACTGTTGTGTAAAAATACGACAAAACATAGCTGAGTTTTTACATGAATATTGTCTTATAGACAATATCCAAACTCAAATTCAATCCTCATTACATTTATTATCACACTTAGTAGTGAGCACTACTAAAATAACCATCTCGAACCGTCACTCCATTCCCCGACTAGTTCCGACTACGTTCTCATTTCCTGAAGAGAATAATGAAAGAAAAAAGGTGAGCTCAACTAGCCCAGTAAGAAATATTATGACTAAGATAATGCATAATAAATTATTATTAGCCTTAAACAATGTTAAACTGATAAAATACAATAAACATCAAGTTTAACTGCAGTGTAACAAGCAATCCATTAGAAGAGTCAAGTAAAGCATGATATCTACTATCTTCAATGATTTAAAAAGTTTTTCATCCACTTTATCGCTGAGACTCAGCTTAATAAATAAACCACATCAATCCAATCATCCCTGCACTACGGGCCAAGGATATTCATATAATCATCAATGGTCATGATTATACTGAATAATCCCTGGTCATAATCATACCAACAACTGTCTATCAATGCACTACGAGCCAATGAGGACTTTTACCACATCATTTGTAACATTATGGGTCATAATTATACTGAATGATCCCTGGTCATCATCATACAAATCAACAGTCCATTTATGCACGTAAGCCAAAGATGACATTCATCACAATTTAAGCATTAGGATGATGACAATGATATAAGCATTAATAAAACGAAATCAATGATGAATATTAAAGACTTTAAATTTATCCAGAGTTTAAAAATATCTAAATTGTAACCATGATATTGCTTTGTGGAGTAAAATTCAAGAATAATATTCATGTATCAACAATAATTTGGATAAAAAAGAAATAAATATTTTGGGTGAATAGTACCCCGTGAATAGTACCATATGAATAATACCTCGTGAATAGTACCCCGGCATGAAAAGTGCCCCAAATACCCGAGTGAATAGTAACCTATGAATAATAACTCGTGAATAGTACTTCGGTATGATAAGTGCCCCGAATACTCGAGTGAATAGTAATCGGGTAAATAGTAACCCATAAATAGTAACTCATGAATAGTATTCCGGTATGAAAAGATCAATAATTATCAAGAAAGCTCAGAATAATATTTTCATGAAAAGATACTGGATGAAGTCAAATATCAAGGATATTCTACTAATTTTACGGAGTATAGAAGCAATCCATTAACATAATGAGTGTAGAATTAGGAATACGAAACGAAATAATATTACTCACATACTACATAGTATGGAAGAAAATATTATTTCTACGAATACTGAAAAAAATAATATCCCTTACCTCAAAAGAAGACTAGATACTGGAATAGTGAAGTAGCAGACTTCTCTTCTTCTTTCTCTCTATAGCTTCTCTCTTGATAATTGCCTTTGTTAGTCTTAGTGAATTGGTGAGAATGAAAAAAGAATGAACTTCTATTTATAGAAAAATATAGTTTCGATAATTGCACGTTTTGGGCCTCGAAATATTATAGTATAATATCTTCACCTTTTTCTCCATTTTTAATTTAGTCCTACAAGTATTAACAAACTTGCACCACCTCCCCTAATAGTACATCATGTGAATCAATAGTTCTATACATGTGAAAAAAATAATTACATTATAGTACCTTCATCTATACCTCCATTTTTAATTTAGTCATACAAGTATTATCAATCTTGCACCACCTCCCCTAATAATACATGCATGTGAATCAGTAGTACATACATGTGAACAAATAGTTATAAGCATGTGAATTAATAGCAATTAATTTCTCATTTATCCGATTAATTACCCGATTAGTCAATATAATCTCCAGAAATCAATTATTATGGAAATAAATGTAGATTCCCACAAACAGTAATAATCCCAACACAATGGAATTATCAATTTCATTTTTAATCAACTCGAACTTATACATCATTAGTATTATAACTCACAATATTTAACAACCAGATCATTCCTAGGAAAGAGGGGGACTTTCCGATAAGAATTTCTCCCTATTGACGCGCAATTAGGTGGCCAAACCTCTCCTCGACAGAACTTTCTAGACATCGTCAATATTGCAAATAATAATATGAATAACTTTGTCATCTCAATTATTAATTTAATAATATAAAATATTATACAAATGATACTATGACAATAATTGAATCAATTATATGAGATATATTATGCAGCAATTACTGAAGCAATAATTGAGTATAACTGATTGATTTCTCATGTAAGCATCAATAATCAATATCGTGTGCTACTATGCAACCACGTGTATTACTGTACTTTTACCACTGGGTAGTTCAACAGTTTAATGGTAAAACTTTCGCCGTTATTTTTATAAAAAGATATTTTTGTCGTTTTCTAACTACGACAAAACGTCCGTTGTGGGGTCTACAAATGATTAGGCCATCGTACGAATATTTTCCTGTTAAAACAAATATTCCCCGACCAATCGAATATTTTATAACAACTTGTTTACTTTGCAAAATATGTAAATATTACCCACAACTATAACATTATATCATATCCACAGCATAATAATCAAAAATATATTTCGAGAAAAATTGTTCTGTATTCATAAAAGTTGGGGTCTTACAACCTCCCCTTCTTATGAAATTTTATCCTCGAAATTAGGGTACATAATTAGTATGTCGAAGAAGTGAGGATACCTTGACTTCATTTCAGATTCTAACTCCCAGGTCATTTTGTCAACATTGTGGTTTCTCCACAAAACTTTGACTTGAGGTATAACCTTGGAGCGTAGAATATGATCCTTCTTATTCAAGATTTTAACAGGTACCTCTTCATACATTAAATCTTCCGCTATCTCATCCGGTTCTAATTCAATAATGTGGTTCAGGACTTTCACATATTTACGTAACATAGATATGTGAAAAATGTTATGACCACGAGACATACTTGGCGGTAAGGCGAGTTTATAGGCCACAATACCTACTCGATTGATGATTTTTAATGGCCCAATGAATCGAGGATTGAGCTTTCCTCTCTTTCCAAATCTTGTAACTCCTTTCCACGGAGCAACACGTAACAACACATGCTCTCCAACATTAAATTCCATGTCTCTTCGATGAAGATAAGCATAACTCTGTTGTTGATCTTGTAAGGTCTTTATATGTTGCTTGATCATTTGAATCTTTTCCATTGTCATGCGTACCAATTCTGGTCCCAACAACGTTGCTTCACCACCTCATCCCAGCATACTAGAGAACGACACTTGCGTTGATACAACGCCTCGAATGGAGCCATGCCAATACTTGCTTGATAACTATTGTTGTAGGAGAATTCCACCAATGGCAAGAACTTATCCCAACTTCCTTTGAAGTCAAGGACACAGAGTCTTAATAAATCCTCAAGAGTTTGAATAGTCCTCTCCGACTGCCCGTCCATTTGAGGATGATATGCTGAACTAAATCGTAAATCCGTGTCCATATCTTTTTGCAAATTAATCCAAAATCGTGAAGTAAATCTTGGGTCTCGATTAGAAACTATGGATACTGGAATGCCATGCAATCTTACAATCTCATTTATGTTCATACGAGCAAGATGTTCAAGTGAATAAGCTTCTCGTATAGGTAGGAAATGAGCTGACTTGGTCAATCTATCAACAATGACCTAAATCGAATCTATGCCTTGAGAAACCTTGGGAAGACCAGTAAAGAAGTTCATGGTAATGTGCTCCCACTTCCATTCTGGAATTTGAAGTGGTTGAAATGGACCTTTTAGCATTTGATGCTCCGCCTTGACACGCTGACAAGTTAAACACCTTGAGATCTGTCTTTTCATATTGCTCCACTAAAATGTATGTTGAAGATCATGATACATTTTGGTACTCCCAGGATGGATTGCAAACGTTATATTGTGCGCTTCCATCATGATCTTATACTTTAAATAAGGGTCGTTAGGAACACAAAGTCTGGAGTGGACTCGAAGTATTCCTTCTTCATTGATTCTTGCTTCTGGAATAGCACCTTCTTGTACTTTCTTCCTCATACGCATCAACTCCAGGTCTGTAGCTTGAGCAGCTTTAACTTTATTGATTAAAGTTGGTTCTTCTCGTATATTTGCCATCATCACATGGGTCCTTAGAGTTTTTAACTCTACATCCATCCTTTGCAAGTTATATAAAATGGTCCTTTGTATTGAAAATATCGCACTCATACTCGCATATAATCTTCTACTCAACGCGTCAGCAACCACATTCGCTTTTCTACGATGGTATTGAATAGTATGATCATAATCTTTCAACAGCTCGAGCCAACGTTGTTGTCGCATGTTAAGTTCCTTTTGGGTGAAGAAATATTTTAGGCTTTTGTGATCCGTATAGATCTCCACTTTCTCCCCATACAGGTAATGCCTCTAGATTTTAAGCGCGATAACGACAGCTGCCAACTTTAGATCAAGAGTAGGATAATTCCTCTCATATTCTTTGATTTATCGTGAGGCATAGGCTATGACTTTCCCATGTTGTATGAGAACACATCCTAAACCTTTGCCTAAAGCATCGATGTATATGACAAATCCCTCTAAACCAGATGGTATTGTCAGAACAGGTGCTGAAATGAGTCTCCTCTTGAGTACTTGAAAACTCTTCTCACATTCCTCACTCCAATCGAATTTTGTATCTATTCTAGTCAGCTGAGTTAATGGAGTAGCGATTCGAGAAAACCCTTCTACGAATCTCCGATAATAACCAGCTAAGCCAAGAAAGCTACGTACTTCTGTCAAAGACTTAGCTTGCTCCCAGCTTTGAATTACTTCAATCTTTACTAGATCAACAGATATTCTATGATTAGATATGACGTGCCCAAGGAATGCTACTTCCTCATGACAGAACTCGCATTTCTTCAACTTGGCATATAACATATTTTCATAAAGCTTTTGGAGTATCAGCCTCAAGTATTGCTCATGATCTTCACGACTTTTGGAGTAAATGAGGATGTCATCAATAAAGACGACCACAAAGTGATCCAAATATTCCTTGAATACTCAGTTCATCATATCCATGAAGGAAGCAGGAGCATTAGTCAATCCAAAAGACATAACTAGGAATTCGTAATGCCCATACCAAGTTCTGAAAGCACTCTTTGGAATGTCATTAGTTTTAACTTTTAACTGATGATATCTGGAACGAAGATCAATCTTTAAAAAGAATTTAGCACCTTGCAACTGGTCAAACAGGTCATCAATGCGAGGCAATGGGTACCTATTTTTGACGGTGACATGATTCAACTTCCGATAATCAATACAAAGTTGCATACTTCCATCTTTCTTCTTTACGAATAGAATAGGAGCACCCCAAGGAGACGTACTAGGACAAATGAAGGTGATGTCAACAATTCTTGCAGTTGGGTTTTTTAACTCCTGAAGTTTAATAGGAGCCATTCGATATGGGGCTTTGGAAATGTGTTTTGTATTGGGTTCACGGTCGATACAAAATTTGTTTTCATGCTCTAGGGCTAGGCCAGGAAGTTCTTTAGGGAATACGTCAGGAAATTTATTAACAATAGAAATAGCATTCAAATCTGACGTATTTTTATTTAAATCCATGACATGGGCTAAAAAAGCTTGATATCCATTTTTCAATAAACAAATAGCTTTATGGCTTGATATGACGGTAATTTACTTTAATGGTTTGGTTGCTTGAATTCGCATAATAGGTTGGTTAGGTATATGAAAGCTAATAACCTTACAAAAATAATCAATTTTAGTATGATGAGTAGTTAACCAATCAATCTCTAAAATCACATCAATTGAAAGTATTTTGAAAGAGATAAGATCAACAGATAACGTGCGGTTACCGATTTGAATCAAACAAGACTTATAAACAATGGATGTAATGAAGGTTTCTCCCAATGGAGTTTCAACAGATAAATCAAAGTCTAATTTCTTCGGAGTAAAATTTAAACGTTGAGCGCAAGTAAGAGAAATAAAAGAATGGGTAGAACCGGTATCAAATAAGGTATAGACTTCGCTAGAGTTTATGATTGGCTTACCTGTGATCACCTCATTTGGATGCCTCGCTTTTTGGGAAGTTACGACAAACGCTCTCCCTTGAACTACCGACTTTGACTTCTCTGGGACAGCCTTTAGTGCCTCCATCCTAGCTGGACTAGTCTTCGCTGCACGATAAAACCAGGCTAGGTGACCATCTCTTCCACAATTGTAACCAGCTTTGGACTACATCATGCAGTTTGGACTAATGTGTCCCTCCCCTTCACATTTATAACATACGACTGGCGGTTGTTCTCCTTCCTTAACAACAGGTGTTGGTGCTGACGTCTTTCCATCATTATTGAATCTCCTCTTCTTCAAATTTCCACTTCTATTATCTTGGCCATGATTACCACCGAAGTGGTTACCATTTCTGGCATATTGATTCCGTCCACGTTTGTTGTCACCGCTTCGATTACTACTACCACTGGTATTATCAACTTGCCGACTGCTCTCTCTTGGTTGGGTTGAATCATTATCGTGCTCTAATAACTGAGCCCTATTTACAACATCTGAATACAAACACAGTTTGTGAGAAATGAGATATTGACGTATTTCGGGACTCAAACCTCGCAGAAACATTCACGTTATTAACTCTTCATTATCAACCAAATGGGATGAGAACTGGGACAACTCAACAAACTTATCCTCGTACTGCAACACCGTCATATTATTTTGCTCCAACTTGATAAACTCTACCTCCTTCATGTGATGAATACTTTCGGGAAAGTATCTGTCGTTGAAAAGCTCTTGGAACTTCTCCCAAGACATTTTGAGTGCAGCAGGCTAAGTACGCTTTACTGATTCCCACCAATAATCTGCTTCTCCTCTCAACATGAAGGTGGCAAAGGGAACCTTTTGCTCCTCAGAGCATCTCAAGATTTCAAATATCTTGGTGATCTGCTTTATCCACGTCTCCACCTTAAGTGGCTCTTTCTTTCCCCAAAACTTCGATGGTCCAAACTCCTTGAATTGCCTAGCGGTGACCATCTGTGAGTTGCCAGTGTTTCCACCTACATTATGAACAGGAGCCACTCTTGCCTGATGTTGCATGAATTCCATAAAGCCTTTGAACATCCCATCGTTCATCATTTGATCGGTGTTGTTGTTTACCTGAGGATTATTGTCTTCCTGTTGCACATTATCCTGGGTATTGATCATTGGTGACTCAACGATCTCATGTGCTTCATTGTTGATCTCAACATTTTCAGATGCCATTTTTAAACACTGCCACAAAACAAAGGTTAATTGATATATCACATATTATCCCTATACTCTGACCGACCAATTAAATACTAAATAAACTTAGGTAGGTCATACTAGCAAAGGAATTTCCCGTCTCTCCCCTCCTAGTTCCTAGTTCTTGTATCACATCTCAGCCAGGGATCATATCCCTAAGCTTTGATACCAACTGTGATGCCCCAAAAATAGGTATACATCACCCATCATGAGTCGCCAAATACATGGTACATAAATCAAATACAAAATTCTTTAATACAACTATCGTGTAAAAATATGACAAAACATAGCTGAATTTTTACATGAATATTATCTTATAGACAATATCCAAACATAAATTCAATCCTCATTGCTTTTATTATCACACTAAGTAGTGAGGACTACTAAAATAACCATCTCGGACCGTCACTCCATTCCCCGACTAGTCCCGGCTACGTTCTCATTTCTTGAAGAGAATAATGAAAGCAAAAGGGTGAGCTCAACTAGCCCAATAAGAAATATTATGACTAAGATAATGCAGAATAAATTATCATTAGCCTTCAACAGTGTCAAACTGATAAAATATAATAAACATCAAGTTTAACTAAAGCGGAACAAGCAATCCATTAGAACAGTCAAGTAGAGCATTATATCTACTATCTTCTATTATTTAAAAAGTTTTTCATCCACTTTATCGCTGAGACTCAGCTTAATACATAAACTACATCATCGAATCATCCCTGCACTACGGGCCAAGGATATTCATGTAATCATCAATGGTCATGATTATACTGAATAATCCCTTATCATAATCATAACAACAACTGTCCATCAATGCACTATAGGCCAATGAGGACTTTTACCACATCATTTGTAACATTACGGGTCATGATTATACCGAATGATCCTTGTTCATAATCATACCAATCAACAGTCCATCTATGCAAGTAAGCCAAAGATGACTTTCATCACAATATAAGTATGAGGAAGATAATAATGATATAAGCATTAATCAAACGAAATCAAGGATAAATATTAAAGACTTTAAATTTATCCAGAGTTTAAAAATATCCAAATTGTCAACATGATAATGCTTTGTGGAGTAAAATTCAAGAATTATATTCATGTATCAACAATAATTTGGATAAAAAAAAATATTTTTCGGGTGAATAGTACCCCGTGAATAGTACCCTATGAATAGTACTTTGGGAATAGTACCTTGTGAATAGTACCCCGGCATGAAAAGTACCCCAAATACCCGAGTGAATAATATTCAAGTGAATAGTAACTGGATAAATAGTAACCCATGAATAGTAACTCGTGAATAGTACTATGGCATGAAAAGTGCCTCGAATACCCGAGTAAATAATATTTGAGTAAATAGTAACCGGGTGAATAGTAACCCATAAATAGTAACTCATGAATAGTATTCCAGTATGAAAAGATCAATAATTATCAAGAAAGTTCAGAATAATATTTCCATGAAAAGATATTGGATGAAACACAAATATCAAGGATATTCTACTAATTTCACAGAGTATAGAAGCAATACTTTAACAGAATGAGTGTAGAATTAGGAATACGAAACAAAATAATATTAGTCACATACTACAGAGTATGGAAAAAAATATTATTTCTATGAATACTGAAAAAAATAATATCCTTACCTCGGAAGAAGACTGAATCTTTGGAATAGTGAAGTAGCAGACTTCTCTTCTTCTTTCTCTCTATAGCTTCTCTCTCTATAATTGCTCTTGTGAGTCTTAGTGAATTGGTGAGAATGAAAGAAGAATGAGCTTCTATTTATAGAAAAATATAGTTTCGATAATTGCATGTTTTGGGGCTCGAAATATTACAGTATAATACCTTCATCTTTTCCTCCATTTTTAATTTAGTCCTACAATTATTATCAAACTTGCACCACCTCCCCTAATAGTACATCATGTGAATCAATAGTTCAGTCATGTAAATCAATAGTTCTATACATGTAAAAAAATAGTTAAAGTATAGTACCTTCATCTATACCTCCATTTTTAATTTAGTCATACAAGTATTATCAATCTTGCACCACCTCTCCTAGTAGTACATGCATGTGAATCAATAGTAGATACATGTGAATTAATAGCAATTAATTGCTCATTTATCCGATTAATTACCCGATTGGTCAATATAATCTCTAGAAATCAATTATTATCGAAATTAATGTCGATTCCCACAAACACTAATAATCCCAACACAATGGAATTATCAATTTCATCTTTAATCAACACGAACTTATTCATCATTAATATTATAACTCGTAATATTTAACAACCATATCATTCCCAGGAAAGAGGGGGCTTTCCAATAAGGATTTCTCCCTATTAGCGCGCAATTAGGTGACCAAACCTCTCCTTGATAGAACTTTCTAGACATCGTCAATATTACAAATAATAATATGAATAACTTTGTTGTCTCAATTATTATATAACAATAATTGAACAAATAATATGAGACATATTATGCAGCAATTACTATATGAATAATTGAGTATAATTGAGTGACTTCTCACGTAAGAATCAATAATCAATACCGTGTGCTACTATGCAACCACGCGTATTACTGTACTTTTACCACCAGGTAGTTCAACAGTTTAATGGTAAAACTTTCGCCGTTATTTTTATAAAAAGATATTTCTATCATTTTCTAACTATGAAAAAACTTCTGTTGTGGGGAACACAAATGATTGTGCTGTCATACGAATATTCCCTGTTAAAACGAATATTATCCAACCAATCGAATATTTTATAATAACTTGCTTTGTGATGCCCCAAATTCAGGTACTTGAAACCCGAACTCGGTGCTTCACGATACCATTTCTATGAGCGGAATAATACTAATAATAATAACAATAATATAAATATCAAACTTAATTTGAATATATCAGAGTCTAATCCCAAGTACACGACCTTTAAACATTCATTACATGATAATTAATAGATATCATAGTCTTAATAAAGTTAAACTATTACATAGGATATCATAAAATTCATTCAGCAACCTTTCCTTTTCCCCTGTTATTAGCAGAGCCTTCAAGTTGTTCACGCTTAGTTGAAAACATTTATATTTAAAGCAAGAATGAGAATTTGGGTGCCTAGCAAGTAATAGCAGACAATAAATGTTAGCTGAAAGAAGTAATTATTTTCTTTGAAAGGCACTTCTACAACGAATCAACAGTTGTGAAGTAAATTAAAACAATTTTAATCAACATATCAAATCTATTTCAAATTTTGAAACTACGTACTGACTATAATTGGTAAGCAGTCGACAAACTATGAACTTTGTTTTTGATTCTCGATATTCAGTTGAATAACAAGAATTAATTATACGCAATAACAAAGTGGAATATTTTCCAGAGTTTATGCTGAGTGATCCCTAAGGATCTTGAACTTCTTTTCTCGAGTAACTATCAAAGATTTGTTTTGATATACCCAAGTGTATCAAATAACCATAAAGATTAAGTCATACCCCTCTACAAGTATAATAAGTGATCAAATTAATTATACCCTATATTATGCATAATACTTAAAACGCGTGCAGTGATCGAATATACGACCAAAAGTTTCCCTTTTTATAAAAAGGTTGTTCTTCTCAGTCTTATAACCAGATTTTGATTTATAATACCGAAATACTATGATTTTAATATATAATCGCTCTTTCAATGTAGCCGAAACAATTGGCATCGACCTGTCAATAATAATTAAGTTTTAATCTCAAACCTATCAAGTTACAACAAATGTTCGTCTAGCCAGAATAATTAGCTAAGACATATCTCAATGCTATTTTTTAAATCTATGTCTAGCCGAGTCAAATAGCTTAGACGTCTTTTAAGTCAATGTATACATACTGAAAACCAAAAAGAATGTATCAACATGTGATTAAATACAATAAATTATCCAAGTGAGGACACTTGTATAACCATGCTTAGAAATTAATGAACAGAATATATAAATCTTTATCATATGGTAATACTGTATTGACAAACAATAATTGAATGGAATCCAAAAACTTGTATGATTACAAGAGTATAGATACATGAACAATAATAATAACAATAAAGTTCTGAAACTGGCTTACACATGACCATTTCATAAAGTAAATGCAAAGGGTAGGATACTTGACTGGTCTGCTGCTTACATAACTTAGTTTTATCTTTTATATAGAGACCTATCATTAATAAGATCATTATATCGATTAGAATAACATATTATAACACACAGTGTTGTTATTTGCAGTCAACACAAAACCCAATCACATTGTCACATAAGTTTAGCAGTCATTGGATCACAAACAAACATGTATACAAACAATTTATATAAGTCCAGATCAATTTCTAAAACATTTCGATGTACCGACGGATTTTTCGAATAATTATAAAGTCTAAAACTTTATACTGAAGTTCAATATAACTTAAACATCGGTCAAATTATTTTTAAAGGACTTATAATAATTTTTAAAAAATTATTATAATTTATCATAATTTTTCAAACACTGAAATCATTTTTAAATGATTTAAATATTAGATAATTCTATTATCATTAATATTTAATAAATATTAAATTATTAATGAAACCATTGCCAAAATATTAAAGTTATCTATAATAACTCAAAATATTTTTAAAGTATTAATATTACCCTTAAATAATTTTTAAAATATTAAAAATTATTTTAAATAATTACCATTAATATTTAAATATTAATGTACTATTTATCAAAATATTAAAAGTCATTTATTATAACTTCAAATATTTTTAATTTATTTATATCCCTTTTAAATGATTTTTAAATCAATAAAATCATTTTAAACTATTTACTTAATATAATTATTAATTAAATTTAATATCATTAATATTAAATTATTAATTAAATCTACCTTTAATTATTAAAAGTTATAGTTTATAACTTAAAATATCTTTAAACTCTTTATTTTCATTTAAAATAATTTTATAATATTAAAATTATTTTTAAACTAATTTATTTAATATATTTATTAAATAAATCTAATAACATTAATATTAAATAAATAATGAAATTTATCTTAAAATATTAAAAGTTATATTTTATAACTTAAAATATTATTAAATATCTAATTATCATTTAAAATGATTTTTAATAAAATAAAATGTTTTTTAATTAATTTACTTAATGCATTTATTAAATAAATTAAATATCAATAATATTCAAATAAATACTAATATTTATGGAAAATATGAAAAATTATAAAAAGTTAATTTTCATAACTTCAAATAATTTTTAAAATAATTTTTATAATTTTCAGAAATTATTTTCTATTTTTTAAGCATTTTCCGGAAATTAGAAAACTAAAATTAATTAAAACCGTCTCTATAGCCTATAACGATGCTTTCTGTCGTTGTTAGTGTTCTTGAGCTTCAAGAACATTGACAAGCAGTGTGTTGGTGCTAGGTTTGACCAACTGTGATTCTCTGTTCAAGCAAGATTTTGGTCATCTTACACATTGATCATGTAGTATTGATGTAATACTATATGATCCAACCTTTATCTAGGTCATACCATCACTCAGATACAAGATCTAAGTCTCCATATATGTTGTCAGGGCTGATCTGGGTTTTCTGGGTAACCCAGAAACCCAGTCAGCTTCGAGTAGGCACTTTGTGGCTTAAAAATCTTAGGGTTGTTGTTGATGTTAAAGTGGTATAAAGGGTCCAAATTGTATTATACACGACAGAGTACAAATACCATTCATCATATCAGTCAAACTACATCAGAATCATTAGATATCATACGGTCAAACATTATCAGAAATGATGGTCTTAAGTTTTCTAGGTTTCCCAGAAAACCGAGTTCTTGATCAAGCAAGCCAGTTTGACCATCCATTACGTTTAGTCTGTTAGTTATATAAGTGATATAAAGGTTGGGATCTAAAGTCCATACAACACACTACAATCTGGTTACAACAACATCAACAAAAAATATCATACCTGACAGATCAAAGCGATTGAAAACGTTGTCAGACTCGGATAATGAGGTTCTGGGTTACCCAGAAACTCCTTGGTCATGCTTGGTCAACGAGGTTTGACCATTAATAACTTACAATCTGGATATGGAATGGCTATGATTCCACTTCTAGATCACAGACCTTAGAACATACTACAAATACAAACAATTAAATATACAAAAACATAAACAGAAAGAGATCTATGGGGTCTGACATTCGTTGTCAAACAACATTCATAAATTTTTCCAGTTTTTGAAAAACATCAAATTTGAGCTTATAGATGTTATGGATCTAACAACTACTAACCCAGATCATTGATTAACACCTTATACAACATGATTAAACATAAAAACATAACTTCTAACACATCAAGCATGATCAGATTCTAGGTTAGAGTTTTATACCTTTCTTTGCTTAATCTTGATTCTAAGCTTTCTAATTTAATATGGAAGTGGTAGGGCTTGTTTGTGGGACTGATATGCTATACAAATTCGTGGGTTTGGAAAGAGAGAGAGAGAGAGAGAGAGAGAGAGAGAGTTGGTTGGGAGTTTGTGTATAAATGAAGCTAACAAGTGAACTTTTCTCTCTCTCAATCTATATATAATTGAATGCAATTTATTGGCTGATCTAGAAGGCTGATTGCTGGAGTTAATTTAAGTCACATGGTAGGTTAAAGTTGGTCACCAACTCTAGTACTTGGCAAGATCTTACAATCAAAATATTAAACAATTGAAAAGGGCTAATTTGGACATTTGGCTTGAAAATTTAATGGCAAAGTTGTAACTTAGCAAACCCTTAGGGTTTAACCCTTAGGGTTCACTACTACAAAACAGTAAATAGATAACGCGGAAAAAACATTGTGGTTTCAGTCAGAAAAATGTCTTGGTTAAGGGTGTCATCTATTTGACAACCTTACACAACATTTTTAAAACGTTGTAGTTAAGCACAATAAACAACGTTTTTTAGGAAAAAAACTATGTAGATTTTTTTTCAAAAATTAGCAGATGCTTAAAAACGTTGTAGAAGGTATGATTCAACAACGTTTTTTGGATAAAAATGTTGTTGTTTATACAAATATACAACATATTTAAAATGTTGTAGATAAAAAAGAAAAAAAAAAGGTTGTGATTCACCTATATTACCAATGCACCTGCAATATGCTAATGCCATGATATATATCTAAAATTACAAAGAATATTAATACCTTATGTTGGTTGTTTTACCGATCAATATATGCGTGCAAGTATACAATGTCAACAAGTAATAAAGAGTAAGTAAAGTATCGTTCCCACGGAGAATTAACTAATAAAGTTTACCAAGCACTAACACATAACCATTTCAGTCTTATTTAAACGAATGATATTATATTTTATATTTAAACTATAAAATTAAATAAACCTAACTATTCCTAGAGTGAGAATAGATAATGAAGACCTGAGATTATAATTTCATCTATTGACTCATTCAAATCCATACACTCCATGTTTAGCCAAACTAATTGTATCGGGTTGTTAGTCGAGAACACGAAAGTAAAGTATACCATTTCTCAATGTCATACCCATATCACATATAATCCACAGTTGATAGAATACACATGAACACCCACATTACATAAACCACTATATGTCTATGTTATTTACAAATAATTAGGGTTTAATCCCAAGTTCTCAATTGACTACAAATTGCGCTTCGGTATATGTCTATCCTAAGTACAAATCATACATCCCAACACAATGTAGAATATACAATCATAAGCTATTAAGATCAGATCTAAACCCATCTTCATCTCTCAAGTCCATATGGATTATCACAATAATTGATGGCCAATCAACTAAACAATTAAGCATGAATCTTAATAGACAAACCCATAGAAATCAATAAGGCTATCAATGAAACATATCAGAAATAATTAATCCATAGAATCCATTACAATCTCAGAATAGTGTTTAAATCATAACTGAATTAAAGCTATCATCCACATATTGAATAAACATCATAAGATACAATTAGGAATCAAAGAGAGAGTAAGAATAGAGAATGGTAGTGCAAATCTGTTCTCTTGATCCAAGGTTGAATCTCCAATGCTTTCTAATTGCTTCAAGTCTTTAATCTAATCAACTCTAGAAATCACTACTCTAATCTAATTATTCCAAGTTGAAGAAAGAAAATAGCAGTAGTTTCAGGCCCCAAGGGGTGGAATATCTCTTACATAATGAAAATATGTCTAGTATATAAGCCCTATTTGAACCCCCCCCCCCCCCTCAATTACGCTTCAATTACCTTTGTTTAATGAAAAGTCGACTTTGAGTTGACAAGATCGATCGTCTTGTGCGCTACAGAATTGGCTGAAGTTAGAGTGCGATTGCGCTCAAGCAAAAAAATCACGTTTTTGGCTCCGAGGTCCTGTGTGACGCATGGCGGAAATGCACTACAAATTCATGCGCGCTTGATTTCGGTCCATTTTCGTTTGTAGTGTCATACGGTGTAAAACGGCCATAACATTTGATTCGGGAAGAGTTACGGAGCCTGCCACCTATCAAATCGAAGATATCGATGAGCTTTACAACTTTCATTCTTTGATAATTGAGAAATTATGGTCGAATGAAGGTTGAAATTAGTCTGGAATTGACTGCTATGAAAATGGCTAACCAAAACAGCGAAGTTCGACGTCCGTTGGTACAAAGATCATAACTCTTGCATCCAAACTCCGATTAGAATGATTTAAGATGTTCCAGAAAGCTAAGAAGAAGCTCTAAAACATAGTCCAAGTTCCAAGCCAAGAACATAACATGAACATGAAAGCCCAAATGATATCTGGATTTTTTTTCCTTGCGTTTTCATACCAATAGTCGCTCACATCGTTCCAAAGCATAAGATCTACAAAATAAACACAAAATGCATGAAATGTAACTAAGAAACATGAGAATAAGCAACTAATTCAAGTAACAGATACCGAATAAGTAGGTATAAAACCAACTTATCACCATACAATACGTTTACATCCCAATAATTCTTTGTGATGTCAATTATAAAGAATATTAATACCATACATTACGTTTACATCCCAATAATACCAAACTATCCATACATCTCAAATTCACTTTTCAATATAATTACTACTATATTGAATTATGAATTTGACTACATCCACAAAATATACCAAATTATCCATAAAATTAAACTACTGCCTAATTAAACTATCCATAAAATATAATACTTCTAATGTACAAAAAACCCCAACCAAATTGCAAGGCAAAAGCTTAAATAGGCCTTCTTGCTCTCAGCCAAAAGTTCTTCTACAGCAAGGAAGCAACACCATTGTTTCCAGCACTTGCAGTTTTCAATGATGTCCATAACTTCTGTGAACTTGTACAACTCCTTGCAGCTGTAAGCATGAAAAGAAAAACATTTGATGATCACATGAAATTGAAATTTAAGACGCCACTTGTTGTTTACCATCACATAAAGTAGAAAAGGAAAACTCTATGCAGACTTGCTCTACTAGAATGAACCACTGAAATTGGATTTTTGAACAATTTAAACTTTTGGGTCAGCGGCTCAGAAACAAAATTGTGACACTTGTAGTACAGAGAACTTACCATACAATGCATCTCCTTTTTCAGCATTATCTCAGATAATGGCATTAAGATAGATTGTAGCTTAACTTTCGCAAGCAAGGCTTCTAATAAGTGGATTTAGTATTGAATGCCATCCATTTAAGAGCCACAACATGCCGATTTTTGAGCAAGTTGACCATTTCAAATTATTTGGATCTAGTTGATTGATTTTTAGTGTAGTAGGTTAAACAATACAAACAAACGACTACTCTCAACCATTTTTTAGGTAATTAGAATATGCAATCTTTGAAAGGTATTTCAATATGATTGTTTTTAGATTCAATTTACAATGATGGGTGATTACCTCGGACCTTTGAGTGCGTGTCTACAAGCCTTTGATTTATATCCTTGCAATAGAAAAGAAAACTTCCTCCACATTGAGATTTGTTTTTGCGCTCTGCAATAGAAAATTAATTTTAACCTTGAGAAAAATGTAACCAACAACATGATATGAATAAATTCTCAAAGATACTCACGAGTTTCAAACAATTTGATGCCATACTCATGACATGTTCTTGGCCCTTGGAGGAAGGTCTGACCTACAAAGATTTTAGTCTGAAATCATAATAGTTAAGATACTCTTTAAAAATTCAACTAATGTACCAAAATTGAGGTTCGGTACTAGCGGCATCCCTTTTGCTTTCATCCATGTCGGCCTTGTTTCTAATCAATTACCTTGTTAACATTGTCCAAAAGCATCTTTGTTCGATATTGCGAATCCGATTCACGATATACGTGAGGGTAGAAATGCAAGATCCTTAGAAATCAAGACAAGCGTAAACTATAATTGTTGTTCGACACCATGAGACATTTTTACCATACATGTTTGTAATATTGAATAAGATATCTTTTAAAAGCACTTATGAATCGTTTAGTGTTAGGTGTCTATTTGCCGACATTATTTACATACAAATCCATCTAAATCCTAGATAAGCTGAAGGTTAAAAAGGAAAACTTATTGTTGAAAGATGATTCATCAATAACATCAGTAAACTAGCAAAATACCCATGGCTCCACGGTAGTAAGCTAGAAATATGTGTGGGAAAAGCAAAGTTAATTACTGGAAGATGTAAACATATAAACATGAAGAGGTCGTTATCTACAAAAAATTGTAATAAACACTTTAATTAATATATATAAACATTAATAAGAGACAATGAAGTGGTTTAATATAGTTTATAGAATTTTTTCATAACATTTGTTGACAATCAGGTTCAATTTGACCAGACAAAGACCATCACTCAATTATAAGCTCACATAAGCTTCATCCCACAGAAAACGTTAGATATCTTTCTAATAAATTTCTCAAAAAAGTTATACATAACATCAATCCATGGGGTCCTACTTATCGACCATCACCGTGAAGGTATAACAGATTTGAGGCGACTACTAATAAAAGTTGAAGAGAACATGCTAGTTGCTTCCATACCATGATCAACATGGGCAATAATAGACATATTACGGATGTTACATTTATAGTCCATGATCCTTTGAGCTCATCGACTATGAACTTCACTGTATGGTACGGAGTAAATTGCCATCGAACAATATATTTGTTTAACCAACCCAAAAAAAATAAGCAACAAGGAAAATGCACAGAAAGTTGAAAAAAAAATAAAAGAAGTTACTTACCATCTTGATAGCTATTGTCAAAGAATAAAGAGGAAAAACCATAAGGCTATCAATAAGCAATGAGGTCGCATATATCGGCTCAAACATGTATCTCGAATAGAACTCGATAATGAGAAAACATAAGATAGTCATGCACACTTTTGATGATTTTAAATGTTCAATGTTAGGATCAAAGAGTATAACTCACAGATAAGTAAAATAGAGAATAAAAGTATTACCGCTATCAGAATTCCATGGCCAAATATGCTTAGCTAGGGCCTTATTCATTTGAAACATATTTATAGAATCCATACTGAAAAGCGGAAATTGAAATTAATTCACTCGATCATAAAATTTCCTCTGATAGAAACAAAACTCAAGGACAAAGAATGCAATAGGAGAATGAATGAAAGGAAAGAAACCTAGATATTAATAAACGCATAAAAATTATACTTCCCATTGAACCTTCAAAATCAATAAGATGTGCCCGGTGGTGGCCAGACGGGATCGTAGAAGGCGAAAACCAATGAACAACATTTTCTTGAGAAAGTTTCAAATATACAAATTGTTTCTTTATCCCTTGCCTTCTTATATCGACATGAAAATTTCATTCCATATCAATCACTTGCGTATTAGGGTATTGAGCACCACCTCAAATGAGAAATAGGTATTGCATCACCAAATAAGAACTTGTAAACACTGCGAAGTAACATAATAAACCCATATTGTTAGATACAGAAGCGGTTAAATCTTGACCTCGGATAGTAGAACATAATAAACACACAAAAATTTTATAAATGTGTACATATATGAATAAGTTATATATCTATCAACGACTTTCAAATTACATCAACCATAACAATGAATCTAAAAATCAAGATTAAAATTTAAAATTCGAAAATTAATTTTAAAGACTAACTACAGTCCATTAAACCAAGTTCAAGCAAATAACATAATTTCAAACCCTAAATAGAGTATCAGAACAAACACAAATACACATATATAGAGATATAGGGATAGAAATTGGTACCGACAAGAGAGAGAAGGACATGGAGATTGGTACTGACAAAAATTGGTACCGACAACCTTTTTATCACCAGCGCCACCGCCTCTCATCTTCACTGCTACTCCTTTTGTGCCGCTTTCTCTATACTCCTTGGTTTTTGAACCCTTCGGCCTCCCTCTCTTCTTCGACTGCGAAGTTGGAGATGTTGAATCCATGGAGATTTTCGAGTTAAACCCTCTCTTCACAGGACCTACCAGTCTACCAGTAGTGAGTAGTGTTGAATCCATGGAGATTTCCTTGCTTGATGTCGTCGGTTACGGGCGTATATGTGAGCGTCGACGACTTGAGATGGGTCAAACTTTAGCGGTATTACAGGAGAGATCCATAACTAGGGTTTTGGTTTTGTGAGCGAAAAAGAGTAAAGTTCGCTCTCGGTGTTTTAATTTTAAGTTTTCATTTAACCGTGAATTTTTGCTCCGTGTTTTTTTCGATAGACAACGTTTTTAAAAAAAAAACGTTATCTATTTAAAATCAAAAAATTGCCCATATAAATAGGTAACGTTTTTTCATATGCATCTACAACGTCTTTTTTAAAAACGTTATGAAAAAAAAACCACAACGTTTTTATAAAAAATGTTGTGGTTTAAGTGTTGTCTATTTAGTACTTTGTACTGGTAGTTTGACCCTAAGGTTTCATACATTAAATATTTGTAGGATTCCATTTAGGGCTAAAAATGTAGATTTTTAATTTCTAAAATAAATTATTAGGTTTTGAATATTATGGAATAAATTTGATAGGGTTCATACATTAGCATTAGATTCTTTTCTAATTAGTTAAATTAATTAGGTTTCCCGATAATTGGGTTTAATAAATTTATAAATTTTGCAAACCCCATCTTTTATGAATAAAATGAATTGTCTATAAATATCATTTTTGAATATTATGGAATAAATTTGATATAATGTTATAGTTGTGGGTAATATTTATAAATTTTGCAAAGTACGCAAGTTGTTATATAATATTCGATTGGTGGACCCCTGGCAAAATCATTGGTGGATACAGCAGAATTATTGTCGGATTGAGAAAATGAAAAAATATTTTTATGAAAATAGCGGCGGAAGTTTTCTGGTTGATCTTGTTGAACTACTCGGTAGTAAAAAATGCGATGTCTGGCGTGGTTGCATAGTAGTAGCACGGTATTGATTATTAATGCTTATGTGAGAAGTCACTTTCGGTTTGATTGATTATTGTCGATATTTTATATGTTATTAAATCGATAATTGAGATGACGAAGTTATTAATATTATTATTTGCATTATTAACGATGTACAGAAGTTACGCGAGGAGAGGTTTGGTCACACTAATTTGCGCATGATAGGGAGAAATCCTTATTGGAAAGCCCCTCTTTCACAGGAGCGACACAGTCGATTAATAGTGTGAATAATAATAATGATGATGACGTTTTTTTTTATTAGTATTATTAACGTAATAAAAGCAGAAAAACTTTTATATAAAACAGAATACTTTTATAAAGTTATTTGTTTTTATTAGGCTAATAGTAAAATCTTTTTATATAAAAGCAGAATACTTTTATAAAGTTATACATTTTATTAGAACGATAATTAGAATATATTATATTTTATTATGCATAGTGTTTTGCATAGTGCTTGCATAGTATTTGCATAGTAAAATCTTTTTTAAAAGTTATTCATTTTATTAGATTATAAATAGAATATATTATATTTTATTTAAAAGATTTTGCTTTAAATATGGATAGTCAGATTAAAGTAAATCAATGCAGATAGATTCATGGATTAGTTCTTATTCATTCCATTCTTACATAAATAGAAGCTCATTCCTTCATTATTTCTTACGAATTTCTTTGAAAAACAGAGAGAGAGAAACTATAGAGAGAAACTATAGAGAAAGAAAGAAAAAAGTATACGCTTACTTCTTACTACTCGATATCAAGTTTCTTTTACGGTAAGGGGTATTATTTCTTTTGTATTCATGAAGAGAACTTCTATTATTCCATCTTTATTATTACATTGGAATAACTTTATATCTGTGAGCTACCTATACTTGGTGAAATTCTTACGTATTCCATTCTTTATTATTACATTGGAATATCACATCTGTGCTTTTATGGGACACTGGTTAAAATCTTTATTATTACATTGGAATATCATATATGTCTTTATCTGTGGGACTGGTTTCGTCTTTATTATTACATTGGAACATCTGTTGGTGTGAATTTCACGAATTTGGTTCCGTCATTTAGTATTACATTGGAATAACTTTATCATCTGAATACCGCATGTATGGTGATTTATATTGTATTCCATTCTTTATTATTCTGTTGGAATATCCTGTCGGTGCGTATTACGCCTGACCTGGTTCCGTTATTTATTATTATGATGGAATAACCTGTCTATACGTCTGTGCGAAGTACCGCATGCATGGTGATTTCTTTTGTTATTCCATTCTTTATTATACTCAGTTGGTTAAAGTTTTGACTTCTACACTCCATGAAATTAGTGGAATATTCTTGATATTTGCGCTTCATCCAGTATCTTTTCATGGAAATATTCTTCTGAGCATTCTTGAATTTTACTTTACAAAAAAGTATCATGTTGACAATTTGGACGTTATTAGTTCTTGAATAAATTAATTCTTGAACTTGTTTTATTGAATTCTTATATCATTGTCATCATCCTCATGTTTATATTATTTTTGAAAGTCATACGTGGCTGTGGTGCGTAGATGGACTTGGTATGATTATGACCGAGGATTATTCGGTGTAATCATGGTAGTAATGTTACAAATGATGTGGTAAAAGTCCTCGTTGGCCGAAGTGCATTGATGGGAAGTTGTTGGCATGATCATGACCATTGATGAATAATACACAAATATCCTTGGCGTAGTGCATGGATAATTTGTGGTCGTGACCCTAATGAATATCCTTGGTAGTAGTGCGGGGATGATGTGGATTATTTATTAAGTGAGTCTCGGTGATAAAAGTGATGAAAAACCTTTTAAATCATAAAAGATAGTAGATTTTATTCTCTACTTGACTCTTTTAATGGATTGCATGTGTTCATTTATGAGATTAAACTTGATGTATATTGTATTTTATCGGTTTAACCTTTGTTGAGGACTAATGATAATTTATTACGCATTATCTTAGTCATAATATTTCTTCTTGGGCTAGTTGAGCTCACCCTTTCTTTCCTTTATTCTCTTTGGAAATGAGAGCGTGGCGGGACTAGACTCGGGGAGCGGAGTGATGGTCGAGATGGTGTCTTAGTAGTCCTCACTATTACATTAAATAGTGTGATAATAAATGTAATGAGGACTAAATTGAGTGTGGATATTGTCTAGATGACAATATTTGTATTAAAACTCATGACATGTATTTTTGTGTATTATTTTACATTACATTGTATAATCAAGTTGTATTTGAATTTAGTACCATGTATTTGGTGACTCGAGATGGGTGATGTATATACTATTTTGGGGGCGTCACGGTTAGTATCAAAGCTTAGGGATATGATCACTGGTTGAGATGTGAGATAAGAACTAGGAGGGAGAGGCGGGGAATTCCTTCGCTAGTATGACCTACTAAGTTTATTTGGTATTTAATTGGTCGATCGGAGTATAGGGATAATATGTGATATGTTAATTAACCCTTGTTTTGTGGAAGTATTTGAAAATGGCATCGAGAATGTTGAGAACATCAATGGAGCCACAGGAGATCATTGAGTCTCCACAGATCGATAATCGAGGATAATGTGCATCGGAGGCGACAATCTAATCAAACAACAACTTGACCAAATGATGAGCGATGGAATGTTAGAGGCTTCATGCAATTCATGCGACATCGGTAGAGAGGCGGCTCTATCCAAAATGCGGTGGAAACACTAGAAACTCTCGGACAGTCACATGAAATAGTTCGAGGAGGCTGGGACCACGGAGTTTTGGAGAAGCGAAACCACTTAAAGGCGGAGGCGTGGATAAAGCGGATCAACAAGATATTTGATGTCTTGGGTTGCTCAGGAGCAAAAGGTTCCCTTTGCCACTTTTCATGTTGCGAGGCGAGGCGATTCTTGGTGGGAATATGTAAAGCGTACTCGACTGCTGCACTTGAAGATGTCTTGGGAGAAGTTCGAGAACTATTCAACGATAAGTACTTTTTCGAAAGTATTCATCACATGAAAGAGGTAGAGTTCATTAAAGCTGGAACAAAACAACATGGTAGTGTCGCGATCTGAAGCCAAGTTTGTCGAAATTTGTCGGTTTGCGTCCCATTTGGTTGATAATGAGGAGAGAATGCGCGAATGTTTCTAAGAGATTTGAAAACGGAGATCGTCGATATCTTATCTCTCATAAAGCTATGTTTGTATTAGGATGTTGTTAATAGGGCTCGATTATTGGGTAGCGATAATAATGGTCGTCAATGACAAAAGAAGCGGTGGCAAAATGATAATACCGGTGATAGCGATCATGAGCGGTGACAATAAGCGTGGAGGAATCAACATGCGAAATGGTAACCACTTGGTGGTAATCATGGCCAAAACAATAAGAATGGACATTTCAAGAAAAGAAGATTCAATGATGATGGAAAGGCGTCGACATCATTTTGTCGTTAAGGAAGGAGAGCGACCACCTATATATATGCTTCAAATGTGGAGGGGAGGACACATCGGTCAAGCTATGCGATGCCCTCAAAGCGTGTTACAATTATGAAGAAGAAGGACACTGGCCCGATTTTTATCGTGCTTAGAAGACAAGTCCAATTTGGGATGGAAGCGTGAAAGGCCGTCTCGAGACAAAGACAAAATCGGTTGTTCGAGGAGGCGTTTGTCGTGACCTCCGAAGAAAGCAAGGAAACGAACGAGGTCATCACGGGTAAGCTTATCATAAATTCTAGTGAAGTATATACCTTATTTGATGTTGGTTCTACCCATTCTTTTATTTCTCCTACTTGCGCTCAACGTTTAAATTTGACTCCGGAGAAATTAGACTTTGACTTATTTGTTGAAACTTCGTTGAGAGAAACCTTCATTACATCCACTGTTTATAAGTCTTGTTTGGTTCAAATCGGTACCCTCACATTACTTGTCGACCTTATTTCATTGAAAATACTTGCATTTGACGTAATTCTAGGGATTGATTGGTTAACTACTCATCATGCAAAAATTGATTATTTTTCGTAAGGTTGTTAGCTTTCATATTCCTAATCGACCTATTATCTGAATTGAAATGACAAACCATTAAAATCAATCACTATAATCTCAAGCCATAAAAAGCTATTCGTTTATTGAAAAGCGGATGTCAAGCTTTCTTAGCTCATATCGCGGATCTAAACAAAAAAAATCGTCGGTTTTGAATGATATTTCTATTATTAATGAATTTCTGACGTATTCACGAAGAACTTCTGGCCTACCCCAGGCGTGAAATTGAATTTTGTATCGACCTTGAACACGGTACAAAACCTATTTCAAAAGCCCCATATCGAATGGCTCTATTGAACTTGAGGAGTTAAAGACCCAAGCTGCGAGGAATTGTTAGACATTGGCTTTATTCAGTCCTAGTACTTCTCTTTGGGGTGCTCTATTCTATTCGTGAAGAAGAAAGATGGGAGTATCGACTTTGTATTGATTATCGGGAGTTGAATCATGTCACCATCAAAAAATAGGTACCCATTGCCGCGTATTGATGACTGTTTGACCCGGTTGCAAGGTGCCAAATTCTTTTCAAAGATTGATCTTCGTTAGGATATCACCGATTGAAGATTAGAGCAGATGACATTCCAAAAAGGCTGACTTCGAGAACTTCGGTATGGGCATTATGAATTCCTAGTCATGTCTTTTGGATTGACTAATGCTCCTCTTTGCCTTCATGGATATGATGAGCCGAGTATTGAGGAATATTTGGATCACTTTGTGGTCGTCTTTATTGATGACATCCTTATTTATTCAAAAGCGTGAAGATCATGAAAGCAACACTTGAAGGCGATACTCCAAAAGCCGTGAATATAAGCTTTATGCGAGTTGAAGAAATCGAGTTACGGCTTGAAGAAGTAGCATTCCTTTGGGCGCGTGGTATCAAGTCGTGGAATATCATTGACCGGCAAAGATTGAAGCCATTCAAAGTGGGAACAACCTAAATCGATTAATAGAAGTCGTAGCTTTCTCGGCTTAAATTTGGTTATTATCGGAGATTAAGTAGAAGGGTTTTCTCGAATCGCTACTCCTTAACTTTCGGTGACTCGGAAAGATACAAAATTCGGTTGGAGCGAGGAATGTGAGAAGAGTTTTCAAGAACTCAAAAGAAGACTCATTTATTTTATTACGACAATACCATCGGCTCGGAGGATTTGTCATCTCTGGTGATGCTTGAGTAAGGGGTTAGGATGTGTTCTCATGCAACATGGGAAAGTCATAGCCTATGCCTCTCGACAACTCAAAGAATATGAGAGGAATTATCCTACTCATGATCTAGAGTTGGTATTGTTGTCTTCGCACTTAAAATTTGGAGGCATTACTTGTATATGGGAGAAAGTGGAGATCTTCTACGGATCATAAAAGCCTCAAATATTTCTTCACTCAAAAGGAACTCGACATGTGACGGCAATGACGTTGGCTTGAGCTGTTGAAAGATTATGATTATACCATCGATACCATCTGGAAAAGCAAAGCGTGGTGGTGGCGCATTGAGTAGAAGATCATATATTGGTACAAGTGCGATATTGTCAATATAAAGGCCCATCTTGTATGACTTTGAAAGGATGGAGATAGAATTAAAGACTCAGGGACCATGTGATGATGATGGCGAATATCTGAGTAGAAGCCGACTTTAATCGATAAAGTTAAAATTTGCTCAAGCTCTGAGACACTGGAGGTGATGCGTATGAGGAAGAAAGTACAAGAAGGTGTTATCTTAGAAAGCAAGAATCGATGAAGAAGGAATACTTGAGTCGACTCCGGACTTTGTGTTCTAACGACCACGATTTAAAGTATAAAATCATGATGGAGGGGCACAACACACCGTTTGCAATCCATCACAGGAGTACCAAAATGTATCGTGATCTTCGTCATACATTTTGGTGGAAGCAATATGAAGAGAGATATAGCGTTGTTTATCTCGAGGTGTCTAACTTGTCAGCGAGTCAAAAGCGGAGCATCAAGTACCAAAAGGTCATTTGCAACCACTTGAAATTCAGAATGGAAGTGGGAGCACATTACTATGGATTTCGATTCTTGGTCTTCCCAAGGTTTCTCAAGGCATAGATGCTGATTTGGGTCATTGTTGATAGATTGACCAAGTCGCTCATTTCTTACCAATCTGAGAAACTTATACACTTGAGCGTCTTGCTCGTATATAAATAAATAAGCGAGATTGTAAGGCTGCATGGTATGCGGTATCCATAGTTTACGATCGAGACCCAAGATTCACTTCACGATTTTGGGTTAGTTTGCAAAAAGCTATGGGCGCAGATTTACGATTTAGTTGACTTATCATCCTCAGACGGACGGACAATCGAGAGAGGACTATTCAAACTCTTGAAGATTTATTAAGACTACTGTGTCCTTGACTTGAGGAAGTTGGGACAAGTTCTTACCATTGGTGGAGTTTTCCTACAACAGCGGTTATCAAGCAAGTATTGGCATGGCTCCATTCGAGGCGTTGTATGGAAGAAAGTGTCGTTCTCGGTATCTTTGGGATGAGGTGGGTGAAGCAGCGTTGTTGGGATAGGAGTTGATGCGTATGACTACGGAAAAGATTCAAAGCGATCAAATGACGTATAAAAACCTCACAAAGCCAAACAAAAGAGTTATGTTGATCTTCATCGAAAGGGCGTGGAATTCGATATTGGAGATCGTGTGTTATTACGTGTTGCTCCATGGAAAGGAGTTTCTGAGATTTGGAAGAGAAAGCTCGATCCTCGATTCATTGGCCCATTTTAATCCTCGATCGAGTAGGGGCGTAGCTTTATAGACTTGCTTTTCTGCTTGAAGTATGTCTCGTGTTCATAACGTTTTTCATATATCCATATTACGTAAATATGTGAAAGACCGAACCATATTATTGAGTTAGAAGCAGGACGAAATAGCGGAAGATTTAACGTATGAAGAGGTTCTGTTCAAATCTTGGATAAGAAGGAACATATTCTACGCTCGAGGTTATACCTCAAGTCGAAAGTGTTATGGAGGAACCACGATGTTGAGGAAATGACACAGGAGTTAGAATCTGAAATGAAATCAAGGTATCCTTACCTCTTGACATACCAGTCGTACCCTAATTTTGAGGTGAAATTTCATAAGAAGGGAGATTGTAAGACCCCTGACTTTTATGAATAAAAATGAATTTTCTATAAATATCATTTTTGAATATTATGGAATAAATTTGATATAATGTTATAGTTGTGGGTAATATTTATAAATTTTTAAAAATTACATGAAGTTGTTATATAATATTAGATTGGTGGGAATATATTAAATGCGACGGCACAATCATTGGTGGACCCCCAGCGAAATTATTCTCAGATTGAGAAAGCGACAAAAATATTTTTATGAAAATAATGGCGGAAGTTTTTGGATTGATCTTGTTGAACTACTCGGTAGTAAAAATTGATGTCTGGCGTGGAGTAGTAAACGGTAATTATTAATGATATGTGAAGTCACTTTCGGTTGATATTGATTATTATCGATATTTTATATATTATTATTGATAATTGAGATTATTATTAATATTATTATTTGCATTATGATAAGTCAGAAGTTACGAGGAGAGGTTGGTGATTCAATTATGCATGATGGGAGAAATATTTTATATGTTATTAAATGGATTAATAGTGTGAATAATTGAGATGATTTGAAGTTGTTAATATAAATAGAATACTTTTTATAAAGTTAATACTTTTTTATTAGCTAATAATAAAATCTTTTTATATAAAATAGAATACTTTTATAAAGTTATACATTTTATTAGACAATAATTAGAATATATTATATTATATTTTATTATGCATAGTGTTTACATAGTGCTTGCATAGTAAAATCTTTTTAAAAGTTATTCGTTTTATTATATTATAAATAGAATATATTATATTTTATTTAAAAGATTTTTCTTTAAATATGGACCGTCAGATTAAAAGTAAATCAATCTGGATAGTTCATGGATTGGTTACTATTCATTCCATTCTTCTATAAATAGAAGCTCATTCCTTCATTATTTCTTACGAATTCACTAAAACTCTAGAGAGAAACTATAGAGAGAAACTATAGAGAGAAAGAAAAAGTATTACGCTACTTCACTACTCAGATATCAAGTTTCTTTTTACGGTGAGGGGTATTATTTCTTTTGTATTCATGAAGAGAACTACTATTATTCCATCTTTATTATTACATTTGAATAACTTTGTATCTGTGAGTTTACCTATACTTGGTGAAATTCTTACGTATTCCATTCTTTATTATTCTATTGGAATATCTTTATGCATGCTTTATGTGGGACTGGTTAAAGTCTTTTTATTATTACATTGGAATATGGAATATACATGCTTTTTCTTTGGGACTGGTTCCGTCTTTATTATTACATGTTGGAACATCTGTTGGTGTGAATTTCACGACTTTGGTTAAAATCATTTAGTATTCTATTGGAATAACTTTGTATACATCGAAATACTGCGCGCATGCATGGTGATTTCTGTTGTATTCCATTCTTTATTATTTTGTTGGAATATCACATCGGTGCGTATTACTTTAACTTGGTTTCGTTATTTATTATTACGATGGAATAATAACATACATCTGAAATCTGCATGCATGGTGATTTCTTTTGTTATTCCATTCTTTATTTTACTTTTGGTTAAAGTTTTATTCTCCATGAAATTAGTGGAATATTCTTGATCTTCATAGTATCTTTTCATGGAAATATTCTTGAGCATTCTTGAATTTTACTTTACAAAGAAGTATCATGTTGACAATTTGGGCGTTATTAGTTCTGAATAAATTAATTCTTGAACTTGTTTTATTGAATTCTTATATCATTGTCATCATCCTCTCATGTTTATATTATTTTTGAAAGTCATATGTGGCTATAGTGCGTAGATGGACTTGGTATGATTATGACCGAGGATTATTTGGTGTAATCATGACCGTAATGTTACAAATGATGTGGTAAAAAGTCCTCGTTGGCGAAGTGCATTGATGGATAGTTGTTGGCATGATCATGACCATTGATGAATACACAAATATCCTTGGCCCGTAGTGCATGGATAATTTATGGTCGTGACCACTAATGAATATCCTTGGTAGTAGTGCGGGATGATGTGGATTATTTATTAAAAGTGAGTCTCGTGATAAAAGTGATGAAAAACCTTTTAAATCATAAAAGATAGTAGATTTTATTCTCTACTTGACTCTTTTAATGGATTGCATGTTCAGCTATGATTAAACTTGATGTATATTGTATTTTATCGGTTTAACCTTTGTTGAGGACTAATGATAATTTATTACGCATTATCTTAGTCATAATATTTCTTCTTAGGCTAGTTGAGCTCACCCTTTCTTTTCTTTGTTCTCTTGAGGAAATGAGAGCGTGGTGGGACTAGTCGGGGAATGGGTGATGGTCGAGAGATGGTGTCTTAGTAGTCCTCACTATTACATTAAATAGTGTGATAATAAATGTAATGAGGAATAAATTGAGTGTGGATATTATACAGATGACAATATTTGTATTAAAACTCATGACATGTGTTTTTGTCGTATTTTACACATTGTTGTATAATCAAGTTGTATTTGAATTTAGTACTATATATTTGGCGACTCGAGATGGGTGATGTATACCTATTTTGGGGGCGTCATACTCATTCCTTGATCAAAATCGAATTAGGTTTTAGATTCCATATCGATTTATCATGCATATATAGCATTATTAATTAAGTTAAAATAATTAACATAACTAATATGAATAAATCCATATAATAAAATAGTTATTATAATAATTCTAATAATCATTTCATATATTATTTAAATAATATATAATCATATTTTCATGAAAAATAAATAATAAAAATATTTTTACTATAAAATTAATTATAAAATTTAATTTATAATGATCGATAATTCTAAAAAATTATTTGAAATTATTCATGTAATAAATAAATTTTATTTATCACATATACACTTACACTTTACCTTATACATATTCTCACCTTGAAATAAATAAAAAAATTTATCTATAAAATTTCTTATTTAATTATATAGAAAATATTGGGTTATTACATGCTTACTTTGAAAATTTTGTAAATATTACCCCACAACTATAACATTATATCATATCCATACCATAATATTCAAAAATATATTTCGAGAAAAATTATTCTTTATTCATAAAAGTTGGGGTCTTACAAGTAGTCCTCAATATTCTGTGAAATAGTGTGATAATAATTGTGATAATATTGAATTTGAGTGTGGATATTGTGTAGAAGACAATATTCGTGTTGAAACTCTCAGCTTATATTTTGTCGTACCTTACACGACAGTTGTATAATTAAGTTGTATTTGAATTCTGTACCATGAATTTGACAACTCAGAATGGGTGATGTATACCTATTTTGGGGGCGTCACAGTTAGTATCAAAGCTTAGAGATATGATCCATGACTGAGATGTGAGACTAGAACTATGGGGGAGAGATGGGGAAATCCTTCGCTAGTACGACCTACCTAACTTTATTTGTTATTTAATTGGTCGATCAGAATATAGGAATAATATGTTGCATGTCAATTAACCCTTGTTTTGTGGAAGTATTTGAAAATGACATCTGAAAATGTTGAGAAAAGCAATGGAGCACAAGAGACCGTTGAGTCACCACAGATCAATAACTAGGATAACATGCATCAAAAAGGCAATAATCCTCAGGTAAACAGCAACACCGACCAAATGATGAACGACGGAATGTTTAGAGGCTTTCTGCAATTCATAAAGCATCAGACAAGAGAGACTCCTGTTCAAAATACAGGTGGAAACACTGGAAACTCACGGATGGTCGCCGCTAAGCAATTCAAGGAGCTGGGACCATCAGAGTTTTGGGGAAAGCCAGAACCACTTAAGGCGGAGACGTGGATAAAGTAGATCACTTAGATATTCAATGTCTTGGGAAGCTCCGAGGAGCAAAAGGTTCCCTTTGCCACCTTCATGTTGCGATGAGAGGTAGATTACTAATGGGAATCTGTAAAGCGTACTCAACCTGCTGCACTAGGAATGTCTTGGGAGAAGTTCCAAAAACTGTTCAACGACAAGTACTCTCCCGAAACTATTTGTTATATGAAGGAGGTAGAGTTCATCAAGCTGGAGCAAAACAATATGACCATGTCGCAGTACGAAGTTAAGTTTGCCGAGGCATCCCGGTTTGCGTCCAACTTGGTTGATAATGAGGGGAGAATGACGCGATTGTTTCTAAGAGGTTGGAAACTTGAGATACTTTAATACCTCATTTCTCACAAACTTTGCTTCTATTCAGATGTTGTGAATAGGGCCCAGTTATTGGAGCGCGATAATGAGTCAACCCAACCAAGAGAGAGCAACCGGCAAAATAATAATACCAGTGGTAGTAGTTATCGAAGTGGTGACAACAAACGTGGAGGGAATAAACACGGCAGAAATGGTAACCACTTCAGTGGTAATCATGACCATGACAGTAAAAGTGGAAATTTCAAGAAGAGAAGATTCAACAATGATGGAAAGACGTCAACACCAGCACTCGTTGTTAAGGAAGGAGAACGACCACCTATTATATGCTTCAAATGCGGAGGGGAGGGACACATTAGTCTAAATTGCATGTAAAAGTCCAAAACTTGTTACAATTGTGGAAAAGAAGGTCACCTAGCTCAATTTTATCGTACAACGAAGTCAAGTCCAGCTAGGACGGAGGCATCAAAGGTCGTCCCAATGAAGTCAAAGCCGGTAGTTCAAGGGAGAACATTTGTCGTGACCTCCCAAAAAGTGAGGAACCCGAATGAGGTCATCACGGGTAAGATAATCATAAACTCTGGCAAAATCTATACCTTATTTGATACCGGTTATACCCATTCTTTTATTTCTCCTACTTGCGCTCAACGTTTAAAATTAACTCTAGAGAAATTAGACTTTGACTTATCTGTTGAAACTCCGTTGGGAGAAACCTTCATTACATCGACTGTTTATAAGTCTTGTTCGATTCAAATTGGCAACCGTACATTACCTGTCGATCCTATCTCTTTGAAAATACTTGCATTTGATGTGATTTTATGGATTGATTAGTTAACTACTCATCATGCAAAAATTGATTATTTTCGTAAGGTTGTTAGCTTTCATATTCCTAACCAACCTATTATGAAAATTCAAGCAAGCAAACCATTAAAGTCAATCACTGTCATCTCAAGCCATAAAGCTATTCGTTTATTGAAAAATGGATGTCAAGCTTTCTTAGCTCATGTCACGGATTTAAAAAAAATACGTCAGTTTTGAATGATAATGTTATTGTTAATAAATTTCCTGACGTATTCCCTGAAGAACTTCATGGCCTACCCCCGGAGCGTGAAATCAAATTTTGTATCGACCTTAAACCCGGTACAAAACCCATTTCCAAAGCCCCATATCGAATGGCTCCTATTGAACTTCAGGAATTAAAGACCCATCTGTAAGAATTGTTAGACATTGGTTTCATTCGTCCTAGTACGTCCCCTTGGGATGCTTTTGTTCTATTAGTAAAGAAGAAAGATGGAAGTATGTGACTTTGTATTGACTATCGGGAGTTGAATTATGTCACCATCAAGAATAGGTACCCGTTGCCACGCATTTGATGACCTATTTGACCAGTTGTAAGGCGCCAAATTCTTTTCAAAGATAGATCTTCATTTTTGATATCATCGGTTAAAGATCAAAACTGATGACATTCCAAAGACTACTTTCAAAACTCGGTACGGGCATTACGAATTCCTAGACATGTCTTTTGGATTGACTAATGCTCCTGCTGCCTTCATGGATACGATGAATCGAGTATTCAAGAAACATTTGGATCATTTTGTGGTTGTCTTTATTTATGACATCCTCATTTACTCCAAAAGCTGTGAAGATCATGAGCAACACTTGAGGCTGATACTCCAAAAGCTTTGTGAAAACAAGCTTTATGTCATATTAAAGAAATGTGAGTTCTGGCTTGAGGAAGTAGCATTCCTTGGGCATGTGATATCAAATCATGAAATATCTGTTGACCCAGTAAAGATTGAAGAAATTCAAAGCTGCGAGCAACCTAAGTTAGTGACCGAACTACGTAGCTTTCTCAGCTTAGCTGGTTATTATCGGAGATTCATGGAAGGATTTTCTCGAATTGCTACTCCATTAACTCAGCTGACTCAGAAAGATACAAAATTTGGTTGGAGCAAGGAATGTGAGAAGATTTTTTAAGAACTCAAGAGAAGACATATTTTAGCACCTGTTCTGACAATACCATTTGGTTCGGAGGGATTTGTCATCTACATTGATGCTTCAGACAGAGGGTTAGGATGTGTTCTCATGCAACATGGGAAAGTCATAGCCTATGTCTCACAAAAACTCAAAGAATATGAGAGGAATTGTCCTACTCATGATATAGAGTTGGCAGTAGCTGTTTTTGCGCTTAAAATCTTGAGGCATTACCTGTATGGTGAGAAGGTGGAGATCTACACAGATCATAAAAGCCTCAAATATTTCTTCACCCAAAAGAAACTCAATATGCGACAATGACGTTGGCTCGAGCTGTTGAAAGATTATGATCATACTATTCAATACCATCCTGGAAAAGCAAATGTAGTAGCTGACGCATTGGGTAGAAGATCATATACAGGTACGAATGCGATATTGTCAACGTAAAGGCCCATTTTGTATGATTTACAAAGGATGGAGATAGAGTTAAAGACTCGAGGGACATACGTGATGATGGCAAATATACGAGTACAACCGACTTTAATCGATAAAGTTAAAGATGCTTAAGCTACAGACCTAGAGCTGATACGTATAAAGAAGAAAGTGCAAGAATATGCTATTCTAGAAGTAAGAATTGATGAAGAATGAATACTTCGTGTCAATTTCAGGCTTTGTGTTCCTAACGACTCTGACTTGAAGTATAAAATCATGATGGAGGTGTACAACACACCATTTGTAATCCATCCTAAGAGTACCAAAATGTATCGTGATCCTCGACATACATTTTGGTTGAGCAATATGAAACAAGTGATCGCGGAGTTTATCTCAAGGTGTTTAATGTGTCAACAAGTCAAAGCGGGGCATCAAGTGCCAAAAGTTCCATTGCAACCACTTGAAATTCTAGAATGGAAGTGGGAGCACATTACAATGGATTTTGTTACTGGTCTTCCAAAGGTTTCTTAAGGTATAGATGTAATTTGGGTTATTGTTGATAGATTGACCAAGTCAGCTCATTTCTTACCTATACGAGAAACTTATTCACTCGAACGTCTTGCTCGTATATACATTAATGAGATTGTAAGACTTCATGGTATGCCAGTATCCATAGTTTCTAATCGAGACCCAAGATTCACTTCACGATTTTGGGTTAGTTTGCAAAAAGTTATGGGTATGGATTTACGATTCAGTTCGGCATATCATCCTCAAACGGATGGGCAGTCGGAGAGTACTATTCAAACTCTTGCGGATCTATTAAGACTCTGTGTCCTTGGCTTCAGAGGAAGTTGGGACAAGTTTTTTCCATTGGTGGAATTCTCATATAACAATAGTTATCAAGCAAGTATTGGCGTGGCTCCATTTAAGGCGTTGTATGGACGTGATAAGTGGATTTAATATCCACGAATCGTTGTCCATTTCAAGCTTAATCATTGTTGAATTCTTGTTTCCATGTTCATTTTTATTCGTTTCGTGTTCTTTTATGTGTAGGGTGGTTGTTGTGGCAAGTAGAGAAGAAAGGACATCAATTGGAACATTATGGTTGCAAGTATGAAGATCAGCCAAGCTAGTTTGCAAAATACACCCCCACCGGGGCAGGGGGTCTCGAAAGTTGAGTGTCTTGTTTTGCTTTAAACTCTACTGGATATGGATTCTTAACATGTTGGTTTGCAATGGGACTCTATTGGATGAAGGACTTTGACAAAAATGTGTGTGTTGGATGAATATGTAGAAACTAACAACTAATTGTACAACACACAAGGCAAATTACAGAGATTAATCCCAGATTTTCATAACAAGCTTTGGAGGAAGACTTTGAAGAGATTTTCGTGTTGATTGCGGATTAAGGCTATGTGAAGGGTGTTTTGCATTATTCTTCATCTCAGTCTTGTATTTGTAATTGAAAGGATGTTATCTTTAGATTATTTAGTTATTATTTCATTCATAATGAACTAATTCACTTTTTAGGCTTATGATGGATCCTTAAGTGAAACGATGATTTTGTAATTTTGATTTCCAGTTCAATAAGCTATTTTTCAGTTTATCTATATTAATTTGAGCTTGAATTTATGAATTTCCTTATCAACAATTCTTTGTGGATTTGTATAGAATCGAGAGAGGATATACAAATCTAGACTTAGTTAATATAGCATTTGTTCATGAATTTTGTGAATAACAGAATCTTGATGAATGTTAAGGTAGAGATATGCTTGACATCGCATGTAATCGGATAGGGAATTTAATCTTAAACCGTCTTTAATTATAATTCACAAAGAGATATAGTGAGTTAGTTTATTAAGGTGTTTAACTTGTTTCTATCTAATTTGTGGATTTAAGTTAATACATATTAGTGCATCGAGAGGTGGCTAGTGCTACATTTGTGTTCTTGATTAATAAACTGGGATAATGAGTTAAATTGGAATAAAGGTGTAAAAATCAGAGTGAAGCTTAGGGTGAAATCAAAAGTCTAATTCTCCATTAATTGTTTAAAATTTCAGTTTTGATATTTGTGATTGTTTTGTGATAGTATATTTATTAATAATTTAGTTTTTATAATTTTAATCATTGAATTGGATAGTTCAATAAAATTAGGATTAAAAGGAAATTGATAATTATGAGATTAAATTTCTTACTAAGTTGTCTCTGTGGGAACGATACTCTACTCACTATTATATTACTTGTTGACCACGTATACTTGCGTGCTGTGCGTAACTAGATTTTACCCAACAGGACGCAAGTGTTGTTCTCCAGTATGCGGGGATGAGGTGGGTGAAGCAACGTTGTTGGGACCAGAATTGGTACGCATGACAACGAAAAAAATCCAAATGATCCGGTAATGTATAAAAACCTCACAAGATCAACAAAAGAGTTATGTTGATCTTCAACAAAAAGACGTGGAATTCAATGTTGGAGAACATGTGTTCTTACATGTGGCACCATAGAAAGGAGTTAAAAGATTTGGAAAGAGAGGAAAGCGCAATCCTCGATTCATCAGCCCATTTGAAATCCTTGACCGAGTAGGAACTGTGGCCTATAGACTCGCTTTACCACCAGGTCCATCTCGTGTTCATAACATTTTTCTCATATCCATGTTACGTAAATATGTGGAAGACCTGAACCACATTATTGAGTTAGAACCAGATGAGATAGTAGAAGATTTAACGTACAAAGAGGTACTTGTTAAAATCTTGGATAAGAAGGAACATATTTTACGCTCCAAGGTTATACCTCAAGTCAAAGTTTTGTGGAGAAACCACGATGTTGAGGAAATAACCTGGGAGTTAGAATCTGAAATAAAATCAAGGTATCCTCACCTCTTCGACATACCAGGTGTGTACCCTAATTTTGAGGAAAAACTTTCATAAGAAAAGGAGGTTGTAAGACCCCAACTTTCATAAATAAAGATTAATTTTCTTGAAATATATTAATGAATATTATGGTGTAGATTTGATATAATGTTATAGTTACGGGTAATATTTATAAATTTTTCAAAGTATGTAAGTTGTTATAAAATATTCGATTGGTCAGGGAATATTCATTTTAACAGGGAATATTCGTACGACGACACAATCATTGGTGGACCCTACAACGAAATTATTGTCAGAGTTAGAAAATGACTGAAATATCTTTTATAAAAATAACGGCAAAAAGTTTCTGATTTCTTTGTTGAAATACCCGATGATGAAAAATCTTTATGTCTGGGTGGTTGCATAGTAGCTTTACGGTATTGATTATTGATGCTTACGTGAGAAAGTCACTCGGTTATACTCAATTATTCTTTGCGATAATTCTTTGCGTAATATCTCATATCATTGATTCTATTATTTTCATATTATAATCTGCACAATATTTTATATTATTAAATCAATAATTGAGATGACAAGTTATTCATATTATTATTTGCATTATTGACAATGTCTAGAAAATTATATCGGGGAAAGGGGTTTTATCACCTAATTGTGCGCCAATAGGGAGAAATCCTTATCAAAAATCCCCCTCTTTCCTGGGAATGATCTGGTTGTTAATATTGTAAGTTATATTATTGATGAATAAATGTTGTTAAAAATATTAAGGGGATTTTTTTATGAAGTATTTGTTGTAAATTTTACTTATTATTTGGACCCCCCACTTACCAATTTTTCAAAACTGTCGGTAGAAGTTATCTCAGTTTTGTTATATATATATATATATATATATATGTGTGTGTGTGTGTGTGTGTGTGTGTGTGTGTGTGTGTGTGTGTGTGTGTGTTTGGGAAGGAATTGGGGGGGGAGGAATGCCTTGAATGTAAGGGAATGTATATATATATAATATATATATATATATATATATATGTGATTTTGGTTTGTATGGGAGGAAAAGTGTCGTATAAGTCATGTGATGAATATATATATATATATGTATATATATTTCTTTAGTTTTTGTTTTACGTGAAGATTTAGTCATTCGTGAACTGCATAAGACGTCTATGAATTATAAAACTGTTGCATCTATGATTTTTTTTCTTAAATAGTGCCCCTTCCATTTCCTATAAATAGGATGCTTAGTTAGAATTGAAAATCACACCAGAATCAGAGAATTCTTCTTCTATAATATTGAGTGTATTTCTTTAGAGTTTAAGGAAGCTTTGAGCGTAGAAAACTGTTCAAGTTTTCTTCAAGAATATCCCCGATATACTAGTTGGAATACTTTTCTTTTTAAGGGAAGGGATATTATTTTTGTTCAATACTCGTAAGAAATAATATTTTCTTCTATACTCTGTAGTATGTAAGTAATATTATTTCGTTTTAGATTCTGAATTTTATATACTCATTTTGTTAAGTTTTGGCTTCTATACTCCATGAAATTAGTAGAATATCCTTAAAATTTGTGTTTCATCCAGTATCTTTTCATGGAAATATTATTCTGAACATTCTTGATAAGTTTTAACTTTTTCATGCCAGAGTACTATTCACGGGGCACTATTCCTGAAGTATTATTCACGGTGTACTATTCACTCAGTTACTATTCACCTGGGGTACTATTCATGACAAAAATTATTTTTTTTTGGTCCAAATCATTTTTAATACAATATTATTCTTGTGTTTTACTACACAAAGAAGTATCATGTTGATAATTTGGACTTTATTGAATTCTGGATAAATTAAATTATAAATCTTTAAAAATTTATCCTTTGCTTTCTTTTAATTGAATTCTTATATCATTGTCATCATCCTCATGCTTATATTGTGATGAAAGTCATCTTTGGCTTACGTGCATAGATGGACTGTTGATCAATATGATTATGACCAGGGATTATTCGGTATAATCATGACCATAATGTTATAAAAGATGTGGTAAAAATCCTCATTGGCCCGTGGTACATTGATGGACAGTGAGGACTTTTACCACATCATTCTATTTATTATAATCATATCTCCATTATATCAATAATATCTGATCATAATCATCTATCAACGATCATCATATAATATAAGTACGATGATGATTCATCATAATATAATAGATAAGAAATCAATTAAATGAAAGCAAGGATAAATTTTAAAGATTTCTAATATAATTTATCTAGAATTCAATAATATCCAAATTGTTAACATGATACTGCTTTGTGGAGTAAAATTCAAGAATAATATTGTATCAAAAATGATTTGGACCGAAAAAAATCAATTTTTGTCATGAATAGTACCCGAGTGAATAGTATCTCATGAATAGTACTTTTTGAATAGTACCCCGTGAATAATACCCCGTGAATAGTAATTTATGAATAGTACTTTGTGAATAGTACTTCATGAATAATACCGTAGTTATAAATAGTACAATATTTATGAATAGTGCCTGTGAATAGTACTTTGTGAATAGTACCGTATGTATGAATAGTGCCGTATAAATGAATAGTACCCATGAATAGTACTCTGGCATGAAAAAAATAAAATTTAACAAGAATGTTCAAAAAAATATCCTTGTGAAACGATACTAGATGAAGCGCAAATTTCAAGGATATTGTACTAATTTCACGGAATATAGAAGCAATACTTCAACAAAATGAGTGTAGAATTAGGGATACAAAACAAAATAATATTACTTATATACTACAGAGTATGGAAGAAAATATTATTTCATACGAATACTGAACAAATATAATATCCATTACGAATACGAAAGAAATAATACCCCTTACCTTAGTAAAAGGCTGAACACTGCAATAGTGAACTAGCAGAATACTCTTCTTCTTTCCCTCCATAGCTTCTTTCTCTATTACTTCTCTCTATAATTGCTCTTGTGAGTCTTTGTGAATTGGTGAGAATGAAAGAAGAATAAGCTTCTATTTATAGGAAAACATAGTTTCGATAATTGCACATTTTGGGGCTCAGATTATTATAGTATAGTACCTTCATCTTTTCCTCCATTTTTAATTTAGTCCTACACGTATTATCAAACTTGCACCACCTCCCCTAATAGTACATCATCTGAATCAATAGTTGTAAGACCCCAACTTTTATGAATAAAGAATAATTTTCTCGAAATATATTTTTGAATATTATGGTGTGGATTTGATATAATGTTATAGTTGTGGTAATATTTACATATTTTGCAAAGTAAGCAAGTGGTTATATAATATTAGATTGGTTAGGAAATATTCGTTTTAACGGGGAATATTAAATGCGACCAAGCACAATCATTAGTGGACCCCTAGCGAAGTATTGTCGTAGTTAGGAAGCGACATAATTATCTTTTTATAAAAATAACGGCGGAAGTTTTCTAGTTAAACTATTGAACTACCCATTAGTAAAAAATACGATGTCTGGCGTGGTTCCATAGTAGCTACGGTATTGATTATTGATGCTTACGTGAGAAGTCACTCGGTTATACTCAATTATTACTTTCTGATGTCTTGTATCATATCTCTCATATTATTGATTCGATTATTGTCACAAGTATCATACGCATTATATGATATATTATTAAATCAATAATTGAGACGACAAAGTTATTCATATTATTAAATTGCAATATATGCAATGTCTAAAAGTTCTGTCGAGGAGAGGTTTGGTCATCTAATTGCGCGCTAATAAGGAGAAATCCTTATCAGAAAGTCCCGTCTTTCTTCGGAACGACCTGGTTGTTAAATATTGTGAGTTATAATATCAATGATGAATAAGTTCGTGTTGATTAAAGATAAATTTGATAGTTCCATTGTGTTGGGATTATTAGTGTTAGTGGAAATCGACATTTATTTCGATATTAATTGATGTCTGGAAGTTATATTGACCAACTAGGTAATTAATCGGATAAATGAGCAATTAATTGCTATTAATTCACATGCTATTAACTATTTTTTCACATGTGTGTACTATTGATACACATTCATTTACTATTAGGAGAGTTGGTGCAAGATTGATAATACTTGCATGACTAAGTTAAAAATGGAGGTATAGATGGAGGTACTATACTGTAATTCATATTTTCACATGATTATAACTATTGATTCATATGATTTGAACTATTGATTCACATTATTTACTATTAGGGGAGGTGCTGCAAGTTTGATAATACTTGCAGCACTAACTTAAAAATGAAAGAAAAGTTGAAGGTATTGTACTGTAATATTTTGAGCCCCAAAATGTTCAATTATCGAAACAATATTTTTCTATAAATAGAAGCTCATTCTTCCTTCATTTCTCACCAATTCACTAAAGCTATAGAGCAATTATTATAGAGAGAAAGAAAAAGAGAAGTCTGCTACCTCTCTATACCAGTATCCAGTTTCTTTCTAAGGTAAGGGGTATTATTTCCTTCGTATTCATGAAGAGAGCTTTTGTTATTCCATTCTTTATTACTATGTTGGAATAACCTGTCTATGCGAAGTACCACATACATGGTGAAATTCTTCTGTTCTTCCATTCTTTATTATTCTGTTGAAATATCTTGTCTATGCAGATTACACTAGACCTGGTTCCATTCTTTATAATTCTGTTAGAATAACGTGTATGTGCAGTCTATCGCATGCATGGTGAATTCTTTGTTATTCCATTCTTTATTATTACATTGGAATAACTTTGTTTGTCTTGGATTACGCTAGACTGGTTCCATTCTTTATTATTACGTTGGAATAATGTATATGTCTGCGATCTATCGCATGCGTGGTGAATTCTTACATTATTCCATTCTTTATTATTACATTTGGAATATCGTATGCATGCGGATTACGCATGACATGGTTCCATTCTTTATTATTACATTGGAATAACTTTGTACATGTGGATTATCACATGCGTGGTGAATGATCCTTCATATTCATTCCTTATTAAATTGTGGAAATGATGCGTATGCGTGGATTCTGCGTGGCGGGTGAAAATCCATTTGCAGTTTCATATATTCTATGATACTCATTTGGTTAAATTTTAGGCTTCTATAGTCCATGAAATTAGTAGAATATCCTAGATATTTGCGCTTCATCTGCTATCTTTTCATGGAAATATTTTTCTGAGCATTCTTCAATTTTACTCCACAAAGCAGTACCATGTTGACAATTTGGACGTAATTGATTTCAAGATAAATTAACTTATAAATCTTTAAAATTTATTCTTAAACTTGTTTTTTTGAATTATTATGTCATTGTCATCATCCTCATACTTATATTGTGATGAAAGTCATCTTTGGCTTACTTGCATAGATGGACTTGGTATGATTATGACTAGGGATTATTTGGTATAATCATGACCTATAATGTTATAAATGATGTTGTAAAAGTCCTCAGTAGCCTGTGGTGCATTGATGGATAGTTTTCGGTATGATTATGACTAGAGATTATTCGGTATAGTCATGACCATTGATGATTTAATGAATATCCTTGGCCCGTAGTGCAGGGATGACTCGATGATGTGGTTTATTTATTAAGCTGAGTCTCAGCGATAAAAATTGATAAAAACATTATAAATCAAAGAAGATAGTAGATATCATGATCTACTTGACTCTTCTAATTGATTGCTTATTCCGCTACAGTTAAACTTGATGTCTATTATATTTTATCAGTTTAACGTTGTTGAAGATTAATGATAATTTATTCTGCATTATCTTAGTCATAATATTTCTTCTTGGGCTAGTTGAGCTCACCCTTTCTTTCCTTTGTTCTCTTGAGGAAATGAGAGCGTGGCGGGACTAGTCGGGGAACGGAGTGACGGTCCAGATGATAGAATTAGTAGTCCTCGCTATTCTATTAAATAGTGTGACAATAAATGTAATGAGGACTCCATTGAGTGTGGATATTGTCTAGATGACAATATTCTTATTAAAACTCTTAGATTATGTTTTGTCGTATTTTACACGACTGTTGTATAATTAAGTTGTATTTGAATTTTGTACCATGTATTTGGTGACTTAAAATGGGTGATGTATACCTATTTTGGTGGCGTCATAGTTGGTATTAAAGCTTAGGGATATGATCCCTAGCTGAGATGTGAGACAAGAACTAGGAGAGGAGAGATGGGGAATTCCTTCGCTAGTATGACCTACCTAAGTTTATTTGGTATTTAATTGGTCGGTCAGAGTATAGGGATAATATGTGATATGTTAATTAACCCTTGTTTTGTGGTAGTATTTGAAAATGGCATCCAAAAATGTTGAGATAAACAATGAAGCACATGAGACAGTTGAGTCTTACAGATTAATAGCGAGGATAATACAGCAGGAAGACAATAATCCTCATGTAAATAATAATAACCGATGAAATGATGAATGATGGGATGTTTAGAGGCTTTATACAATTCATGAAACATCAGGCGAAAGTGGCTCCTATCCAAAATACAGGTGCAAACACTGATAACTCTCGGACGGTCACCGCATTAAGCGATTCGAGGCTGGGACCAATTAGGAGTTTTTGGAAGCGAAACCACTTAAAAGCGGAGATGTGGATAAAGCAGATCAACAAGATATTTGATGTCTTGGGATGCTCCAAGGAGCAAAAGGTTCCCTTTGCCACCTTCATGTTGCGAGTAGAGGCAGATTACTAGTGGTAATCTGTAAAGCGTACTCAATCTGCTGCACTCAAAATGTTTTAGGAGAAGTTCCAAGAGCTGTTCAATGACAAGTACTTTCCTGAAAGTATTCGTCACATGAAGGAGGTAGAGTTCATCAAGCTTGAGCAAAACAATATGACCGTGGCGTAGTATGAAGCTAAGTTTGCTGAATTATCTCGGTTTGCGTCCCACTTGGTTGATAATGAGGAGAGAATGACGCGGATGTTTCTAAGAGGTTTGAAACCGAGAGATCGTCGATACCTAATTCTCTCTGGTTGTGTTTGTATTGAGATGTTGTGAATAGGGCTCAGTTATTGAAGCGCGGTAATGAGTCAACCCAACCAAGAGGGAGCAACCGACAAGTCAATAATACCAGTGGTAGCAGTCATCAAAGCGGTGACAACAAACGTGGATGGAATCAGCATGCCAGAAATGATAATCACTTCGGTGGTAATCATGGCCATAACAATAAGAGTGGACATTTCAAGAAGAGGAGATTCAATAAGGATGGACAGACGTCAGCACCAACACCTGTTGCTAAGGAAGGAGAATGACCACCGGTCGTATGTTAAAAATGTGGAGGGGAAGGACACATAAGTCCAAACTGCACGATGCAGTCCAAAGTGTGTTATAATTGTGGTAAAGAAGGTCACCTAGCCCGATTTTGTCTTGCACCAAAGTCAAGTCAAGTTGGGATGGAGGCATCAAAGGGTGTCCCAGACAAGACAAAACCTGTAGTTCAAGGGAGAGCGTTTTTCGTAACCTTCCAAAAAGTGAGGAATTCGAACGAAGTGATCACGGGTAAGCTAATCATAAACTCTAGCGAGGTTTATACTTTATTTGATACCGGTTCTACCCATTCCTTTATTTCTCCAACTCGCGCACAACGTTTAAATTTAACTCCGGAGAAATTAGACTTTGACTTATCTGTTGAAACTACATTAGGAGAAACCTTCATTACATCCACGGTTTATAAGTCTTGTTTGATTCAGATCAGTAACCGCACGTTACCTGTCGATCTTATTTCTTTGAAAATACTTGCATTTGATGTGATTTTAAGGGTTGATTCGTTAACTACTTATCATGCTAAAATCGATTGTTTGCTTAAGGTTGTTAGCTTTCATATTCCTAACCAACCTATTTTGTGAATTCAAGCAACCAAACCACTAAAATCAATCACTGTCATATCAAGTCATAAAGCTATTCGTTTATTGAAAAACGAATGTCAAGCTGTCTATGCGAAGTACCGCATACATGGTGAAATTCTTCTATTATTCCATTCTTTATTATTATGTTGGAATAACCTATCTATGCGAAGTACCACATACTTGGTGAAATTCTTCTATTATTCCATTCTTTATTATTCTGTTGGAATATCCTGTCTGTGCGGATTACGCTAGACCTTGTTCCATTCTTTATTATTCTGTTGGAATAACCTGTTTATGCGGTCTATCGCATGCATGGTGAATTCTTTGTTATTCCATTCTTTATTATTCAGTTGGAATATCCTGTCTATGCGGATTACGCTAGACATGGTTCCATTCTTTATTATTCTGTTGGAATAACATGTCTGTGCGGTCTATCGCATGCATGGTGAATTCTTCTGTTATTCCATTCTTTATTATTCTGTTGGATTATCCTGTATGTGTAGATTACGCATGACCTGATTCCATTCTTTATTATTCTGTTGGAATAGCCTGTCTATGTGGATTATCACATGCATGGTGAATGATCCTTCGTATTCATTCCTTATTAAATTGTGGAAATGATCTATCTACGTGGATTACCGCATGGCGGGTGAAAATCCATTTGTAGTTTCATATATTCTATGATACTCATTTGGTTAAAGTATTGGCTTCTATACTCCATGAAATTAGTAGAATATCCTAGATATTTGTGCTTCATCCGGTATCTTTTCACGGAAATATTCTTCTAAGCATTCTTGAATTTTACTCCACAAAGCAGTATCATGTTGACAATTTGGACGTAATTGATTTCAAGATAAATTAACTTATAAATCTTTAAAATTTATTATTAAACTTGTTTTATTGAATTATTATGTCATTGTCATCATCCTCATGCTTATATTGTGATGAAAGTCATCTTTGGCTTACGTACATAGATGGACTTGGTATGATTATGACCAGAGATTATTCGGTATAATCTTGACCTGTAATGTTATAATAGATGTGGTAAAAGTCCTCAGTAACCTGTGGTGCATTGATGGACAGTTTTTTGTATGATTATGACTAGGGATTATTCGGTATAGTCATGACCCTTGATGATTTAATGAATATCCTTGGCCCGTAGTGCAGGGATGACTCGATGATGTGGTTTATTTATTAAGCTGAGTCTCAGCGATAAAAATTGATGAAAACATTTTAAATCATAGAAGATAGTAGACATCGTGCTCTACTTGACTCTTCTAATGGATTGCTTATTCATTTATGAGTTAAACTTGATGTCTATTGTATTTTATCGGTTTAACATTGTTGAAGACTAATGATAATTTATTACGCATTATCTTAGTCGTAATAATTCTTCTTTGGGCTAGTTGAGCTCACCATTTCTTTCCTTTGTTCTCTTGAGGAAATGAGAATATATATGGGACGAGTCGAGGGAGCGGAGTGGCGGTCTAGATGATAGCATTAATAGTCCTCACTATTCTGTTAAATAGTGTGACAATAAATGTAATGAGGACTCCATTGAGTGTGGATATTGTCTAGATGATAATATTCTTATTAAAACTCTTAGATTATATTTTGTCGCATTTTATACGACTGTTGTATAATTAAGTTGTATTTGAATTTTGTACCATGTATTTGGTGACTCAAGATGGGTGATGTATACCTATTTTGGGGGCGTCACAATAGTTCTATTCATGTGAACAAATAGTTATATGCATGTGAACTAATAACAATTAATTGCTCATTTATCTGATAAATTACCCGATTGGTCAATTTAAGCTCCAGAAATCAATTATTATCGAAATAAATGTCGATTTCCACTAATACTAATAATCCCGACACAATGGAAATATCAATTTCATCTTTAATCAACATGAACTTATTCATCATTAATATTATAACTCATAATATTTAACAACTAGATCATTCCCAAGAAAGAGGGGGCTTTTCGATAAGGATTTTTCATATTGGCGCGCAATTAGGTGACCAAACCCCTTTCCTCGACAAAACTTTCTAGACATCATCAATAATGCAAATAATAATATGAATAACGTTGTCGTCTCAATAATTGATTTAATAATATAAAATATTATACAGATGTACTATGATAATAATTGAATCAATAATATGAGAGATATTATGCAGCAATTATTGTGGCAATAATTAAATAAAACTAAGTGACTTCTCACGTAAGCATCAATAGTCAATACTGTGTGCTACTATGCAACCACGCGTATTACTGTACTTTTACCACCGGGTATTTCTATAGTCTAACGGTAAAACTTTCGTCGTTATTTTTATAAAAAGATATTTCTGTCATTTTCTAACTCCGACAATAATTCTATTCTGGGGTCCACCAATGATTATTCCATCATACGAATATTCCCTTATAAAACAAATATTCCCTGACCAATCGAATATTTTATGACAACTTGCATACTTTGCTAAATTTATAAATACTACCCACAACTATAAGATTATATAAAATATTTCGAGAAATTAAATCTTTATTCATAAAATTTGGGGTCTTACAACCTCCCCTCCTTATGAAAGTGTGCCCTCAAAAATTACGTACGTACCTAGTATGCCAAAGAGGTAAGGATACCTTGTCAGATTCTAATTCTTGAGGTATAGCCTTTGAGCATATAATATATTCCTCTTATCCAACATTTTAATAGGTATCTCCTTATACGTTAAATCTTCTGCTATCTCGTCTAGTTCTAATTCAATAATGTGGTTCGGGTCATCCACATATTTACGTAACATTGATACGTGAAAAAAAAACTTTATAAACATGTGACATACTTAGCGGTAAGGTGTGTTGAGATTTGAGATTCGAATAGACCAATAAAATTGAGGGTTAAGATTTCCTCTCTTCGTCAATTCTTGCTTCTAGAATAACGCCTTCTTGCACCTTCTTCTTCACATTCATTAGCTCTAAGCCTGTAGCTTGAGCAGCTATTAACTTTATTGCTTAAAGTGGATTCTAATCGTATATTCATTATCTTCACGTACGTTCTTGGAGTCTTTAATTCTATCTCCATCTTTTGTAAGTCGTACGAAATGGGCCTTTGCGTTGACAATATCGCACTCATACCCGCATATGATCTTCTACTCAACGCGTCAGCTACCGCATTCATTTTTCCAAGATGATATTGAATAGTATGATCATAATCTTTCAACAGCTTGAGCCAACGTCTTTGGCGCATGTTACGTTAGTTCTGGGTGAAGAAATATTTGAGGGTTTTAGAAATGGGTTTTGTACCGAGGTCAATACAAAATTTGATTTCACACTCTAGGGGTAGGCCAAGAAGTCTTTAGGAATACGTCAAGAAATTTATTAATGATGGAAATATCATTCAAAACTGTGACTCTCATCCAAGACTTGGATAGCACGTCACATTGATACCTATCAACTTGCCACCATTGTTCACGGCGTCTCCTACGGAAAATCTGGCTTTGGTGCATTCCAAGACTTAGAAATCACCAGCAAAAGGCTCGGAGCTCTTTACTTATGGCTTAATATGACAATTATTGACTTTAGTGGTTTGGTTACTTGAATTTGCATAACAGGTTGGTTAGGAATATGAAAACTATCAACCTTACGAAAATAATCAATTTTAGCATGGTGAGTGTCGACGTCAGGATTTTTAGTTGTCCCTTTTCGTTACTTGTTCTTTGGTGTTCTCATGTTAATGTGAGATTTGTTTGAAAAAATAAGTGAAAAAGGTCCGACATGTGTAATGTCGATGATTTGACTTTAAGAGTCGCTAGTTGGTGTTTTTAACTGGTTGCACCAACGCAACAGGAAAAGGTTTGCACATTGACCTAGTGATATGACACTGCTAAACGGGTCTATGAAACCCAGATTCATTTGAGTTCGGGGGCTTGATTATGCGGAGGGAATGTGTTAGGCACCCCCCGACATCCGTGTTGACATGGTGACTGCCACTTTTTAAGAAACTGTTATATGAATGTGTGTGTGTGTGTGTGGATCAATGTTCAATTTATTTGGAAGTAATGTTATGCCTCATTCGCACCTATATACACAGGATTTGAATTTATATAAAATCTCAGTTTTAAACAAGACATAACAATGAAGTTTTGTAAAAGAGGTTTTTCAAACCCTGTGCTCAATAATAATTGAGGCCTTTGATACTTCCATTTTATAATTAAATGTTCGGCTTGTTTGCTTTTATTTTGAGAGATCGAGACATCTTGAGAAAATAATATCTGACGATCTTAGAACACCTCTCATGGGCATGATGACCATCTAAGGAAATTAATTTACATTGTAAATAATGTACAAAAAAAGCAAGACGCTTTAACTGAAAATGTCCATCACGGGAACCAAATCTAGATTCAGTATACTGGATATGTGATCACATGATTCCTAGGCTCACATGATACCGCAGTTTATATGAAAAGCAGTAAGCAGTTATATATATAAAAGCTGTAAATATATATATATATAGACATGATCAACCACCACGAAGCAACTCCATGGGGGATCGGAAATGTAAATATATAAAAGTGGTAAATGTATATATATGGACATGATCAACCACCACGAAGCGACTCCATGGGGGATCAGAAAAGTAAATAATGCAGTAAATGCGATCAACCGCCACGAAGTAAACTCCAGGTGGGACTAAATGTAAATAAAGCAGTAAAGACGATCAACTGCCACAAAGTAAACTCAAAGGACTAAATGTAAATAAAAGCGGTAAAAGGCCTCAAAGTAAACTCGGGCTTGTGAAATGTAAATATATATATATATAGCGATAAACACACAGGATATATAAAACCCGGGCTCATCGGATATGTAAAACAATAATAATATATATATATATATATAAGCGACGCATATAGGATATAAAATCCAGGCTCATCAGATATGATTGACAACAATAATATATATATATATATATATATATATAAAAGCAGGTAAACGCTCTGGATGTAAAATCCAGGCTAATCAGACAGAGTCTGAAAATAGTTTATATATATAAGTATATATATATATAAGCAAGTAAACGCTCCAAACATAAGTCTAGGCTCAATCGAGGCATAACTTGATAATGTTAGTCCATATATAAATATATACATATATAAGTATATATATACAGACTGAAATGAAAACCACGGACCGATGTTTGGGCATACGCACACAACACGACTCTTAATGTGTAGAATAGTGTGTGCAAAGATGAAGAGAAAGGCTTTATAGAGTGTGAGAAGGCTTACAGTGGGTTGCCAATGCATGCTTTTATGACTCTAGATGGATCAACACTCAGCTCACGTTGGTAAAAATGTTGCTATATGTGAGCTAACAGATGTTTAAAACGAGGAAACACTCAATATAATGTTTGTACAAAGCAAATTGAACAGGGCTTCTTCGCCTCTTTTCTCTTTCAAATGGCCACCCCAAGCCCTCTATTTAAAGAGGGGGGAGCTGCAGGTGTACCTACGGCAGCCGTAGATGCACCTGCGGGTTCCCGGGGTGCCCCGGGTTCCAAGGGTCCTGTCATCTTGAAGTACGTGCACTCGTGCACTATAATGTCTGCTCGAACTTACAGAACTTCAATCCGAGCATCCGAACGAGGTATATAAGACCTTCGGACCCCTTGTGTCGAGAGTTAAGCAATGGCATGGGATTAGAGGTTGTACAAAGTCAGGAAGAGGGGACCATGCCCATGGTCTTCAAGCTTCAAATTCTATCTGGTGTGCTACAACGCGTAATAGTCACTTGTGATTGGAACTCCTTGGTTCTTATAGGACATTGTTGTATGTATGTATGTATGAAGTGTTGAGATGACGCGCAGGTGTTGAGATGGTAAGATGATGTTTGACTCCTCACCGGGGTTATCTCCGGTTTGAGTTAAAAGCAGACGTTGCTCAAGGTTACATCTGAGATTGGACTGATGCAGGTGTTTAAATGCTGCAAGGTCATCTGTAAGTGTGCCTATCCACCCGGTGTTAGCTCTGGGTTTGAGGTATGAGTGCCTCGGCAGGAGGTATGAGATTGAAGCTGATAGAATGCATTTGAAACAAGCATTTAGGAGTTATCATTCGAAGCGCATGACGGCATTCCTTGGGGTTATCTCCAAGGATGAAACTCGGGGTTATCTTCGAGGTTGGAAATGATGCTCCCGGTGTGTGTTCCGGGGTTGAGACTGAACTTTCAGTAGTATTCAGAATGGATGTGAGCTGTCTTCCAAGGTTATCTCCAAAAGACAAATTTGTCCTCCTGCAATGTTAGTAACAGGTGTACAGAAAATTTTGAGGGTCTATAGATGCACATCTTTATCATATTCATGCAATGCAAGGTATGGATAGGATAAAGAATCCTAGACACTTGAAATGTAACAAGATAAACATGATGCTATGTACATCATCATGATGCAAATGTATGGTGCATGATGGAATGATTGCCGATTAATCCTGTTGGGATGGTAATCAATGATGTCTTGGACATGCGATCCAAGTCTTCAAGGATGTTGACGTTGGGGCTATCACCAAAGTATTGAATCCTAGACACAGACTCCTACTCCATAGAGGTGCCTCTTGTGTACAAGAGATCTGTGGGGATAAAGCTTTGTCTGTTTGAGGATGTGTTTAACATATTCCATCATCGGTCCTCTCTGATGAGGATGGTCTTCTCTATCTTGTATCACCAGCATATACCACGGTCTTGTTGGATTTAATGCCAACAATATGTATTATCAGGGTTGCCTGACCCTCGCTGATGTGTATCATCGGATAGATCCCTGTTGGGAAAATTATCAAGGCTGCTTGACCTTCATTGATGTGTGTATCAATGGTTGCATTGCATTGTGACCCTTGTTGGCGAAGGATGCATAAGTTTGACTTCGATGGGTTTACCTGCCACCGGTTGAGATAACGTCAAGGTTGCTTGACCTTCATTGATGTGTATATCAATGGTTGAGAATGCATTGTAACCCCCGCCGGGGATACGTGGATGTTTGAAATTGTTGCGTTGTGATTCCCGCTGGGGATACGTCATTAGTTTGCAACTTCGGCGTTGTAACCCCCGCATGGGATACATCATTAATTCATAACTTCGGCGTTGTAACCCCCCACCGGGGATACGTCTTTAATTCATAACTTTGGCATTGTAACCCCGGCCGGGGATACGTCATTAATTCATAACTTCGGCGTTGTAACCCCCGCCGGGGATACATCTTAAGGTTGTGACCTTGCACTGACGACATCAGACCTTTGTGAGGTATTGTCGAACATAATTTGTAAAAGCTGAGGCCACTGGTATAGTATACCTTGTATGTAGGCAAATACCAATGAGTTAGATGTGGAGCCCAAGTTTGGTCCATGAAAACCAGGATTCTAGGCTATTCCGCTCAATCGCGTAGCAATTTTATTCATGATTTGGCCTTTTCAGCTTGCGAGACCTCTTTTTCAACTCTAACTGGATTGAGCCGGAGGTGTGGGATCTATGTAAGAGTGCCGCAGGTACACCTGCAGTAGCCGTAGGTGGACCTATGGCCAACTGTAGCTATGTTAATGCTTACATATCGCTTTCATAAGTCATTTTCAAGCTGCGCGACGAAGGAAATCTGAGAGTTCTTCTTCAGACCTGCTGAATTGGGTCAACTTTCTGCATATTCTGCCACCGTACAAGTGTTCTTCACTGTCCTGGTAACATATGCATGTATTTTTTCCAGTTTCTATCCGTTGGAAAATGACTTATCACATGAAATGCACTTAGACACATAGTAGTGAATATGAATGCTGATATGACTTTAAAAAATATTCAACACAATAAATGTTAGTTTTAAACCATGCTGAACATAATGATGTGAAAAAATTTGACTTTTGAAACAGTCAAATTGGCACCTTTTACTGTCATTTCTTATCCTATTTTGAGGACAAATGAGTAAAGGTGGAAAAGTAAAATAACCTTGGTAATTAAACTACACTTACAGATTTTTTACTATGATGTATTAATGCATAACGATGTATATGACTGTTGGTAGGTATGCTACTAAATGGCCACCTAGTCATGCCTATGTGTATGTGGATAGTCTCATTTACAAAGGGGCTATGGCAAAAAATTTCCAAAATGTAGACATTGGGTAGTCATGCATTTTTAACACTACTGTAGATGTATATTAAAACAATGCATGCATGCATGTAATCATAAAAATGCATTTTGAAAAGGTCCAGGTAAGAATTTATCACACCCTTTCTGAGGTGATTTGGAGACTTGTTGTCTAGATATTATGGATCCGGATCAGCCGAGTAGTTCCCGTAGGACCACTTTTGGTGTACGGAGGAGGGCTTCTGAAATACCTTGACCCCGTTCTGTTAGACAGCTTCATCGTTTTGTGGAGGCGGTGATACGTCATATCCAAGTTAAAGTGTTGGATGTCGAGGACGAGGAGGAGGATATACCAGTTGAGGTTCCTACTCCTGCTGTATGAGTTCCCCATAGGAATTTGCCAGGTATTCAAGTGGCGAACCCAGATCTTCTAGGTGACTTGAGTCGGCATCCTTCAGTCTACCTGCACGTAAACAAGGTATGAAGTTAGATCTTAATCTTCCTTGTTTCCTACTGAAGAGGAGTAAAGGGTTCTGATGGTGATCTGCATTTGATGTAGGTTTCCGGCTTTACACAGCCTCGAGGGAACTGGTTCAGCATCCACTCTATGTATCAGGCTTATCATGATGACTATAGAGAGATTATACATGGTTGGGGATTCAGGATGTTCTTTTCCATTCTTTCCCGTCGTTGCCCTTGGGGTTACCTTAGGGCATTGTCTGAGCGGTGGTTTCACTAGACTCAGTCACTCCATTTGTTGAACTGTGAGGTGATGATGATGCCGATGGATTAGCAATTTATCACAGGTATGGAGTTTAGAGGGGATCCAATGCCTTATACGGTAGATATTACCCCTACTGCCATTAGATCCTTGTAGGGAGTTCCGGCAAGAGCGCTCAAGGGCAGGACTATTCGTACAGGTCCTTTGAGTGTAGATACTATGAGCGGGCTGTTGAGTGAGCCTATACCCGATGATGTGAGAGTCAGGGATCACATTCTTCGGCGATTGTTCCTGATGATCATTAGGGGCTATTTCATAGCAGATAACTCTTCTACGGTGACCTTCGTTTTGATCAGCGCCACTCGACACATGGACCGTATAGGAGACTATGATTGGGGTTCCTACACCTTTGCCTACTTCCTTAGGTGAATGCGGATGCGATTGCAGGGTTTGACCGAGGCTTGGTTAGGATTCTATCCATTTCTGCTGGTGAGTATTTCTCTTATCTTTTCCCATGTACAGGTTAAGAGCGTTGACTGATAGTAGATGTTTGTCTTTGTGTTGGCAGTTTTGGGCCTATGAGAGGCTTCCATGTCTACGTCCTGTGAGCGTGTTAGGTTTAGAAACTTATCCACGAGGACGGAGATGGCATCATTCTATACTGGCGGAGGTCCCTATTGCTGAGCGTTTCACTCATTGCCGACTACAGCTTGAGTTGTTGACAGCGGATTTCATCACATGGGTTCCCTATTCTGGGGAGCATTTGAGTGTTGGATTTGAGGATGGGTACCCGACTGGAGTTGAGTACGTTATTCCACCCGTAGGATTCCTCTCTTCACAGATGGAGGATGGGAGCTCTATTTAGGAGAGCGTCTTTATCGGGAGCACTTCTGAGGAGAGATTCGCGTCTGATCTTGCCTCTCTGTCAAGCGTTATTGGCCTATTTCGCAGTCACCTGTCATTGATATCCCATTGTTGGGGGTTGAAGGTTTTACATTATTAGAGGGTCCCTGCACTCAGGAGATGTTCCAGCATTGGTGGTTCCCTCATACCATTGGAGCTCCGATCCGCTGTAAGACCCCGAATTTAATGAAAAGAAAGTATTCAATTTTCTTATAATTATTATTTTATTTCGTAAAAGTTAAATTGATAAAGGGTTAAAGTTAAGGGTGATATGTGAAATTTTTTGCAAAGTATGCAAGTTATTATAAAATATTCTTTTGGTGGGGAATATTCTTTTGTAGAGGGAATATCAAATGCGATGACACAATCATTAGTGGACCCCCAACGGAAGTATTGTCGTAGTAAGAAAATGACAGAATTATCTTTTTATAAAAATAACAACGGAAGTGTTACCGTTAAAACTGTTGAACTACCGGTAGTAAAAGTGCGATGTCTGGCGTAGTTGCATAGTAGTACACGGTATTGGTTATTGATGCTTACGTGAGAAGTCACTCGGTTATACTCAATTATTACTGCGATAAATTAACGCATCATATCTCTCATATTATTGATTCGATTATTGTCACAGTATCATCTGTATAATATGATATATTATTAAATCAATAATTGAGATGACAAAGTTATTCATATTATTAAATTACAATATTTATAATGTCTAGATGTTCTGTCAAGGAGAGGTTTGGTAATCTAATTGTGCGCCAATAAGGAGAAATCCTTATGGGAAATCCCCCTCTTTCCTGGGAATAACCTGGTTGTTAAATATTGTGAGTTATAATATTAATGATGAATAAATTCGTGTTGATTAAAGATGAAATTGATAGTTCCATTGTGTTGGAATTTTTAGTGTTAGTGAAAATCGACATTTATTTCGATAATAATTGATGTCTAGAAGTTATCGGGTAATTAATCGGATAAATGAGGAATTAATTGCTATTAATTCACATAATTATAACTATTTGTTCACATGTGTGTACTATTGATTCACATTCATGTACTATTAGGGGAGTTGGTGCAAGATTGATAATACTTGCATGACTAAGTTAAAAATGGAGGTATAGATGGAGGTATTGTACTATATTTCATATTTTCACATGATTATAACTATTGAATCACATGATTGAACTATTGATTCACATTATTTATAATTAGGGGAGGTGCTGAAAGTTTGATAATACCTGCAGGACTAAATTAAAAATGAAAGAAAAGTTGGAGGTATTATCTTTGTAATTTTTGAGCCCCAAAGCGTGCAATTATCGAAACTATATTTTTTATAAATAGAAGCTCATTCTTCCTTCATTTCTCACCAATTCACTAAAGCTATAGAGTAATTATTATAGAGAGAAATTATAGAGAAAGAAGAAGAGAAGTCCGCTACCTCTCTATTCCAAAGTATCAACTTTATTCTAAGGTAAAGGGTATTATTTCTTTCATTTTCATGAAGAGAGCTATTGTTATTACATTCCTTATTATTATGTTGGAATAACCTTTCTATATCAAAATACCGCATACATGGTGAAATTCTTCTATTATTTCATTCTTTATTATTACATTTGGAATATCACATGCATGCGTATGACACTTATTATTACCATTTGGAATATAAATGCTTCTGTGCATATACTTGGTTCCATTATTTATTATTACATTGGAATAACACATTTCGCATTCATTTATATTCCTATCACATGCACATGGTGAATTCATTTGTTATTCCATTCTTTATTATTACATTTGGAATATCACATGCATGCGGATTTTGCGTGACTGGTTCCATTCTTTATTATTACATTGGAAATAACTTTTATTACATGCGATCTATCGCAAGCATGGTGAATTCTTATGTTATTCCATTCTTTATTATTTTGTTGGAATAACACATCTATGTGGATTACCACATGCATGGTGAATGATCCTTTGTATTCATTCCTTATTAAATTGTGGAAACGATGCATCTCGTGGATTACATCGCGGTGGCGAAAATCTATTTCTGAGTTCATATATTCTATTATACTCGGTTGGTTAAAGTTTTGGCTTCTATACTCCATTAAATTAGTAGAATATCACCAGATATTTGCGCTTCATCCAGTATCTTTTCATAGAAATATTCTTCTGAGCATTCTTGAATTTTACTCCACAAAGCAGTATCATGTTGGCAATTTGGATGTTTTTGAGTTCAGAATAAATTAACTTATAAATCTTTAAAATTTAATTCTTGAACTTGTTTTATTGAATTATTATGTCATTGTCATCATCCTCATGTTTATATTATGTTGAAAATCATCTGTGGCCTGTAGTGCATAGATGGACTTGGTATGATTATGACCATGGATTATTCGGTATAGTTATGACCATAATGTTACAAATGATATGGTAAAAGTCCTCATTGGCCCGTAGTGCATTAATGGACAGTTGTTGGCATGATCATGACCATTGATGAAAACACGAATATCCTTGGCCCGTAGTGCATGGATAATTTGTGGTTGTGATACTAATGAATATCTTTGGTCGTAGTGCAGGGATGATGTGGTTTATTTAATAAACTGAGTCTCAGCGATAAAAGTGATGAAAAACCTTTTAAATCATAGAACATAGTAGATTTTATTCTCTACTTGATTCTTCTAATGGATTGCTTGTTCCGCTGCAGTTAAACTTGGTGTTTGTTATATTGTATCAGTTTAACACTGTTAAAGGCTAACGATAATTTATTTTGCATTATCTTAGCCATAATATTTCTTACTGAGCTAGTTGAGCTCACCCTTTTGCTTTCATTGTTCTCTTCAGGAAATGAGAACGTAGCAGGGACTAGTTGGGGAATGGAGTGATGGTCCAGATGATAGCATTAGTAGTCCTCACTATTCTATGAAATAGTGTGATAATAAATGTATTGAGGACTAATTTTGAGTTTGAATACTGTCTAGAAGATAATATTTGTATTAAAACTCACAGCTCATGTTGTATATTTAAGATTGTATTTGTATTTTGTACCATGTATTTGGTGACTCAGAATAGGTGATGTATACCTATTTTGGGGGCATCACAGTTGGTATCAAAGCTTAGGGATATGATATCTGGCTGAGATGTGAGACAAGAACTAGGAGGGGAGAGACGGGGGAATTCCTTCGTTAGTATGACCTACTTAAGTTTATTTGGTATTTAATTGGTTGGTTAGAGTATATAGATAATATGTGATATGCCAATTAACCCTTGTTTTGTGGCAGTATTTGAAAATGACATCCGAGAATGTTGAAAATAGCAATGGAGCACAGGAGACCGTTGAGTCTCTACAGATAAATAATTAGGATAATGTGCATCAAGAAGGCGACAATCCTCATACAAACGACAACACTGACCAAATGATGAACGATGGAATGTTCAGAGGCTTTATGCAATTCATGCAACATCAGGCGAGAGCGACTCCTGTCCAAAATACAGGTGGAAACACTAGCAACTCTCGGACGATCACTACTAAACAGTTCAAAGAGCTGGGACCACCGGAGTTTTTTGGAGAGCCAAAACCACTTAAGGCGAAGACGTGGATAAAGCAGATCTGCAAGATATTTGATGTCTTGGGATGCTCCGAGGAGCAAAAGGTTCCCTTTGCCACCTTCATGTTGCGAGCAGAGGCAGATTACAGGTGGGAATCTTTAAAGCGTACTCAACCTGCCGCACTGAAGATTATTTGGGAAAAGTTCCAAGAATTATTCAACGAGAAGTACTTTCCCAAAAGTATTCGTCACATGAAAGAGGTAGAGTTCATTAAACAGGAGCAAAACAACATGACTGTGTCGCAGTACGAAGCTAAGTTTGCCGAGTTGTCCCAGTTTGCGTCCCGTTTGGTTGATAATGAGGAGAGAATGACGCGAATGTTTCTAAGAGGTTTGAAACTCGAGATACGTCAATATCTTATATCTCATAAACTGTGTTTGTATTCAGATGTTGTTAATAGGGCTCAGTTATTGGAGCGTGATAATGAGTCAACCCAACCAAAAGAGGGCAACCGGTAAAATGATAATACCAGTGATAGCAGTCATCGATGCGGTGACAATAAGCGTGGAGGGAATTAACATGCCAGAAATGGTAACCAATTCGGTGGTAATCATGGCCAAAATAATAAGAATGGATATTTCAAGAAGAGGAGATTCAACAATGATGGAAAGACGTCAGCATCAACACCCGTTGTTAAGGAAGGAGAACGACCACCTATCATATGCTTCAAATGCGGAGGGTAGGGACATATCAGTCCAAACTGTACGCAGCAATCCAAAACCTATTACAATTGTGGAAGAGAAGGTCACCTAGCCCTATTTTGTCGTGCACCAAAGTCAAGTCTAGCTGGGACAGTGGCACCAAAGGCGCATACGGATAAAACAAAGTCGGTGGTTTCAGGAAGAGCATTTTTCGTGACTTCTCAAAAAGCGAGTAACCCGAACAATGTCAGCACGGGTTAGTTAATTACAAATTTTTGCAAAGTATATACCTTATTAGATACCGATTCTACCCATTCTTTTATCTCTCTTGCTTGCGCTCAACGTTTAAATTTGACTCCAAAAAAATTGGACTTTGACTTATCGGTTGAAACTCGGTTAGGAGAAACCTTAGTTACCTCCACTGTTTATAAATCTTGTTTGATACAAATCGACACTTTCACATTACCTGTCGATGTTATCTCTTTGAAAATACTTGCCTTTGATGTAATTTTAGGAATCGATTGGTTAACTACTCATCATGCTTTTCGTAAGGTTGTTAGCTTTCATATTCCTAACCAACCTGTTATGCGAATTCAAGCAACCAAACTACTAAAGTCAATCATTGTCATATCAAGCCAAAAGTAAAGAGCCCCGAGCATTTCGTTGTTGACTTCCTTGTGTGGAATGCACCGAAGCTAGACTTTCTGTAGGCGACGTCGTGAATAATGATGGCAAGTTAATAGGTATCAATGTGACGTACTATCCAAGTCTTGGATGAGAGTCACAATTTTGAATGATATTTCTATTGTTAATAAATTTCCTGACATATTCCTGAAGAACTTCATAGCCTACCCCTAGAGCGTGAAATCGAATTTTGTATTGACCCCTGTACAAAACCCATTTCTTCAACCCTTAAATATTTCTTCAACCAAAATGAACATATAATGCGCCAAAGACGTTGGCTCAAGCTGTTGAAGATTACGATCGTACCATTCAATATCATCGTGGAAAAAAGCGAACGTGGTAGCTGACGTGTTGAGTAGAAGATCGTATGCGTTTATGAGTGCAATATTGTTAACACAACAACCCATTTCGTATAACTTACAAATGATGAAGATAGAGTTAAAGACTCTAGGGACCCACGTGAAGATAACAAATATACAAGTAGAATCAACTTTAATCGATAAAGTTAAAGCCGCTCAAACTACAAACCTAAAGCTGATGAATATGAAGAAGAAGGTTCAAGAAGGCGTTATTCTAGAAGCAAGAGTCGATGAATAGAGGAAATCTCAACCCTTGATTTTATTAGTCTATTTGAAATCCTCGATCGAGTAGGAACTATGGCCTATAGACTCGTTTTACCGCCAAGTATGTCCCGTGTTTATAACATTTTTTTTACGTATCGATGTTACGTAAATATGTGGATGACCCGAACCACATTATTGAATTGGAACTAGACGAGATAGCAGAAGATTTAGCATGATGAGATACGAGTTAAAATCTTGATAAGAAGGATCATATTCAACACTCAAAGGTTATACCACAAGAGTTAGAATCTGAAATGAAGACAAGGTATCCTCATCATACCAGGTACGTACGTAAATTTTGAGGGAAAAATTTCATAAGGAGGGTAGATCGTAAGACCCCGAATTTTATGAAATGAAAGTATTCAATTTTCTTATAATTATTATTTTATTTCGTAAAAGATTAAATTGATAAAGGGTTAAAGTTAAGGGTGATATGTGAAAATTTTTGCAATGTATGCAAGTTGTTATAAAATATTCGTTTGGTCAAGAAATATTCTTTTTGTCGGGAAATATCCGTACGACGGTACAATCATTGGTGGACCCCACAACGGAAGTATTGTCGTAGTAAGAAAATGAAAGAATTATCTTTTTATAAAAATAACGACGGAAGTGTTACCGTGAAAACTGTTGAACTACCCGGTAGTAAAAAGTACGATGTCTGGCGTGGTTGTATAGTAGCATGCGGTATTGGTTATTGATGCTTACGTGAGAAGTCACTCAGTTATACTCAATTATTGCTATAGTAATTGTTACATCATATCTCTCATATTATTGATTCGATTATTGTCATAGTATCATCTGTATAATATGATATATTATTAAATCAATAATTGAGACGACAAAGTTATTTATATTATTAAATTGCAATATTTATAATGTCTCGAAGTTCTGTCAATGAGAGGTTTGGTCATCTAATTGTGCGCCAATAAGGAGAAATCCTTATCGGAAAGCCCCCTCTTTCCTAGGAACGACATGGTTGTTAAATATTGTGAGTTATAATATTAATGATGAATATGTTCGTGTTGATTAAAGATGAAATTGATAGTTCCATTGTGTTGGAATTATTAGTGTTAGTAAAATCGACATTTATTTCGATAATAATTGATGTCTAGAAGTTATCGGGTAATTAATCGGATAAATGAGGAATTAATTGCTATTAATTCACATAATTATAACTATTTGTTCACATGTGTGTACTATTGATTCACATTCATGTACTATTAGGGGAGTTGGTGCAAGATTGATAATACTTGCATGACTAAGTTAAAAATGGAGGTATAGATGGAGGTATTATACTATAATTCATATTTTCACATGATTATAACTATTGAATCACATGATTGAACTATTGATTCACATTATTTATAATTAGGGGAGGTGGTGAAAGTTTGATAATACTTACAGGACTAAATTAAAAATGAAAAAAAAGTTGAAGGTATTATACTGTAATTTTTTGAGCCCCAAAACGTGCAATTATCGAAACTATATTTTTCTATAAATAGAAGCTCATTCTTCCTTCATTTCTCACCAATTCACTAAAGCTATAGAGCAATTATTATAGAGAGAAATTATAGAGAGAAAGAAGAAGAGAAGTCTGCTACCTCTCTATTCCAGTATCCAGCTTTATTCTAAGGTAAGGGGTATTATTTCTTTCATTTTCATGAAGAGAGCTATTGTTATTCCATTCCTTATTATTATGTTGGAATAACCTGTCTATGCGAAGTACCGCATACATGGTGAAATTCTTCTGTTATTCCATTCTTTATTATTCTGTTGGAATATCCTATATGTGTATTATTACGTATTCTTTTGGTTCCATTATTTATTATTATGTTGGAATAACTTTGTCATGCATTATCTTATCACATGCTCCGGTGAATTTTGTTATTATTCCATTCTTTATTATTCTGTTGGAATATCCTATCTGTGAGGATTTCGCATGACCTAGTTCCATTCTTTATTATTTTGTTGGGAATAACCTGTCTGTGCGGTCTATCGCATGCATGGTGAATTCTTCTGTTATTCTATTCTTTATTATTTTGTTGGAATAACCTGTCTATGTGGATTACCACATGCATGGTGAATGATCCTTTGTATTCATTCCTTATTAAATTGTGGAAACGATCTGTCTACGTGGATTACCGCATGGCGGGCGAAAATCCATTTACAGTTTCATATATTCTATTATACTCAGTTGGTTAAAATTTTGGCTTCTATACTCCATTAAATTAGTAGAATATCCTGAATATTTGCGCTTCATCCAGTATCTTTTCATGGAAATATTCTTCTGAGCATTCTTGAATTTTACTCCACAAAGCAGTATCATGTTGGCAATTTGGATGTTTTTGAGTTCAGGATAAATTAACTTATAAATCTTTAAAATTTAATTCTTGAACTTGTTTTATTGAATTATTATGTCATTGTCATCATCCTCATGTTTATATTATGTTGAAAGTCATTTGTGGCCTGTAGTGCATAGATGGACTTGGTATGATTATGACCAGGGATTATTCGGTATAGTCATGACCATAATGTTACAAATGATGTGGTAAAAGTCCTCATTGGCCCGTAGTGCATTGATGGGCAGTTGTTGGCATGATCATGACCATTGATGAAAATACGAATATCCTTGGCCCGTAGTGCATGGATAATTTGTGGTCGTGATACTAATGAATATCCTTGGCCGTAGTGCAGGGATGACGTGGTTTATTTAATAAGCCGAGTCTCGGCGATAAAAGTGATGAAAAACCTTTTAAATCATAAAAGATAGTTGATTTTATTCTCAACTTGACTCTTCTAATGGATTGCTTGTCCCGCTGTAATTAAACTTGATGTTTGTTATATTGTATCAGTTTAACACTGTTAAAGGCTAACAATAATTTATTCTGCATTATCTTAACCATAATATTTCTTACTGGGCTAGTTGAGCTCACCCTTTTGCTTTCATTGTTCTCTTCAGGAAATTAGAACGTAGTAGGGACTAGTCGGAGAACGGAGTGACGGTCCAGATGATAGCATTAGTATTCCTCACTATTCCATGAAATAGTGTGATATTAAATGTATTGAGTACTTATTTTGAGTTTGAATACTGTCTATAAGATAATATTTGTATTAAAACTCACAGCTCATGTTGTATATTTAAGATTTTATTTGTATTCTATACCATGTATTTGGCGACTCAGAATAGGTGATGTATACCTATTTTGGGGGCGTCACACCCGCGCCACACAGTTTATGGGGGACATAGTTCCAGGATCCGTGATGATGACGGATTGGCTAGCCTGTGTCAGAGATCCGACTCATGTGACACAGATTGACAGTTTGACCCGGCAGTTTGACCGGGCACATTTCTTTATCCGGTACTTGGGTAGAGATCCATCAGAGGCAGATACTTTTGATCCTTCCAACTCTGGCGCTAGCCCCTCAGGTGACCCATATGGCTTTTTCGGTGCAGATCCTCCCTTGTATAGGCCTGACATCCCTGTAGATAGAGATCCAGTGACTCAAGAAGAGTTACATCAGGTGGACAAAATTGACGATGTAGACATTAGTACCATTGACTTCTTCAAATTTATATTTCTCGTTATCTGCTTTGCCCCATTCTCACTATATCTTTTGATAGGCCTCTGTTAGATGTTAGGTAGCTTCTCCCCATTTCCTTCTATTTTAGTTGTACAGAGATGTATTAGATGATGATATACTTAGGAATGTATGTATAGTTTTCCATTCCCAATATCATATTGACATCTATTGTATCATACATGTTATTATGTCATGCATATGTATGTATGTCCAGATATACTCTGCATTTACCCCTGGATGGTCTTATGACACGGCCCGTACAGATGTCTTCTTCGACAGTTAGTCGTATTGATCATACCCCAATATTTTTGGTGGCATCTGGTATGTGCTCATGGTATGATAGCATGTCACCACCAGACATGGTGACTGTAGATGATTTGTTGCAGCACACTATGACCTTGTTGATGTTTCATGTTCCTACAGGGTTCATAGAGGGTATGCTAGAGCATTGGGTATCGGAGAGATAGGTTTTCCGATTCGGGACCCAAGAGTTGACTCCTACTCTGGAGGAGTATGCACGGTTGACGATGCTGCCATTGGACAAACCTTGCGTGCACATGGCGATTGGAGACATGAGTAGGCAGTTCATGACCCTCACCGGATTGAGGCGCAGAGTGGTGCAGGATGAGATTACATCTGGCCACGTGATATCCTAACATTTTCTATTCGACAGATTTGCCTCTAAGGATAGTTATGTATGGTATTCTGGGGATTTTACCACGCTGGAGGATCATTGGCATTTGGCCAGAGTGGATGTCTTTGCTCTTTGTATGATTATTACACGCCTACATGCCACTTGCATACATGGATGAGTTGGACATTGGCGTCATTATGGCAGTGTGAGAGCTCTCAGGGAGGGTCACACCATCATACCGATGATTATGGCTGAGACTATGAGGTTGGCCACATATTACTGCACTTATCCGGCAGGAGTGTTCATAGGCAGCTCAGTCATGTTGTACGTGTGGTTTATGTCACACTTAAGACCGATTGGCACATTCAGACGACATGGGTATTGTTTCACCCATGATATAGCCATGTCGTACTCCTTTCAGCCTGCGAAGTGTATAGATGCTGCATCTTAGTCAGCTTTCCTGGCAGGGATCGGAGATCCATTTGTTATACTGCCGTGTACAGGGCTTAGTTCACCCTACAGCTTCATTACTCATGCTCCAGGCATGGATTATCTTCCTCTAGCTAGTTTGAGAGGGATGATCACCTACCACCCACTGGCTGTGATGTGTCAGTTTTGTAAGACCACGAATTTTACGAAATGAAAGTATTCAATTTTTATAATTATTATTCTATTTAGTAAATGGTTAAATTGATAAAAGTACAGTAATACGCGTGGTTGCATAGTAGCACACGGTATTTGTTATTGATGCTTACGTGAGAAGTCACTCAGTTATACTCAATTATCGCTACAATAATTGCTACATCATATCTCTCATATTATTGATTCGATTATTGTTACAGTATTATCTGCATAATATGATATATTATTAAATCAATAATTGAGATGACAAAGTTATTCATAGTATTAAATTGCAATATTGACAATGTGTAGAAGTTCTGTCAAGGAGAGGTTTGGTCACCTAATTACGTGCCAATAAGGAGAAATCCTTATCGGAAAGCCCCCTCTTTCCTAGGAACGACCTGTTTATTAAATATTGTGAGTTATAATATTAATGATGAATGTTATTAAAAATCAAATTTGAGTTTGGAGTTGAATTTGGAGACGCGGACGTGATATTTGAGCCCGGAACGATGAAATTAGTAGAAATAGACTATAAACACAAAATTTGTCGAGGTTAACTTTTTGGTCAAATTAGTCAATAGTTGACTTTTTTGGAAAAAGTCAAACTACAAAATTTCAAAAATGAAATTTTTGAGAAAAATATTTCCATTGTGTTGGGATTATTAGTGTTAATGGAAATCGACATTTATTTCGATATTAATTGATGTCTGGAAGTTATATTGACCAACTAGGTAATTAATCGGATAAATGAGCAATTAATTGCTATTAATTCACATGCTATTAACTATTTTTTCACATGTGTGTACTATTGATACACATTCATTTACTATTAGGGGAGTTGGTGCAAGATTGATAATACTTGCATGACTAAGTTAAAAATGGAGGTATAGATGGAGGTACTATACTTTAATTCATATTTTCACATGATTATAACTATTGATTCACATGATTGAACTATTGATTCACATTATTTACTATTAGGGGAGGTTGTGCAAGTTTGATAATACTTGCAGGACTAAATTAAAAATGAAAAAAAGTTGAAGGTATTATACTGTAATATTTTGAGACCCAAAACGTGCAATTATCGAAAATATATTTTCCTATAAATACAAGTTCATTCTTCCTTCATTTCTCACCAATTCACTAAAGCTATAGAGCAATTATTATAGAGAGAAAGAAGAAGAGAAGTCTGCTACCTCACTATTCCAGTATCTAGTCTTCTTTTGAGGTAAGGGGTATTATTCTTTCGTATTCATGAAGAGAGTTATTTTCTTTCAATAATCGTAAGAGTTGTTATTCCATTCCTTATTATTATGTTGGAATAACCTGTCTATGCGAAGTACTGCATACATGGTGAAATTCTTCTATTATTTCATTCTTTATTATTCTGTTGGAATATCCTGTCTGTGCGGTTTACGCATGACCTAGTTCCATTCTTTATTATTCTGTTGGAATATCCTGTCTGTGCGGTTTACGCATGACCTAGTTCAAATCTTTATTATTCTGTTGGAATATCCATGTCTGCGCTTTACTGGCGTGACTTTGGTTCCAATCTTTATTATTTCGCTTAGAATAACTCATTCATCTTGATCTATCGCATGCATAGTGAATTCTTCTGTTATTTCATTCTTTATTATTCTATTGGAATAACCTGTCTATGTTGATTACTGCATGCATGGTGAATGATCCTTTGTATTCATATAAATAGTATTTTCATTCAAAAATGGGTTTCTGCCGGGGGCAGTTTCGTAATTTTTTTGACCCTAAAAAATTTTGGAAAAAATTGAAATGATAATTTGTTGAGTTTTCTAGATTGTGTCCAAAAATGGCGATTTTGGATGTATAGATTTGGAGTTATGAATTTTATGGGAAAAGACTATTTTAAAAGTAAACCCTTATAACTCCTTGTGGTTAACTCCAAAATTGGTGAAATTTTTGTTGGGAGTACATGTATATAACAGGAGTATACCCTATAAATTTTGGAATTTTTGGACAAAAGTACAATTTATGATAAATGTCTAAATATTCGGCAGTTTTGGCCATATGAAAAATAGTAATTGAATTTTAAAAATTCTGAGAAAAATATATGTTCAATATGGGACTATATTCTACTAAATCCCAGTAAAGAATAATTTTTGGGACTGATTTGGTATTTTTCATGAAAATGGTTTAGTTACGAACATATGAATTAAATATGTTATGTGAAGTTAAAAAATTGGTAAATAGGATTTTATGGCTTGGAATCCTTTATAAGGTATATGCAGATTTTTGATGAGGGATTTGATAATTGGTGATGAACTCTTATGAGTATGGCATTTTTGAATGATTAAATGCATTATTTGGTAAAGTGTAAACAATTAAAATAAATTGTTTATAAGTTTAAGAAGTGATTAAAATTTTGTTATAATATTAATAATATTAGATTATGAGTTTATTAAGTGATTGATAATATTTGGATAAATTTAAAGTCTTTAATAATTACCCTTGTTTTCGTTTGATTAATGCTTATATCATTGTCATCATCCTCATGATTATATTGTGATGAAAGTCATCTTTGGCTTACGTGAGAAGATGGACTGTTGATTATTGATTTTACAATTGTATATCTCTGGCTTACGTGCAAAGATGGACTGTTGATTATTAATTTTACAATTGTATATCTTTGGATTACGTGCAATGATGGACTGTTGATTATTGGTTTTATAGTTGTATATCTTTGGCTTACGTGCAAAGATGGACTGTTGATTAATGATTTTACAATTGTATATCTCTGGCTTACGTGCAAAGATGGACTGTTGATTATTAATTTTACAATTGTATATCTTTGGCTTACGTGTAATGATGGACTGTTGATTATTGGTTTTATAGTTGTATATCTTTGGCTTATGTGCAAAGATGGACTGTTGATTATTGATTTTACAATTGTATATCTTTGGCTTACGTGCATAAATGGACAGTTATTGGTATGATTATAACCAGAGATTATTCGGTATAATCATGACCATTGTTGAAAACACGATTATCCTTGGCCCGTAGTGCATAGATAATTTGTGGTCGTAATACTAGTACATATCCTTGGCTATAGTGCAGAGATGATTCAATGATATGGATTATTTTTTAAGCTGAGTCTTAGCGATAACATATTGATAATACACTTTTAATTCGTAGAAGATAATAGATATCATGCTCTACTTAACTCTTCTATAATACAGTTGTATGTCTTTGGCCTGTAGTGCAAAGATGAATTGTTAATGAATATCTTTGGTCGTAGTGCAAAGATGAATTTATTAGTATGATTATGAGCAAGGAATTGTGATTTGGTATAACCATGATTTTTGATGTTTAGGTGAAGATAGGTGATGAAAATTATCTTCGTCCTGGGTGCGAAGAGGAATTTAGAATCATAATTATGATTATGAGTTATTCATATGATTGTGGACATGAATTGTTAATTGATGTTATATAGATAAAACATTATTGTTGGACTTTTAACATGGAGAAGATAATAGACCTGATGGTCTATTTGACTCTTCTAATGGATTGCTCGTTCCACTGCAACTATGGTTGAAAAGTTTTATCATCTACCATATGTTCTAAATCTACGATTTATTATCGATTGAAGGCTATTGATAATTTAATTATCGTTAGTCATGATATTCTTTACTGGGCTATTTGTGCTCACCCTTTGCTTCACAATTCCTTTTCGGTGTAATAAGAGAGTATTGGGTCGAGAGGGGATAATGTGGAAATAGTGTGATGGTCCGAGACCGTCAAGTTTCTCAATACATTATAAAACCAAGCATTACATGCAATGTGATAATTGTATTAAGGACCTAAGATGTGTGTGTCGTATTTTATACGTCACTTAATAATTGATTTTGGCGAACAACAATACGGTGATGAGAACCCGACTTTAAAAACGTCAAAAGTGCACCTCATTAGAATGAATATGATAGTAATCTTCTCGTTCTTCTTTGGGGTCTTAAAATATTTGTTGCTATATTTTATATGGCATTATAACAATTTGAGTTTGGATACTGTCTACGAGACAATATTGTATTAAAACTCATAGCTTATGTGTTGTCGTACTCTACACGATAGTTCAACAGTTGTATAAATGAAGTTTGTATGTGATTTTATAGTATGATATCTGGCGACTCAGAATGGGTCGTGTGGACCTATTTTGGGGGCATCACAAGTTTGATCAGTTTCAGGATTTCCATCCGTATGAGGGGGCATCGAGTCAGCGCTTCGCTTCTCGCTACTTATCATCAGCAGACAGATCCAGGTTGTATGCTTGTTGGGATCAACGAGAGCTAGCTGAGTTTTCTGTCAGTCGTCCGGGTTATTCTGCAGAGTATTCAGCATGGATGGAGACAGAGACTGCATCGGCTATGGTAGTATCCGCAGTGCAGGATATTTATTCCAACGATGAGGAGCCTATGAAGGATGCTGACATTCCCATCGAGGAGGACATAACTGCTGGGTTGCCAGCATTTGTGAGGGATTCTCCCACCCCGAGTGGCACTGTTACTCAGTATCCAACACAGTATTTGGAGCAGAGCCAACATCTGATGAGCTATGAGAGAGATCAGGCTAGGACCTCAATGTTGATAGCTCTTGATGGGAGAGACGCTGCTCTATTAGAGAGGGATGAGGCTTGATCAGCTAGGGATGCATTGATTATGGAGCTGGGTGCCGCCCTATCTGCTAGGGATGTGGCCATTGCAAATAGTACTTCAGTTAGATCCTATACGACTGGCATCCTTGCTGATATGAGTGCGTACATTGATAAGCATCATGTCACCATGCATTTAGCCTCAGATCTGCTAGCTTGTGTAGATACCATTGGGCAGGAGCTTGCAGCTTTACCTCCGTCTTCAGAGAGGGATGCTATGTTAGATCTGATAGTCCGCATACACACAGATCCGTAGATAGCTTTGTATTTTCCTACACAGACTACCTTAGCTATTTTGTCATGTAAAGTACAGATTGTATATATCAAACAATATTATATATGGCAGAGAAATATATTTTGATTTACTTCCCTTTCAGTTGTGCCTTGATAATTGCTTGATATTTGCATGTTTCTTCAGGGCTTGTGATCTTGATGCATTCTGAACTTATCCTTGATATGTGGAAATTGAGCCATCGCAGGATCTCTCAGAACTGATCATTGATCTAAATGTATTCCTACCATCTTTGGTGTCTTAGGACTGGTTTCTGTATGGAAATGTGGAGAGGAGTGTGGCTTTTCCTCTCTAAGATTGACCACACCATAGATGGTCGCCAGTACTTCTATTTGTGAGAAGCCTAGTTAATTCCATCTCTTATGGATTGGTGTTGCTCTTTGAGGCACAACCGCAGCTTAGATGGTCACCGAATCTCCTATTTGTGAGGAGAGGTTGGATAATTCCATCCGTTTGGTCTGAAGTTGATGAACTGTAATGGATTGAAGTTTGATCTCAGTACCGTGTGATAAGCATTTTTGTTCTGGTAGGGGGTTAGACTGAACCATAAAGGTTACCTACGTACTCCTATTGAAGAGGAGATCAAGTCTGCGTAGTTCAAACCGGGTGTAAGAGGTTCAACGCTGAATGTGAAAGGCAGATGGGTGTAGAAGCTTTATTGATGAAGAAGGGTGTAGAAGTATTTTTGTGGTTTTTGTTTTTGTAGGGAAAGCGTAGAAATGTTTTTATCATTTTTTGTTTATTATGACCGGGCCATATAGAATATGGTTGCCACGCATACTCCGTGTATCGGGAGATCAAAGTCGACGTAGTTCGCCCCTCGGACTAATTGCAGCCCAAAGAGAAGTGTGAATCCCATGTGCAAAGCTATATCATGGGAGAAGAAAGTTTGATCCCATGATTGGGACAAACTGCAAGCGTAGAAAAAGTTTGATCTTGTCTTCAGGATAAACTGCAAACGTAGAAAAATTTAATCCCGTCTTTAGGATAAACTGCATGTGTGAAAGGTTTAATCTTATTTTCAGGATAACCAAAATTGTATGAACTGTTTGAAATGAGTTGAAACCAGGCTGTTGGTTTGAAGTGTATGTTTCCCTGAGGGGCAGAAGAGTTTATAAAAGAAAGGGTTAAAAACCGGAATGACTGGTGATTGGATGATCCATGCCAGGATGTTTGCTTGATGATATCCTTCGACATAGTGCCGTTTCACGGTGTCCGAGTTGATAAGCTATGGAAATTCATCGCCATCCATTTCTTGTAGTCTGAGGGCACCTCCTGTCAATACCTCCTTGACAACAAATGGGCCTTCCCAGTTAGGAGCGAATTTTCCCTTAGATTGATCTTGGTTGTCAATGATCTTCTTCAAAACCAAGTCATGTTGTTTGAATCGCCAGAGTCGGACTTTTTTGTTGTAAGATCGTGAGATCTTTTGTCGATATAATCCGACCATGGAAGATATTCGCGGTTCGCTTTTCATCTATTAGAGACAATTGGTGATACATCTTGTACCCATTGGTCTTCATCCAAGTGAGCATCCATCAACACTGAGGGATTCCATTTCCACCTCTATGGGGAGCACCGCTTCCATCCCATAGGCTTAAATGAGTAGGGGTTGCCCTAGTGGAAGTAACGCATAGAAGTTCTATAGGCTAATAAAGTCGAGGCAAGAGGTCGTGCCATCCTTTGTGATTGGCGGACATTTTCTGCATGATCTTCTTGATATTTTTATTAGCCGCTTCAAAAGCATCATTCATCTTTGGACGGTAGATGACAGAATTAAGGTGTTTGATGTGAAATTTACTGCATAACTCCTCCATCATTTTGTTGTTGAGATTCTTAGCATTGTCTGACACAATGACCTCTGGTTGTCCATATCGACAGACGATATTGTTTCTAATGAAAGTAATGATTACTTCTTTAGTAACCTTGGGGAAGGAGGCTGCTTCTACCCACTTGGTGAAGTAGTCGATCATGGTGAATATGAATCGATGTCCATTACTGGCTTTGGGCTCGATGGGCCCGATCACGTCCATTGCCCACATTGAGAAGGGCCATGACGAACTCATATTATGGAGTTCCCTTGGAGGGGCGTGGATAGCATTCCCATGAATTTGACATTGATAGCACCTCTTGACGTGATCATCACAGTCAGCTTTGAGTGTAAGCCAATAATGTCTTGTTCTGAGGATCATCTTGACAAGTAGGGGTCCACTTATGTGTGGGCCACATACTCCACCATGGATCTCATCCATGAGCCTCTGAACTTGGTCTTTATCTAGACATCTGAGGAGACCTAATCCTAAATCTCTTTTATAAAGTGCATCTCCGCTCAGGTAGAATTTCATAGCAAGTCGATGGATCCACCTCTTTTTAGTTAGGCTCGCCTCAGCAGGTGTAGATCCATCTCGCAGATACTCCTTGATATGCTGATACCAAGGGTTTTTGATGGGAGGCAGCTCATCCGGTACTTCTCCAACATAGTTCTCATAAGCTGGGGCCTTTTGCAAGGCAAATGTGATGCTTGGCATGCTTTCCTTGTTAGGTATGTGAATCAAGGAGGCCAACATTGCTATTGCATTCACAAAGTCATTCCTATTATGAGGAATGTGTAGAAAGGAGAATTCCTCGAACACCAAAGCCATCTATAAAACTTGCCGATGGTAAGGCAACAAATGTAATTCTTTGGTTTGATAGATTCCCGTGGATTATTTGATTACCAATTCGGAATCCCCAAAGATAGTTAACCATCTGATGCCCATTGAACGGACAAGTTTTAGCCCATGATACAGCCTTCATACTCAGTTGTGTTGTTGGTGCCGATAAAATGCAATTTTTGACGACGACGGATATCGCTCCCCCCCATCGAATACTAGAATCGCTTCCAGCCCAGAGCCTTCGTGTTAATACTCCATCAAAATACATTTTCCATGTGTGGCATGCATCATATCGATGGTATCATTGAATCGCCATTACCCCTTCATCGGGAAGTATGTTTCTAAGGGTTTGTAATCCTCGCAAAAGTGGTGGCCATTGATCCTTAATTCCTCGACCTTTGATAGACTTTTGCATCACATAGACGATGTCAAATTGTTTGTAGGATCAATCGCCATCCGGACAACCGACAATTCAAGATGGGCCATCGAACACATATTTGAGAGGATCCACGCGGATATGAGATGGGTTGTGTGACCATGGAGGTAATGTTGTAACCTCATGGAAGCCCATGCTAAAGCACAACAAGTCTTCTTAATCAGAGTGTACTTGTGTTCACTGCTGATGAATCTTTTGCTGAGGTAATAGATAGCTCGTTCTTGGCCTCTATCGTCTTTTTGCCCCAGGATGCAGTCCATGGCATTGTCATTAATGGACAGGTACATGAATAGGGGAACATCATCCCTAGGTGGTAGCAAAACAGGAGCGTTAACCAGCTGCTCTTTAATGGTAAAGAAGGCTTTTTAACACTCATCATTCCATTTCATGGAGGAGTTCTTCCTTAACAACATGAAGATGGGCTCACAGGTTGCTTTAAGTTGAGAAATAAACCTGCTAATGAAGTTAATTCTTCCCAAAAATCCCCGTATTTCCTTCTCTGTCTGAGGAATGGGCATTTCCTTGATCGCCTGGATTTTGGTGGGATCCAGTTCAATCCCTTTTTGGCTAACTAGGAAACCAAGCAACTTGCCTGACTTAACACCAAAGGCGCACTTGGTTGGATTCAACTTCAAGTTGTGCTTACGCAACCTATTGAAAAGCTTTTTGAGATGATCTAAGTGGTCTTCCTCCCTTTAGGACTTGACAATGATGTCATCCACGTAAATTTCTATCTCTTTATGCATTAAATTGTGGAAAAGAGCCATCATAGCTCGCTGATAGGTTTCCCCTGCATTGATGAGGCCGAATGACAACCGTCTCATAGCAAAAGGTTTCCCAAGGCATGATGAAAGTAGTTTTTCTCACGATCTTCCTCAAATGACCATAACTGATGATACCCCTCGCGAAGCAATCCGCAAAGGAGACATGCCGTATCGAAAAAGATTGTCAATGAGAATGTGGATAAAGGGTACGGGAAAGCTATCTTTAAGGCAAGCTTTGTTCAAATCCTGGTAATCCACGCAAACTCGCACTTTTCCTCTAGGTTTAGGCACGGGAATAATGTTGGATATCCACTCCGGATATGTAGACACCATGATAATGCCAGCTTGAAATTGTTTCACAATATCTTCTTTTACCTTTAAACTCCACTCAGGTTTCAATCGTCTGAGCTTCTACCTAACTGGCTTGAATCCCTCTTTAATGGGAAGACGATGAAGAACAATGTCAGTGGATAAACCCACCATGTCTTCATGGGACCATGCAAACACATCTTGGAACTGAGTTAATACTACAACCATGTCATTCCGTTGGTTTGGGGTGAGGTTCGAACCAACTGGATTAGCTTAGGTTTTCTAAGGTTCCAAGATCGAAAGAAGTGGTTTGGTCAAGGTTGGGTTTAGGTGTCTCAATATCATTCTTAATCTCCCGAGGTGTCTCAATGTCCTCTTGTATTTCCATCTAGTGTGAGTCCAACTTTGCATCAAAGTTACAATCCTTGTGGAGAAAAGGCACATCGTCAGCAAGTACATGCACATCTAAATTTAGAGTCCTAAAACCAAAATATGCTTTCACTTAATATATAAAACTGTTTAATCATACACAAGCGTTAGCATGTACTGATAAAATAATCGCTAATATCGTATAAAAAGCAAGCAATTAAAGTTATCTGTAGGCGGAGGGATTTTATGCCCATTTTACCCTCGTCGACCAATGCATGGAGTGCTGCTCCAATTGTCGAGGGCAAAGTCCTGATGGACAGCAGTGATGGAGGGATTGTCATTGTCCTCCTTCTCCCGAATGATAACCATGACATCTGGGCAATCATCGTCTGGGGTATATCTGTTTGTATGTTCATCATGAACAATGATGCGTATGCCTGACATCATCAAGGCAATGTCATGTTTACGTTTCCGCTCCTTTTCTTCCACTTCAGGATCAGGAAAAGCACCTATTTTTCTTTGATTGGTACTGGTCTGGGAAATAGCATAGCCATAACATGGGCTGACACCTTTATTGGAGATTGTATCAGCTCATGTGGTGAAGATGGAAAAGATCGCCGTGTGGCGGAAGCTTGAGGAACCTGCTTATGCTTATGAGGATTCCTATGACTGGTGCTGACAGAATAGCCTAGTCCGGCTATACCAATTTGACTGGACACTTGAATAGGGCGCTTAATACCCTGCTAATTTTTACCAAGCCCTTATCCAGGCTTATAACCAAATGACATCATTTCTTGAGTGGCCGACATAACCTCGGGTGAAATCTTGGGTATGGGAAGTGATGCTCTAATAGGTTCGTATTGAGTGTTACTCACTTCCAAAGTATGAAAACTGGTCGGCTCAACTTCTGAATTGAAACTGATGATTGGTTGATCTCCTTGTTCAGGACATTCCGGCTCAACTTTGATAGTGACTAGACTGTTGTTGACAATATATTTGAGTTGTTGATGTAGTATAGAAGGAACGGCTCCAGCCATGTGGATCCATGGTCTCCCCAATAGCAAGTTGTATCCTGAATCTATCTTGAGGACGTGAAAGGATATATTGAATGTATTTGGGCCAATCTCAATTGGTAGCTCAATCTTTTCAACAAAATTTCATCGGGATCCATTAAAAGCTTTGATAACCTATTGGCTGCTTCGGATCCGTTTGAGATTGACATTCATCCTCACCAAGGTGGCATAAGGACGGATATTCAGAGACGAACCTCCATCTATCAAAACTCCAGCTAGCATATACCCGGAGGATAAAATTGGAATGTGCAATGGCTTGGAATGACCGGTCCCTTCGGGCAGTATGTCATCATCAGTGAAGGATATCACATTGTTGTTGAAAATGTGATCTACCATATGTTGAAAATTTTCCACATCCACTGATTTCGCTAAGTAGGCTTCTTCCAAAACCTTCAATAAGATCTTTCGGTGATCCTCGGAAGAGAAAACCAAATCCAGTATTTATATCTGATGTGGAGCTTCTCTTAAGCTTAAAACCACCTCGCTTCATTACGGCCATATAGTGTGGAGGAATTTTTCAATCTTTCCACGGGAATCTTCCCTTTGCTTTGATGGTGGGCTTCATCACCCCCTCCGAGGAAGATACAAGTGGATTTTCCTTCATTAATCGTAGCAAAGTAGTATGAGACATGGATCCTTTAGCTTTCTCCATAATTCCATGGAACTTTTTGTGTAAGTCGACTAACAGGATATTGTGGTCTCAAGGGTAAAGAAATCGCTCGTAAACCACTTTCAAAGGATTTTCAGCTCCTTTGAGTTGAATTGCTTGTATGGGAAATGATTTGACAGTCTCATCATCCTCGTCAGATATAACTGCTATTGATCCCTCCCATTTGGTAGGATATGTATTCCCACTCTCGAGTTGCACAATGTCATCATCTGCCAGCTGCAGGACACCGCTATCAATAAGATTCTGAATGAGATGGAGAGTGCCCACCATTCTTCTCAGATCGTGACCAATGAGAATGTGAATGATATTGACATACTCCATCGGAGTTGAACCATCTTGAATGGGGATTGATTGGAGGCAGAAGGGATGTAATTCTTCCTTCATTGATCAACATTTGAAATATCTCCTCCATAAGTTGGCCCAGATAGGTAAATTCCCTCTGATTGGCAAAATCTCGACGGGCCTTAGCATTTTCTCTCTTTCGCAACCTTATCCTCCATAGCTTCGCTTTCAAGGGTGATGGTGGAGCATTCATAATAAAAAAGGAAGGAGATAGGCATGCCCGGTCGATTAATGGCGTGTGACTTAATCTTTGGTGGGTCACCAGCTCGCCAATTGCTCAATTTTCTTGCAAAGAGCTTTCATCTTTCGTTCCATAGCAAATTGGAACTTTGCGTAATCCCATCTGTCAACACCGTCTTTGATGGTCTGGAATTCACCATTAAAATTGGAACTCTGTCCAGTCCTCCAACTAATCATGTTGACCTCTTCTTCTTTGTGTTGAGGAAGAGGGTTCAGTTTTGCATATGAGGTTGATTGGTTTGGTGACCACGATCTCACCATTGTCTATTAAATCTTGGATCTTGTGTTTCAAGGTCCAACAATCTTTACTATCATGTCCAGGTGCTCCGGCATGATAAGCACACTTCTGAGTAGCATTAAAACCCTTCCCATTAGGGTTGGCTGGTGGAAGAACACGTGTAATTTTCTTCTGAGTAGTCAGAAGAGCAAGAATATTCTCGAGCGAGTCCCCTAAGAGTGTGATCATTCGAGGGTGCTTTACTTCTCCACTTTTAGGCAATGGAGGGTTTGAAGACTGTGCTTGGAAAGAGGAGTAGTTTCTCCTCTGTATAGGCATGTTTTGATTGCCTTTCTGCCCTTGTAGTATCAAAGAAACATCCTCCTCTTTCTTTTTATGGACCCTCCGGGGGTTGTTTCCATAAGATCCGGATTGAATGTGCTCAGCAACTGCTTTAAGAGTGGCTAGGTCTTGAATCTTACAAGACTTCAATCCCATCTCAGCCATCTCTCCGTGTTTGATCATTTCAGAGAATGGCTTTCCAATACCAACTAAGACTCTCTCATAGAAGGGAGCTTCATGTATGTCTATGAAAGTCATGACCATTTCTGAATCCGTTATGGAAGGAATAACTTGAGCAGGAAGGTGCCTCTACCTTTGAGCATACTCTCTGAAAGACTCATTAGATCTATTTTTGACCTTGGTAACTGGGTACCGCCAGAGCCATTGAGATTGAAAACTGTGTTGAGTGAGGAAGGCATGAGCTAACTCTTCCCAGCTATGGATCTTGGAGTTGTCTAATCTGGTATACCATGAACAACCTTCTTCAATTAGACTCTTCTGGAATAGCTGCATTCTGAGCTTCTCATTTTCCGCATAAGATCCAAGTTCTCCAATGAACACCTTCAAATGTATATAAAGATCCCCTAATCCGTCATACTTTTCAAAATCAGGGGTTTTGAATTTCTCTAGATAATGAACATCAGGGAATATACAAAGGTTAGCATATGAGACACTTCCATGTGTTCCAATCCCTTTGAGAGCACGGATAGTTTCCACCATTTGGAGGACCTTCTTCCTGATATCACCGGTGTCTGGATCTCCTTTGAGATGGGTGTTTTCAGGGTCTTTGTTCATCGTATCCAACTGAGGTTCTAGAATTGTTTTTTCCAAACCTTGAGCTCCTCCTTGTGGAGAGGATTCTATATGTGTAGTCATCTTTGTACCCTGAGTAGATTGATGCAATTCTATCAGAATAACAGCCAAATCTGTGATTTGTTTATTTAATTCGTCAAATTCTTCTCGAGAAACAGGATTAGACTGGTCAGAAGAAGACATGATTGGTTGTAGGCTCGTGGCCTTTTTGGATTTTGAGCGGGTAACAGGCCCAATTGTTTCCCTACAAAAAAACTTATGTAGTTTAGTCTTAGGGATAATGTAAATGTTATCATAATGTGTCCGTTTTAGGAATATTGTCCTGCAAAAATGGATGTTAATTGATAACATGTATGCACAAATATTCTTCATATTTTCCATTACATAAAGATGAGCATGGAATTACAAGTAAATGCTTTTACAAGTAATTAAAAATGGAAAGCATGAAAAGACATTCCTCCGTGTTTTGTTTATCAGAGGTTGACCTATCTTAGGGTTACTCTCACGACTTTTTGGCATAAAGGTCCACAGATCATCGCAATCTACTTAACGGGAAGTTAATCCGGTCTTTAAACTGGAGCGAATCTGGGTGGTGACTTTCCTGAGCCTCGTTGGAATTAGTCTCCCTACGAATCCAGTAATCAAACACCGACAGGATATCCTCCTGATGGAGGAACCACACAACATACATTCACATACAATGTGTCTCACCATTTATGAAAATGATGACATGTGCGAAGCACTAATATCATAGATAGATATTTTGCAAAAGGAAAGTAAGTAAAAAATGCATTCAGACACATTCATCATAAATGTAAATGCAACATTTACACACAAGCATATAACAGATTTTAAAAAGCTTGTAATAGCGGCTTAAGCCCTCTTATCGAGTCCTCAAGAGAGTCGCCACCGTCGACGCCTTGGATTTTTTATTTGTCCCTTTTCGTTTCTTGTTCTTTTGGTGTTCTCATGTTATGTGAGATTTGTTTAAAAAAACAAGTGAAAAAGGTCCGACATGTGTAATGTCAACGATTTGACTGTAAGAGTCGCCAATTGGTGTTTTTAACTGGTTGCACCAACGCAATCGAAAAAAGGTTTGCACATTGACCCAGTGATGTGACACTGCTAAACGGGTCTGTGAAACCGAGATTCATTTGGGCTCGGGGGCTCTATTATGCGAAGAGAAGGTTTTAGGCACCCCTCGACATCCGTGTTGCCACGGTGACTGCCACTTTTTAAGAAACTGTTATATGAATGTGTGTGTGCGTGTGTGGATCAATGTGTAATTTATTTGGAAGTAGTGATATGCCTCATTCACACCTATATACACAAGATTTGAATTTATATAAAAACTCAGTTTTAAACAAGATATAGCAATGAAGTTTTGTAAAAGAGGTTTTCAAACCCTGTGCTCAATAGTAATTGAGGCCTTTGATACTTCCATTTTATTATTAAATGTTCGGCTTGTTTACTTTTATTTTCGAGATGTGAGGCATCTTCGAGAAAATAATATACAGCAGTGCCGAACTCCTCATGGGCATGACATCCATCTAAGGAAATTCAGACACTATAAATAATGTACAAGTCGCCATAAACTAAAAAATGTCCATCATGGGAACCGAATCTAGATTCAAGAGATCAACTGTGATCACATGATTCCTAAGCTCACATGACAACCATATTTATTTATATGAAAAGCATGTAAGCGATTATATATATAAAAGTCAGTATAATATATATATATATAGACATGATCAACCACCACGTAAGCAACTCCATGGGGATCGGAAATGTAAATATATAAAAGCGGTAAATATTTATATATGGACATGATCAACCACCATGAAGCGACTCCATGGGGGATCAGAAAAGTAAATAAAGCAGTAAATGTGATCAACCGCAATGAAGTAAACTCCAGGTGGGACTAAATGTAAATAAAGCAGTAAAGACGATCAACCGCCACGAAGTAAACTCTAGGCGGGACAAAATGTAAATAAAGAAGTAAAAGGCCTCGAAGTAAACTCCCAAGCGACCGATGTAAATGTAATTATCTATATATATATATATATAAGTAGTAAATGCTCCAGATGTAAAATCCAGGCTCATCAGACAGAGTCTGACAACAGTTTATATATATAAGTATATATATAAAAGCAGGTAAACGCTCCAGATGTAAAATCGAGGCTCACCAGACAGAGTCTGACAACAGTTTATATATATAAGTATATATATATATAAGCAAGTAATCGCTCCAAACACATAAGTCTAGGCTCAATCGAGACATAACTCGACAATGTTAGTCCATATATAAATATATACATATATAAGTATATATATATACAAACTGAAATGAAAACCACGGGCCGAAGTTCGGGCATACGTACACAACACGACTCTCAATGTGTAGAATAGTGTGTGCAAAGATGAAAAGAAAGGCTTTATAGAGTGTGAGAAGGCTTACAGTGGGCTGCCAATACAGGCTTCTATGACTCTAGATGGATAAACACTCAGCTCTCGCTAGTAAAAATGAAGAGAAAGGCTTTATAGAGTGTGAGCTAACAGATGTTTAAAATGAGGAAACACTAAATATAGGGTGTGTACAGAGCAAATTGGACATGGCTTCCTCGCCTCTCTTCTCTTTCAAATGGCCACCCTAAGCCCTCTATTTATAGAGGGGGGAGCCGCAAGTGCACCTGCGGCTTCCCGGGATGCCCTGGGTTCCGCGGGTCTCGTCGTCTCGAAGTACATGCACTCGTGCACTATAATGTCTGCTTGAACTTGCAGAACTTCAATCCGAGCATCTGAATGAGGTATATAAGTCCTTCTTCAGACTGCTTGTGTCGAGAGTTACGCAATGACATGGGATTAGAGGTTTTACGAAGTCAGGAAGAGGGGACCATGCCCATGGTCTTCAAGCTTCAAATTCTATCCGGTGTGCTGCCACGCGTAATAGTCACTCGGGATTGGAACTCCTTGGTTCTTGTAGGACATTGTTGTATATATGTATGTATGAAGTGTTTAGACGACACGCAGGTGTTGAGATGGCAAGATGACGTTTGACTCCTCACCGGGGTTATCTCCGGTTTGAGTTAAAAGCAGATGTTGCTCAGGGTTACATCTAAGATTGGACTACTGCAGGTGTTTTCATGCCACAAGGTCATCTGTAAGTGTGCCTGTCCTCCCGGTGTTAGCTCCGGGTCTGAGGTATGAGTGCCTCGGCAGGAGGTCTGAGATTGAAGCTGATAGCATGCATTTGAAACAAGCATTTTCGGAGTTATCTTCGGAACTGCAACAGCATTCCTTGGGGTTATCTCCAAGGACGAAACTCAGGGTTATCTCCGAGGTTGGAAATGATGCTCCCGGTGTGTGTTCCGGGGTTGAGACTGAACTTCCGATAGTATCCAGAATGGATGTGAGCTGTTTCCCAGGGTTATCTCCAAAAGACGAATATGCCCTCCTACAATGTTAGTAACAGGTGTACAGAAAATTTTGAGTGTCTACAGTGAGTAGTTAACCAGTCGATTCCTAAAATCACATCAAAGGAAAGTATTTTCAAAGAGATAAGATCAACAGGTAACGTGGGGGTGCTGATTTAAATCAAATAAGATTTATAAATAGTGGATGTAACGAAGGTTTCTCCTAACGGAGTTTCAACAGATAAGTTAAAGTCAAATTTCTTCGGAGTTAAATTGAAATGTTGAGCACAAGTATGAGAAATAAAAGAAAGGGTAGAACCGACATCTAACAAGGTATAGACTTTGCAAGAGTTTATGATTAACTAACCCGTGATAACTTCATTTTGATTACTCGCTTAAGTCACAAAAAACGCTCTTCTTGAAACCAGCGACCATATTTTATCCGTATCCGCCTTTAGTGCCACCGTCCCAACTGGATTTGATTTCGCTATAAGACAAAATCGAGATATGTGACTGTCTTTTTCACAACTAAAATATACCTTGGAAGGCTGTGAATAGTTTGGACTTATGTGTCCCTCCTCTCCGCATCTGTAGCATTTAACTAGCGGTCGTTCTCATCCTCGATAATTTGTTGCTGGTGTTGGTGCTGCTGCCAACGTCTTCCCATCATCGTTAAATCCTCTCTTCTTGAATTTTCCACCTGAATAATTTCTTCTATTATCTTGGCCATGATTACCACCGAAGTGGTTACCATTTCTAGCATGATAATGTCCTCCACGATGATTATCATTGTTTCGATGACCGTTGTCACCAGTACGATTATTATCGTGTTATTGCTCGTTATCTTTTGGTTGGGCTGGCTCATTATCGCGCTCCAATAACTGAGCCCTATTTACTACATCTGAATACAAACATAATTTTTGAGAAATGAGGTATTAACGTATTTCGTGTCTCAAATCTCGCAGAAACATTCGTGTCATTCTCTCCTCATTATCGACCAAATGGGATGTGAACAGGGACAACTCGACGAACTTAGCCTCGTATTGCGACACTGTCATATTGTTTTGCTCCAACTTGATAAACTCTACCTCCTTCATATGAGGAATACTTTTGGGAAAGTACTTATCATTGAACAACTCTTGGAACTTCTCCCAAAATATTTTGAGTGCGGCAGGCTGAGTACGCTTTACTGATTCCCACCAGTAATCTGTCTCTCCTTGCAATATGAAGGTGGAAAAGGGAACCTTTTGCTCCTTGGAGCATCCCAAGACATCAAATATCTTGGTGATCTACTTTATCCACATCTCCGCCTTAAGTGGTTTTGGCTCTTCCAAAAACTACGATGGTCCCAGCTCCTTGAATTGCTTAGCGGTGACCATCTATGAGTTGCCAGTATTTCCACCTGCATTTTGAATAGGAGTCTCTCTCGTTTGGTTTTGCATAAATTCTAAAAAGTTCCTAAATATACCATCGTTCGTCATTTGGTCGGTGTTATTGTTTACACGAGGATTATTGCCTTCCTGATGCACATTATCCTGGTTATTAATTGTCGGTGACTCAACGGTCTCATGTGCTTCATTGCTTATCTCAACATTTTCAGATGTCATTCTCAAACACTGTTACAAAACAAGGGTTAATTGACATGTCACATATTATCCCTATACTCTGACCGACCAATTAAATAACAAATAAACTTAGGTAGCTCATACTAGTGAAGGATTAACCCGTCTCTCCCCTCCTAGTTCTAGTCTCACAACTCAGTCAGGGATCATATCCCTAAGCTTTGATACCAACTGTGACACCCCCAAAATAGGTATACATCACCCATCTTGGGTTGCCAAATACTTATTACAGAATACAACTACAACTTAATTATACAATTGTTGTGTAGAATACGACAAAATATAGTTGGGAGTTTTAACACGAATATTGTCTCCTAGACAATATCCAAACTCAAATTCAATCTCATTACAATTATTATCACACTATTTGACAGAATAGTGAGGACTACTAATGTAATAACCCAATATTTTCAATAAGAAATTTTATGTTTAAATTTATATATATATATATAAGGGTGGGAATATATGCAAAGTAAAGTTTATGTATATATGTGAAAAATAAATTTATTTATTAGATGAATAATTGTAAATAATTTCTTTTAAGAATTATTGATCATTATAGATTATATTCTTATAATAAATTAATTTTGTAATAAAAATATTTATTATTTATTTTCCATGAAAATATGATTATTGCATATATGATATGATTATTAGGATTATTATGATATGTATTTTATTATATTAGTTAAGTTAATTATTTTAACTTAATTAATAATGGTATATATGAGGGATATGTGGGATATGAATTCAAAATCCTAATTCTAGATTTTGAATAAGGAATGAGAATAATAATATAATATTATTTATATGTCAATGCTATAAACAAGCATGATATGTGTGTAATGTAATTTATAGAACAGTTATAGTGAAACAGTACAAAACCCTAGCATTACTGATAAACTATAGTACAGAAGTCAATTATGACTATAAGATTTGTTAAGTTGTGTGTTATGTAATTAATGACCATTATTATATTTAATGTTAATTAGGTAAATCCTAATTAATATTTAGAAACCCTAATTACTAAATTAGAACCCTAATTGCTAAGTTATAAACCCTAATTAATAATTTAGCGAGCTTAATGGTAATTAGTAATTTATAAAGCCTAATTTACAAGTCTGAAGTGATCAAGAAACCTAATTTAATTAGGGAGCGCTAATTCACATTTTTAGAAACTAAGATTTCCATTTTAGCCCTAATTACAAAATCCTAGAAAATGAACTTGTAAAATCTTAAGGTTAAACCCCAAGGGTCAAACCCTAAAGTTTGAAATAAATTGCCAAGTTTGCCACTAAAAGTAAAAGTCAATTGACCAAATTGCCTTTTGTGAATATTTTAATGAGATGGAGTGTATATCTAGCCCTAGTAAGTGGTTGGTGACAAACTCTAGCTAGCCATGTGGTCTAGAAATAAACTTTAATCAGTCAAAATCTGATCACATGATCAGCCATAGGCATTGCACCATATTATATATAGATTGAGAGAGAGGAAAGTTCATCATTTAGCCCCATTTGTTCACAAACACACCAACAAGCCTCTCTCTCTCTCTAAACCCACAAAAATATTTAGCATTTCAGTCTCTTAGTGTGTCCCCAGAACATCAAAATCAGGTCAGGAGCATAGGATCAAGATTTTGTTCATATAAAGGTTTAACCCTAAACCAAAATTTCAATCTTGTATGCTATCTTGGATTTGGTGTTTGAATGTTTAAAAATGTTATATAAGGTGTAAATCAGTGATCTGGGTTGCTAGATAGTAGATCCATAACATTTATATGCTCGAATTTAAACTTTTTCAAAATCTGGAAAATTTTTAAAAGTGGTCTGACAACCGAATGTCAGACCACGTAGATCTTTATCTGGTTATATTTTTTGTTGTTTAAATGTTTGAACATGTAGTATGCTAGAAGGAATTTGATCTGGACTTGAAATCATGCTTAGATCAAGTGTATATTTCAAGTTATGGAAGGTCAAACTGCGTTGACCGATCATGACTTTGCATTTTCTGGGTAACCCAGAACTTGTTCATCAGAGTTTGACAACAAGTTCATGGGCGCAGATCTTGCATGTGTTTGCTTATTTGCTCGTGTTGTTGTATTAAGGATATACTCTTGTATGTGTACTACATATTAATGCTTTTATATCACTTAGATAACTAACATAATGAAAATGATTGATGGTCAAACAAGCCTACTCAAACATGAACTCGGTTTTCTGGGTAACCTAGAAAACTGATGAGCATGCCTTCTGACATGGTTTGACCGAACCGGATCTGTTGATTTTGATGTTGTTATATGTATATTATGTAATAGATCTCTTCATTTACATGTTGGCTACACATTAGAACCTTTAGATCACAAAAAAGAAATAAGAACAGTAAGTAGTGGAAGCCCAAAGTAGGCCTCACGAACTGTTCTTCATTTCTGGGTAACCCGGAAAATGAAGAACAGCTCTGACAGCTTGTTCAAGGCTTCAGATCTTGCTCAAGTGTTATGTTTTGGTCCAGAACTTGTTTGATAATTGTAGTATTACATTAGTACTATAAGATCCATGTTATAGATTGCCCATAAACAATTTACACAACTAATTACACTTAGTTAAAGTAGGCCACTTGATAACTGCCTTTGAATGTTCTTGGTGCTCAAGAAGACATTAGGCGACACTTTCTGTCGCTAAAAGCTTTAGCGACAGACTTATTAATTTTAATTATATTAATTTCTAAAAATTATTTCAAAATAGAAAATAAATTTTGAAAATTACAGAATCAGTTTTAAAAATTATTTTAAGCTATAAAAATTAACTTTTAATAATTTGGCATATTTTCCATAAATATTAGTAATTATTGGAATATTATTGATATTTAATTTATTTAATAAACGCATTAAATAAATTTACTAAAATGATTTTATTTATTAAAAATCTTTTTAAATGATAATAAGGTATTTAAAAATATTTTAAGTTATAAAATGTAACTTTTAGTATTTTAAAGAAAAATTCATTAATTATTTAATATTAATGATATTAGATTTATTTAATAATTATATTAAATAAATTTGTTTAAAATGAATTTAATATTATAAAAATCATTTTAAATGAAAATAAAGAGTTTAAAGATATTCTAAGTTATAAAATATAACTTTTAATATTTTAAGATAAATTTCATTAATTATTTAATATTAATGATATTAGATTTATTTAATAATAATATTAAATAAATAGTTTAAAAATCATTTTGTTAATTGAAAAATCATTTAAAAAGGATATAAATGGTTTATAAATACTTTAAGTTATTATAAATGACTTTTAAATATTTTAGTGAATAATACCTTAATATTTAAATATTAATGGTAATTTGTTTAAAATGATTTTAAATATTTTAAAAATCATTTTAGGGTAATATTAATACTTTAAAAATATTTTGAGTTATTATAAATTACTTTAATATTGTGGCAATGGTTTCATTAATATTTTAATATTATTTATATATTAATGATAATAGAATTATTTAATATTTAAATCATTTAATAATGATTACAGAGTTTGAAAAATCATGATAAATTATATTAATTAATTAAAAATTATTATAAGTCATGGAAAAATAATATGATTGATATTTAAATTATCCAGAATAATATTTAAGATACAGATTAGAGTTTTATTTAACAATAAACTCGATAATTACCCGATAAAGCCGTCGGTACACCAAAATGCTATCGAAATTGATTCAAACTTGTATAGGTTGACCTGATAAGTGTCTGTTTATGTCCTAATAACTGATAAACGTATGTGACAATGTGATTAGGTTATGTGTTGACAGTAAATAACAGTACGATGTGTTATGATATGTTATTCTAATCGATAAAACAATCTTATGAATGATAGGTCATTAAATTAAAGATAGAACTAAGTTTTGTAAGCAACAGATCAGGCAATTATCTAAACTATCCTTTACATTGTGCAAGCATCCTAACTTTGCATTTACTTTATGCAATGGACATGAGTAAGAAAGTTTCAGAATTATATTATCATTGTGCCAGATTATTAACTATATTGTTATCGATTATGTATCCAAATATTCGTATTCATGCAAGTTCTCAAACTTTATTCGTTCATTGTTTATCAAGACAGATATTCTTTGTAAGATATATATATATATATATATATATATATATATATTCTGTTCGTTAAATTCAAAGTATGGTTATACAAGTGTCCTCACTTGGATAATCATTGTATATGTTGATACATATTTATTGATTTCTAGTATGTATACCTTAATTAAAAGTCATCTAAACTATTTGACTCTGCTAGACACAGATTTAAAAATATCGTTGAACATGATAGAACCCTATTGATATCCAACCAAATTATTTTGGTTCGGATTTAGGCTAAGTATGAACATCCCGAATCTGGAAAACTTTTGTGCACCCAAGGCGGATAAGATGAACGAGAATATCGTTCTGGTATATAGTATTGATCAATACATGGCATAACGGGCTTATCACCCCCCATGCCTATAAGTTATGACGGTTTACAAATGAAATTCTGTTTAACCTTTTCAAAAATAGAAAACAATGATCATAGTCTGTCGACTAATCTCTAGTTATAGTCAGTACGTAGTTTCAAAATTTTGATATAGAATTGATATGTTGTTATTATTGGTTCAGCTTAGTTCACAACTGTTGATTCGTTGTAGAAGTGTCATTCATAGAAAACATTTAATCCTTTCAGCTAATATTTATTGTTGTTATTACTTGTTGGGCACCCAAATGCTCATTCTTGCTTTATTTAAATGTTTTCAGCCAATCGTGATCAACCTGAAGGTTCATGCAGAAACAAAGGAAAAGGAAAGCAAACAGAATAAGATTTATGGTATTTTATGTAATAATTAGATTTTATTAAGACAATGATAACTATTAAGTATAATGTAATGAATGTTTAAAGGTCGCGTACCTAGGATTAGACTCTGATATATGTAAGTTAAGTTTGGTATTTATATTATTGTTATTATTATTAGTATTATTCTGCTCATAGAAATGGTATCGTGAAGCACTGAGTTCGGGTTTAAAGTACCTAAATTTGGAGGCGTCACAACTAAAGCAATCATCTGGACTGTCACTCCATTCCCCGACTAGTCCCAGCTATATTCTAATTTCTTGAAGAGAACAGCGAAAGAAAATGGTGAGCTTAACTAGCCGAGTAAGAAATATTATGACTAAGATAATGCAGAATAAATTATCCTTAGCCTTCAAATATATAACAACTGATGGAATATAATAGACAACAAGTTTTAGATCAACAACTGCAGCGGAATAAGCAATCCATTAGAAGAGTCAAGTAGAGCATGATATCTACTATCTTCAATGATTTAAAAGTTTACCATCAATTTTATTGCTGAGACTCAGCTTAATAAATAATCCACATCACTGAATTATCCATGCACTACATGCCAAGGATATTCATTAGTATCACGACCATGAATTATCTATGCACTACGGGCCAAGGATATTCGTGTTTTCACCGATGGTCATGATCATGCCAAATAATAATTCATCTTTGCACCCTTAGCCGAAGAGAACGCATGGTTATGATTATACCAACATCTTTCCATCAATGCACTACGGGCCAATGAGGACTTTTACCACATCATTTGTAACATTACGGTCATGATTATACTGAATAATCTCTGGTCATAATCATACCAATCAACAAACCATCTATGCACGTAAGCCACAGATGACTTTCATTACAATATAAGCATGAGGATGATGACAATGATATAAGAATTCAATTAAATGAAAGCAAGGATAAATTTTAAAGATTTATAATATAATTTATCCAGAATTTAATAATATCCAAATTATCAACATGATACTGCTTTGTGGAGTAAAATTGAAGAATAATATTGTATCAAAAATGATTTGGACCGAAAAGAAATCAATTTTTGTCATGAATAGTACCTCGCGTGAATAGTACCCGAGTGAATATTACCCCGTGAATAGTACTTCAGGAATAGTACTTTTGGAATAGTATCCCGTGAATAGTACTTTGTTAATAGTACCTCGTGAATAGTACTTTATGAATAGTAATTCATGAATAGTACTTTATGAATAGTACTTTGTGAATAAAATTTTGTGAATAGTATCGTATTTATGAATAGTGCCCATGAATAATACTCTATAAATAGTACCATACGTATGAATAGTGCCGTATAAATGAATAGTACCCATGAATAGTACTCCAGCATAAAATGCTTAAAATTTAACAACAATGTTCAGAAAAATATCCTTGGGAAACGATACTAGATGAAGCGCAAATTTCAAGGATATTCTACTAATTTCACGCAGTATAGAAGCAATACTTCAACAAAATGAGTGTAGAATTAGGGATAAGAAACGAAATAATATTACTTACATACTACAGAGTATGGAAGAAAATATTATTTCATACGAATATTGAACAAAAATAATATCTCTTATGAATACAAAAGAAATAATACCCCTTACCTTAGTAGAAGGCTACATACTGCAATAGTGAAGTTGCAGAATACTCTTCTTCTTTCCCTCTATAGCTTCTCTCTCTATAACTTCTCTCTCTATAATTGCTCTTGCGATTCTTAGTGAATTGGTGAGAATGAAAGAAGAATGAGCTTCTATTTATAGAAAAATATAGTTTCAATAATTGCACATTTTGGGGCTCGAATTATTATAGTATAGTACCTTCATCTTTTCCTCCATTTTTAAACTTGCATCACCTCCCCTAATAGTACATCATGTGAATCAATAGTTCCATTCATGTGAACAAATAGTTATATGCATGTGAACTAATAAAAATTAATTTCTCATTTATCCAATTAATTATCCGATTGATCAATTTAACCTCCAAAAATTAATTATTATCAAAATAAATGTCAATTTCCACTAATAATAATAATCCCAACATAATGGAAATATCAATTTCATCTTTAATTTAATCAACACAAACTTATTCATCATTAATATTATAACTCACAATATTTAACAACCAGATCATTCCTAAGAAAGAGTGGGCTTTCAGATAAGGATTTCTCCCTATTGACACGCAATTAGGTGACCAAACCCCTTTCCTCGACAGAACTTTTTACACATCATTAATAATGTAAATAATAATATGAATAACTTGAAAGTAGTATGCACACAAGCCAATCATGATTGATGATAAAGCATATACTTTGTAACAATCTTATTCATTTATTAATAAAAAGTATTAATTTATTAAAAGCTTTTACTTATCTACATGATGTTGTTTTATAATATGTGATAAACCCATAGTTTTAAGAAATGCTTTTAGAATAATGATGATGATCATTCTAATGAGATCTAAATTCTTAGAAAGCTTAAAACTGAAATAGTTCCCAATCGTTGGATTACTAAATTGGGGATTAGTCAATCCGGATAGATTGGTACATACGTTGCTTGCTCATTGGATGAGGATGATTGATCTCATGATCATTTGTGTGGAGACACTAAAGCAAGTATGTAGGTGCTTATTAGAGAATAAGTTCATTGAACGTGACTCGCTAAGGAATACCTAATGGAGTTTTACTTGTCTGTCAATAGGAATTCCTGTAGTGATAGAAGTACAAGTGATCCTTGGACTTGAGATCATCATAGTATCTTGTGTATGATGAGTTATACTTTGACTTATTCCTTAAGACCCTTAGGGTATATCAAAGGGTATGCTTGGGTATATTAAGTTGTACATGGAGATAATGTATGATCAATAAAGAATCTACCACTTCTAGTAAAGAAGAGAAATGTCCTATGTGATTAGATAAATGACAACCCAAGAGTCCTTGGCAAGGCGAGAATGAAATTAGAAAGGAGTTTCTAATTTGCATTATTTGAGTTGTGCATTTAAGAGTCGAAATACATATAATTAAATAAAATAAGACTTGTGATAATTCCATGTCTTATATTTAATTAGGGCATTGTATGATGGAAGAAGATTGAATTATACGGTAACTATTTACTCAAAGGTTCTTTTATAATTAATGTTGAAATCTATATTATCTCGAAAAGTCGTTGATCGCTAGGGAGGTTTATCCCTATTGTAGAATAAATATTATTTATTTAAATAAATTAATAGTTTAATTTATTTATTTAATAAGATTAGAATTGTTCTAATTGATTTATTCATTTTGGTTTAATATGGAGAACCTAAAGGGTCACCATAAAAGGAAGAATAATTATTTAAGAATTAAATGGCATAATCGTAATAATAAGTTAAGTATATTTAATTTAATCTATGGTGATGGAATAAATTAAATAACTTAATATTTATTATTTAATATTTTGGAAATATTAAATATAAATTAATAAGAGGAGTCTTATTATTATTATTACTATTACTATTATTTATTTAATTCCTAAAGAGGTTTGGGAATTAATTAATAAAAGTAATCTCATATATTCCTAATAAGATTAGGAGGTTAAATTAATTAAAGGAATTTAATTAATTAAAATAAAACTCAACTCCTTAATTATTAAGGAGGGTTGCCTACATCTATAAATAAGATGAGTCTTATTATGGGTGAAGTGTGGTTGTTGACTTTTTCACAACATACGTGATTCTAATTGTTGGAGAGTACGCTCTTTTTCTATAGAGATACAAAAACTAGGGTTTTGCCAAATACCCATCTTCTTGAATTTTTATTCTTCGTTGGTGGATCACCTCTATAGGCCAAACACTTGGGTGGCTAACGTTGATCAAAGGAAGGAACCAAACTCGGTGGATTCAAGTTGAACGCGAAAAGGATTTGAGGTGAACTTGTACCTTAGGATGCTCGGATCTTCAAGGGTATGATTCTTGTTCTTCATATTTTTGTTTAATTAATAATTGTGCATAAAGGGTGATACAGGTATATGATTTGTAAAATTTAAAAACTTTAATTTTATACGTTTTCGCTTATTTTGTGAAATTTGATTGCGTTCATGAATATTACAAACCTAACAGTGACATCGGAGTCAACCCTTTATGCGAATTATTCATTATTTTAATGTTTATTTGATATGTATATTAATATGTTTTTAGAATAATTTATTTGGGCATAATTTAGTTGTATAAAATTTAAAAAAAAAAAATAATTCGCGAAGTTGTTTTAGAAAATCGAATTTTCGCTGATTAGTGATCCTGGCGATTCAGTATGTTTACATGGTCAGTATGTTTACATGGGTGAATAAATTTGTTTTTCCAAAAAAAAACGTGAATCACGGTTACATGCATAAGTATCATGTTGCTTTTTTTCCTGTATCACGTGTGGCTATTCATATGATCAGGATGTCTAATATATTTTATATGATATATTATATTATATGATCGATCAGTGTATAGGCGTATATATATATATATATATATATATATATATATATATGATTTTGTTATCATATTTATATATTAATCATACGGATATTATATATTATATATATAATATTTTTAATTATTTTATAATTAAAATAAAAAGTTTATTTTAATCTTAAAATAAAAGGTTTATTTTAATATTAAAATAAAAGAGTTTATTTTAATTTTAAAATTAAATTTTATGCTAACTAATTAAAGTTGGAATTGGATTCCATGATAACTAATTGGAGTTGAAATTAAATTCCATGTTTCCTTAAATAAAAGTGTTTATTTAAATATGAAATAAGATTTCATGTTAATCAAAATAAAGGAGTTTATTTGTGAATAGGAAAGAGAATCCATATTTCCTTAAATAAATGAGTTTTTTTTACTTGGAATTGGATTCCATAATTAATTAAAAATATATCAGTTTATTTTGATTAAAATAAAATAGTTTATTTTATTCAAAATATGATAAATTAAAATAAAAGAGGTTTATTTTGATTTAAATTTGGATTAAAATAAAGGAGTTTATTTTGATTCAAAATTAAATTTTATACTAACTAAATTTATCCATTAAATGATATCAATGTATATATTGAATGATTATTATTCATGAGATGAATGTTATTTATTGATAAATATGGTGATGTGTATGATAATAAATGGGATTGATTATGGACTATTGACTAATGTGATTGAATTTTATTTTAGTTGGATGCATGAATGTATGGGTTTTATTAAATGGGGTTTGCGTACCTCGTCTTCTCTAATTTTCTATCTCCCTCCTATGTACTTCCCCTTGACTGCTGATCGAGGTTTCTATTTATTTTAAATAGTTTTGTAATAGGAATATTTAGAATTAATTTTGAAGAATTGGAGATCAAGGAGCAAGGAGCGCGTGAAGACCCGTTTGTAATGGAGCCCGAGTTTAAATGTAATAGTTATATTTAAATATTATTTCTTGCACTTCTAGGGTTTGACATTTTGGTTCACTTGGTGGCTCTAGTGAACCAAACTAGAATAAAAATCCATAATCAATCCAAGTAGAATATAGTATTCTATATGTGCTTGCTTATACTATATATATTATATATTATGCAAACATGCTTCAGATGTTAATTAATATGACGCGTATTTTATATATATATATTTGCATGCGCGCTAAACAAGATGAGACAAATTAATAACAAACCCCTCAAATATTTTATATTAAGTCCTAAGCGTTCAAAGATATTTGGAATATCGAACGTCGCCTTCTAGCATGATAAAAATAATAGAGTATCAATTAATTATTATAAGTTTGTTGTGTCACCACAAGGCTTATCTTAATTCTTTGAGATGTTAATTTTATCACATTTGATGCTTATAAAGAAAATTGAACAATATTGTTTTGTTGTGTCACCACAACAACAATATTTTTCCTTTTTGAATATATGGAGTACTAGGTTGGACTTAACTTAAATCATTTTAGTTCGGATGTGCACACACTTGACCATTATGATCTAAGAGGTAAAATACAAGGAGTTGCGTAGTTGATATAATTGACAAGAGTTGTCTACCTATTTATTTATATATAGTTTGTTGTGTCACCACAAGGCTATATACATTTGAAATGGGATCCTTATTCTCACTAGCAAATCTTTAATTAGATTTTGCCGAACTATATAAGTGAGGGTAATATAGTTTGATGAAAATAGTGAGAGATAACAATTTAAAACAAGACCTAATTTATTTTGGTAATTAATAAAAGAATGTATGCTAAAATATTGTTAATTACAAATTCATTTACAGAATTTTACAATGTATAAATTACTATCACTGCGAAGCATATTAGATGCTATTTAACCGGACCGAATTAAACGAATTGGTTAAGGAAATTGAGAATAGTTCTCACGGCTGGAAAGCTATCTTATGTCCTTCATACGCCTATCCCTGCAATGGTTGCAGACAATGCCTCTGAGGAAGAGATTGCTACTTTTAAAAAGTGACAAGATGATGCACAGTTGGCTCAATGCATCATTCTCTCATCTATAAGTAACTTGCTTCAGCGTCAGCATGAAACTATGGATGCTCTTACTATATTCCTGCACATAAAGTAGTTGATGGTGAGAAAGTAGGACTGATAGATATCAGATATCTAAGGAGCTTTTCCGATCTAGAATGATCGATGACACTACAGTACAGATAAAAGTCCTTAACATCATCAATTTGATTGATCAATTAGGACAACATGTTTTATCGTGGATGGAGAGTTGAGCTAAGATTTGATCTTGCACTCACTCCCGGACTCCTTTCACAATTGTTGTGAATTTTTCATATGAACAAGCTAGATATCAGCCTCGCTGATTTGCTTAACATGTTGAAAAATGTTGAGAGTCACTTTCCAACCAAAAAAGACCATGTCTTACTGATAGGTGCCTAAAGGATCTTCTAAAAAGAAGAACGATTCAAAGAAGGTAAATAGAAAGGCAAAAACAAAGGATAATAAGAACAAAACTGATACGGATAGCAAAGAAATTTGCTTCCACTACAATAAGCTAGGACACTGGAAAGAAACTACAAGAAGCATCTTGCAGAGGCTAATCAAAAGAAGTTTAGTGAAGTTTCAGTTACAAATACAAATTTGTTCATGATTTAAAATAAATTTTTCTTTAAGTCAAGGTTCTACTTGGGTATTAGATTCCGACTTTGGTTATCATAAATATAGATTTATGAAGTGACCAAGCAGAAGTAGAAAGCTAAACAAAGATAAGTAATCCTATGTCTGGTAAATGAAGTAAAGGTTGCTACATTAGATATAGAAACTTATAGTTTAGCAATGCCTACGGGCAAATCTATTAAGTCAATAAGTTGTTATTGTATTCCAGTTCTTGTTAGAAATATTATTTCCATTTTTGTTGTTGGACAATGAAATCTTTGGTATTATATTTAAGAACAATTGTTATTCTATTTATAATAATAATGTTTTGTACAGAACTGGAATATCACTTAATAGATTTTGTATACTTGACTTACATGAAAAATTATTTTGCAAATTGAATAAACAAGTATAAGAAAAAGGAGATGATTATTCAAAAGGTTGAATGTGTGTATTTGCTGAAATAAAATTGTGAATTATTTGAAAGGTTCAAAGAATTCAGAAATGAAACAAATTAGCAAAGTATTAGGATTCTTTGATTGGATCAAAGAAGGAATACGTGTGCAATGAGTTTCTAGATCATCTCAAATGATTTTCTCACAATGGATGTGACGCTCCCAAAATAGGTATACATCACCCATCTTGAGTCGCCAAATACATGGTACAAAATTCAAATACAACTTAATTATACAACAGTCATGTAAAATACGACAAAACATAATCTAAGAGTTTTAATAAGAATATTGTCATCTAGACAATATCCACACTCAATGGAGTCCTCATTACATTTATTGTCACACTATTTAACAGAAGAGTGAGGACTACTAATGCAATCATCCGGACCAATCACTCCGTTCCCGACTAGTCCCCCATTACGTTCTCATTTCTTGAAGAGAACGGTGAAAAGAAAGGGTGAGCTCAACTAGCCCAAGAAGAAATATTATGACTAAGATAATGCAGAATAAATTATCATTAGTCTTCAACAATGTTAAACTGATAAAATACAATAGACATCAAGTTTAACTGCAGCAGAATAAGCAATCCATTAGAAGAGTTAAGTAGAGCATAATATCTACTATCTTTTATGATTTAAAATGTTTTCATCAATTTTTATCGGTGAGACTCAGCTTAATAAATAAACCACATCATCGAATCATCCCTGCACTACGGGCCAAGGATATTCATTAAATAATCAATGGTCATGACTATACCAAATAATCCCTGGTCATAATCATACCAAAAATTGTCCATCAATGCACTACCGGCCAATGAGGACTTTTACCATATCATTCGTTACATTACGGTCATGATTATACCGAATAATCCATGGTCATAATCATACATAGTCCATCTATGCTTGTAAGCCAAAGATGACTTTCATCATAATATAAGCATGAGGATGATGACAATGATATAAGCAATAATCAAATGAAATCAAGGATAAATATTAAAGACTTTAAATTTATCCAAATATTATCAATCACTTAATAAACTCATAATCTAATATTATTAATATTATAATAATATTTTAATCACTTCTTAAACTTATAAAAAATTTATTTCAATTGTTTACACATTACCAAATAATGCATTTTAATCATTTACAAATGCCATACTCATAAGATTTCATCACCAATGATCAAATCCCTCATCAAAAATCTGCATATACCCTATATAGGATTCCCAAGCCATAAAATCTTATTTTCCAATTTTGTTACTTCACATAACATATTTAATTCATTTACTCATAACTAGTTTATTTTCATGAAAAATACCAAATCAGTCCCAAAAATATTTCTTTTCTGGGATTTAGCAGAATATAGTCCCATATTGAACATATATTTTTCTCGGAATTTTTAAAATTCATATACTAATTTTCATATGGCCAAAACTGTCGAATATTTAGACATTTATAATAAATTGTACTTTTTTCCAAAAATTCCGAAATTTATAGGGTATACTCCTGTTATATACATGTACTCTCAATAAAAATTTCACTAATTTTGGAGTTAACCACAAGGAGTTATAAGGGTTTACTTTTAAAATAGTCTTTTCCCATAAAATCCATAACTCTTAATCTATACATCCAAAAATTGCCATTTTTGGACACAATCTAGAAAACTCATCAAATTATCATTTTAAATTTTTCCAGAATTTTTGAGGGTCAGAAAAAATCTAAAGCGCCTCTGGCGAAACCCCTTTTGAATGAAAATACTATTCATATGAATACAAAGGATCATTCACCATGCATGCGGTAATCCACATAGACATGTTATTCCAACAAAATAATTAAGAATGGAATAACAGAAGAAATCACCATGCATGTGATAGACCGCACAGACAGGTTATTCTTAACAGAATAATAAAGAATAGAACCAGGTCATGCGTAAACCACATAGACAGGATATTCCAACAGAATAATAAAGAATGGTAAACCGCACAGCCAGGATGTAGACACTCGAAATTTTCTGCACTCCTATTCCTAACATTGCAGGAGGGTAGATTTGTCTTTTGGAGATAACCCTGAAAGACAACTTACATCCATGCAGGATACTACCGGAAGTTCAGCTCCAACCTAGAACACAAACCGGGAACATCATCTCAAATCCGGAACACACACCGGGAGTGTCATTTCCAATCTCGGAGATAACCCCGAGATATGCAGATCAAAAGATCGACAACAACACGGAGAGACGATCTGTCTCGGCGATAACACTGACGACGTTCGGTCCGGTCGAGACAACTTTGGGAGTAGCAACCCCATCCTTGGTGATAACCCCGAGGATGCCATTGCGCCCAAATGATAACCCCGGAAATGCTTGTTGCAAACACATGCAATCAACTTCAATCTAGATGACGGTGAGGCATACAAACAAGCAGTCCAATCTCAGATGTAACCCCGAGCAACGTCTGCTTTCCGCTTAAATCGGCAATAACCCCGGTGAAGAGTCAACACGTCATCTTACTGTCTCAACAAGATGATATCACAACATACCAAGAAGTGGTCCAATCTCAGCTGTAACCCTGAGCAACGTCTACCTTCAACTCAAACTGACGATATCCCCGACAAGGAGTCATACATCATCTTGTTCCTTCAACAAATGGCACATCGTCTAAAGACTTCATACATACATACAACAATGTCCCACAAGAGTCGAGGATTGACAATCCCGAGTGACTATTACGTGTGGCAGTACTTTGGATAGAATTTGAAACTTGAAGACCATGGGCATAGACCCCTCTTCCTGACTTGATACAACCTCTAATCCCTGTCATTACGTAACTCTCGACACATGCGATCCAAAGAAGTATAGATAAACTTCATTCGGATGCTCGGATTGAAGTTCTGCAAGTTCGAGCGGACATTACAGTGCACGACTGCACGTACTACGAGATGACGGTACCCGTGAGGCTCGGATCCACCACGACCAGCCGTAGGTACAACTAGGACTGCCACAGGTGTACCTTTGGCCATCAGTCTATAAATATAGGCTGAGGGGGTTAGCCATTTGAAGAGAGAGAGAAGGAAAAAGGCGAGGAAGCCCTGTCCATTTTGCTCTGTATATACATCTTTTGAGTGTTTCCTCTTCTTTAAACACTAGTTAGCTCACATATAGGTACTTTTTATCCGGCGGGAGCTGAGTGTTTATCCATTTAAAGTCTAAGAAGTCTACTTTGGCAACCCACTGTAAGCCTTCTTACATTCTATAAAGCCTCTTTCTCATATATCACACATTGTTGTAAACGTTGATAGTCGTGTGAGTGTGTTTGCCCGGACTTCGGTCTGTGGTTTTCATTTTTGTCTATATATATATATATATACTAATATATGTATATATTTCATATATATGGACTAACATTATCGAACTATGCCTCGATTGAGCCTAGACTTCGGTCTGGAGCGTTTATCTGCTTATATATATATATATATATATATATATATATATATATATATATATATATATAAACTGTGGTCAGACTCTGTCTGATGAGCCTGGATTTTACATCCGGAGCGTTTAATTGCTTTTGTATATATATATATATATATAATTATTTATTAGACATATCTGATGAGCCTGGATTTTACATCCGGTGCGTTTTACTCGCTTTTATATATATACATATATATAATTGCTGTCGGACATATCCGATGAGCACGGATTTACATTTGGTGCATTTACTGCTTTTATATATATATTTATACATATATATATATATATATATATATATATATTTACATTTTACATAGGGCATGTAGTCTACTTTCGTGGCCTTTACAAACTATATTTACATTACATCTCTTTTGGAGTTTACTTCGTGGCGATTGATCTCTTTCTGACTTTATTTACATTTCGTCTACTTTGGAGTGTACTTACGTGGCGGTTGATCATGTTCATATATATATATATATATATATATATATATATATATATATATATATCTCTTTTATATATTTACATTTCGATCCCCATGGAGTTGCTTCGTGGTGGTTGATCCGATCTGTATATATATTTTCTGACTTTTATATATATAAGCGCTATCGCTTTCCATACAAATTACAATTATCATGTGAGCCTAGGAATCATTTGATCACGAGTTCGATCTCTTGAATCTAGATTCGGTTCCATGATAGACATTTTTTAGTTATGGCGACTTGTACATTATTTTACAGTGTCTGAGTTTCCTTGAATGGCAGTCATGCCCATAAGGAGTTCGGCACTGCTATATATTATTTTCTCGAGGATGCTTCGCATCTCGAAAATAAAAGCAAACAAGCCGAACATTTAATAAAATAGAAGTATGAAAAGGTCTCAATTCCTATTGAGCATAGGGTTTGAAAAAACCTCTTTTATAAAACATCATTGCTATATCTTGGTTAAAACTGAATTTTTCTATAAAATTCAAACCTTGTGTATATAGGTGCGAACGAGGCCTTGCACTACTTTCAAATAAATTTCACATTGATCCACACACACACACACATTCATATAACAATTTCTTTGAAGAGTGGCGGTCACTGTGGTAACACGGATGTTGGGGGGTGCCTAACACCTTCCCTCCGCATAATCAAGCCCCCGAACCCTTAATGAATCTCGGTTTCACATACCCGTTTAGCAGTGTCAATTCACTGGGTCAATGTGCTAACCTTTTCAGTTACATTGGTGCAACCAGTTAAATACACCAACTGGCGACTCCTAAAGTCAATCGTCGACATTATACATGTCGGACCTTTTTCACTTGTTTTTTCAAACAAATCTCACATTAACATGAGAACACCAAAGAAAAAGTAATGAAAAGGGACACCAAAAAACCCGACGTCGACAGGTGGCGACTCTGCTGGGGACTCCAGTAAGAGGGCTTAAGCTGCTATTACAAGCTTTTCAAAATTGTTATATGCTTGTTTGTGATTGTTGCATTTACATTTCTGATGAATGTGTACGAATGCATCTTAATTATTGCACTGCTAAATATCTATTTGTGATATTAGTGCTTCGCACATGTCATCATTTTGCATAAACGGTGAGACACGTTATATGTGAATGTATGTTGTGTGGTCCCTCCACCAGGAGGTTATCCTGTCGGTGTTTGATTATTGGACCTGTGGGAAGAATAATTCCCCGGGGATCAGGAAAGGCACCACTCAGATTCACTTCAGTTGAAAGACCGGATTAACTTCCCATCGAGTAGATTGCGATTATCTGGGAACCTTCATGCCGAAAAGCCGCGAGAGTAACCCTAAGATAGGTCAACCTTTGATAAACCAAAAGCGGAGGAAAGTCTCTTCATACTTTCCATTTTCAATTATTTGTAAAAGCATTTACTTGTAATTTTATTCCATGTTCATCCATATGTAATGGAAAATATGAAGAATATTTGTGCATGACATGTTATCAATTAACAAACCTGTTTTGATGGACAAATTCCTAAAACGGACATGTTATGATAACATTTATATTACCCTAAGACTAAACTACGTAAGTCTTTTGTAGGGAAGCAATTGGGCCTGTTACCCGCTCAAAATCCAAAAAGGCCACAAGCCTACAACCAATCATGTCTTCTTCTTAGAACGATACAATCTGTTTCCGAGAAGAATTTGATGGATTGAGTAAAAAAATCACAGACTTGGTTGTTCTACTGAAAAAATTACACCAGTCTACTCAGGGTATGAAGATACCTACACATACAGAACCCTTTACACAAGGAGTTCAAGGTTTGGAGAAAACAATTCCAGAACATTAGTTGGATACAACCAACAAAGACACTGAAGGCACCCATCTCCAAGGAGATCCAGACAACGGTGACATCAGGAAGAAAGTCCTTCAAATGGAGGAAACCATTCGTGTTCTTAAAGGGATTGGAACTCATGGTAGTGTTTCATATACAGACCTTTGCATATTCCCTGGTGTTCATTATCCGGAGAAATTTAAAGCCCCTGATTTTGAAAAGTATGACAGATTAGGGGATCCTTATACACCTTTAAAAGTGTTCATTGGAGAACTCGGATCGTATGCTAAGAATGAAAAGCTCAGAATGCAGCTATTTCAGAAAAGTCTGACTAGAGAAGCCCGTTCATGGTATACCAGATTAGACGACTCTAAGATCCATAGTTGGGAAGAGTTGGCCCACGCCTTCCTCACTCAATCTGATTTTCAATCTCGGATGGCTCGATTGTACCAAATTACCAAAGTCAAGAAGCAGATCTAATTGAGTCATCCGGAGAGTATGCTCAAAGGTGGAGGCGCCTTGCTGCTCAAGTTATTCCTTCCATGACAGAATCAGAAATGGTCATGACTTTCATAGATATATAGGAAGCTCCTTTCTATGAAAGAGTTCTAGCTGGTATTGGCAAGCCATTTTCTGAAATGATGAAACACAGCGAGATGGCTGAAATGGGATTAAAGTCCGGTGAGATTCAAGACCTAGCCGCTCTTAAAGCTGTTGCTGAGCACATCCAGTCCGAATCTTATGGAAACAACCCACGGAGGGTCCATAAAAAGAAAGAGGGGGATGTTTCCTTGATACTACAAGGGCAAAAAGGCAATCCAAGCATGCCTATGCAGAGGAGAAACTACTCCCCTTTTCCAGCACAATCTTCAAACCCTCCATTGCCTAAAAGTGGAGAAGTGAAGCGACCTCGAACGTTCACACCCTTAGGGGACTCGCTCTAGAATATTCTTGCTCTTCTAATTGCTCAGAGGAAAATTACACATCTTCTTCCACCAGCCAACCCTAATGGGAAGGGTTTTAATGCTACTCGGAAGTGTGCTTACCATGCCGGGGCACCCAGACATGATACTCAAGATTTTTGGGCCTTGAAGCATAAGATTCAAGATCTAATAGACAATGGTGAGATCGTGGTCACTAAACCCGATCAACCTCATGTTCAAGACAACCCTCTCCCTCAACACAAAGAAAAAGAGGTCAACATGATCAGTTGGAGCACTGGACATGGTTCCAATTCTACTGGAGAATCATCCCAACCCATCAAAGATGGTGTTGACAAATGGGATTATGCAGAGTTCCAGTTTACCATGGAACGAAAAATGAAAGCTCTTTGCAAACAAATTGAGTAATTAGCAGAACTGGTGACCCACCATCATGAAGTCACACGCCAATTAATCAGGTAGGAGCACGTCTATCTCCTTCCATTTGTTATGAATGCTTCATCAACACCTTTAGAAAACAAAGCTATGGAGGATAAGGTTGAAAAGCGTGCAAGTGCTAAAGCCCATCGGGATTTTGCCAATAAAAGGGAATTCACCTATTTGGGCCAATCTATGGAGGAGATACTTCAAATGTTGATCAACGAAGGAAGAATCACATTCCTTCTACCTCCAATCAATCCCCGTTCAGGGTGGTTCAATCCTGATGAAATGTGTCAATATCATTCACATTCTCGCGGTCACAGCACAGAAGAATGCTGGGCATTCCGCCATCTCATTCAGAATCTTATTGATAGCGGTGTCCTACAGATAGTAGATGATTACATTGTACAACTTAAGCGTGGGAATGCATGCCCTACCCAATGGAAGGATCGATGGCGATTATATCCGAATGGATGATGAGGCTCATTAAAGTATTTCCCATACAACCAATTCATCTCAAAGGAGTGACAATCCTTTAAAAGTGGCGCATTTTGAGCCAATTCCTTTACCTTGCAGACTACAACATCCTATTGTGAGCTTACATAAAGTTCCATGGAATTATGGAGAAGCTGAAGGATCCACATCTCATACTACTGCTACAGTGTCGAAAGAAAATCCACTGTACCTTCCTTAACGGGTTATCAAGCCTACTTGCGAAGCAAAGGGGAAGTTGCCCATGGAGAAGATTGAAAAATTCCTCCGTACTATGGACCATAATGAAGCCAAAGTGGTTTTAAGCTTGCGAGAAGCTCCACACAAGATTTCAATTCTAGACCTGGTTTTCTCTTCCGAGGAGCATCAGAAGATCTTGCTAAAGGTTTTAGAAGAAGCCTACCTGCCAAAATCAGTGAATGTAGAAAAATTTCAACATTTGGTTGATCACATTTTCATGACAATGTGATATCCTTTCGATGATGATGACATACCTCTGAAGGGACCGGTCATTGCAAACCATTGCACATCGCAGTGTTGTCTTCCGGGTACATGCTAGCTGGAGTATTGATAGATGGAGATTCATCTCTGAATATCTGTCCTTATGCCACCTTGGTGAAGATGAATATCAATCTCAATCGAATCCAAAGTAGCCATACGATCATTCGAGCTTTTGATGGATCTCAACGAAATTTCGTTGGAAAGATTGAATTGCCAATTGAGATAGGTCCTAATACATTCAATGTATCCTTCCACGTCCTTAAGATAGATTTAGGATACAACCTGCTATTGGGGAGACCATGGATACACATGGCTGGAGCTGTTCCCTCCACCTTACATCAACAACTCCAATACATCATCAACAACAGTCTAGTCACTGTCAATGCTGAGCCGGAATGTCCTAGATCAGGAACTCTACCAATTATCAGCTTCAATTCAAAAGTTGAGCCGGCTAGTTTCCAAACTCTGGAAGTGAGTAACACTCAATACCATTCTATTGGAGTGACACTTCCCGTACCCAAGATTTCTGATGAGGTTATGTCAGCCACTCAAGAAATGATGTTATTGGGTTATTAACCTGAACAAGGGCTTGGTAAGGATCAACAGGGTATTAAGCACCCTATCCAAATGTCCAATCAAACTGGGACAGCTGGGCTAGGCTATTCTGCTAGTTCCACTCACAAGAACCCTCATAAGCATAAGCAGGTTCCTCAAACTTCCGCCGCACAATGATTTTCTATACCTTTACCGCATGAGTTGATGCAGTCTCCAGTAAAGGTGCCAGCCCATGCTGTGGCTATGCTGTTTCCGAAACCAGTGCCAACCAAAGTTAAAGAGGTGCTGATTCCTGATCTCGAAGTGGAAGAAAAAGAACGAAAACGTAAACATGACCTTGCCTTGATGATGGCAGGCATTCGCGTCATTGTTCATGATGAACACACCAACAAATACACCCCAGACGATGATTGCCCAGATGTCATGGTTATCATTCGGGAAAAGGAGGACACTGACGATCCTTCTATCACTGCAGTCCATCAGGACTTTTCCCTCGACAATTGGAGCAGCACTCCATACATTGGTCGACGAGGGTAAAATGGGCAGAAAATCCCTCTGCCCTGTAGATAACTTTAATTGCTTGCTTTCCTTTACAACACTAGCAGTTATTTTATCACGTACATGCTAACACTTTTGTATGATCGAACAGTTGCATATATTAAGTGAAAACATATTTTTGTTTCAGGACTCTGAATTTAGATGTGCCTGTACTTACTGATGAGGTGCCTTCTCTCCACAAGGGCTGTAACTTTGATGCAAAGTTGGACTCAAACTTGATGGATATCCAAGAGGACATTGAGACACCTCAAGAGATTATGGAATGGGTCGTCGACAAACCCAAACCCAATCTTGATCAAACCACTCCTTTCAATCTCCGAACCTTAGACAACCCTAAGCCAATCCAGATTGGTTCAGACTTTACCAAAAATCAATGGAATGACATGGTTGCACTGTTAGCCCAATTCCAGGATGTGTTTGCATGGTCTCATGAAGACATGGTGGGATTGTCCACTGACATTGTTCTTCATCGCCTTCCCATTAAAGAAGGATTCAAGCCAGTTAGGCAAAAGCTCAGGCGATTGAAACCTGAGTGGAGTTTAAAAGTTAAAGAAGAAATTGTGAAACAATTTTAAGCTGGCATCATCATGGTGTCTACATATCCGGAGTGGATATCCAACATTGTTCCCATGCCTAAACCAGGGGGAAAGGTGCGAGTTTGTGTGGATTATCGAGATTTGAACAAAGCTTGCCTTAAAGGTAGCTTTCTCGTGCCATTTATCCACATTCTCATTGACAATACTGCTCAGTACGGCATGTACTCCTTTGCTGATTGCTTTGCGGGGTACCATCAAATTATGTCACTGAGGAAGATTGTGAGAAAACTACTTTCATCACGCCTTGGGGAACCTTTTGCTACAGACGGTTGTCCTTCGACCTCATCAACGCCGGGACATCCTACCAGCGAGCTATGATGGCTCTTTTCCACGATTTAATGCACAAAGAGATAGAGATCTATGTGGATGACATCATTGTCAAATCCCAGAAGGAGGATGACCATTTAGACCATCTCAGAAAGTTATTCAACAGGTTGCGTAAGTATAACTTAAAGTTGAATCCCGCCAAGTGCGCCTTTGGTGTTAAGTCAGGCAAGTTGCTAGGCTTCCTAGTCAGCCACAAAGGGATTGAACTGGATCCTACCAAAATCCAGGCCATCAAGGAAATGCCCATTCCTCAGACAGAGAAGGAAATACGAGGATTTTTGGGAAGGATCAACTTTATTAGCCGATTCATTTCTCAACTCACGGCAACCTGTGAGCCAATCTTCAAATTGTTAAGGAAGAACTCCTCCATGAAATGGAATGACGAGTGTCAAAAAGCCTTCCTCACAATTAAGGAGCAACTGATCAATGCTCCTATTTTGGTACCTCCCAGGGATGATGTTCCCCTGTTCATGTACTTGTCCATAAATGACAATGCTATGGGCTGTATGCTGGGGCAGAAAGACAATAGAGTCCAAGAGCGAGCTATCTATTACCTCAGCAAAAGATTCAGCATTAGTGAACACAAGTACACTCTAATCGAGAAGATTTGTTGTGCTTTAGCATGGGCTTCCATGAGATTACAGCATTATCTCCATGGTCACACAACCCATCTCATATCCCTCGTGGATCCTCTTAAGTATGTGTTCAGCAAACCCATACTAAATTGTCGACTGTCCAGATGGCAGTTAATCCTACATCAATTTGACATCGTCTACGTGACTCAAAAGTCGGTCAAAGGTCAAGGAATTGCAGATAAATTGGCCGCTGCACCTGCAGGGGATTATAAACCCTTAAAAACATACTTTCCTGATGAAGGAGTAATGACAATTCAGCTACCACATCAGTACGATACATGTCATTCGTGGAAAATGTATTTTGATGGAGCAGTTAACTCAGAAGTCTTTGGAGCCGGAGCAGTTTTAATATCTTGTACGGGGGAGCAGTATCCCGTCATCATCAAATTGCAGTTTGTCAACACCAACAACACAGCTAAGTATGAAGGTTGTATCATGGGACTCAAACTTGCCCGTTCAATGGGTATCAGGCGATTAACTGTCTTTGGGGATTTCGAATTGGTAATCAAGCAGTCCACAGGAATCTATTAAACCAAAGAATTATGTTTACTGCCTTACCATCGGCAAGTTCTACAGATGGCTTTGGAGTTCGAAGAAATCTCCTTTCTACACATTCCTCGTAATAAGAATGACTTTGCAGATGCATTAGCAACGTTGGCCTCCTTGGTTTACATACCTGACAAGGAAAACATGCCAAGCATCACGATTGCTATGCAGAAAGCCCCAGTCTATGGGAATTACATTGGAGAAGTATCGGATGAGTTGCCTCCCATCCACAACCCTTGGTATCAACATATCAAGGAGTACCTATAAGATGGATCTACACCCACTGAGGCGAGCCTAACTGAGAAGAGACGGATTCATCGACTTCTTTATGAAATTACTACGGCGGAGATGCACTCTACAAAAGAGATGCAGGATTAGGTCTCCTCAGATGTTTGGACAAAGACCAAGCTCAGTGACTCATGGATGAGATCCATGGTGGAGTTTGTGGCCCTCACATGAGCGGACCCCTACTTGTCAAGAAAATTCTCAGAACGAGACATTACTGGCTTACACTCAAAGCTGACTGTGATGATCACGTCAAGAGGTGCTATCAATGCCAGATTCATGGGAATGCTATCCACGCCCCTCAAAGGGAACTCCACAATATGAGTTCGCCATGGCCCTTTCCAATGTAGGGAATGGACGTGATCGGGCCCATCGAGCCCAAAGTCAGTAATGGACATCGATTCATATTCACCATGATCGACTACTTAACCAAATGGGTTGAAGTAGCTTCCTTCCCCAGGGTTACTAAAGAAGTCATCATTGCTTTCATCAGAAAAAATGTTGTTTATCGATATGGACAACCAGAGGTCATTGTGTCAGACAATGCTAAAAACCTCAACAACAACATGATGGAGGAATTATGCAGAAAATTCCACATCAAACATCTCAACTCTATCATCTACCGTCCGAAGATGAATGGTGCTGTTAAAGCGGCTAATAAAAATATCAAGAAGATCATCCAGAAAATGTCCGCCAATCACAAAGGATGGCCTAACCTCTTGCCCCTAACTTTATTAGCCTACAGAACTTCAATGCGTGCTTCCACTGGGGTAACCCCCTACTCGTTAGTCTATGGGATGGAAGCAGTAGTGGAAATGGAATCCCTCAGAGTATTGATGGATGCTCAGTTGGATGAAGACCAATGGGTACAAGACAGGTATCACCAATTGTCTCTAATAGATGAAAGGCGAACTGCGGCTATCTTCCATGGTCAGTTATATCAGCAGAGGATCGCACGATCCTACAACAAAAAAGTCCGACTACAGCAATTCAAATAACATGACTTGGTTTTGAAGAAGATCATTAACGACCAAGATCAATCTAAGGGAAAATTCACCCCTAACTGGGAAGGCCCATTTATTGTCAAAGAAGTATTGACAGGAGGTGCTCTCAGGTTGCAGGAAATGGATGGCGATGAATTTCCGCAGCTTATCAACTCGGACACTGTGAAATGGTACTATGTCTAAATTAACCATCGAACAAACATCCTGGTTTTGAACATCTAATCACCAGTCATTCCGGTTTTGAACCCTCTCTCCTTTTTACAAACTCTTCTGGCCCTCAGGGAAATATACACTTCAAGCCAGCAGCCTGGTTTTATTCTATTTCAAACTTTTCACACCTGCAGTTTATCCCCTCTATGGGATTAAACTTTCTTCTCCCCGCAGTATAGCCTGCGCATGGGATTTACGCTTCTATTCAGCTCCGATTCATCTTGAGGGGCGAACTACGTCGACTTGATCTCCCTGATACCTGGGGGTACGTAGGCAACCATATTCTATATGGCCCGGTCACAATAAAGAAAAAATAACAAAATCATTTCTACCCTTTCTTCACAAAAACAACAAAAACAACAAAAATACTTCTACACCCATCTGCCTTCCGCATTCAGCGTTAAACCTCTTACACTAGGTTCGAACTATGCAGACATGATCTCCTCTTCAACAGGAGTACGTAGGTAGCCATTCATGGTGCAGACTAACCCCTACTAGAACAAATATACTTGTCACACGGTACTGGGATCAACCTTCAAATTGCCCCACTTCATCGGTTTCAGATCAAAGGTATGGAATTATCCAACCTCTTCTCACAAATAGAAGATTCGGTGACCATCTAAGCTGCGATCGTGCCTCAAAGAGCAATACCAACCCATAAGAGATGAAATTAACTAGGCTTCTCACAAATAGAAGTATTGGCGACCATCTGTGGTGCGGTCAATCTCAGAGAGGAAGAGACTACCCTCTTCTCCATTTTTCCATATAGATACCAGTCCCAAGACACCAAAGATGGTAGGGATTTTTAGTATTCAATGATCCGTTCTGAGAGACCTTGCGACGTCTCAATGTCCATCTATCAAGGATAAGTTCAGAATGCATCAAGATCAAAGGCCCTAGAGAAACAGGCAAACATCAAGCAAGTATCGAGGCATAACTAAAAGGGAAGTGAATCAAACATAATACTGTTTGATATATACATCTGTGTTGTACATGACAAAATGGCTAAGCTAGTCTGTGCAGGAAAATATAAAGCTATGTGCAGATCTGTATACATGCGAACTATCAGATCTAACATAGCATCCCTCTCTGAAGACGGAGGAAGCACTGCAAGCTCCTGCTCATCAATGTAAGCACTCATGTCGGCCAAACTAACCGTTATCTGGGATCTCACTGAAGTGCTGTTTGCAATGGCCACATCCCTAGCAAATAAGGCGGCATCCCGCTCAACTATCAATGCATCCCTGGCTGATCTAGCCTCATCCCTCTCTAACAGAGTGGTATCTCTCTCATCAAGAGCTGTCAACATCGTGGCCCTAGCCTGATCTCCGTCATAGGTCATTAGATGTAAGCTCTTCTCCAAATGCTATGCCGAATACTGAGTAACGGTGGCACTCGGGGTGAGAAAATCTATCACAAATGCTGACAGCCAAGCAGTCAAGTCATCGGTGGGAATGACAGCCTCCTCTATAGGTTCCTCATCGTCAGAATCAGTCTCCTGCACTGTGGATACTACCGCAACCAATGCAGTATCTATCTCCATCCATGCGGAATACTCTGTAGAATAACCTGGATGACTAACAGAAAACTCAGCCTACTCTCGCTGATCCCAGCAGGCATACAACCTGGATCTGTCCTCCGCTGACAAACGGTGTGATGAGAAATGTTGACTCACTACCCCCTCATACGGATGAAAATCCTGGAATTGGTCAAACTGACACATCACGGCCAGTGGGTGGTAAGTAATCATGCCCCTCAAACCAACCAGAGGGAGATAATCCATGCCCGGAGCATGAGTAATGAAGCTGTAGGGTGAGCTAAGCCTTGAACACGACAATATATCAAACGGATCTCCAATCTCTCGCTAAGAAAGCGGACCAAGATCAAGACATCAGACACCCAGCAGTGAAAGGAGTACGACATGGCTATCTCATGGGTGAAATAAAATGCATGATGTCTAAATATGCCAATCGGTCTTAAGTGTGACATGAACCACACATACAGCATGACTGAGCTACCTATGAACACTCCTGCTAGATAAGTACAGTAGTATGTAGCTGACCTCAAGGTCTCTGCGATAATCATCGGTACAATGGTACGACCCTCCCTGAGAGCTCTCACTACCATAATGACGCCGATATCCAGCTCATCCATGTACCGCGACATGTATACGTATGACAATACGCGTAGAAGCAGTATATCTACTCTGGCTGAACGCCAATGATCCTCCAGTGTGGTGAAATCCCCGGAATGCTGTGCATTGCTGTCCTCAGAGCCAAACCTATCAAACAGGAAACGCTGGGATATAACATGGCCGGATGTAATCTCATCCTGCACTACTCTGCGCCTCAATCCTGTGAGAGTCATGAACTGTCTACTCATGTCTCCCGTCGCCATGTGCACGCAAGGTCTGTCCAGAGGCAGCATCGTCAATCGTGCATACTCCTCCAAAGTAGGAGTCAACTCACGGGTCCCAAAGCGAGAATATCTATCTGTCCGGTACCCAGTGCTCTAGCATGCCCTCTACAAATCCTGGAGGAACTTGAAACATCAGTAAGGTCATAGTATGCTGCAGCAAATCATCTACGATCACCATGTCTGATGGTGATATACTATCATACCATGATCGCATACCAGCTACCACCGCAAATGGTGGGGTATGATCAATACGGCTAACTGTCGAAGAAGACATCTGTATGGGCCGTGTCATAAGACCATCCAGGGGTCAATGCTGAATATCTCTGGACATACATACATATGCATAACAATAACATGCATGATACAGTAGATGGCAATATGATATAGGGAATGGAAAAATGTACATACATTCCTAAGTATATCATCATCTAATACATCTTTGTACAGCTAAAATACAGGGAAATGGGGCGAAGCTACCCAACATCTAACAGAGGGCTATTAAAAGATATAGCGAAAAATGGGGCAAAGCTACCCATCAGCTAATAGAGGCCTATCAAAAGAAATACATTAGAAAAAGTCAATGGTGTCGATGTCCACATCATCAATGCTTTCCACCTAATGTAACTCCTCCTGAGTCACTAGATCTCTATCCACAGGGATGTCTTGCCTATACAAAGGAGGATCTACACCGGCAAAACCATATGGGTCATCCGAGGGACCAGTACCAGAGCTGGAAGGATCAAAAGTATCTACCTCTGCAGGATCTCTCGCCCAAATCTTTGAATGAAAAGATGCGACGGTCCTGCGCGGCATTAATCTGTGTCACATGAGTCGGATCTCTGACACAGGCTAGCCAATCCGTCATCATCACGGATCCTGGAACAATATCCCCCATAAATTGTGTTGCGCTGGTTTAAGCTCCAATCGTATGAGGGATCTACCAATGCTGGAACATCTCCTGAGAACAGGGGCCCTCTGACAATGTAAAGCCGTCAATCCCCATCAATGGGATGTCAATGACGGGGGACTGCGAAATAGGCCAATAACGCCTGGCAGGAGGCAAAATCGGCATACGAATCTCTCCTGTAGTGCTCCTAATAGCACACTCTCCTAAATAGAGCTCCCATCCTCCATCTATGAAGAGAGGAATCCTGCGGGTGGAAATGATGTACTCTACTCCAGTTGGGTGCCCATCCTCAAAGACAACTCCCAAATGCTCTCCAGAGTAGGGAATCCATGTGATGACATCGGCTGTCAATAACTCCAGCTGTAGGCGACAATGAGTGAAACCCTTAGCAACAGGGACCTCCGCCAGTATGGAATGATGCCATCTTCATCCTTATGGATAGGTATCTAAACCTAACACGCTCACAAGACACAAACAAGGAAACCTCTCATAGGCCCAAAACTGCCAACACAAAGGCAAACATCTTTTGTCAGTCAACACTCTTAACCCACACATGGGAAAGGACAAGAGAAACACTCACCAGCAGAAATGGGTAGAATCCTAACCACGCCTCGGTCAAGCCCTATGATCACATGCGCATTCCCTTGAGGAAGTAGGAAAAGGTGTAGGAACCCCAATCATACTCTCCTATACGATCCACGTGTCGAGTGGCGCTAATCAAAGCAAAGGACACCGTAGAAGAGTTATCTGCTTTGAAGCAGCCCCTAATGATCATTAGGAACAATCGCCGAAGAATGCGATCCCTGACTCTCACATCATCAGGTATGGGCTCACTCTTTCTCAATGACGCTTTCATAGCATCTATGCTCAAAGGACTGTCAGACGATCAGCCGCGCCTTGAGCACTTCATGGAACTCCCAACAAGGATCTGACGATAGTAGGGGTGATATCCGCCGTGAAAGTCACCGGCTCCCTTCCAAACTCCATACCTGTGATAAACTGCCAATCCATCGGCGTCATTATCACCTCATGATCCAAGCAAATGGGAGTGATATGCTGGTGGAACCCTCGCCGAGACAATGCCACGAGGTAACCCGGAGAATGACAATGACGGGTAGAATGGAGAAGAATCTCCCAAATTCCCAACCATGGACGATCGCTCTATAGTCATCATACAAGGCCTAATACATAGAATGGATGCTAAACCAATTCCCTCGAGGCTGTGTGAAGCCGGGAACCTACATCAAATGCAGATCAACATCAAACTCCTTGACTCCTCATCAATAGGAAATAAGGAAGATTAAAGATCTAACTTCATACCTCATTTACGTGCAGGTATACTAAAGGATGCCTACTCAAGTCACCCAGAAGATCTAGGTTCGCCACTTGAATACCTGGCAATTCCCTACGGGGAACACATACAACAGGAACAGGAACCTTGAACGGTACATCCTCCTCCTCGTCCTCGACATTCGGCACCTCAACCCGAATAGACGTATACCACCGCCCATAAACGACGCGAAGGTTGTCTCACGAAACGACGGCCGAGGCTCTTCAAAAGCCCTCCTCCGTATACCGTAAGTGGTCCTACGAGGAGGCCGCTTTACTGATCTGGATCCATAATATCTGGATAGCAAGTCTCCAAATCACCTCAGAAATGGTGTGGTAATTTCGTACCTGGAGTCTTTTTCAAAATGCATTCTATGATTACATGCATACAAGCATTATTTTAACATACATCTACAATAGAGTTAAAAATGCATAAATACTCAATGCCTATATTTTGGGAAAATTTTACCATAGCCCCTTTGTAAATGGGACTATCCACATGCACATAGACATGACTAGGTGGCCATTCAGTAGCACACCTGTACACAGTCATTTACATCCTATATGCATTCATCACATCATAGTAAAAATCCGTAAGTGTAATTTAATTGCCAGGATTATTTTACTATTCTACCTTTACTCATTTGTCCTTATATAGGATAAGAAATGACAGTAAAAGGTACCAATTTGACAGCTTCAAAAGTCAAATTTTTTCACATCATTGTGTTTAGCATGGTTTAATACTAATATTTACTATGTTGAATATTTTTTATTAAGTCATATTAGCATGCATATTCACTACTATGTGTATAAATGCATTTCATGCGTTAAGTCATTTTACAACGGACACAAATTGGAAAAAAATACATGCATGTGTTACGGAGATGATGAAGAACGCTTATGCGGTGGCAGAAAGAATATGAGAAAGTTGCCGAACTCAAAGATATCGAAGAAGAGCTCTTGGATTTCCTTTCACATGACTTGAAAATGACTTATGAAAGACTAGCCACCACCTATACATAAACGCGGTGGCCGTAGCGAGTTAACTCATGGCTCCTCGAAGGTACACTGCGGCACCCTCCATGGGTCCCACACCTCCAGCTCGCTCCAGTTAGAGTTGCAAAGGAGGTCTCAAAAGCTGAAAAGGCCAAATCAGAATAAAATGCTTTCTGAATGGGAGCGAACGACCGAAATCTCGGTTTCTCGTCGGTCAGAGTTAAACTCCCGTCGTCTCAATGGTATTCGCCTGGATGCAGAGTATACTATACTAATGAGCTCAGCTTTCATAAACCATGCTTGGAAATACCCCACAAAGGTCTGATGCCGTCATTTGTAGGGTTACAACCCTAAACAATCCCCGGCGGGGGTTACAACGTGAAACCACGAAATATCAAACCTCCCCGACGGGGGTTACAACGCCGAAGTTATCAAACATCTACGCCTCCCCGGCGGGGGTCATAACGCACATCCTTCAAACATCTACGTCTCCCCGGCAGGGGTTACAACGCAATGCAACCATTAATACACACATCAATGAAGGTCAAGCAGCCTTGATAATGCACCCAGTAGGGATTCATCCAATGATACACACATTAACGGAGGTCGCAACTCGACAAAGCAACAAAAGCTGTTGGCGAGAATCTCAAGCGTGATCGAGGGAACATGTTATACACATCCTCAAAACAGACAACTTTATTCACACATATCTCTTCCATATAAGAGGTACCTCTATGGAGTATAAACCAGTGTCTAGAATTCAAGACTTTGGTGGTAGTCCCAACGTCAACATCCTTGAAGACTTGGATCGCATGTCCAAGCCATCACTGATTGTCATCCTTGCAGGATTACACGGCAATCAAGCATCATGCATTTGCATCATGTTGCTGCATATAGCATCATATTTATCTTGCTTGTATTTCAAGTTTCTAGGATTCTTTATCCTATCCATGCCTTGCATTGCATGAATATGATAAAGAGGGGCATCTGTAGACACTCAAAATTTTCTGCACTCCTATTCCTAACATTATAGGAGGGTAGATTTATCTTTTGGAGATAACACTGAAAGACAACACTGAAAGACAACTTACATCCATGCCGGATACTACCGGAACTTCAGCTCCAACCCGGAACACAAACCGGAAACATCATCTCAAATCCGGAACACACACCGGGAGTGTCATTTCCAATCTCGGAGATAACCCCGAGATATGCAGATCAAAAGACCGACAACAACATCGGAGAGGACAGTCCTGTCTCGATGATAACACCGCAACATTCAGTTCCAGTCCCAGTGACAACACTGGGAGTAACAACCCCATCCTTGGTGATAACCCCAAGGGATGCCATTGCAGTTTCGGTGATAACCTCGGAAATGCTTGTTGCAAACACATGCAATCAGCTTCAATCCAGATGACGGTGAGGCATACAAACAAGCAGTCCAATCTCAGATGTAACCCTGAGCAACGTCTGCTTTCTGCTTAAACCGGCAATAACCCCGGTGAGGAGTCAACATGTCATCTTACTGTCTCAACAAGATGATATCATAGCATACCAACAAGTGGTCCAATCTCAGCTGTAACCCTGAGCAACGTCTACTATCAACTCAAACCGACGATAACCCAGGCAAGGATTCATACATCATCTTGTTCCTTCGACAAATGGCACGTCGTCTCAACACTTCATACATACATACATACATACATACAACAATGTCCCACAAGAGCCGAGGATTGACAATCCCGAGTGACTATTACGTGTGGCAGTACTTTGGATAGAATTTGAAGCTTGAAGACCATGGGCATAGACCCTTCTTCCTGACTTCGTACAACCTCTAATCCATGTCATTACGTAACTCTCGACACAAGCGATCCAAAGAAGTACAGATATACTTCGTTCGGATGCTCGAATTGAAGTTCTGCAAGTTTGAGTGGACATTACGATTACGCATCAAGACGTCTTCACGAGAAGACAGGACCGCGAGGCTCGGATCCATCACAACCAAACCGCAGGGTACAAGCATGATCGCCGTAGGGTGTACCTGCGGCCATCAGTCTATAAATATAGGCTGAGGGGTCAGCCATTTAAAGAGAGAGAGAGAGAAGGAAAAAGGTGAGGAAGCCTTGTCCATTTTGCTCTGCATATACATCTTTTGAGTGTTTCCTCTTCTTTAAACACTAGTTAGATCACTTATAGCTACTTTTTATCCGATGGGAGCTGAGTGTTTATCCATTTAAAGTCTAAGAAGTCTACTATGGCAGCCCACTATAAGCCTTCTTACATTCTATAAAGCCTCTTTCTCATATATCACACACTATTATACACGTTAATAGTCGTGTGAGTGTGTTTTCCCAGACTTTGGTCCGTGGTTTTCATTTCTGTCTGTATATATATACTAATATATGTATATATTTCATATATATGGACTAACATTATCGAACTATGCCTCGATTGAGCCTAGACTTCGGTCTGGAGCGTTTATCCGCTTTTATATATATATATATATATATATATATATATATACTTATATATAAAAGCGTGGTCGACTACGCCTCGATGAGCACGGATTTTACATCCGGATCGTTTAATTGCTTATATATATATATTTATATATAATTGTCATTTATTATATCTCGATGAGCCCGGATTTTACATCCGGTATGCGTTTACTCGCTTTTATATATATACATATATATAATTGCTGTCGGACATATCCGATGAGCCCAGATTTACATCTGGTGCGTTTACTGCTTTTATATATATATATATATATATATATATATATATATATATTTACATTTCATAAATGGAGTCTACTTGTGGCCTTTTTATCGCTTTATTTATATTACATCTACTTGGAGTTTACTTACGTGATGGTTGATCGCTTTTACTGACTTTATTTACATTTCGTCCGCTTGGAGTTTACTTACATGGCGGTTGATCATGTTCATGTATATATATTTATCTCTTTTATATATTTACATTTCGATCCCCATGGAGTTGCTTCGTGGTGGTTGATCCATCAGTATATATATATTTCTGACTTTTTTATATATAATTGCTTCATTGTTTTCCATACAAATTGCAGATTATCATGAGCCTAGGAATCATGTGATCACAGTGTTCGATCATCTTGAATCTAGATTCGGTTCCCATGATGGACATTTTTTAGTCGTAGCGACTTTGTACATTATTTTACTGATTAATTCGATTTTCCTTGGATGGTCATTATGCCCATAAAGAGTTCTAAGATCGCTTCAGATATTATTTTCTCGAGGATGCTTCAGATCTCGAAAATAAAAGCAAACAATAGAACATTTAATAGAATAGAAGTATGAAAAGGTCTCAATTCCTATTGAGCATGTGGTTTGAAAAACCTCTTTATAAAACTTCATTGCTATATCTTGGTTAAAACCGAATTTTTCTATAAAATTCAAACCTTGTATATATATAGGTGCGAACGAGGCCACGCACTACTTTCAAATAAATTGCACATTGATCCACACACACACACACATTCATATAACAATTTCTTTGAAGAGTGGAAGTCACCGTGGTAACACGGATGGCGGGGGGTGCCTAACACCTCCCCTCTGCATAATCAAGCCCCCGAACCCTTAATGAATCTCGGTTTCATAGACCCGTTTAGCAGTGTTAAATTACTGGATCAATGTGCTAACCTTTCGGTTGCGTTGATGCAACCAGTTAAATACACCAACTGGCGACTCTTAAAGTCAATCGTCGACATTATATATGTTAGACCTTTTTCACTTGTTTTTTCAAACAAATCTCACATTAACATGAGAACACCAAAGAACAAGTAACGAAAAGGGACACCAAAAAACCCGACGTCGACATAGGATATTCCAACAGAATAATAAATAATAGAACCAGGTCATGCGTAAACCGCACAAACAGGATATTCCAACAGAATAATAAAGAATGGAACTGTGTCATGCATGAAAACGCGCATGCATGTGATATTCCAATGTAATAATAAAGAATGTAATAATAAAGAATTCACCATGCATGCGATAGACCGCACAGGCAGGTTATTCCAACAGAATAATAAAGAATGGAACCAGGTCATGTGTAAACCGCACAGACAGGATATTCCAACAGAATAATAAAGAATGGAATAAAAAAGAATTCACCATGCATGCGATAGACCGCACAGACAGGTTATTCCAACATAATAATAAATAATGGAACCAGGTCTAGCGTAATCCGCACAGACATGATATTCCAACGTAATAATAAAGAATGGAATAACAGAATAATTTCACCATGTATGCAATACTTTGCATAGACAGGTTATTCCAACATAATAATAAAGAATGGAATAACAGAAGCTCTCTTCATGAATACGAAAGAAATAATACCCCTTACCTTAGAATAAAGCTGGATACTTGAATAGAGAGGTAGCAGACTTCTCTTCTTCTTTCTCTCTATAATTTCTCTCTACAATAATTGCTCTATAGCTTTAGTGAATTGGTGAGAAATGAAGGAAGAATGAGTTTCTATTTATAGAAAAATATAGTTTAGATAATTACACGTTTTGAGGCTCGAAAAATTACAGTACAATACCTCCAACTTTTCTTTCATTTTCAATTTAGTCCTTCAAGTATTATCAAACTTGCACCACCTCCCCTAATAGTAAATAATGTGAATCAATAGTTCAATCATGTGATTCAATAGTTATAATCATGTGAAAATACGAATAACAGTATAGTACCTCCATCTATACCTCCATCTTTAACTTAGTCATACAAGTATTATCAATCTTGCACCAACTCCCTTAATAGTACATGAATGTGATTCAATAGTACACACATGTGAACAAATAGTTATATAAGCATGTGAATTAGTAGCAATTAATTACTCGATTTATCAATATAACTCCCAGACATCAATTATCATTAGAATAGATATCAATTTCCACTAACACTAATAATCCCAACACGATGGAACGATCAAATTCATCTTTAATTAACACAAACTTATTCATCATTAATATTATAACTCACAATATTTAACAACCAGGTCGTTCCCAGGAAAGAGGGGGCTTTCCGATAAGGATTTCTCCTTATTGGCGCACAATTAAATGACCAAACCTCTCCTTGTGTAACTTAGACATCATTGTAAATATTGCAATTTAATAATATGAATAACTTTTTGTCGTCTCTCAATTATTGATTTAATAATATATAAAATATTATGCGATGATAATCTTGTGACAATAATCGAATCAATAATATGAGAGATATGATGCAAGAATTATTGTAGCAATAATTGAGTATAAGCGAGTGACTTTTCACGTAAGCATCAATAATCAATACCGGTAGCTTACTATGCAACCACGCCAGACATTCTTGTATTTTTTTACTAGGGTAGTTCAACCGTTTTAACAGTAAGACTTTCGTCGTTATTTTTATAAAAAGATAATTCTGTCATTTTCTAACTACGACAATACTTCCGTTGTGGGGTCCACCAATGATTGTGCCGTCGTACGGATATTCCCCAACAAAAAGAATATTCCCCGACCAATCAAATATTATATAACACCTTGCATACTTTGCAAAATTTATAAATTTTACCCACAACTATAACATTATATCAAATCCACACCATAATATTCAAAAAAAATATTTCGAGAAATTTAAATCTTTATTCATAAAATTTGGGGTCTCATAATGGATGCCTCCTGATACGCAATAATTGATTGATGTATTTGAAAGAAAAAATTGTACCTTGTTGAACATGGCGTGGTCCATAATGATTTTACCGACATTCCAGTATCCCTTTGGGTTCATGTCCTAGAAATGGCTGCATATCTACAAAAAAGGTAACCTCAAAATCCGGCCCTAAGACTCCATAAAAGTTATGGACAGGGAGGATTCCTAATATTAAGTATGTTAAGATAAGGGGTTGTCCAAATTATGTGAAAAGGTTTTAAAGGATAAGCTTGGGACAAGATTTGACAAGTACAGATTTATGGGACATCCTAAAGTAAGTTTAGGGTATATGTTCTATAATCCTACATAGCAAAAGGGGTTTGTTGCGAAACATGTTGCCTTCTAAGATAAAGATGTTTATCATTGAAGGGACTAGTGGGAGGATAATACATGTTGAAGAGTTCAAGAAGCACAAAACACTATAAGTCAAATAAGAGGAACCTGTAGATAGACCTATTGTACCACAACCTAATTGTAAATCTGGAATAGTACCGATGATACTTGGGAGGTATGGATTCATCATAGATTATGATGATGAGGTACACATCATATAAGATGATGATCTAGTTACATACGATGATGTGAGAGTTTTAGACACTCGGAGAAATGGATTGAAGCAAGCTTCTCAAAAATGGAACATTCGATTTGATGAAATAAATCAAAAAAGTTTGAATTTATCACAAATAAGAATGAACCTAGTGTGTACAAAAGGGTCAGTGGGAGCGTCGTGACATTCATAATATTATATGTTGATATACTATGGATAAGGAATGACATACTAATGCTACAATCAGTAAAGATAAAGTTGTCTAAACATTCCTCCATGAATGATTTGGGAAGAGTATCTTAATTGGGGATATAAATCTATATAGATAGCTTCAAGAGGATGCTCGACTTAACCCAAGGAACGTATATTCATTTGATGCTAAAGTCGTTTAGTATGGCAAAGTCCAAGAGATGTCTCATGTTGATGAGCCATGGAGTGAATCTCTCTTAATAGTCCCCATAGACTCCTGAAAAGAAAGATCGCATGAGTGACAATCATGTATATAATGAAATATACGAGACCTGATGTTGATCGGTCATATTTTGGAGAAGATCATTGTAAGACAGTGAAAAACATCTTAAAGTACTTTACCAGCACTAAGGATGTGATCATATTTATGGTGGGTCTGAATTAAAACTAGATGGCTTAAAAGACTCAAGTTTTTTTCAAACAGACCAAGAAGAAAAAAAATCCACTTTAAGGTAAAGCGTTACCTTGAACGGCGGTGCAGTGAAATTGGAAAGGTTTCAAACAGCAAAAAGTTGCTGGTTTAGTGATAAAGACAAAGTATATAGCTATAAATGAAGCTACAAGTTGATTGTTTGGATGAAAAATTCATTACAGAACTAGGAATAGTTCCTAAATCTCATCTTGGATCTAAACATGTGTTGTGGCACTTTCATTTGATTATAGGAATCATTGAAAGATGAGAAATCACTATATAGATAGTGGACTCTCAAAAACAACATTACATATCCATTAACTAAAGCTTATCCAACAGCAGGATAATCGTCACTTAGAGAAGAAGGGTATGAGATACCTTGACGATTGGCTTTAGTGAAAGTGGGAGATTGAAAGTAGTATGCACACAAGCCAATCATGTTTGATGATAAAGCATATACTTTGTAACAATCTTATTCATTTATTAATAAAAAGTATTAATTTATTAAAGGCTTTTAATTATCTACATGATGTTATTTTATAATATGTGATAAACCCATAGTTTTAAGCAATGCTTTTAGAATAATGATGATGATCATTCTAATGAGATTTAAATTCTTAGAAAGCTTAAAACTAAACTAGTTCCCAATCGTTGGATTACTAAATTGGGGATTAGTGAATCCAGATAGATTGGTACATACGTTGCTTGCTCATTGGATGAGGATGATTGATCTCATGAACATTTGTGTGGAGACACTAAAGCAAGTATGTAGGTGCTTATTAGAGAATAAGTTCCTTTCGAACGTGGCTCGCTAAGGAATACCTAATGGAGTTTTACTTCACTGTCAATAGGAATTCTCAGTAGTGATAGTAAGACAAGTGATCCTTGGACTTGAGATCATCATAGTATCTTGTGTATGATAAGTTATACTTTGACTTATTCCTTAAGACCCTTAGGGTATATCAAAGGGTATGCTTGGGTATAATAAGTTATACATGGAGATAATGTATGATCAATAAAGAATCTATCACTTCTAGTAAAAGAAGAGAAATGTCATATGTGATTCGATAAATGACAACCCAAAGAGTCCTTAGTTAACAAGTGAATGAAATTAGAAAGGAGTTTCTAATTTGCATTATTTGAGTTGTGCACTTAAGAGTTAAATACATATAATTAAATAAAATAAAACTTGACAAATAATTTCATGTCTTATATTTAATTGGGACATTGTATGGTGGAAGGATTGAATTAGACTAGTAACTATTTACTCAAAGGTTCTTTTATGATTAATGTTGAAATCTATATTATCCGGAAAGTCGTTGATCGCTAGGAGGCTTATCCCTATTGTAGAATAAATATTATTTATTTAAATAAATTAATAGTTTAATTTATTTATTTAAATAAGATTAGAATTGTTCTAATTAATTTATTCGAAATAGGTTTAATACGAGAGAACCTAAAGAGTCACACCATAAAAGGAAGAATAATTATTTAAGAAGAAAATGGCATAATCGTAATAATAAATTAAGTATATTTAATTTAATCTATGGTGATAGAATAAATTAAATAACTTAATATTTATTATTTAATATTTTGGAAATATTAAGTATAAATTAGTAAGAGGAGTCTTATTATTATTATTACTATTACTATTATTTATTTAATTCCTAAAGGAGTTTGGGATTTAATTAATAAAAGTACTCTTATATATTCCTAATAAGATTAGGAGGTTAAATTAATTAAAGGAGTTTAATTCATTAAAATAAAACCCAATTCCTTAATTGTTAAGGAGGGTTGCCTACATCTATATATAAGAGGACTCTTATTATGGTTGAAGTGTGGTTGTTGACTTTTTCATAACATACGTGATTCCAATTGTTGGAGAGTACGCTCTTTTTCTATAGAGGTGGAAAAATTAGGGTTTTGCCAAATACCCATCTTCTTGAATTTTTATTCTTCCTTGGTGGATCACCTCTAGAGGCCAAACACTTGAGTGGCTAACGTTGATCAAAGGAAGGAACCAAACCCGGTGGATTCAAGTTGAATGCGAAAAGGATTGGAGGCGAACTTGTACCCGAGGAAGCTCGGATCTTCAAGGGTATGATTTTTGTTCTTCATATTTTCATTTAATTAATAATTGTGCATAAAGGGTGATCCGGGTATATGGTTTGTAAAATTTTAAAACTCTAATTTTCCACGTTTTCGCTTATTTTGTGCAATTTGATTGCGTTCATGAATATTACAAACCTAACATAATTTTTTCGTCTCAATTATTGATTTAATAATATAAAATATTGTGCAGATGATACTATGACAATAATTGAATCAATAATATGAGAGATATTATGTTGTAATTACTGTGGCAATAATTAAAAAAAACTAAGTGACTTCTCATGTAAGCATCAATAATCAATACTGTGTGCTACTATGCAACCACGCGTATTACTATACTTTTACCACCGGGTATTTCTACAGTCTAACGGTAAAACTTTTACCATTATTTTTATAAAAAGATATTTCTGTCATTTTCTATCTCCGATAATAATTTCGTTGTGGGGTCCACCAATGATTGTGTCGTCGTACAAATATTCCCTGATAAAACGAATATTCCCCAACCAATCGAATATTTTATGACAACTTACATACTTTGCAAAATTTATAAATACTACCCACAACTATAACATTATATCAAATCCACACCTTAATATTAAAAAAATATTTCGAGAAATTTAATCTTTATTCTTAAAATTTGGGGTCTTATAGTCTAGAAGACAATATTCGTGTTGAAACTCCCAGCTTATAATTTGTCGTACTTTACACGATAGTTCTATAATTAAGTTGTATTTTAATTCTGTACCATATATTTGACAACTCAGTTTGGGTGATGTATACCTATTTTGGGGGCGTCACATATACTCTTACTTATGCTATTATCTAGCAAATAATTCAATCACAATGTATACATAGTATAATGTACCATCAGTAATCCTATAAGATAATTAATAAATCTTAGGTTAATGATTTAATAATTTATAAGGTCTTTCTTAAGTAATAAACACTTATTAATCCTTAAATAATTTATTATAATTGTTTAATTAATAAGTCATTTAAATTATCTTTATTTATTAACTCTTTCTTCATTTAATTACCATTTAATATTAGTTAAATAGTAATTATGTAATTACCTTTTTAGTTATTATTTAATAAATAATAGCTAATTACATCTACTTATTATTTAATGTTAATTAAAAATAAATAATTACATTATTAACATTATTTTTCTTTAATTATGATTTAATATTAATTAAGTAATAATTAACTAATCATTTATCCTTGAATAATAAATAATTGATTTATTATCTTCATTAGTCTTTAATTATTCATTAATAAATGAATAATTAATTAACATTTTCCTTATTTAGTATTAATTATTTATCCTTAAATAATAAATAATTAATTCACGTCATAAGTCTTTCATTACTCTTTCTTATTAATCTAAGAATAATTAATTATCATTTGTTTTTATTTATTATTTAATATTAACTAAATAATAAATAATTATTTTATAAATTTTATGCCAATGTAATTAAGTAATTACATTATTCTTATTTAATCGTACTTAAGCATTCTTTAATCATTAATGTAATATTAATTAATCAATGGTTTAACTCTATTTATTATTTAATCTTAATTAAATAATCAATAGTTACTTTATTAATACTATCTCTACTTAATTATCACCTAATATCACTTAGATAATAATTAAATAGTTAATTACACTCAAATTACATGTAATTAGTTTAATAATCATTTAATGGCATTAAAAATTAAAAATTAGTAAGTTTTAAATGAGTTTAAACCACTAAGCACTTAATAATTACATAACTGTCCCAGAAACATGTGAATTAAATATCTTAATATTCTTCAGAATTTTAGAAAAATTTGGGTCAAAGAACCGTAGCCGGAATCGACCAGAAAAGTGCCGAACCAGTCGCCAGAAAATTTGTGCCAGTTCGGTAATGGTTGAACCGGCAGTAGGTTTTCTAAATTTTTGATTTTTTTTCCAGATTTGGGATCCTTCACTAAAACTTGAATAAAATGAAATCTACAGCTCCGATTTGGGTCTAATTGAACTCGTTGGATTCGTATCTTCCCGAAATACAATTTTAATTCATCAAACATCAAATTTGGATCTTTTTTGGTCCCAGAAATTAGCCCAGAAGTGACTATTCTTGCACATGAGTTCATAGTTGGAGTGTTTTGGTACTAATTCCATATCTATCTAATTTTTTAATATTTTTACATGCTTCCAAAGAGGTTTTTCTCTTAACTCATAGTTCTAGCATATAAAGAAACAAAATCACAAAAACCATTTGTAGAATTCAAAATAAAAAGCATAGATCACCCCTTTTAAATATATCTTTCCTAACAACTTCTTTAGTTTCCCTTTTCCCAAATTTCCAACACAAACTTACATATATGAGCAAGTTAAACATATTATACTCAAGATTTATCATTCATATAAGACTCTAGCCTATTAGAACTTTCATTTCCATGAATCTCTCACAAGATCACATAGAACATACAAAACATAAAACTAGGGTTTGATTCTTTCTTACCTTATCTTGTGGGATGTCTTCCTTTTCTTTCCAAAGTAAGTTAGGAAATTGGGATGCATGAACAAATCCCTTATCTTCTCCTCCCCAATATCCAAACCTATATCTCTCTCTTCCTCTCTTTATATTTTGCCAGTTGGGAGAAAATAGAAGAAGAAGAATGGTGGATAATGAAATGAAAATGATATATAAATGTGGTGAAATGAAATGGGATGCTAATATTCCCCATGTTCTTTTTGTCCCTTGGATAAAAGGGTTAACCTTATCTCTTCCTTATCATGCCTAATCATGCCATTAAAGATGCTAATTAGATTTTCCACCAATGAGAGCATGACACAATTGTCATTCGTGTGTAATATTTAAGGAACTTAATTAGCTTAATCTTTTTTCCTTAAAAGGCTAAGGTGGCCGGTTATATATATGCCCAATAACCCCTCCTTTTGGATTTTATTTTAATGCACAAATTTGATTAATCAAAGGTCTAAAATACCCTTAATCAAGTGGGCTAAGTATGGGCTTGCATTGGCTTCTCCTTTAATTGTTTTGGGCTATGTAATAAACATATTTTAACAATTTTAATATATATTACCCTAATTGTTTATTTAGGGTTTCCATTTCCACTCTTATGAAATTTAATTAATTACACATATCTCTTTAACTTGTAACCTAATTAGGTTTAAAATTAGTAATCGCTTGAAATAATAAAATTACTCACTTAAGTTAGTATACATATTAAATACTAACCATTCCTTATTACCATAACCTGTAGGTTATTCAATCATCTCACCTAATGTATAATTAGGATATGAAGCTTTCATTTTTAATGAATTCTATAAATGTATATATCCATAAGTATAGTATATATGTTTATTTATCCATGCACCACTTCACATATGTTATCATATATTAAATCACTATATAGCACAAAGTTTTAAATATGAATAATGTATATACATAAAGTGACTTGAAAATCGTGGTTATTACATAAAGTTACAATTTCCAACAAGGAAACAAGATTAAAAACTTTGCTCAATGTAAGGAAATAAGGTTTAGGAACTTGCATAATTGTAATCAAGATATGATAAAGAAACTTGCTCAAATAAAATTAGGGTTAGAGAACTTGCATAAATTAAGTAAGACTGGATAAACTCAAATAGAGATTAGGGTTCAGAAACTTGCATAAAGTAAGTAAGACAGGATAAATTAGGGTTCGAAAACTTGCCTTACGTGTAAGCTAAACAGTATAACTTGATTCTCAATATCCTATACACATGTCATCATGAAATTATTAGTTACTACACGTTCTCAGTACATAATTAAATATCTATTTCATCTACGACTTGTAGTCTTAAGTTTAACCACATGGGTAAGCCACACTTTTAATGAAATAAAACAATTCTTCAGTTATCACATAATTCACTAATTACATAATAATAATTTTCAAATTTGGTAATATAACAATACCATAATATGATAGACCCCAAATTTTATGAATAAAGATTTAAATAGCTTTGTTTTTACTCTCGAAATATTTTTTGAATATTATATGTAAAGATTTGATATAATGTTATAGTTGTGGGTAATATTTATAAATTTTGCAAAGTAAAAAGTATGCAAGTTGTTATATAATATTCGATTGGTGGGGAATATTCTTTTTATTGGGGAATATCAAATGCGACAACACAATCATTAGTGGACCCCACAATGTAAGTATTTATTGTAGTAGTTAAAAAACGCATATAATTATCTTTTTTATAAAAATAATGGCGAAAGTGTTACCGTAAAAACTGTTGAACTACCCGGTAGTAAAAATGCGATGTCTGGCGTGGTTGCATAGTAGCTGCGGTATTGATTATTGATGCTTACGTAAGAAGTCACTCGGTTATACTCAATTATTACTACTGATAAATTGTTTGCATCATATCTCTCATATTATTGATTCGATTATTGTCACAAAGATTATCATCGCATAATATGTTATATTATTAAATCAATAATTGAGACGACAAAGTTATTCATATTATTAAATTGCAATATTTAGAATGTCTAGAAGTTACTGTCGAGGAGAGGTTTGGTCATCTAATTGCTTGCTTGATAAGGAGAAATCCTTATCGAAAAGCCCCCTCTTTCACAGGAGCGACACGGTTGTTAAATATTGTGAGTTATAATATTAATGATGAATAAGTTCGTGTTGATTAAAGATGAATTTGATAGTTCCATTGTGTTGGGATTATTAGTGTTAGTGGAAATTGACATCTATTTCGATGATAATTGATGTCTGGGGGTTATATTGATAAATCGGGTAATTAATCGGATAAATGAGCAATTAATTGCTACTAATTCACATGCTTATATAACTATTTGTTCACATGTGTGTACTATTGAATCACATTCTTGTACTATTAGGGGAGTTGGTGCAAGATTGATAATACTTGCATGACTAAGTTAAAAATGGAGGTATAGATGGAGGTATTATACTGTAATTCGTATTTTCACATGATTATAACTATTGATTCACATGATTGAACTATTGATTCACATTATTTACTATTAGGGGAGGTGGTGCAAGTTTGATAATACTTGCAGGACTAAATTAAAAATGAAAGAAAAGTTGAAGGTATTGTATTATAATATTTGAGCCCCAAAGCGTGCGATTATCGAAACTATATTTTCCTATAAATAGAAGCTCATTCTTCCTTCATTTCTCACCAATTCACTAAAGCTATAGAGCAATTATTATAGAGAGAGAAATTAGAGAGAAAGAAGAAGAGAAGTTCTGCTACCTCACTATTTTAGTATCCGGTTTTTTCTAAGGTAAGGGTATTATTTCTTTCGTATTCATGAAGAGAGCTATTGTTATTCCATTCCTTTATTATTATGTTGGAATAACTTGCCTATGCAAGTAAAAGTATACGCATACATGGTGAAATTCTTACATTATTCCATTCTTTATTATTTTGTTGGAATAACCGATCATATGCGATCTATCACATGCATGGTGAATTCATTGTTATTCCATTCTTTATTATTACATTTGGAATATATCACATGCATGCGGATTACTTAGACTGGTTCCATTCTTTATTATTACATTGGAATAACTGTCTATGCATGCTATTATCGCATGCTGGTGAATTCTGTTGTTATTCCATTCTTTATTATTACATTGGAATATCACATGCAATGCGAATTACGCTATGACTTTGGTTCCATTCTTTATTATTCTGTTGGAATAATCATGTATGCTGTCTATCGTTTGCTCGGCGAAATTCATTGTTATTCCATTCTTTATTATTACATTGGAATATCACATGTCATGCGGTTTACGCATGACACAGATTCGGGTTTTATTCTTTATTATTACATTGGAATATCACATGCATGATTGATTCGCATGACACGGTTCCATTCTTTATTATTCTATTGAGAATAAACATTTGTTTGTGGATCTATCGCATTCATGGGGAATTCTTTTGTTATTCCATTCTTTATTATTCTGTTGGAATAACCTGTCTTTGTGGATTATAGCATGCATGGTGAATGATCATTTGTATTCATATGAATAGTATTTTTCAAAAGGGTTTTTACTTGAGGGCGATTTGTAATTTTTTGACCCTCAAAAAATTCTGGAAAAATTTGAAATGATAATTTGATGAGTTTTCTAGATTGTGTCCAAAAATGGCGATTTTTGGATGTATAGATTAAGAGTTATGGATTTTATGGGAAAAGACTATTTTAAAAGTAAACCCTTATAACTCTTTGTGGTTAACTCCAAAATTGGTGAAATTTTTATTGGGAGTACATGTATATAACAGGAGTATACCTTGTAAATTTTGGAATTTTTGGACAAAAGTACAATTTATGATAAATGTCTAAATATTCGGCGGTTTTGGCCATATGAAAAATAGTAAATGAATTTTAAAATTTCGAGAAAAATATATGTTCAATATGGGACTATATTCTGCTAAATCAAGAAAAGAAATATTTTTGGGATTGATTTGGTATTTTTCATGAAAATGAACTAGTTATGAGTAAATGAATTAAATATGTTATGTGAAGTAACAAAATTGGAAAATAGGATTTTATGGCTTGGGAATCCTATATAGGGTATATGCAGATTTTTGATGAGGGATTTGATCATTGGTGATGAAATCTTATGAGTATGGCATTTTTGAATGATTAAATGCATTATTTGGTAAAGTGTAAACAATTGAAAATAAATTGTTTATAAGTTTAAGAAGTGATTAAAATATTATTATAATATTAATAATATTAGATGATGAGTTTATTAAGTGATTGATAATATTTGGATAAATTTAAAGTCTTTAATATTTATCCTTGTTTTCGTTTGATTAATGCTTATATCATTGTCATCATCCTCATGCTTATATTGTGATGAAAGTTATCTTTGGCTTACGTGCATAGATGGACTTGGTATGATTATGACCAGGGATCATTCGGTATAATCATGACCTGTAATGTTATAAATGATGTGGTAAAAGTCCTCAGTGGCCTGTAGTGCATTGATGGACAATTTTTTGGTATGATTATGACCAGGGATTATTCGGTATAGTCATGACCATTGATGATTTAATGAATATCCTTGGCGTAGTAGTGCGAGGATGATTCGATGATGTGGTTTATTTATTAAGTTGAGTCTCAACGATAAAAATTGATGAAAACATTTTAAAACATAGAAGATAGTAGATATCATGCTCTACTTGACTCTTCTAATGGATTGCTTATTCCGCTGCAGTTAAACTTGATGTCTATTGTATTTTATCAGTTTAACATTGTTGAAGACTAATGATAATTTATTCTGCATTATCTTAGTCATAATATTTCTTACTGGGCTAGTTGAGCTCACCCTTTTCTTTCTTTGTTCTCTTGAGGAAATGAGAATATAGGCGGGACTAGTCGGGGAGCGGAGTGACGGTCCAGATGATAGCATTAGTAGTCCTCACTATTCTATTAAATAGTGTGATAATAAATGTAATGAGGACTCCATTGAGTGTGGATATTGTCTAGATGACAATATTCTTATTAAAACTCTTAGATTATGTTTTGTCGTATTTTTACATTGTTGTATAATTAAGTTGTATTTGAATTTTTGTACCATGTATTTGGCGACTCAAGATGGGTGATGTATACCTATTTTGGGGGCGTCACAGTTGGTATCAAAGCTTAGGGATATGATCCCTGGCTGAGATGTGAGACAAGAACTAGGAGGGGGAGAGATGGGGAATTCCTTCGCTAGTATGACCTACCTAAGTTTATTTGGTATTTAATTGGTCGGTCAGAGTATAGGGATAATATGTGATATGTTAATTAACCCTTGTTTTGTGGCAGTGTTTGAAAATGGCATCCGAAAATGTTGAGATAAGCAATGAAGCACATGAGACCGTTGAGTCACCAACGATCAATACCCAGGATAATGTGCAACAGGAAGACAATAATCCTCAGGTAAATAACAACACCGATCAAATGATGAACGATGGGATGTTAAGAGGCTTTATGCAATTCATGCAACATCAGGTAAGAGAGACTCCTGTTCAAAATATAGGTGGAAATAATGGCAACCCACGGTCGGTCACCGCTAAGCAGTTCAAGGAGCTGGGACCACCGGAGTTTTTGGAAAAGCCAGAACCACTTAAAGGCGGAGGCGTGGTTAAAGCGAGATCACCAAGATATTTGATGTCTTGGGATGCTCCGAGGAGCAAAAAGGTTCCTTTGCCACCTTTATGTTGCGTGAAAAGGCGATTCTTGGTGGGAATCTATAAAAGCGTACCCGACTGACTGGCCTTTTCAAGATGTCTTGGGAGAAGTTCAAGAGTTGTTCAACGACAAGTACTTTTCCGAAAGTATTCGTCACATGAAGGAGGTGGAGTTTATCAAGTTGGAGCAAAACAATATGGCCCGTGTCGCAATCTGAGGCTAAATTTGCGGAGTTATCGGTTTGCATCCCATTTGGTCGATAATGAGGAAGCGAATGACGCGAATGTTTCTAAGAGGTTTGAAACCCGATATCGTCAATACCTCATTTCTCACAAACTTTGTTTATATTAGGATGTTGTGAATAGGGCTCGATTATTGGAGCGTGATAATGAGTCAAAGACAACCAAAAGGCAACGACCAACAACAACGACGATAATAATCATCTGGGTGGCAAATGACCATCGGAACAATGATAACCATCGTGGAGGAAATTATCATGCCAAGAATGGTAACCACTTGGTGGTAATCATGGCCAAGATAATAGGAGTGGAAATTTCAAGAAGAGAAGGTTCAACAATGATGGAAGACAAAAAACACCAACACACGTTTTCAAGGAAGGAGAACGACCACCAATTATATGCTTCAAATGCAGAGGGGAGGGACATATCAGTCCAAACTGCGTGATGCAGTCCAAAGCATGTTACAATTATGGAAAAGAAGGTCACCTAGCCCGATTTTTCGTGCACCAAAGTCAAGTCCAGCTGGGACGGTGGCACCAAAGGCGGATACGGACAAAACAAAGTCGGTGGTTTCAAGAAGAGCGTTTTTTGTGACTTCTCAAAAAGCGAGTAACCCGAACGAAGTTAGCACGGGTTAGTTAATTATAAATTCTTTGAAGTCTATACCTTATTAGATATCGGTTCTACCCATTATTTTATCTCTCTTGCTTGTGATTTCAACGTTTAAATTTAACTCTAGAGAAGTTAGACTTTGACTTATCGATTGAAACTTCGTTAGGAGAAACCTTCATTTCATGTGTATCCAAGTCTTGGATGAGAGTCACGATTTTTAAATGATATTTCTATCGTTAATAAATTTCTGACGTATTCTTGAAGACTTCTTAGCCTACCCCCTAGGCGTGAAATAAAATTTTGTATTGACCCCAATACAAAACCCATTTAAAACCCTTAAATATTTCTTCAACTAAAACGAAGCGAATAATGCGCCAAGAGCGTTTGCTCGAGTTGTTGAAGATTACGACTATACCATTCAATATCATCGTGGAAGAAGCGAGCGTGGTAGGCGACGCGTTGAGTAGAGAAGATCGTATCGTTTACGAGTGCGATGTTGTTAACACAAAACCCATTTCAGTATAACTTACAAATGATGAAGATAGAGTTAAAGACTCTAGGGACCCACGTGAAGATAACGAATATCTGAGTAGAATCGACTTTAATCGATAAAGTTAAAGCCGCTCAAGCTACACACCGAATCGATGAATGTGAAGAAGAAGGAAGGGCGTTATTCTAGAAGCAAGAATCGATGAAGAGAGGAAATCTCAACCCTCGATTTTATTGGCCCATTTGAAATCCTTGATCGAGTAGGGCGTGGCCTATAGACTCGTTTTACCGCCAAGTATGTCGGCGTGTTCATAACGTTTTTCACGTATCGATGTTACGTAAATATGTGGATGACCCGAACCACATTATTAAATTAGAACTAGGCGAGATATAGCGGAAGATTTAACGTATGAGGAGATCGTGTTAAAATCTTGGATAAGAAGGATCGTATTCAACACTCAAAGGTTATACCTCAAGAGTTAGAATCGAAATGAAGTTAAGGTATCCTCATCTCTTGGCATACCAGTGTCGTACGTAAATTTTGAGGCAAAATTTCATAAGGAGGGAGATTGTGAGACCCCAAATTTTATGAATAAAGATTTAAATTTCTCAAAATTTTTTTTTGAATATTATGGTGTGGATTTGATATAATGTTATAGTTGTGGGTAATATTTACAAATTTTGCAAAGTAAGCAAGTTGTTATATAATATTCGATTGGTGGGGAATATTCTTTTTTATCGGGGAATATCGTAAATACGATGACACAATCATTGGTGGACCCCACAACGAAAGTATTGTCGTAGTTAAAAAGCAGCAGAATTATCTTTTATAAAAATAACGGCGAAAGTGTTACAGATTAAAAAGCTGTTGAACTACCCGGTAGTAAAAAATGCGATGTCTGGCGTGGTTGCATAGTAGTAGCACGCGGTATTGATTATTGATGCTTACGTAAGAAGTCACTCGGTTATACTCAATTATTACTTTCTGATAATTTTGCATCATATCTCTCTATATTATTGATTGATTATTGTCACAATTATCATCTGCATAATATATTTATATTATTAAATCAATAATTGAGATGACAAAGTTATTCATATTATTAAATTGCAATATTTACAATGTCTAGAAGTTACATCGAGGAGAGGTTTGGTCATCTAATTAATTGCGCCGATAAGGAGAAATCCTTATCGAAAAGCCCCCTCTTTCACAGGAAGCGACTGGTTGTTAAATATTGTGAGTTATAATATTAATGATGAATAAGTTCGTGTTGATTAAAGATGAATTTGATAGTTCCATTGTGTTGGGATTATTAGTGTTAGTGGAAATCGACATCTATTAGATGATAATTGATGTCTGGGGTTATATTGATAAATCGGGTAATTAATCGGATAAATGAGCAATTAATTGCTACTAATTCACATGCTTATATAACTATTTGTTCACATGTGTGTACTATTGAATCACATTCTTGTACTATTAGGGGAGTTGGTGCAAGATTGATAATACTTGCATGACTAAGTTAAAAATGGAGGTATAGATGGAGGTACTATACTGTAATTCGTATTTTCACATGATTATAACTATTGATTCACATGATTGAACTATTGATTCACATTATTTACTATTAGGGGAGGTGGTGCAAGTTTGATAATACTTGCAGGACTAAATTAAAAATGAAAGAAAAGTTGAAGGTATTGTCTTTGTAATATTTGAGCCCAAAAGCGTGCAATTATCGAAACTATATTTTCCTATAAATAGAAGCTCATTCTTCCTTCATTTCTCACCAATTCACTAAAGCTATAGAGCAATTATTATAGAGAGAAATTATAGAGAGAAGAAGAAGAAGAAGTCTGCTACCTCACTATTCGATATCCAGTTTTTTCTAAGGTAAGGGTATTATTATTTCTTTCGTATTCATGAAGAGAGCTATTGTTATTCCATTCTTTATTATTATGTTGGAATAACTGTCTATTGAAATACCGCATACATGGTGAAATTCTACATTATTCCATTCTTTATTATTACATTGGAATATATACATGCATGCGATGCATTACAGTACATTACATGGTTCCATTCTTTATTATTACATTGGAATAACACATGCATGCGGTCTATCGCGTGCATGGTGAATTTTATTATTATTCTTTTTATTATTACATTGGAATATCACATGCATGCGGATTACTTGACCTAGTTCCATTCTTTATTATTACATTGGAATTCGCATGCGATTATGCATGCTGGTGAATTCTGTTGTTATTCCATTCTTTATTATTACGTTGGAATATCACATGCATGCGGATTACGCTGACACTGGTTCCATTCTTTATTATTACGTTAGAATAACATGCATGTGGTCTATCGCATGCACGGTGAATTACTGTTGTTATTCCATTCTTTATTATTACATTGGAATATCACATGCATGTAGTTTACGTATGACCTTTTTCCATTCTTTATTATTCTATTGGAATATCACATGCATGCGGTTTCGTGATGACTGATTCCATTCTTTATTATACGTTGGAATACATGCATGTGGTTTATGGTCATTTTACGCATTTACTAGTTCCATTCTTTATTATTACATTGAGAATAACTTTATGCATGCGGATCATCGCATGCATGGTGAATTCTTCTGTTATTCCATTCTTTATTATTCTGTTGGAATAATCTGTCTATGTGGATTATCGCATGCATGGTGAATGATCCTTTGTATTCATATGAATAGTTTTTTCATTCAAAAGGGGTTTCTTCCAGGGGTAGTTTTGTGATTTTTCTTACCCTCAAAAATTCTGGAAAAATTTGAAATGATAATTTGATGAGTTTTCTAGATTGTGTCCAAAAATGGTGATCTTTGGATGTATAGATTAAGAGTTATGGATTTTATGGGAAAGACCTATTTTAAAAGTAAACCCTTATAACTCTTTGTGGTTAACTCCAAAATTGGTGAAATTTTTATTGGGAGTACATATATATAACAGGAGTATACCCTGTAAATTTTGGAATTTTTGGACAAAAGTACAATTTATGATAAATATCTAAATATTCGGCAGTTTTGGCCATATGAAAAATAGTAAATGAATTTTAAAAATTTCGAGAAAAATATATGTTCAATATGGGACTATATTCTGCTAAATCCTAGAAAAGAAATATTTTTGGGACTGATTTGGTATTTTTCATGAAAATGAACTAGTTATGAGTAAATGAATTAAATATGTTATGTGAAGTAACAAAATTGGAAAATAGGATTTTATGGCTTGAGAATCCTATATATAGTATATATGATTTTGATGAGGATTTGATCATTGGTGATGAAATCTTATGAGTATAGCATTTTGAATGATTAAATGCATTATTTGGTAAAGTGTAAACAATTGAAATAAATTGTTTATAAGTTTAAGAAGTGATTAAAATATTGTTATAATATTAATAATATTAGATGATGAGTTTATTAAGTGATTGATAATATTTGGATAAATTTAAAGTCTTTAATATTTATCCTTATTTTCGTTTGATTAATGCTTATATCATTGTCATCATCCTCATGCTTATATTGTGATGAAAGTCATCTTTGGCTTACGTGCATAGATGGACTTGATATGATTATGACCGAGGATCATTCGGTATAATCATGACTGTAATGTTATAAATGATGTGGTAAAAGTCCTCGGTGGCTTTGTAGTGCATTGATGGACAATTTTGGTATGATTATGACCGAGGATTATTTCGGTATAGTCATGACCATTGATGATTTAATGAATATCCTTGGCGCAGTAGTGCATGGATGATTTGATGATGTGGTTTATTTATTAAGTTTGAGTCTCGGTGATAAAAATTGATGAAAACATTTTAAAACATAGAAGATAGTAGATATCATGCTCTACTTGACTCTTCTAATGGATTGCTTATTTCATTGCTTGATTAAACTTGATGTCTATTGTATTTTATCGGTTTAACATTGTTGAAGACTAATGATAATTTATTACGCATTATCTTAGTCATAATATTTCTTCTTTGGGCTAGTTGAGCTCACCCTTTCTTTCTTTGTTCTCTTCAAGAAATGAGAGCGTGGACGAGTCGAGGGACGAGTCGGGGCATTAATAGGGTTAAATAGTGTGACAATGGTGAGAGATGATAGTGTGGATAGTAGTCCTCACTCTTATTTATGTTAAATAGTGTGATAATAAATGTAATGAGGACTCCATTTTGAGTGTGGATATTGTCTAGATGACAATATTCTTATTAAAACTCTTAGATTATCATTTTAACAACAAATTTAGCGTATAAAATTTAAACTTTACGGAAATATTTGTATAATTAAGTTGTATTTACAATTTATGTACCATTATTTTTGCAAAATTAATCAAGATGGGTGATGTATACTTCATATATTTTCACAATTTATGTCAACAAATTAACATATATAAACCATATAATAAATAATTAATCCTCCACATAATTTTTTACATAGAACTTTTCATATATATAAAAACTAAACCTTAAGAAAAAAAAACTAAAATTATACCTTTGATTGTTTGTATTTTGATTTGATAGAATATATGAAAGGCTTGATAATCTTCCTTCTTCTAAATTCTGAAATTCACAGAGAATTCTCTCTTCTTCCTTCTCTCTTCTTTGTTTTTTCTTTCTCTTCTAACTTTACGTAAAACAATTAGTATAAAATAATTGATACATATTATTTAAAAAAAAAAACCCCATAAGTATGTTATACCCCTACTTAATATTATATCAGTTATTTTTTTTAAAATTTAAAAGCCACTAAGGCTTATTTAACAAAACCAATAAAATTAAAGACTTAAAATCTTTAAGCCTTGTTTGGAAAAAAATAAATTAAAACTCTTTTAATTTATTTTAATAACTCATTTATTATATAGTTTAATTGTCACACTTTATTTAATTAAATTCCCATATTCAAATTTAATTAAATTAAAACTAACAACAACTTATTACATTATCAAATTACCACAAAATTATAATTTTAATTATAATTTTATTTAATAAATTAATACATCACTTTTACTTACTAAATTAAATTAAAATGACCTTTTAATAATTTATTTAATCATATTCAACTCTCTAACTTAATCATTATATGAAATTAGAATATTACCACATAATAACTAATTCATCACTCTTTTGATTAAATTAGCTTCAACATACAAAATTATCGAATATTAACTTACACTTTATCAAGTTAATTCTTCACAACTCATGAATTATTTATTTAATTAATTAAATAATCAAATTAAAAAATTATTTATATAACAATAAACACATCAACTAAAATATTTATTTAATTCAATAAATATTTGAAATTACATATAAAAAAAATTCTGGATTGTTACATTTAAAACCATCCTAATTAGAGCTTGTTGTTGATGGAGAAGTTTAAAAACATCATATATATGCTTGTTGACATATGTTTGGTTAGGAATTAGAGAATTGAAAGAAACATTCATGAAGAATATATTGAAATTTTGCATATAGCGAAGTTATGACGAAATTTCGTAGAAGATGAAAGAAATGTAGAAAGTAAGTTAATGAACCATAATTAGTGATATTTCATGAGAATGCTAAAAAACATTTAAAACGTGAGTCATGGACTAAAGAACGAACGAATTCCGAGTTCGGATGATTGGATTACGGATGAACGAACGAAGAATGTTAATAATGTAAAACAAACGATGAAACGTGAGCTTACAAAAAGCCTCGTTAACGGATTTTGAAAATTATTCTGTCCAGAGAAAATCCGAGTATGTAATGAATGGAAGAAAATGGCTTTTGAAAGACCTCGTTTCGAGTTAGAACAAAAAAGTTACAGGATTGCGAAGTAGCTTCTCGATCTTAGGAAAAATTTTGCAGAAAAACTGCAAAATTTTTCAAAGGATTATAGGCGGTGTTGTAGCACCGCATAAGGCTTGAAAGCCAGTGCCAGCTCCGAACTCAGCCACTATTAATGTGCGTTGCAGCGCCAGTTTTGTAAAAGAAGGTGGTGCCACAGTGCCGGTACAGTGCAAGGCCCCAAAATGAGCTTTTAACTACTCAGTTCATGGGGGAGGTGTACGAAATGATTATGAATTTAATAATCATGTAATGTAACACTTATAGAAATGATTTTTGCCTTAAAATAAAGGTTGAATGAAAATTTAAAAGACGAGCAATGTAAACGCAAAGTACGTAAATGTTATCCATGAAACGTATTCGCGTCAAACGAACGTTTTGAGTATACATTGGTGTTAGGTTTGTAATATTCATGGGCGCAATCAAATTGCAAAATAATGCGGAAGCGTGTAAAAATCAGAGTTTAAAAATTTTACAAACCATATACCCGGATCACCCTTTATGCACAATTATTAATTAAGCGAAAAGATAAAGAATAAAATCATACCCTTGAAGATCGAGCTTCCTCGGTACAAGTTCACCTCCAAATCCTTTTCGCGTGCAATCTTGAATCCGGGTTTGGTTCCTTCCTTTGATCGGCGTTAGCCACCCAAATGTTTGGGCTCTCAGAGGTGATCCACCAAGGAAGAAGAAAATTCAAGAAGAAAGGGTGGTTGGCTAAACCCTAGTTTTTCTATCTACATAGAAAGGTGTACTCTCCCAACAATTGGAATTATGTCGTATGTTGAAAAAGTCAACAACCCCCCCACACCCATAATAAGACTCCTCTTATTAATAGATGTGGGCAACCCACCTTAACAATTAAGGAATTGGGATTTATTTAATTAATTAAATTCTTTTAATTAATTAAGCTCCCCTAATCTTATTAGGGATAATTAATTAAACTCTTTTAATTAATTTAACCTCCTAATCTTATTAGGAATAAATGAGAGTACTTATATTAAATTAATTCCTAAACTCTTTTAGAAATTAAAATAATAATAATTGTAATAATATTAATAAGACTCCTCTTATTAATTTATATTTAATATTTCTAAAATATTAAATAATAAATATTAAGCTATTTAATTTATTCTATCACCATAGATTAAATTAAATATACATAACTATATTATTACGATTATGCCATTAACTTCTTAAATAATTATTCTTCCTTTTATGGTGTGACCCTTTAGGTTCTCCATATTAAACAGGTTGTGAATAAATCAATTAGAACAATTCTAATCTTATTTAAATAAATAAATTAAACAATTAATTTATTTAAATAAATAATATTTATTCTACAATAGGATAAGCCTCCCCTAGCGATCAGCGACTTTCCGGATAATATAGATTTCAACATTAATCATAAAAGAACCTTTGAGTAAATAGTTACTAGTATAATTCAATCCTTCCACCATACTGATGTCCCAATTAAATATAAGACATGGAATTCTTGTCAAGTCTTATTTTATTTAATTATATGTATTTCGATCCTTAAATGCACAACTCAAATAATGCAAATTAGAAACTCCTTTCTAATTTCATTACACCCGCCAAGGACTCTTTGGGTTGTCATTTATCGAATCACATAGGACATTTCTCTTCTTTTATTAAAAGTGGTAGATTCTTTATTGATCATACATTATCTCCATATACAACTTATTATACCCAAGCATACCCTTTGATATACCTAAGGGTCTTAAGGAATAAGTCAAAGTATAACTCATCATACACAAGATACTATGATGATCTCAAGTCCAAGGATTACTTGTACTTACTATCACTACTGAGAATTCCTATTGACGAGCAAATAAAACTCCATTAGGTATTCCTTAGCGAGCCACGTTCGGTGAACTTATTCTCTAATAAGCACCTACATACTTGCTTTAGTGTCTCCACACAAATGATCATGAGATCAATCATCCTCATCCAATGATGAAGCAAACGGCGTATGTACCAATCTATCCGGATTCACTAATCCCCAATTTAGTAATCCAACGATTGGGAACTATTTTAGTTTTTAAGCTTTCTAAGAATTTAGATCTCATTAGAATGATCATCATCACTATTCTAAAAGCATTACTTAAAACTATGGGTTTATCACATATTATAAAATAGCATCATGTAGATAATTAAAAGCCTTTAATAAATTAATACTTTTATTAATAAATGAATAAGATTGTTACAAAGTATATGCTTTATCATCAAACATGATTGGCTTGTGTGCATATTACTTTCAATCTCCCACTTGCACTAAAGCCAATCGCCATTGTATCTATATCTTCTTCTTCTGCAAGTGGCGATTATCCTGCTTTGTTGGATAAGCTTTAGTTAATGGATATGTAATGTTGTTCTTGAGAGTCCACTATCTCTATAGTGATTTCCCATCTTTCAATGATTCTAATAATCAAATGAAAGTGCCTGACAACACATGTTTAGATCCAAGATGAGACTTAGGAACTATTCCTAGTTACGTAATGAACTTTTAATCCAAACAATCAACTTGCGACTTCATTTATAGCTATATACTTTGTCTTTATCACTAAACCAAACAACTCTTTCTTTGTTTGGAACCTTTCAATTCAACTTTGCACCTTTGTTCAAGGTAACGCTTTACCTTAAAGTGGATTTTTCATCATCTTGGTGCATGCGAAAAACTTGAGTGCATTAAGCCCTCTAGTTTTAATTTAGACCTACCATGAATATGATCACATCCTTTGTGCTTGGGCCAAGCACTTTAAGATGTTTTTCTCGGACTCATAGTGAACTTCTCCATAATATGGTGATCAACATCGGGTCTCGTATATTTCATTGCATACATGATTGTCACTCATGCGACTCTCTCTTTTCGAGAGTCTGTGGGGACTATTAAGAGAGATACACTCCATAGCTCATCGACATGAGACATCTCTTGGAGTTTTCCATGCTAAAGCGACTTTAGCATCAAATGAATATCGTTCCTTAGGTTAAGTTGAACATCCTCTTAAATCTATCTATATAGATTTATATCCCCAATTAAGATACTCTTCCAAATCATTCATGGAGGAATGTTTAGACAACTTTATCTTTCTTGATTGTAGCATTGGTATGTTATTCCTCATCCGTAGTATATCAACATATAATACTAGAAATTTCACGACGCTCGGTGACCCTTTTGTACACACTAGAAGTCTTACCTCATCGAATGTAACTCGGATCATCATCTTCTATGATGTGTACCTCATCATCATCATCCATGATGAATCCATACCTCCTAGGTATCTTGATGCTATTCAGTTACGATTCGGTTGTGGTACAATAGGTCTATCTCTGAGTTCCTCTTATTTGACTTATAGTGTTTTGTGGTTCTTGAACTTTTCAAGATCTATTATCCTCCCACTAGCCCCTTCAATGATAAACGCCTTTATCTTAGAAGGCAGCGTGTTTCGTAACAAACACCTTTTGCTAAGTAGGATTATAGAACATATACCCTAAACTTACTTTAGGATGTCCCACAAATCGACACTTGTCAAATCTTGTCCCAAGCTTATCCTTTTGAAACCTTTTCACATAAGTTGGACAACCCCTTATCTTAACATACTTAAGATTAGGAATCCTCCCATCCATAACTTTTATGGAGTCTTGAAATAGGATTTTGAGGTTACCATTTTTCGTAGATATGCGACCATTTCTAGGACATTATCCCGGAAGGATCTTTGGAATGTTGGTAAAATCATTATGGACCGCACCATGTCCAACAAGGTACGATTTTTCATTCAGATACATCAATCAATTATTGCGTATCAGGATGTGTCCATTATGAGAAAACCATTTGAGATGATCTAGAAACTTATTGCACAAGTATTTATTCCTTGATCTAATCAAAGAATCTTAATACTTTGCCAATTTGTTTCACTTCTGAATTCTTTGAACCTTTCAAATAATTCATACTTGTATTTCAGCAAATACACACATTCAACTCTTTGAATGATCATCTTCTTTTCTTATACTAATTTGTTCAATATGCAAAATTATTTTCATGTAAGTCAAGTATACAAAATTTATTAAGTAATATTCCAGTTCTATACAAAACATTATTATTATTATAAATAGAACAACAATTGTTCTTAAATATAATACCAAATATTTCATTGTCCAACAATAAAATGGAAATAATGTTTCTAACAAGTACTAGAATACAATAACAACTTATTGACTTAATAGATTTGCCCGTAGGGAGTGCTAAACTATAAGTTTCTATAGCTAATGCAGCAACCTTTGCTTCATTTTCCGCACATAGGATTACTTATATTTGTTTAGCTTTCTACTTCTGCTTGGTCTCTTCATAAATCTATATTTATGATAACCAAAGTCGGTATCCAATACCCAAGTAGAACCTTGACTTAAAGAAAAAATTATTTTAATCATGAACAAAAAACGTATTGTAATCGAAACTTCACTAAGCTTCTTTGGTTAACCTCTGCAAGATGCTTCTCATGATTTCTTTCCAATTGTCGAGCTTATTGCGGTGGAAGTAAACTCCTTTGCTATCCGTATCGATTTTGTTCTTATTATCCTTTGTTTATGCCTTTCTATTTACCTTCTTTGAATCGTTCTTCTTTTCGGAAGATCCTTTGGCCCCTACCAAGAAGACTTGATCTTTCTTGGTTGGAAAGTGACTCTCAACATTTTTCAATATGTTAAGCAAATCGTGAAGGCGATATCTAGCTTGTTCATATGAAAATTCACAACAATTAATGAAAGAGTTAGGGAGTGAGTGCAAGATCAAATCTTGGCTCAACTCTCCATCCATGACAAAACCCGTTGTCCTAATTGATCAATCAAATTGATTATGTTAAGAACTTTTTATGCATTTATAGTGCCATTGACCATTCTAGATCGGAAGAGCTCCTTAGATATCGATATCTATCGGTCCTACTTTCTTCACCATCAACTACTTGATATGCAGGAATATAGTAGGAGCATCCATAGTTTCATCTTGTATTTGAAGAAGCTCGTTACTCGTGGATGCGAGCATGATGCATTGAGCCAATCTGTGCATCATCTTGCCACTTTCTAAAAGTAGCAATCTCTTCCTCGAGGCATTATGCGCAACCATTGCGAGGATAGGCGATTAAGGACATAAGATAGCTTTTTCACTATGAGAACTATTCTCAAATTCCTTAACCAATCCGTTTAATTGATTACGATTAATTTAGCATCTAATATGCTTCGCAGATGATAGTAATTTTAGACATTGTAAAATTCTGTAAATGAATTTGTAATTAACAACATTTTAACATATATTCTATTATTAATTACCAAAATAAATTAGGTCTTGTTTTAAATTGGTATCTCCCACTATTTTCTTCAAACTATATTACCCTCACTTATATAGTTCGGCAAAATCTAATTAAAGATTTGCTAGTGAGAATAAGGATCCCATTTCAAATGTATATAGCCTTGTGGTGACACAACAAACTATATATAAATAAATAGGTAGACAACTTTTGTCAATTACATCAACTATGCAACTCCTTGTATTTTGCCTCTTAGATTATTTTGATCAAGTGGTGGCACATCCGAATCAAAATTATCCAAGTTAAGTCCAACCTAGCACTCCATATATTCAAAAAAAGAAAATATCATCCTTGTGGTGACACAACAAAACAATATTGTTCAATTTTCTTTATAAGCATCAAATGTGATAAATTAACATCTTAAATACTTAATATTTGCCTTGTGGTGACACAACAAACTCATATTAAATATTTAATACTCTATTAATTTTATCATGCTAGAAATGACGTTCGATATTCCAAATATCTTTGAACGCTTAGGACTTAATATAAAAAAAATTGAGGTTTTGTTATTAATTTGTCTCATCTTGTTTTTAGCGTGCATTTATATATATATATATAAAATACGCGTTATATTAATTAACATGCGAAGCATGTTTGCATAATATATAATATATATAGTATAAGCATGCACATATAGAATACTATATTCTACTACCGGATTGATTATGGACTTTTATTCTAGTTTGGTTCACTAGAGCCACCAAGTGAACCAAAAGGTCAAACCCTAGGGGTGCAAGAAATAATATTTAAATATAACTATTACATTTAAACCCGGGCTCCATTATAAATGGGTCTTCAAGCGCTCCTTGCTCCTTGATCTCTAATTTTTCAAAATTAATTCTAACTATTCCTATTACCAAATTATTTAAAATAAATAGAAACCTTGATCGTGATCGAGGGAAGTACATAGGAGGAGTTAGAATTTACATTAAGAAAAAATTAGAGAAGACGAGGTATGCAGACCCCATTTAATAAAACCCATACATTCATGCATCCAACTAAAATAAAATCCAATCGCATTGGTCAATAGTCCATAATCAATCCCATTTATTATCATACACATCACCATACGCATCAATAAATAACATTCATCTCATGAATAATAAACATTTAATATATATATTGATATCATTTAATGGGCAAATTTAGTTAGTATAAAATCTATTTTTGAATCAAAATAAACTCCTTTATTTTAATCCAAATTTAAATCAAAATAAAACTATTTTATTTTAATTTATCCAATTTTGAATAAAATAAACTATTTTATTTTAATCAAAACTTTAATCAAAATAAACTCCTTTATTTTAATTAATTATGGAATCCAATTCCAAGTAATAAAAATAAAAATCTTTAATTAAAATAAACTCTTTTATTTTAATTAATTATGGAATCCAATTCCATGTAAAAAAAAATCTTTAATTAAAATAAACTCTTTTATTTTAATTAATTATGGAATCCAATTCCATGTAAAAAAAAAATATTAAAGGAAACACGGATATTCTTTCCTATTCACAAATAAACTCTTTTATTTTGAATAATATGAAATCTTATTTCATATCTAAATAAACTCCTTTATTTAAGGAAACATGGATTCTCTTTCCTATTCACAAATAAACTCTTTTATTTTGAATAATATGAAATCCTATTTCATATCTAAATAAACTCCTTTATTTAAGGAAATTAGGCAATCCAATTTCAACTCCAATTAGTTATCATGGAATCCAATTCCAACTCTAATTAGTTAGCATGAAATTCTAATTTTAAAATTAAAATAAATCTTTTATTTTAATATTAAAATAAACCTTTTATTTTAAGATTAAAATAAACCTTTTTATTTTAATTATAAAATTATTAAAATTGAAATAAAGCTTTATATTTTAATATTAAAATAAACCTTTTATTTTAAAATTAAAATAAACTTTTATTTTAATTATATAATAATTAAGAATATATATATGTATATATATATATATTCGTAATATATATTATATATATATATATATAACCATCCGTTCCTTTATTTTCCAAGCTCCTGACTTCCTTAAATGATTGATTTAAAAGGTAACCAGATTTGCGTGAACTTGATTTGCCTTCCTTTTGTGGCTGCCGGTTTTTTTTCATGTTAATTAACATCCACGTGAATGATCGCATCACGCATCATTTTTTTTTTAATTAATTAAGTCTGCATTTTTCGGTATTTTTTTTTTTTATTTTTATTTTTATTTAAATTTTATACAATAAAATTATGCCCAATTAAATTGTTCTAAACACATATCAATTTATATATCAAATTAAAACAATTAATAATTCGCATAAAGATTTGGCTCTGATGCCACTGTTAGGTTTGTAATATTCATGGGCGCAATCAAATTGCAAAATAATGCGGAAGCGTGTAAAAATCAGAGTTTAAAAATTTTACAAACCATATACCCGGATCACCCTTTATGCACAATTATTAATTAAACGAAAAGATAAAGAATAAAATCATACCCTTGAAGATCGAGCTTCCTCAGGTACAAGTTCACCTCCAAATCCTTTCGCGTTCAATCTTAAATCCACCGGGTTTGGTTCCTTCCTTTGATCAACGTTAGCCACCCAAATGTTTGGCCTCTAGAGGTGATCCACCAAGGAAGAAGAAAATTCAAGAAGAAGGGTGGTTGGCTAAACCCTAGTTTTTCTATCTCTATAGAAAGGGTGTACTCTCCCAACAATTGGAATTATGTCGTATGTTGAAAAAGTCAACAACCCCCACACCTATAATAAGACTCCTCTTATTAATAGATGTGGGCAACCCACCTTAACAATTAAGGAATTGGGATTTATTTAATTAATTAAATTCTTTTAATTAATTAAGCTCCCTAATCTTATTAGGGATAATTAATTAAACTCTTTTAATTAATTTAACCTCCTAATCTTATTAGGAATAAATGAGAGTACTTATATTAAATTAATTCCTAAACTTTTTATAAATTAAAATAATAATAATTGTAATAATATTAATAAGACTCCTCTTATTAATTTATATTTAATATTTCTAAAATATTAAATAATAAATATTAAGCTATTTAATTTATTCTATCACCATAGATTAAATTAAATATACATATATATTATTACGATTATGCCATTAACTTCTTAAATAATTATTCTTCCTTTTATGGTGTGACCCTTTAGGTTCTCCATATTAAACCTAGGGTTGTGAATAAATCAATTAGAACAATTCTAATCTTATTTAAATAAATAAATTAAACAATTAATTTATTTAAATAAATAATATTTATTCTACAATAGGATAAGCTCTCCCTAGCGATCAACGACTTTCCGGATAATATAGATTTCAACATTAATCATAAAAGAACCTTTGAGTAAATAGTTACCGTGACAATTTAATCCTTCCACCATACAATGTCCCAATTAAATATAAGGCATAGAATTCATCACAAGTCTTATTTTATTTAATTATATGTATTTCGATCCTTAAATGCACAACTCAAATAATGCAAATTAGAAACTCCTTTCTAATTTCATTACGCCGCCGAGGACTCTTTGGGTTGTCATTTATCGAATCACATAGGACATTTCTCTCTTTTATTAGAAGTGGTAGATTCTTTATTGATCATACATTATCTCCATGTACAACTTATTATACCCAAGCATACCCTTTGATATACCCTAAGGGTCTTAAGGAATAAGTCAAAGTATAACTCATCATACACAAGATACTATGATGATCTCAAGTCCAAGGATTACTTGTACTACTATCATCTACTGAGAATTCCTATTCGACAGCAAATAAAACTCCATTAGGTATTCCTTAGCGAGCCACGTTCAAAGTGAACTTATTCTCTAATAAGCACCTACATACTTGCTTTAGTGTCTCCACACAAATGATCATGAGATCAATCATCCTCATCCAATGAAAGCAAGCAACGTATGTACCAATCTATCCGGATTCACTAATCCCCAATTTAGTAATCCAACGATTGGGAACTATTTTAGTTTTTAAGCTTTCTAAGAATTTAGATCTCATTAGAATGATCATCATCACTATTCTAAAAGCATTGCTTAAAACTATGGGTTTATCACATATTATAAAACAGCATCATGTAGATAATTAAAAGCCTTTAATAAATTAATACTTTTTATTAATAAATGAATAAGATTGTTACAAAGTATATGCTTTATCATCAAACATGATTGGCTTGTGTGCATATTACTTTCAATTGGTTGTATAACTTAGACGTTGATGAGTGTTATTAAAATCCTTGAGTATGATAATCAAGAATTCATTTGAAGGTTGTAAAATATACACGCAAAGTGTGTAATTGGAATGCAGGATCTCGTATTCGAAAGTACGGTAGTCTGTATTCGTATGGAATGAACATTTAAGGTTACATGAAATGTAATGACTTGAACGTTGAATAAAGATGATAAATTATGACATGTAAATGTTATAAAGTTGTAACGAACGGTAATGGGATTAGTGAATGGTCCGAATTGGAATCAGATAAGGAATGTTAGAAAGAAAAGTAAACGTAAAACACGTAAATTAATGAAAGCGGTTTGTGTACACATAAAGATAAACGTACTGAGCATACATAACTATGTATGGTATGAATGTGAAGTACTGAAGATTAATGAAAAACGTATAATGTTAAGAAGCCGAGTTAATGATAATAACTTGAATAATGTTCCGAGTTAAATGAACCAGACATTTTAAGATATGAAATAAGGTATTTTAAAGTGCTTGAATGCTATGAACATATATCATTAGCATTGAATGATCACTCTTAGCATACTAAAGACTGTATGACTTAGACGATAAAGAATAATCCTGAGGTATGACATTTATTTGTCAGAAATCCATAAGGAATGATAATTGACGTAACGAACATTACAATTGTAATGCTTCAGATAAGTTAAGTAGGAATGAAGGAAAGAGTAATGTAAATCCATCATAAAAGATGATGATAAAACTTAAGACATCTCCGTATGTTATAACGCCAAATGACGATCTAGAAATTTGGTTATGTGGACTTAAGTTATAGAACAAGAACCATAAGAAGCAAAGTTAAGTGTAAACCAATGTGTAAGTCAATTATATGACTACTTGGTATATGTTATTCCTTATATAATATATAGGGATTTCGAAGAGCTATACATCATAAACTGTAATTATATGTAACACTTAAGGCAAATTTCTTAACTTCATTCATATTTAAATGAATGCTAGTTTGTTAAACTTACTCAGATGTTGAACTTAAGTAATTTTTACCTATTTGAAAATGTGTGATGTTTGTGCAAGGTGTTAGTATGCATGAGGCCTTGTGCCAAAATTTCAACACTTATGTATTTTTTTAAGATGAACTGTTCTGTGATTGAACTTTTCAATGTGAAGAAGTTCTATTTATTCACGATCTGTTAAGATTAAGTTTATACTATATATTTTAGCTAGACAGAATAATATGATGTTAGATGAACTAAGGTTACGGTATAGTCGTGCTTTTTAACTGTTAGCTTGTAGTGATAGAGTAAACGAGTCCTCGATTATGGTAAGAAGTTTAAGATGAACTAGTAACCAATCTAACTTATTGTGAAAGATAGTGTAGACGAGATGAGAAATTAATTCATTAGTTTTTGGTGGGGAGCCACTCAACTTACTATACTGATTATTGTTGAAAACTCGATGTGTGTTGTGCAATGTCTATTGTAAATATATGCTGAAAAGGTGATTCTTTTCACGTATATTATCAATAAGGTGTGTTAAGTCCTAGAGGAAGGATAAGAATGGATGTAGATGTTAATGAAGTTTTAAAATGATAAGAAGTAGATTTATTCCTATTATTTGAGCTACTTCATAACATTTGTTCGGTTATTGAGGTTTTAAAAGAATACGTGATTCTTGAGTTGTTATTATTCAACTGCTATGACTTATTGAGCAATTGAATGCTCACACTTGCTTAAAATAAAAAAAAAAACATTTTCAACGAACGACGGTAGAATGAAGTGCCATTCATTATATGAATGAGCGTGAAGATCAAGTCAAGTCTTGTAATATAGAATAGTTCATTAAACTATAGAGTAGCTTAATAAATTATTATGTATCTGTGTGACGGATGAAAGTCAAACTTGTATGAGGTAAAGAATAATATAACTATCATTATCGACGCTGTGTTTTTCCCTTTTCAATTTGTTTGTTTACAACCCTTTATGTGATCTTATCTTGCAAAAGGTGTATTTTTAGAAAAGACTGAAATAAATTTTGACGATTTAAAAAGTTTGATTTTAATGCGATTAGGCCGAATTAGACAGAGCCGCCAAGTGATATGCTTTTAAGTGGATGTATCAACTCATCCAAATTTTAAAAGGTTTTCGTAATATGGCCCAATATGTGACTTTATTTAATTGGTCTGGAACTCGAGATTCATAGAGTTTGGGGGCTTGCTTAATTGAGGGGAAGGTGTTGGGCACCCCCCGACTTCCATAAAACACGATTACCGCTTTTTTTCATTCCCTATGCATTGTGTGTGTGTGTGTGTGTGTGTTGAAAGCTTTTGATTTATTTTGCAAAGATATTTTGTGCTTTATTTTGAAAGTGCTATGTCTCTTTAGACCTATGTACAAAGGGTTTGATTTACATAAAAGTTCAGTTTTAACAGATATGAAAGCATATAAAACTGAGGTTTTGAAATTTGATTTTTAAACCCTTTTGCTCAAATAGGAATTGATGCCTTTGATACTTCCTTTTATCTTGTATTAAGTATGTCTTTTGATCCTCAAAGCGACTTCATTTGATTTTATTGAGATGTGAAGCATCTTTGGGGTCTGTTTAGAACTCGGGGTTCTAATGGCTTGATTTTTCCTTAAGTTTATCCATCCCGATGTGATTTATATTTTATAAAATCTTGTTACTTTGATTTTAAAATCATTTTAGAGTGACGAAATAAAAACTAGAAAATACAAGGGTCGGGCTCTTTATGGGCATGTAAGCCATAGAAGTAAGCCCGAGCAGCACATACATGTTTTCACTATTTTGAGGCCTTAAATCTGGATAACCGTTTTAAAGCCTTGGATTTACATGTATAAAGGATTGCAAGCTGTCACTTACAACATAAACAAGTTCGTTTTCAGAATTGGATCTACATCCATTGATTGGATCATCAACCCTTTATAGTTCCTAGGCTCAGATAAATATTTAAAGCTTGCACAATGAATATTTAAACACATTATGTACAAATAACTAAAAAACTTTGCTAAATAAGTGATTTATTGAACAAAAATCCTTGTATGCGATAAAACAAACCTCCTTTTTCCTCTAGATATATATCTAGGGACACGTGGATGTTAAATATTTATAAAAACTAGAAATTAAACTAGATCTATACATATCTTTACCCAATCTAGCTTTCAGGTTCAAGTTTTACAACTTTTGAACTGATTAAAGGCTAGATCTTGCTAGATCTACTCAATACAATGCAAATATTAACTATTTACACAAAATGAATAGTTAAAAAGCTAGATCTGTGCCATACAGAGGTAGATTTGTATACATATAGTACTTATATATATAGTAAAGCAAGAAAAAGAAGCAGATCTAAAGAGATCTTTTAGTTAGGCACTAGAATGTCTATCGAACGACTTTAGGCGCCTCTAGACTCGATTTCCATCGGTTAAAACTTGATATGTTGTAGTATATATGTATAGAAGTGTTTACTAAAGAGATTTACAGTGTTTAAACAGAAGAAAAGTTCCCTTTCTCTCTTAGATACTCGAATTTTCTCTTTCCTAAGCCCTCTTTTTCTTCTTTTATATGCTTAAATGAGTTAATGGGGTCTGATATATATAGACCTGACCAGCCACGAGTCTACCTATGGTAGCCACAGGTAGACCTGCAGCTAGGCCTGGTGGGCCATGCTGCCTCAAAGTACGTGCACCTCGATCTATGCATAAACTGCTTGAAACCTTCATAACTTGCATCTGGGAATCTTATGGAGGTGTACTATATCATTCTGGAAAGCTCTTTTTGAGAGCTATGAAATGACATAGTTCTGACCATTTTTCGAATCCGAGAAGATTGGTCCATGACCAAAATAGCATCTTTAAGTCTTCGTAGGCAGTCCGTTGAGCTGTCTTGAGTAGTTTGCACTCAAGATTGCTGTGATGGCCCATGATAGTCATGTTTATAGCTTGATGTCTATGGTTTTATGTTGTTTAGTCAACATTCCACCTTTGCCCTCTCAGGGTTGTCTCTAGGTTTGAAGTGGCTTTTGGCTGTCTATCGAGATTGTCTCCGGGTGTGACTACTGTTGATTCTGTCTTTTCTCAGGGATGTCTCCAAGGTTGATTTGATGTCCCATGGTGCTATCTCTAGGGTTTGATTTGATATCCCATGGGGCTATCTGTGTGGTTTGAGGTTTACTATAGTCCTCAAAAGTTGTCTCAGGGTGTAAAAAGATGTTTTTGCCCTCCTGCATGGTTAGTCCAGGAAACAAAATTTTGAGTGTCTACAAATAACCCTCTTTATCATTTTATGCAATGCAATGTAATGAAGATGCTAAAGATTACTAGACACTTAAAATATGACTAGATGAAATACAATTTTTATGGTGCAATGTAAATGGAATGGAATGATGCAATACACATGATATGATGCCTATGTTGGGCCTGTCTCCAACGGTTGACTTTCCATTAGTGCTGTTGATGCTTACGCTGGTGTTATCTCCAACGATTTTGATTTTCATCAGTGTTGCCGATGTTTGTTTGATGAAGATAAACTGAGATATTTTCTACATTTCTCTGGGGAATGATATTTTGAAATCTCTACACCTTCCCAATTCATAGGATGTCTACCCTGCTGGTAGTTGAAAATAGTGCCCACCCTGTTGGTTATTGACCATGGTGTCCACCCCGCTGGTAGTTAACAACGATGCCTACCTTGCTGGTAGTTGACAACAGTGCCTACCCTACTAGTATTTGACAACAATGCCTACCCTGTTGGTAGTTGATAACGGTGCCTACCCTGCTGGTAGTTGACAACGGTGCATACCCTGCTGGCAGTTGACAGCGGTGCCTACCTTGCTAGTAGTTAACAACGGTGCCTACCCTGTTGGTAGTTGATAACGGTGCCTACCCTGCTGGTAGTTGACAATGGTGCCTACCCTACTGGTAGTTGACAGTGGTGTCTACCTAGTTGGTAGATGACAATGGTGCCTACGCTGCTGGTAGTTAATAACGGTGCCTACCATGATGGTAGTTAACAATGGTGCCTACCCTGCTGGTAGTTGACAACGATGCCTACCCTACTGGTAGTTGACAACGATGCGTACCCTACTAGTAGTTAACAACGTATAAATCATTGAACTGTCTTGATGCCCACTCGAACTGTGGATCACAAAGTTTTACCTCATCAGGTTGATGTCGATACCTACTCGAACGGTAGTTTTCAAAGGTTAATCTCATTGGGTTGATGCTGATGCTTATGTTGGGGCTATCACCAATGGTTTAGATTTCCATCAGGTTGATGCCGATGCTATGCTAGATTGATGCCAACGGCTTATAATATCAGATCTTCTGATATCTTCGCTGATGTAGTGTTCAAGGCTTACATCATCGGACTATTCCTGATGCTACACTAGATTTATGCCAATGTCTTATAATATCAAAATTTTTGATATCTCTGAGGATACTTTTTATAACAGATTCCATCATTGGTCCTTCCCGACAAAGATAGTTTTCAATAGTTGTTACCACCAGGCTTCCCTGATGTTTCGCTGAAGTAGTTTTCAATGGCTTACATCACCAAACTCCGCTTGATGCTACGCTGGGGATGTCACCAAAGACTTAACTGAAAATCTTATATTCCAGCAGTTTTTCAGGATCTCAGGTGATTTCCGCTCAATCGCATAGAACCCTTTTTCTGATTTTTTTTTCTTTCTTTTTTTCTCCTTATCTCCTCTTTCTCTTTCATTATTATCTCTTCTTTCTCTTTTTCCTCCTTCTGTCTTCTTATCTAGCCAAATCTTCCACATTCAATTAACCATGTGTTAAATTCTCTCTCTACTTGCTTGTATATCTATCCATAATATTTGGATTAAATTTATCGATGTCGGGAAAAAATTTCTTTTTTTAATTCCTCTTTTAAATATTTCTTACCCTTTATGTTTTCTATGTGGTTCAAATTTGGTGTGAAAGGGTGAAATTGACAAAAGGTTTTGACATGAAATGTCGATGATTAGAAAATATTGATTTTTTTCAGAGCCTCCAGTTGGTAGGAGTGAAATGGTTGTACCAACTCAACCAAGTTTATGAAAGGTTTTGCAAAAAGGCCCAATTATTAGACTCTATTTAATAGGCCTTGTAAACCGAGATTTATAGAGTTCAGGGGCTTGCTTAAGCGGGGGGAAGGTGTTAGGCATCCCCCAACTTCCGTGAACACACGGTTATCGCGTCTTTTCAATTCCATAATTTATTTGAAATGTGTGTGTTGTAGTGAATTGGGCCTAAGTGCTTTATTTGGAAGTAGTGTTATGCCTCTTTTGCACCTATATACAAAGGGTTTGACTTGTATAAACGTTCAATTTTAATACAAGACATATAAAATGATGTTGTGAAAATAAGTTTTCAAACCCTTATGCTCACATAGTAATTGAGGCCTTTGATACTTCCATTTTATACCGTATTCGGGTTATTTTTATTTTATTCTCAAGATGCGAAGAATCTTCGATAAAATAATTTACATATAAGTGTCGGGCTCCTTATGGGCATGAAAGCCATCAAAGTATATCCGAGCACCACACGTGTGATTCAAAAACTAGCTGTACAACTGAAAATGGTCCATCATGGGAACCAGATCTAGATCCGTCAGCTGGATCTTTGAAATAGCCATAAAACCAACACGCTTATCATTAGCCATAATCAAAAATTTATAATTTATATAACCCATTTCCATTATATAAATAGTTTAAGACAAGGTTAGTAAAGCCATAACATGGCACAAAAAGATATAAGTCAAAGCATGGCACAAAAATGGATATAATCAAGAATGATCTAAATATAGCAATATATATAATCGCAACTGACAAAGCCCCAAAAATGGCTATAATCCGTACATAACCAAAACATGATGATAATATGAAGTCATACATACTAAACTGCAATCCAAGCATATAATCAATGATTGCAATACAAAACAAATCCGTGCAACCCAAAATAATGCTAAAAAATATAAATAAAGCAAAAATAGTATAGTACTACTAAAGGCATCTTAACATGGCATAAGACAGAAAAGCTGATAAACACCCCCAAACTTAAAATGGGCAATGCCCTCATTGCCAAACATAGAAAAATCAATATGAGAGGGCTTCCCTGAGGGCATGTCACTAGGTGTTGTCGTCGTCCTCATCGTCATCTGTGGTAGGAGATGGTGGTGGATATGGAGGGTAGACACTACACCAAAAATGGCCTCTAGCGAAGAAAATTTTGTGAAGGAATTTATTCCTTCACATAAGGAGTTGTTTAGCGAAGGAACCGTGAAAGAAAAAAGTACAGTGACAATATAGTTATTAGCGAAAGAAACATCCTTCACAATTTATATTTTTTTCCTCGCAAAATTGGGGCGATAGAAATATTTTTGGAGCGAATTTATGATGAAAATTTGCTAGGAAAAAAGCTATTTACTGAAGGAATTATTACTCACTATATATCATTATTCAGAAGTTTTTTTTCGAGGGATAAAATTGGTCGCTATCTTGTTCTAAATAATTTTTTTGAATTAATTATGGTGAATATAAATACCTTAAATTTTTTACAATAGTAAATTTAATTTTAATAACACTTCTTAAGTAACTTACAATATCAACTATTTATTTTAATAAACTATAAAGTAAATAACTTTACGCTATGTTAAACTTTAAGATTTCTCAATAAAAATTTATTTTTATGATCATAATTAAATAAATTTAAAGTTAAATAAAAATAAAATTATATAATCTAAAAGACTTTAATTTTTTTTAAGTATATAATATTAATCCAAAATAGTCTTTTAGAGATTGATTTAAAGTAACTTTTTTTTTTTGGTATTGTATTTAATATTCAGTTAAATAACAATTTAGGAGAGCTTTAATTAAGAAAGACTTTTGGATTATTTAAGTTTATTTTTAATTAGTTCAGTACTAAACCATAAGAAAAAATAAATAAAAAACTTAACTTTATTTATTTGAAGTACAGTATTGTGCTTGTTTCAAAAAAAATGAGTACAATAGTGTGCGTTCATAGAAACAAACATTGGCATTCAGGTTCTTTCTTATTTTTAATAATACTTTATAAATAATTTACAATATCGACTATTTTTTTAAACCAAAAAAATAAATTTACAATAATTTAAACATTAAAATTTACACAGATGCTTAAAAGTTAAAACAAAACAGGGGCAGCCAAATCATTCGGCTATAACCCAAAGGCCAAACCCCAAATTGCGTCTCTGCCTGCCCTATCCCAAAACCCCAAATCGTGTCTCACTCGCTGCCTGCCCTAACCCAAGACCCCAAATCGCGTCTCAGAGCGGCAAAGGGTTTTATTATTCAACTTTGATTTACGCCTGAGGCTCCCTCCCCCTGATATCTTCGAACGACTCCCTCACCTACACGCGCACTCTCTCGCCTCCAACGCCGCTCTCGCTCTCCAGTTGATTAACGCTCACTCCGCCACCAAAGAACAGGTTCTAGAAAAATACTTGGCTTCTCTCATCTGGGTATTTGATTTCTAGCTGGGATTTCTCGCAGTCACCTGTATATCTTTCGATTTCAGTGTTTTGCTTATGTGGGTCTACCTTTTTTTTAGACAATGAAGTTTTCTTTTCATTTGGAATTTTGAATTTGACACAAGTTTGGAATCAATTATTGGTTACAGTACTTCTTAATTATTACATTTATGGTAAGAAAAAATTATGTCTTTGATTAAAACATGCTACAACTCAGTTTCAAGTTTATATTTTGTTACTGAGGGTCTGTAAATCATGTCAGTCATATTATCTACCTTTATATCATCTTAGAAGTACATATAGATGTACACAGTTGTTTATGCATAACCTTAGAGTTGAGAGAAAGTGGCTCCATGACTTCTTTTACTTCACAAGCTTATTTGACCTTGTTGACACCTTGAGATTTCTTTTGATGGATTTTGGAATTTTGAATTTAACTTTTAACTACAAATATGGTGTGTTTTGTTGGTGGATTGTTAAATATTGAACAAGGTTAAATGGAAAATTTGGACCAAAATTGATATGATAATATTAAATGGAGATGGTTTTAGTAGGATTTATAAATTCGAGATAGCAATGGGAGAAGTTGCATTCTACCTATTTGTGCAATTATCCCAATGACTTCTGGAGTGCTCTCCTCAAGTACCTTTTCTGTTCCTTCTTGCCAATGAATTTTTACTTTATAAAACCATTGATTACCTGCAGCTATTTGCAGCTAAGATTACCTGACAGAGATTGTTTTGGATGTAGGTAGTAGCTTCGTAGTATTGACCTAAAGTCACTAAATATGCGGGATTGGTTTGTGCTCAAGCTCATTGACAAGAACTTATACAAGACCTGTACAAAACATGACAAGATCTTGGACGGTGAACAGTTAGTGGTGGCATGATCAGGTAGAGGAATCCTTTTCTTCTTATAAATAAACTTGTCTTGAAAATTTTCATTTTCTATTCCTTTTTCTTTGGGTGGGCTGGGGGTCAGGAGGGGGGCTTGTATTCATGTAGCTCTAACATCTTATTGCTTTTTATATAGGGATCTTTTGGTTTCCTTCAGGAAGGCAACTGGACAGAAGCTACTAAGGATTATAATTTATAGGTTAATTATCCTTGGTGTTTTTTAGTCATAAATCTTTGACATCTAGTTTATTCTTTTTTTTGTTATTATATTTATTATTCTATTGATAGCTAGATTCTTCAGAGCTAATGTATTGACAATTTTATTGTTTATGCATCACACTTCGAACAGACAAAAAAAGAGTATTGTCGATTTGCAAATCATGAAATTCATTTTTTTTCAGAATTTCTATCACCTCGTATAGTTTTCACGTCATATATTTTGGTGCTAACAAGTAACAACACTCGTCTTCGGTTTATAGGATGTGTACACCCATCATCTCTACGTCTGTCCTCTCCTATCTCTTTCATGACTGCTCCTTTATCTTCATCATCATCATACCACAACTAACAATCTGCTTGGGCAGGCAGATTTCTTATGAACAAGGTTAATTTAACATGCACAGCCCATTGGCAGGCAAATTTCATATGATTCTTATGAACAAGGTTAATTTAATATGCACACCACATCGTCATGATCTGGTAGAGGAATCTGTCCACGGATGGTGTGAGTGAAGGCCAATTTTATCAAGTCCTACATTATGACTTAGATGCTATTTACAAGATTAGTGATGTTCTAATTTACTTTTTTTCTCTTTTAAGTAGAAAAGCTGAAACAAGTAGCTCCAATTGTGGCACTAACCAATAAATCCTATGTAGGCATGTGCCTCTTTAGAACCCAATTACCAACCTCCTGTGACTTTTATTGTGGTGCAAAATCGACATCACACTCGGTTGTTTGCTAACTACCATAGGGACCGAAGCAGACAAGAAGAGTGGAAACATTTTACTTGGTACGCTACTACTGTTTATGTAAAACTAAGCCCTTTTCTATATATATGTAAATAATTGTATCCCTGGCACATCACTTATTTATGTGATGGCATACATTTCTTGCATTTTCAGGCACTGTGGTTGATACTAAAATCTGTCATCCAACAGAATTTGATTTTTATCTCTGCAGCCATGCTGGTATTCATGTGAGAATATAACTTCAGTCGAGTGACCTTTTTCACTCCTCGCAGGTATAACATTAGTTTGAAGTTTGAACTATGAGGAACTTCACTTATCCTCTAAAATCTTTCTGTTATCTAATGAATCACCTTCTTTTCATTTTTATGGTAGGGGACTAGTCGGCCTGCTCATTACCATATTCTTTGGGATGAGAACAATTTTACAGCAGATGGAATTCAGTCTTTAACAAACAATCTTTGTTACACTTATGCAAGGTGTACACATTCTATTTCGGTTGGTAGATTAATGTTCTTCCTTGCAAATGGTTGTCTGAATTGATCATCTCCGAACCTCTTTTCTCCTCTCTCTTGCCCAGTCCAAATACCAACTAGTCTAACTTCAAATCGGACGCGTACATCGCCCATTAAAAGGCTTTGGCCCAATTTTTAGTAGCTAGTGTCACGCCCCTTATCTTATTCACACATTCTTGATGTGGGATTGGGGTATTAAACACACTCTCTCTATGCCATAGACTTGATGTAAGACCGGGGGGGGGGGGAGTAACACATTGTGTGTAGCAACTTTACTCAGCCTCTAAGTTATTGATAAAACCTAACCTATGAAGCTAATTGAGGAGTTATACCACCAAAATAGGGTAATCCTATTGGATATCCCAAAATATAAAGTTTAACACGGTGACATGAGAGTGAAGTAAATTATGGCAGTTTTGAAGTGCAAATAGCATCGACTATCAAAATATTAGGAGTATGTATTGATATGTACTTAGGGATGGTGATAATCACGAGTAGTAATAGTAAAACCAAAATAATGGTTTATTGTATGCATTTTTACTTTCATATTCTTTACCATTCATTTATCCATTTAGCTGGAAGTTAATACATTCTTTGAATTCAATTTATTCAAATCATCTTCTAATGTAAGAGTCTTGTGTATTATATGTTTATACTAAGAGATTTAACTTGCAACTGATGAGCCATTGACTTTGTGCAGTTCCTCGAGCATATTATGCCCATTTAGCTGCATTTCGAGCCAGATTCTACCTAGAACCAGAAATGCAAGAGAATGGAAGCTGTGTTGGTCAAGGTGTTAATAGTACTCGCACTGCTGGAGAGTCTGGAGTACGGCCATTGCCAGCCCTCAAGGAGAATGTCAAAAGAGTAATGTTTTATTGATCATTTTTGTTCTCCTAGTTCTATAGAAGTTGTAGTTCAACTTAAATGTACAGGCTGCCCTCGTGTCTTTTTATTTAAGAAATGTTTCTGTAGTTAAAAATAATTTTTGGAGGTAACTATTTGTATATGATAGGCCAATGAGCTTGAATCCACACTCCAGTTATTTTCTATACGAAACATAATGACCAAGTATTTTACATTGCAATGCTCAAAAAGTTAAATAACAGCTTCACTGGACTAAACACACAAATGATAACCTTACCCTCATCACTTTCAGGTAGAGGTCAAAAGAATAAGGGGCCGAGCAGATGATAAGCTTATGAACTAGTTAGTATCTGTAAGGCACAAAGCTAAAGAGATGCGGGCAGCAGCAGAATCCAAGAGAAATCACCAAGCTTTAAAAACAAAGAAACAAGCAGAGTATATTCACAAAACTTGCCGGATACCTTCTTCATTTTCATGCTGTGGTTGGTGCTGCTCTTGAAATTTGAATTACCTAATGCTGACAATTTATTTTGTTTAGATGCCTGTACTGACTTTTCTAGTGTTTATAATCTATACGGTAAAATCCATTTCCTTTGTTGTTGTGGTGGTCGTTGTTATCATTGTATTGATATCCATTCAATTTTTTTTATGTTAGTTAATAAATTTTGTAGGATTTATGGTCTTTGGGAGACCACGATACAATAAAAAAATTGTAGTTATCGTGACTCGAGTATTATTTATTTATAAGTGGAGTATTGATTTTATTAACTTTTTATGCATTAGCTTATCAATTAGTTTGAAAAAAAGTATGACAATATTTATTTTTGAAATATTAAATTTAATATTTCTTTTGAGATTAATAATAATAATAAATATGAAATCACTTTGTTTTGAAAATCAATTATAATTTCTGATGAATTTTGATGATTTTGCAATTAATTTTTTATTTACAAATTTATAATTTGTGAAAGAATTTTTCTCTCACTAAACTAAAAAAAATGATTCTCAATTTATAATTAGCGAAGGAAAATTTTCTCTCATTAAATAAATTTGTTATTCACAATATATTATTTGTGAGGGAATAAACCTATTCACTAATTTCAAATAGGCCTTCTTAAAATATTATTTGTGAAGGAAACCAATCTTTCACTAAATAACAATATTCCATTACTAAATACAATTTGTGAATAAAAAAGTTATTCACAATATATCCTTCACAAAAAATATTTAATTACTACTTAGTGAAGGATACCCAATTGCTAGGAGGTCTAATGCGAGCACTCGTGTGAAAGAAATATTTCTTCACAATAAATCACTTGTGAGTGATATAGGGCCTCTAGTGAAGGATTTGTCCTTCACTGGAGGCCATTTTTGGTGTAGTGAGATAGGAGGCACGAAGAACCGGAATGGCATAGAATCAGCTTCGTCTCCACCAGGTGCTATATAGATACTGTCCACAATGTTGGAAAACTTAGCATGATATTGCATGAATAGATCCTACCTCAAAGGTACAACATCTATCCTCATACTCTGTCGGTCAACCTTCTGGTGCAAGAGGTTCATAAAGGCTAAAATCTTTGCCAATGGCCCAGCTGAGGAAGAACCTAACTGAAGATGATGTGAAGATATGCCAGCCTCTGAAGAAAGAGGTAGAGGCCGAGAGGAAGGTAGTAATCCCTCACCACATGGACGAGGATCTTCACCATCCCATCCACTAAATAAAATAACGACGAATTGATCTATGATACCCATTGGTAGCTGCGACACCTCATCCTCTCGCCAATGCATTTTAGCCCGTCTGCACAGTCTGGTTATCAATGATGGATGTGGGAGTCCCCCTGATGTAGTGCCTTTGATCGCCTTTAGAATGGACTCTTGAAATCTCATTATAATTTTATTTGATAATCTAACATACAATTTTAAATTATTAAATTAAAACAACAATATAACATCTCATGTTATCTTATAACTCTCTAACTATTAAACTAAATTAAATCAGAATATTATCTAATAAATTTAATTCACAAATATTTACTAACAACAACCACATCAATAAAATATTTATTTAATTTAATAAATATTTTAAATTATAAATAATAAAATATTGGATTGTTACATCCTTTCCTCCTTATAAGGATTCTGGCCCTAGAATCACAACTCAAACAATTCATTCATCACATTTTTTCCTCCTTACAAAGATTCTATCCCTAGAATCGAAGACACAGATTAAACAAATAACTCAGGGTAATTCTTCATCATTTCAGCTTCGAGTTCCCACGTAGCCTCTTCGACATTTCTCCATATAATCTTCACATAAGGTATCACCTTATTCTTGAGCACTTATTCTTTATTGTCGACTATCTGGATAGGAACCTCTTCATAAGATAAATCCTTGTTGAACTGTAACGGTTCATACTCAATCACATGTTTGTAATCGGATTTATAAGGTCTCAATACCGGAACATAAAAAATGTTGTGAACATGTTTTAATTCTGGAGGTAAAGCTACCTCGTAAGCTACTTCTTCCACTCTTCGCAGTACTTCGAAGAGTCCGATGAACCTCGGGCTTAACTTTCCTTTCTTGCCAAAACGAATTTTCCCCTTCCAAGGAGAAACTTTCAGGAAAACGAAATTTCCAACGTCAAATTTGCGATTCTGTCTGTATTGATTAGCATACTTCTTCTGTCTATCTTGAGCAGCTACCAGTCTTGCTCTGATGAGTTCGATAACTTCAGCAGTCTGTTGTACCAATTTTGGTCCTAACAGTTGACATTCACCAACTTCATCCCAACATAGTGGAGTTTTACATTTCCTATCGTATAATGACTCATATGGCTGCATGCCAATGCTTGCATGGTAATTGTTATTGTAGGTGAATTCTGCCAATAATAGATGATCATCCCAATTTCCTTTGAAATCCATAATGCATGCTCTAAGCATATCTTCTAACGTCTGGATTATTTGTTCGCTTTGACCATCGGTTTGCGGATGATATGTTGTACTCATCTTTAGTTGTGTTCCCATGCATTCTTGTAGTCTCTTCTAGTAATTTGATGTGAATCTCGGATCTCTATCTGATACTATTGACATTGGAACTCCATGTCTGGACACGATCTCCTTGACGTATAGTTTTGCCAGCTGATCAAGATTAAATCTAATCCTTATTGGCAAAAAGTGTACTAACTTCGTTAGTCTATCCACTATGACCCATATCGCATTGTATCCTTTCTGAGTCATTGGAAGACCTACCACAAAATCCATTGTGATATGCTCCCACATCTATTCTGGTATGTCCAACGATTGAAGTAATCTGCTTGGTCTTTAATGCTCGGCCTTCACTCTCTAATGTGTCAAGTACTTTGCAACGCATTCTGCAACGTCTATTTTCATATCTGGCCACCAAAAATGTCCCCACAAATCTTGATAGATTTTCGTACTTCCCGGATGGATCGAATAACTTGAGCTATGAGCTTCTGTCAAGATTTCTTCTTTAATATCTGGTACTGCTGGAACCCAAATTCGTCCCTCGAATCTTAGCACTCCTTCAGTATCAACCTTGTACTTCACCTCCTTACCCTCAACCATACTTTCCTTTATTTTTCTGCATTCTTCATCCTGCAGTTGAGCATTCTTTATTTTGTCCACTAAAGTTGGACTAGCTTCCATCTGGTACAATCTTTCATCAGATTCTTTTGGAAATTTGATTTCCAACTCTAGCCTTGTCATCGCTGAAACGAGCTCCTCCTGGTTGGTTAACAACATCAACTTTTCTCGGCCTTTCCTACTCAAGGCATCTGCAAGCACATTGGCTTTGCCCGGATGATAAAAGATCTCACAGTAGTAATCTTTTATCAATTCTAACCATCTTCTTTGACGCATGTTCAGGTCCTTTTATGTGAAAATATACTTCAAACTCATATGGTCTGTGTAGATCTCACAATTCTCTCCGTAGAGATAGTGTCTCCATATCTTCAGCGCAAATACCACTGCCGCCAACTCTAAGTCTTGAGTCGGATACCCTTTCTCGTAATCTTTCAATTGCCTTGATGCATACGTAATAACTTTGCCGTTTTGCATAAGGACACAACCTAATCCTTTGTGTGAGGCATCACTATACACCACAAAGTTTCCTGTATTATCTGGTAATGACAACAAAGGTGCCACACTGAGCCTCTTCTTTAATTCCATAAAACTCCCTTCACATTTTTTCGTCCAAACAAATTTTACAGATTTTCTCGTCAAATTTGTCAACGGGAATGGATATCTTGTAAAAATCTTGAATAAACTGTCTATAATAACCTGCCAATCCCAAGAAACTTCTCACTTCTGATGGAGTTCTTAGTTGTTCCCAATTTATCATAGCTTCAACTTTTGATGGATCCACTGAAATCCCATCCTTGTCAATTACATGCCCAAGAAATTATACACGTTCTAGCCAAAATTCACATTTAGAGAATTTCGCGTACAACTTTTCTTTTCTTAGTGTCTCCAGCTTCATACGTAAGTGTTCTACGTGTTATTCTTGAGATTTGGAGTACACCAAAATATCATCAATAAATACTACTACAAACTTGTCTAGAAATGGTTTAAACACCCTGTTCATCAAATCCATGAATGTTGCAGGGGCGTTTGTCAAACCCAAAGACATCACCAAAAATTTATAATGTCTATACCGAGCTCGAAATGTCGTCTTCGGTACATCCTCCTTCCTTATTTCAATTGGTGATTCCCACTTCTCAAATCTATTTTTGAGAAATATCTAGCACCCTTTAATTGATCAAATAGGTCATTTATTCTTGGAAACGGATACTTGTTTTTAATAGTTACTTTGTTTAGTTCTTTATAATCAATGCAAATACACATTGACCCATCCTTCTTCTTAACGAATAATATCGGCGCTCCCCACATTGATACACTAGGCTGAATTTATTTCATGTCTAGCAGGTCTTGCAATTACACTAACAATTCCTTCATCTCTACCAGAGCCATTCTATACGGGGCCTTTGATATTGGACCAGTTCCTGGGGCTAAATAGATCATGAACTCGATCTCTCGGTCAGGCGGAAGTCCTGACAAATCTTGTGAAAACACGTCCACAAAATCCCTAACTACTGGTATATCATCCAGTTTCACACCCTTCTTTTTTTGAGTATCGACTATGTAAGCTAAGTATCCTACACAAACTTGACTTAACAACTTCTTGGCCTGCATAATCGTCAGACATCTCACTTGTCTAGGCGATTTGCTATCATAGAAAACTACATTTGAAAGAGTCATAAGGTTCACACTATTCTTTTGGCAATCAATTATCGCTCTATAATTGAATAACCAATCCATTCCCAAAATAACATCAAACTCTCCAAGTTTTATAGGGATTAAATCTACTGTCATAACATTCCCCTTAATATTCACCCTACAATTCTTGTATACGAACTTCACAGGAATTACCTCCCTATTCGCAATTTCTATGTGTAAAGGGAAATTCAACTCATCACTAGGTAATTCTTACCTCTTAGCAAATTCTTCAGATATAAACGAGCAAGTAGTACCCGGATCAAATAATACATATGCATTTATATCATTGATTGGGATAATACCTTACACGACATCTTTTAATTGCACCGCGTCCTGCACCGTCATGTTGAAGGATCTGGTTGTGGGCTTATTTGAAGACGTTGGTCCCGTAATAGCCAATGTACCTCCACTGCTACCTCCTTTGCTTCCGGTTGTCTCACCAGATTTTTCTTAAGACACTCGCGAGCAAAATGATCCTTTGACCCGTGGGTGTAGCAAACATTTTTCTTGGGTTAACTACAATTTGGGGCAATGTGACCCTCTTGGCCACAGTAATAGCATACTCGTTTCCCCCTTCAGCACATACCCATGTGAAACCTCCCGCATGTAGCACATGCTTCAACCTTCTTCTTCTGCTGGTTACCCTGCTAGTTTCTAGCACCTACATTTCCATTCCATTTTCTCTTCAAATTATTATTACCATTTCCACTACCACCACCACTATTCTTAACTTCACCATCATTCTTCTTCTTTCTCTGCTCTTGGTTGTACTTTGTTACAGCCTCGCCTCCTCCCTCAGCGAGAATTGCCTTCTCTAGTACCGCTATAAATGTCTTCAGTTGAAACATGCAAACTTTGCTATACAACTAGGGTTTCAGTCCCTGTTCAAACCTCCTAGCCTTGCGCTCATCTATGTTAACTTGATATGGCTCGAACCTCACCAACTCATTAAATTTAGCGGCATACTCCGTCACCGTCTTTGATCCCTGCTTCAGTTCTAAAAACTTCACCTAAATCTGATTTTTCAAACTCTCTGGGAAATAAGTCTAAAAAAATACCAATAACTCGCCTATGCTTTCAACATAAATGTTGCAAAAGCAGTTTTTGGGTTCTCACCTACTCTAGCCACGTCGGAAACTTTCTCTATCTCCATGATCCAGGTCTGTGCCTCAACCGAATTCATGGACACATTAAATTGTGGTGGCCCAAGTGCCTTGAAATCCTTAAATGTCGCAACTTAATTCCGCGGTTGATTCTGCAATGCTCCTGTCAGTAACATTACTTATAGATGAACCGGATTAGCCTCAACATTGTTGTCATTGGTAGATCCCTCAGAAGTCCTTTGTCGTGGTTGACATATTGGAGGCATTTTCTGTTAAAATATTCTCATTAGATTCTATTCAATCTTTTAAGTATTATATATTCAACTTGCACATCACAAAAATATTACCACATATTACACCATATCGTGAATAAATAGTAACTTTTATTTATTCGTCATCTTTTAAGAAAACATAATCATGATAGCATCCCTGCTATCTACATAACTTTTGTGACAACTAGAATTTTTGAAAATTATTAAAATAAGAATTTAATAAATAAAATTCTTATTATGATATGAGAGAGTAATGTATGTTACATATAAATGTAATATGTTAATATGTTACGATTATGAGATCGTAAATAATTAAAATATTTATCAAGTAAAATAAGTATTTTAGTTGAAATATTTATGGAATAAATAAATATTCAATGAAAATTATTATGGAATAATTTATTTAAGTATGATGATATTAAATAAATTGATGATAAATAATTTTATAATTTGTGCATAATTATTATATTAATGTGATGTTGATTTTCTAATTTAATTAAGTAATTAAATTAGAGGATTAATGATTGTTAAATAAAATTATAATTATATTGGCTAAATAGAAGTTATAATTTTATTAGTAAGGTTTAATTGGATTTATTAATGAATTGAGATTAATTCAATTCAAATAGTTAATGGGTGTGACAAGGGTATCATATAATAAGAAGGATTGCTAAAAAAATTAAAAAAATAGGAGATTTTGGGTGCTAGCCAAACATGGCATAGTGACCCTTTGTTATTGTAACTGATGAGGCCATAATGCATACGCATTATGTTTATATCAGTTATATGGATGTACGTGTTTTGTTCCTAAAGCCTAAGAATAAAGAAAACAAAGTGTTGGAGAATAGAGTTAGAGAGCTTTGAGAAGAAGCTTGGAGGAATCAAGGAAGAAGAAGAAGGTTTCTCATCATCTAATCAAGTTTAAGAAGAATCAAATGTATTCATCTAGTTCTAAAATTCTAATTTATAGTTTCTTAAGTTCATCAGTTATAAAGCTATTTTGGTTGGGTCATTTGAAGAGATATTGTATATATATGTGTATGGGTGTATAATTTGGTATATATAGTCTCTTTAATTGGTTCTAGAGTAATCAAAATCATAAGAATATGTTAAAGATAAAAAAACTTGGCTTTTGATGGCATATGTATATTTTAACTTATGTTGGAGTCAAAATTGATGGATAGAATCTGAAATTCATGATAGATATTGTTAGTATGTTGAAAAACAAAAACAACCCAAGTTGAACGAGTCAAAACAGATGTAAAACGAATTCACACTGAAGAATTTCGCTATGAATGTGAAAAGAAAAAGAAACAATAGAAATAGTGAAATTAAAGGTTGTAATCTTGATTTTATGTTGTTTATGTGGTTAGAAACGTGTTAGAAACATTAGTTTATGTTTCTATAAACATATTACACCTTGGATAGGTTAGTATGGTTCTTAGAAAGGAGTTTGTAGGCCTAATTTGGCTTTCTGTAGTGTTCTAGATCAAAAATCGCAAAAACGCAGAAGGGAACCCCGCCCCGTGGGGCCCCCTATGTGACGCCCCCAAAATAGGTATACATCACCCATTCTGAGTTGTCAATACATGGTACAGAAACAACTACAACTTTATTATTACAACAGTAAAACTGTGAGTTTAAATACAAATATTATCTTCTGCAATAATATCTATACTCAAAGAAATCCTCATCACATTTATTGATACATTATTTTACAAAAATGGTGAGGACTACTAAACAACTCTCTCTAGAACCTTCATTCCATACCAGACCTTGTACTCGCTTATATTCTCCCCTCCCGAGAAAAATGGAACAAAAAGGAAAAGGGTGAGCTCAACTAGCTCAATAAAGAATATTATGACTAAGATAATATACAAAAATTACCGTTAGTCTTCAACAGGAAAAATCTAATAGAATACAATAGACAACAAATTTTAAATCAATATTCGCAATGAAATAATAATTCATTAGAAGAGTTAAGTAGAGAATGCAAACTACTATCATCCATGTATGAATTTAAAAGTTCATCGTCTCATCTTTTATCCCTGTAACATCAATCAATATACATCCGGAATCAAATATTCATCTTTGCACTACTGAGGCCAAAGATATTCATCGATTGGTCATGTTTATCTAAACACTGTTCATCTTTGCACTCTGTGCCAAAGATATTCTTCTTGAAATCATTCATCTTTTGCACTACTAACAGCCAAAGATATTCCATAATATCATCATTTAAAATCGAGGATGATGAAAAATATTTTTAAAGAAAGCGAATCCAAAGTGAAACAAAATGACAAGGATTAAGGATTAAGGATTCGTACTTTGTTTTATCCATGTTCAAAAGATACCTCAAAAATAATCATAATGGTGTAAAATTCAAGAATGATCAAAACATGGATACAATCAAAGCTAGTATCCGAGAATAAATATTTTGGGACTAAAAGAAAATTTTTCATTTTTCGATGAATAGTGCCGTATTCGTGAATAGTGTCATTATACGTGAATAGTGCCGTATATGTGAATAGTAACTCCAGACACCAAAAGATAAAAATTCACAAAAAAACATCTTCACGCTTATGAATAGTACTCGTGAATAGTAACTCATGAATAGTAACTCGTGAATAGTAACTCATGAATAGTAACCCCGACATGAAAAAGTTCCAAATTTGATAAAAGTTCCAACCAATATTTCAAAGATAATGATATTGAAGAAATAATATCATTTGAGAAGAAAATAACATCCTTACCTCAAAAGATCAAGACTTCTAGGTTTTGGAATACTGGGTATAGTCTTTGAAGGAACTTGCAGATCTAACAATACTCAAAGTATACTCAAAATACTCACAAGAATACACTCGATAATATAGAGAGAAAACTTGATTTACGGTGTGATTTTCAATTCTAACCTAAGCACCCTATTTATAGGAAATTGCTTAGAACACCAAAGTAGAAAATTTAATAAAATAATAATATTTCTTAAAAATATTCAAGCCCACCTTAGAAATCTGATTTCAGATCATTTATAACACATGTGAGCCACTCAATTACAACAAAAAAACGTTTTTCTTACAAAAAATATTTTAAACTCCAAAAATCAATTATTCCGGAATTTTAGAACTTCAATAATTCATAATAAATAGCCCTTTCATCAGAAAATTCGAATCTTGCGAGTTTTTATAGGAAATTCAATTCTCTACAACTTTACAGAAGAAAGTTTTTCCAAATTCCAATCAGAAATTGACCGAAATCCACAAAGCAGGCGATTTTATGAAATTTATAATCAAGTTTCAGTCAATAAATGGGGTCCACCGACATGTTTAACATGTTTTAAACATTTATTGCAACAAAAATACTCTTCCTCCTCGTATACTCATATATCCCACATTCGTTGTAAAAATATCACCATTATTATATTATTAACATATAATAATATATTTAAATGAATTATTTTATCAGAAAAAGATAAAATTTCAATTTTCAACAATTGTCACAATAAAAATTTTCTCCATCTATATCCACATAAAATCAATATTTTTCTCATCATATGAATCAATAATTAATTATTCACAAATAATATTACAGAATCACAATATTGACAACCAGGCAGTTCCCAAGAAAGAGGGGGCTTTCCAATAAGAATTTCTTCTTCTGGTAGTATGATTAGGTGACCAAACCTCTCCTTAGACGTAACTTTCTAGATATTGCCAATAATGTTATCTAATAATATTATTCAGATAATATGAATTATTGCTTCGATAATGAAAAATACTGTGTAATGACAATTATTGAAACAACAGCAATATAAAATATCAACGCAGCAATTATTAACTCAATAAAATACTGAACAGTAATTACTGTAACCATTATTGAGTAGTGCTTCTTCTACGTAAGAATCAATAATTGGTAGCAATACTGGTGTGCTACTTGTGTTTTAACCACCAAAGTATTTTAACAAGATTAACTTGTAATAACCACTGTAGTTATTTTTAAACAACTTATATTTGTCGTTTTCTTCATCCAATCGCTTTCAGTTATGGGGCCCACACATGGTCGCTGCTTGGTCGCATTTAATATTCCCCGATAGTACGAATATTCCACGACCAAACGAATATTCTCAAACAACAATGAATATTTTATAACCACTTGCTTATTTTGAAATATTTGCGTATGTTACCCTAACTATCCACATTAATCAAATCAACCCTTACTATTTCAAAATAATAAATAGAGAAAATTAAATTTCATTAATAATAAGTTGGGGTCTTACAACCTCCCTCCTTATGAAATTTCGTCCTCGAAATTGATGTACGCGATACTGTGTTTTGAAAAGGTGAGGATACCTCACTTTCATTTCGTTTCAAATTCCCGGTCATTTCCTCTATAGCATGATTCCTCCACGTAACTTTAACTTGTGGTATGACCTTTCTTGGCGTAGGACATGCTCCTTCCTATCCAAGATCTTAACAGTACCTCCTCATACGTTAAGTCTTGGCTATCTCGTCCGGTTCTAACTCTATAACGTGGTTCGGGTCTTTCACATATTTACGAAATACAGATATGTGAAAACACATTATGAACACGAGACATACTCGGAGGTAACGCGAGTCTATAGGCTACATTTCCTACTCGGTCAAGAATTTGAAATGGACCAATAAATCGTGGATTGAGCTTTCCTCTCTTCCCAAATCTTGTAACTCCCTTCCATGGAGCAACTCGCAACAATACATGATCCCCACACTAAATTCCACGTCCCTTTCGATGAAGATCCGCATAACTCTTTTGTCGATCTTGTGCCGCTTTTATATCGTTGTCGAATCATTTGGATCTTTTAAAGTAGTCATACGTATTTAACTTTCGGGTCCTAACAATGTTGCTTCACCCACCTCGTCCCCAACATCTTTGGAGAGCGACACTTTCGTCCATATAATGCTTCAAATGGAGCCACACCTATACTTGCACGATAACTTTGTTGTTGTAGGAGAATTCTACCAATGGTAAATACTTATCCCAACCGCCCTTGAAGTTCAGGACACGAGTCTTAATAAATCTTCAAGAGTTTGAATAGTCCTTTCTGATTGTCCGTCCGTTTTGAGGATGGTATGCCAACCGAATCGTAAATCCGTGCCCATAGCTTTTTGCAAGCTAACCCAAAATCTTGAAGTGAATCTTGGGTCACGATCCGAAACTATGGATACTAGGCATGCCATGCAACCTCACAATCTCATTTACGTACATACTAGCAAGACGTTCAAGTGAATAAGTCTCCCGTATCGGCAAGAAATGAGCAGACTTGGTTAATCTATCAACAATAACCCAAATAGCATTGATGCCTTGAGAAACCGTAGGAAGACCCGTAACGAAATCCATGGTAATGTGTTCCCACTTCCATTTCGGAATCTCAAGTGGTTGCAACGGACCCTTAGGTACGGATGATGCTCGCCTTTACACGTTGACAAGTTAAACACATTGAGATAAACTTTGCAATCTCTCTCTTCATATTGTTCCACCAAAATGTATGTCGAAGATCACGATACATTTTAGTACTTCCAGGATGGATTGCAAATGGCGTATTGTGTGCCTCCATCATAATCTTGTACTTCAAATCAGAGTCGTTAGGAACACAAAGTCTAGAGTGGACTCAAGTATTCCTTCTTCATCAATTCTCGCCTTAGGAATAGCTCCTTCTTGTACTTTCTTCTTCATACGCATCGACTCGATTCGGTGGCTTGAAGCAACCTTAACTTTTTCTATTAAAGTTGGCTCTGTCGTATACTTGACATCATCGCACTGCTCGTTCCGCAGATATGATCTTTCTACTCAATGCGTCACCTACCACGTTCGCTTTACCGGGATAGTATTGAATAGTGTGGTCATAGTCTTTCAATAGTTCGAGCCAACGTCGCCGCCAGCGTGTTGAGTTCTTTTTGAGTGAAGAAATATTTAAGGCTTTTATGGTGCGAATATATCTCCACTTTCTCCCCATATAAATAGTGCCTCCATATCTTTAGTAGCGAAAAACGATCACGCCAACTCTAGATCATGAGTAGGATAATTTCTCTCATACTCTTTAAGTTGTCATGAGGCATAGGCTATGACTTTCCCGTTGCATGAGAATACATCCTAACCCTTTGCACGAAGCATCATTTGTAGATAACAAATCCATCCGAACCAGATGGTATTGTTAGAACAGTCTTAGAAATAAGTCTCCTCTTAAGCTCTTGGAAACTCTTCTCGCATTCTTCGCTCCAAAGCAATTTTCGTATCCTTTCGAGTTAATGAGTTAATGGAGTAGCGATTCGAGAAAACCCTTTCACGAATCTCCGATAATAACCAAATTAAGCCCAAAATACTACGTACTTGATCCACCGACTTGGTTGCTCCCAACTTTGTATTGCTTCAATCTTCACGGATCAATAGATACATCATGTTTTGACACCACGTGCCCAAGGAATGCTACTTCTCTCAAGCCGAACTCGCATTTCTTCAATTTGGCATATAGTTTGTTTTCACGAAGCCTTTGGAGTACCAAACTTCAAATGGTGCTCATGATCTTCACGACTTTTGGAATATATGAGGATGTCATCAATAAAACAACAACGAACCCGATCCAAATATTCCTTGAATACTCGGTTCATCATATCCATGAAAGCCATGAAGAGCATTAGTCGGTCCGAAAGACATGACTAAGAATTCATAATGCCCGTCTGAGTTCTAAAGCGCGTCTTTGGAATATACTCGATTCTAATCTTCATTGATGATATCGAGCGAAGATCAATTTTAAAAGAATTGTGCCCTTGCAATTTGGTCAAACAAGTCATCAATACGAGGTAGAGGATACCTATTCTTGATGGTGACATGGTTCAATTTCAGATAGTCAATACAAAGTCGCATACTCCCCGTCTTTTCTTTTTTACGAATAAAATAGGAGCACCCCAAGGAGATGTACTAGGACGAATGAAACCGATGTCCAACAATTCTTGTAGTTGGACCTTTAACTCTTGAAGTTCAATAGGAGCCATTCGATATGGGGTTTTAGAAATGGGCTTTGTGCAGTTCAAGATCAATAAAGAATTCAACTTCACGTTCGGGGTAGACAGGAAGTTCTTCAAGAAATACGTCGGGAAAGTTAATAACAACAGAATATTATTCAAATTTGGACGTGTCTTTATTCAAATCCATAACATGGGCTAAGAAAGCTTGACATCCGTTTTTCAATAAACGAATAGCTTTATGATTAGATATGATAGTGATTGATTTTAATGGTTTAGTTGCTTGAATTCGCACAACGGGTTGGTTAGGAATATGAAAACTAACAACCTTACGAAAACAATCAATTTTGGCATGATGAGTAGTTAACCAATCAATCCCTAAAATCACATCAAAAGCAAGTATCTTTAAAGAGATAAGGTCAACAGGTAAGGTGATGGTGCCAACTTGAATCAAACAAGATTTATAAAGCAGTGGATGTGATGAAAGTTTCTCTAACGGAGTTTCCACGAGATAGGTCAAAGTCTAATTTCTCCGAGTCAAGTTTAAGCGTTGAGCACATGCAGGAGAGATAAATGAATGGGTAGCAACCAGTATCAAGTAAGGTATAAACTTCGCAAGAATTTATAAATAGCTTACCCGTGATCACCTCGTTTGGGTTCCTCGCATTATGACCGATCACAACAAACGCTCTTCCGGAATCGTTGACTTTGACTTTTACGGGACATTCTTTTGAGTCACCGTCCCCATTGAACTAGGTTTCGCTACCGCATAATCTCGAAGCGATATGTCCTTCTTTTCCACAATTATAGCATACCTTGAAGCTGTTGTGGGGCGGACCGTGATATGTCCCTCTTTTCCGCATTTGTAGCATATAATCGATGGTCGTTCTCCTCCCTTAGAACCGATTCTTTTAAGCACTTAAGTCTTCTTCACATGGTCATTGTTAAATCTCCTCTTTTTAAAATCTCTCCTCGACTCGCTTCTTCTATTTTCATGGCCATGATTACCACCCGAGTGGTTACCATTTTGTCGATCTGTTTCTTTCTCCATTTGGTTATCATTATTACATTGACCGCTATCTCTGCGGTACGATCTGGTTGTGGTCCTCGATTGACCATACTCGTTATCTCGCTCTAATAATTGATCCCTTTACAACATCCGAATAGAGAAAATTTATGAGAAATGAGATCTTGACGATAGGGTTTCAAACCTCTAAGAAACATCCAGCGTCATACGTTCCTCATTCTCCACCAAATGAGGTGCAAACACGGATAACTCGCAAACTTTGCCTCGTCATTGAGACACCGCCATGTTGTTACTCGCTCGATCTAATAAACTCCACTTCCTCATATACGACGAACACTTTCGGAAAGTATTTGTCATTAAATAGTTTTTGAAACGTCTCCCAAGACATGCTGAGTGAGTATTTGGATGGGGTACGCTTCACTGAGACTCCCACCAAGTGGTCCGCCTTTCGCCACGGAACATAAAGGTGGCGAATGGAACCTTCTGTTCCTCTGTGCATCCCAAGACATCGAACATCTTGGTAATTTGCTTGACCCATGTTTCGCCATGATCGGATCGGCTTTCCCTTAAATTCGTGGTCCCAACTCTTTTGAACTGCGCTTGGTGACAACAACGTGAATTGCTATCATTTCCTCTGTATTTTGAACACGAGTCTCCTCGTCGATTTTGCATGAATCGCAAAAAGCTTCTAAACATTCCCTCGTTCATCATCTCGCTTTCAGTGGTGTTGTTCACGGGAGGAACATTGCCCGACTGTTGCCACGTTCTCCTCGTTGGTGAGTACAAAGGCGTCTCCACGGTCTCATTTCCATTGTTAATATTCTCGATCGACATTCTCAAACATCGTCATAAAACAAGGGTTAATTAAGGAAATCAATATATATCCCTATATCTTGACCAACTAACAAATAAGCTTAGGTAGGACACACTTAGCGAAGGATTTATTCGTCTCTCCCCTCCTAGTTCTATTCCCGATCTCCGCCAGAGATCATATCCCTAAGCTCGATACCAACTGTGGCGCCCCAAAAAATAGGTATACATCACCCATTACGAGTTGTCAATACACTGCATGCGAAACAACTACAACTTTATTATTACAACAATAAAAGCGTGAGTTTAAATACAAATATTATCTTCTAGAGCAATATCTATACTCAAAGAAATCCTCATCACATTTATTGATACATTATTTTACAAAATGGTGAGGACTACTAAATAACTCTCTCTAGAACCTTCATTCCATACCCCGAGGCTCGTATCGCTTATATTCTCCCTCACGAGAAAAATGGAACAAAAGGAAAAGGGTGAGCTCAACTAGCTCAAGATAAAGAATATTATGACTAAGATAATATACAACAAATTACCGTTAGTCTTCAACAGGGAAAAATCTAATAGAATACAATAGACAACAAATTTTAAATCAATATTCGCAGCGGAAATAATAATTCATTAGAAGAGTTAAGTAGAGAATGCAAACTACTATCTTCCATGTATGAATTTAAAAGTTCATCGTCTATCTTTTATCCCTGTAACATCAATCAATATACATCTGGAATCAAATATTCATCTTTGCACTACAGGCCAAAGATATTCATCAGTTGGTCATGTTCATCTAAACACCTGTTCATCTTTGCACTACAGGCCAAAGATATTCTTCAGAAATCATTCATCTTTGCACTACAGGCCAAAGATATTCCATAATATCATCATTTAAGACTGAGGATGATGAAAAATATTTTTAAAGAAACGAATCCAGTGAAACAAAATGACAAGGATTAAGGATTAAGGATTAATACTTTGTTTTATCCATGTTCAAAAGATACCTCAAAAATAATCATAATGGTGTAAAATTCAAGAATGATCAAAACATGGATACAATCAAAGCTAGTATCCAGAATAAATATTTTGGGACGAAAAGAAAATTTTTCATTTTTCGATGAATAGTGCCGTATTCGTGAATAGTGTCGTATACGTGAATAGTGCCGTATACGTGAATAGTAACTCCGACACCAAAAGATAGAAATTCCACAAAAAACATCTTCACGCTTCATGAATAGTACTCGTGAATAGTAACTCGTGAATAGTAACTCATGAATAGTAACCCCGACATGAAAAAGTTCCAAATTTGATAAAAAGTTCCAACCAATATTTCAGCATAATGATATTGAAGAAATAATATCATTTGAGAAGAAAATAACATCCCTTACCTCGAAAGATCAGTACTTCTAGCTGGAATACTGGGTATAGTCTTTGAAGGAACTTCTGACCGCCTAACAATACTCAAAGTATACTCAAAATACTCACAAGAATACACTCGATAATATAGAGAGATAAAACTTCAGTTTCTGGTGTGATTTTCAATTCTAACCTAAGCACCCTATTTATAGGAAATTGCTTAGAACACCAAAGCAGAAAATTTAATAAAATAATAATATTTCTTAAAAATATTCAAGCCCACCTTAGAAATCTGATTTCAGATCATTTATAACACATGTGAGCCACTCAATTACAACAAAAAACGCGTTTTTCTTACAAAAATATTTTAAACTCCAAAATCAATTATTCCTAATTTTGAACTTCAATAATTCATAATAAATAGCCCTTTCATCGAGAAAATTCGAATCTTGCGATTTTTTATAGGAAATTCAATTCTCTACAACTTTGCGGAAGAAAGTTTTCCAAATTCCAATCTTAAATTGACCAAATCCACAAACCAAGCGATTTTATAAAGTTATAATCAAGTTTGATCAATAAATGGGGTCCACAGAGACATGTTTAACATGTTTTAAACATTTATTGCAACAAAAATACTCTTCCTCCTCGTATACTCATATATCCCACATTCGTTGTAAAAAATATCACCATTATTATATTATTAACATATAATAATATATTTAAATGAATTATTTTATCGAAAAAAGATAAAATTTCAATTTTCAACAATTGTCACAATAAAAATTTTCTCCATCTATATCCACATAAAATCAATATTTTTTCTCATCATATGAATCAATAATTAATTATTCACAAATAATATTCTGTAATCACAATATTGACAACCGTGCAGGTTCAGGAAAGAGGGCTTTCAATAAGAATTTCTTCATTGGCGCCGCAATTAGGTGACCAAACCTCTCCTTAGACAGAACTTTCTAGACATTGCCAATAATGTTATCTAATAATATTATTCGAGATAATATGAATTATTGCTTCGATAATGAAAAATTGTGTAATGACAATTATCAAACAACAATGAATAAAAATATCAACGCATGACAATTATTAACTCAATAAAATTTGAACAAGAATTATCGTAACCATTATTGAGTAGTGCCTTCACGTAAGAATCAATAATTGCAATAATATAGGTGTAGCCGTTGTGTTTTAAACCACCGAGTATTTTACTTGATAACTTGATAATAACTACGCCGTTATTTTTAAACAACTTATATTTGTCGTTTTCTTCATCCAATCGCTTTCCGTTATGGGGCCCACACATGGCTGCGCCGTCGTACGAATATTCTCCGATAGTACGAATATTCCACGACCAAACGAATATTCTCCGACAACAATGAATATTTTATAACCACTTGCTTATTTTGAAATATTTGCGTATGTTACCCCTAACTATCCACATTAATCAAATCAACCCTTACTATTTCAAAATAATAAATAGAGAAAATTAAATTTCATTAATAATAAGTTGGGGTCTTACACCCTAGTACAAAAACCTCCACCCCGGCGGGGGGTAGTCTGCCTAGCCGAATTTTGGGAAAAAAAAACTGACCGAACATATTTTACAGAAATGAGCACAACGTTTTCATACAAACTCCGATTGATGCAATTCAAGATGTTCTGAAACGAGGACGAGTAGACCTACAACTTTTGTTCTTTAAGTGTTTCAATTTGACGCTGGGAACATGGGTGAAAATTGTCTTATTTAGGACTGTTGTGTTTTTGGGGGAAATCGGAGGGCGTCGAGCATGCACGTATGCAAGTGTAGTGCTTCTGACAATAAAAGATGTTGTTCTAAGTTATAAAATATGAATATTATGAAGTATAATGATGCTTAACATTAATTAATGATATATTAGATAAGTTGTATACGCATACTAAGCACACACAAGAGAGACAAATTGGGCGTGTGACGAATAAACGTTAAAACGCCGTGATAAATGTTAATGAACGTAAAGAGTGTTTTAAGTCAAATGAAATGAATATTATAAGATATGAAATGGGTTTAATATAAAACCAATAATGATTCCTAGTAATACTTAAACACTTGAATGAACTTCGAGTATGAAATATAGTGAGATATAAGTCGAAAGTTAACACAATCAAATTGAACATTGTGTATTGATTAATAAGAAGGGTTATGGGAGGTAGATTAAAGTTTACATTAAAACTATTATGCGTTGTTATGTGACTAATAATTGATGTGCATGATTATATAATTGTGTAGGGCACATGAAGTGCAGATAACTGTAAGCTGTTAAACTTTTATTGGTATATAACGATCAAGGCAAGTCTTTCAGTTCCTATTTGTTATGTGAACTTGATGATGAACTGTTTTAAATATTTATTGCAAAGAGTATGCTGTGTTCTATATATATTGAAAGTATGAAATGTTAAAGTCAATTTATGACTATGTTGATTGAATAATGAATGTTGATTGAGTAAGGAACTCAATCTTTGTACTTGTTATATGAAATACATCATTTATGTTATGTTAGTCCAATGTTTATGAGATATATGTTGAGCATGTTATTATGTGCTATGTGATGCATGAAATCTGTTAGATTTTGCTGGGTTGTCGAGCTCAACCTTGCAAATAACCACTTTTGCAGGTTAAAGATTTAAGGTAAGGTTATGTGCTACTTGAAAGATATGAATCAGATGTGATACTTGAAGATTTATATACTTGGGCTGAGTTATTATTATTTGAACCATATTTAAGGTTCCAAATAATGTATTAATATTGAATTGTAATATCGTTTTGCAATGTAAACTCTTGTAGTATTACAATGATTCTGAGATATTTAGATGTAAAGGTTGAAATTTCTGGGAACGAGATTAGTTTGTAACATAAAATTTTAATTGTAATAGAAAATTTTAATTATTCCGCAAATTTCAATGGTTGTCTTATCGTTTAATGATGTAAAATTAGAGGTTGAATGTATTGTTAACGACCAAAGTCAAGAATTTAATTGTATGAATTTTAGGGTCGTTATAATTGGTATAAAAGTTTTAGGTTATAAACCTTAGGTAGGAGTATCGTAGGCTATAACCTTAAAGAAGGAATGTGAAGATAATGAAAGAATAAGCTCAAATAGAGTTTGATCAATAAGAAGTAATTTAAGAAATGTATAAAGAAGGGATTAAAACATGCGTGAGAGGATTCAAAGAAGAATCTCGCATAGTTATAAGGAATATGAAAGTGGGGTTACCCAACTCCAATAATAAGAATGGAAGGTGATAATAAATAGACAATGTCTATAAGAAGAGAATGATAAAGAAGTTAAGAATAAAAGTTATATTTAAGTATGGTACAATTGTACTCTTTAATAGTTGATGTATGGTATCTGGGCTAAACGATTCCTTCATAGAGCAGAGGTATATACGAACTAGCAACTCAAAACCTAGTTTATTGGTTGTTTGTGGGAAACCACTCAGTGTACCATATTGAAACTATTAGAGACTCGATGTGTATCAAGTATAGAAAATGGATACGTATGATGAAAATGTGGAACTCAAATGAAATGTTGAGCAATCTAAATGAAGTTAGAAATTCTTAAAGGAAGAATTGTTATATAAACAAGAGAATTCAAAGAAGAATCTTGAAGAGATATAAAGATAAGAAATGGGAGTTGCCTAACTCCAATAGCCAAGATAACGAATAATGATGAATAGAAAAAGTCTGGAAGATTAAAATCATAAACGAAATCGTAAATGATGAAAAAGGAAAGAAAGAAGATCGTAAAACGAAACGATCATGAGTTAAGAAAAGAATTTTAAGGGAGATGATTATAGAATAAGATCACGACGTGATCTGTTTAAGTTATAAAAGAAAGATGGTCCGTAATGTTTGAATAAGTATAGCTTGATGCTATGAAGATAATATACTATAAAATTGTACGAGGTAAATTCGCGAGGAGTTATAAGTGATGAGGTACGAAAAATTCGTATCGAGCAAGGAGCAAGTTATAAGCAAGATAGAGTTAGGTGGGATTTCAATTGAGGACTCATGTGATGGCTGAGTTGTACAAACCTTTGTATGGGCGAGGGTTTTGTGCTTGCACTCAGTTTATCACATTGATAATATTTGGAATGTTGGTGTCGCGCTATCAATGTATATGGGGTGAAAAGGTGATTCTTTTCTCATGTGTGTATTTGATAGTTGGAAACTATTAAGATTAGTCAAATATGATAAGTTTGTGACTCATAATAATATGGTATGTTTTGAACCCCTCAGCGAATGGACGCCTATGGTCTGACTAGGATAAGTTCTTAAACTCATATTATTGTGGAAAGTTCCTAAACTTCCAATGTGCGGTAAGTTTGATGAACTATACTCGGGGTATAGGAGGATGGTAAGTTGAAATACAAGAATATTTAGTATAAAAATTAGAAATTGATGGAGAAAATTAGATATTTTAAATCTACTAGCTATGCTAGACTTTTGAGATTTATTGACTTCGTGTTGATGGTTGTATTTTTGATTTTTGAAAAAAATGTTGGATCACACTAGTGAACTAAAGAATTTTTAAAACAGTGCTATTATTCATATATCTATGCTGTTTATTTCGGCTAGATTAAAAAATGATTTTTAAATTTTCAAAATATATTTTAACTATATGTATCGGGTGATATGATAAACGATGGAGTCTATCAATGCAATGGAACCTGGTGTTGGATGTGATCATATGATCGTCAGCCCACTATGGTGAGATGTAGTATGACAACGTCATAATCATGGCACCATAAAAAGATTTTTTAGATTTCTTTAAGATATGAGAATATATATATATATATATGTATATGTATATGTATATTTCGATTGATGTCCGAATTGTTGTGGAAGTCTATTCTATTCGATTCAGCTAGACGAATATTGAAAGATGTTCATGAAATTCAAGCGTTTCTTAAGAAGTTTTTCCAAACCAAATTATTTTGGTGCGGATTTAGATGTTGAAAAGATGAGATGAACAACCCTTTTATAGGGGATTACGCGGAGGCGTTTAGATGTTTGTGCACAATACATGGTACGACATGCTGATCACCCTAAGTACGGGGGAGTCCCTATAGTATTACTGTTAAGGTTAAAGTTGAAAGATTACTTGTAACCATGGACATAGTTTGTGGTCTTGTAACCCTCAGTTACATCTCTAAAAATTTAGAAGAGCAATCCTATTATGGGGGAATTATTTTTACGCGATATGTTTAGATGTTTGTGCACAATACATCGTACGAAGGGCTTAACACCATAAGTACGGGAGTCCCTATAGTCTAATGACTGTTAAGGTTTAAGTTGAAAGAGTACTTATAACCGTACACGTAGTTCAAGGTCTTATGACCCCTCAACATGATTTGGAATCTTTAAAATTTATGAGGTATTCATACTGCTTCCCAATTATTGAGCAATTGTGGAAGATTTTTCTATTCAAAAGGCGAATGTGGTAAGGATGATATTCCTTATAAAGAAGTAAGTCGTAGAATGCGACATTGAATGATGAATATATTAAATAAGTGAGAAAAGAAATTTTGAAATGAGAAGGAGATGTTGTAAGACCCCAACTTATTATTAATGAAATTTAATTTTCTCTATTTATTATTTTAAAATAGTAAGGGTTGATTTGATTAATGTGGATAGTTAGGGGTAAAATACGCAAATACTTCAAAATAAGCAAGTGGTTATAAAATATTCATTGTTGTCGGGGAATATTCGTTTGGTCGTGGAATATTCGTACTGTCGGGGAATATTCGTACGACGGCGCAGCCATGTGTGGGCCCCATAACGAAAAGCGATTGGATGAAGAAAACGACAAATATAAGTGGTTTAAAAATAACGGCAGTAGTTATTACAATTAATATTGTTAAAATATCCGGTGGTTAAAACACAAGGTACACCAGTATTGCACCAATTATTGATTCTTACGAAGAAGGCACTACTCAATAATGGTTATGTAATTACCGCTCAAGATTTTATTGAGTTAATAATTGTCGCGTTGATATTTTATATTATTGTTGTTTCAATAATTGTCATTACACAAGATTTTTCATTATCGAAGCAATAATTCATATTATCCGAATAATATTATTAGATAACATTATTGGCAATGTCTAGAAAGTTCGCTCTAAGGAGAGGTTTGGTCACCTAATTGCGCCAAAGAAGAAGAAATTTTATTGAAAGCCCCTCTTCCTGAACCGCCTCGGTTGTCAATATTGTGATTCCGTAATATTATTTGTGAATAATTAATTATTGATTCATGTGATGAGGAAAATATTGATTTTATGTGGATATAGATGGAGAAAATTTTTAATGTGACAATTGTTGAAAATTGAAATTTTATCTTTTCTCGATAAAATAATTTATTTAAATATATTATTATATTTTAATAATATAATAATGGTGATATTTTTACAACAAATGTGGGATATATGAGTATACGAGGAGGAAGAGTATTTTTGTTGCAATAAATGTTTAAAACATGTTAAACATGTCGGTGGACCCCATTTATCGATCGAAATTTGATTATAAACTGTGTAAAATCGCCTGCGTTTGTGGATTTTTGGTCAATTTCTATTTGGAATTTGAAAAACTTTCTTCGCAAAGTTGTAGAGAATTGAATTTCCTATTAAAACTCGCGTGATTCGAATTTTCTCGATAAAAGGGCTATTTATTATGAATTATTGAAGTTCAAGCTCAAATAATTGATTTTGGAAGTTTAAAATATTTAAAATTAGAAAAACGTTTTTCTTACTTTTTCTAGAATGTGGCATGTGTTTGATGGCTGAAATTAGATTCTAGGCATGTGTAGGAAATTTATATAATTATATTATTAATTTATTAAATTTTTCGCTTTGGTGTTCTAAGCAATTTCCTATAAATAGGGTGCTTAGGTTAGAATTGAAAATCACACCGTAAATCAAGTTTTTCTCTCTATATTATCGAGCGTATTCTTGTGAGTATTTTGAGTATACTTTGAGTATTGTTAGGTGGTGCAAGTTCCCTTCAGCACTATATCCGGTATTCCAGCTAGAAGTACTAATTTTTCGAGGTAAGGGATGTTAGTTTCTTCTCAAATGATATTATTTCTTCAATATCATTATGCTGAAATATTGGTTGGAACTTTTTATCAAATTTGGAATTTTTTTCATGTCGGGATTACTATTCATGAGTTACTATTCACGAGTTACTATTCATAAGTTACTATTCACGAGTTACTATTCACGAGTACTATTCATGAAGCGTGAAGATATTTTTTTATGGAATTTCTATCTTTTGGTGTCAGAGTTACTATTCACGATATACTTGACTATTCACGATATCAAGACTATTCAATAGAAAAATAAAATTTTTTTTTTGTCCAAAATATCTATTCTCGGATACTAGCTTTGATTGTATCCATGTTTTGATCATTCTTGAATTTTACACCACTATGACTATTTTTGAGGTATTTTTTGAATATGGATAAAACAAAAGTACTAATCCTTAATCCTTAATCCTTGTCATTTTGTTTCACTTTGGATTCGTTTCTTTAAAAATATTTTCATCATCCTCGGTCTTAAATGATGATATTATTGAATATCTTTTTTTGTAGTGCAAAGATGAATGATTAAGAAGAATATCTTTGGTAGTAGTGCAAAGATGAATAGGTGTTTAGATGAACATGACCTAATCGATGAATATCTTTGGCACAGAGTGTAAAAAAGATGAATATTTGATTCCAGAGGTATATTGATTGATGTTACAGGATAAAAGATAGACGATGAACTTTTAAATTCATACATGAAGATAGTAGTTTGCATTCTCTACTTAACTCTTCTAATGAATTATTATTTCGGCTGCTAATATTGATTTAAAATTTGTTGTCTATTGTATTCTATTAGATTTTCCTCGTTGATGACTAACGGTAATTTGTTGTATATTATCTTAGTCATAATATTCTTTTATCGGGCTAGTTGAGCTCACCCTTTTCCTTTTTGTTCCATTTTTCTTCTCGGGAGGCGAGAATATAATGCGAGTACGTAGCCTGTGGGTATGGAATGAAGGTTTTAGAAAGAATTGTTTAGTAGTCCTCACCATTTTTGTCAAATAATGTATCAATAAATGTGATGAGGATTTATTTGAGTATAGATATTGTCTAGAAGATAATATTTGTATTCAAACTCAGCTTTATTGTTGTAATAATAAAGTTGTAGTTGTTGTTTCGCACCATGTATTGACAACTCGAGAATAGGTGATGTATACCTATTTGGGGGGCGCCACGATTGGTATCGAGCTTAGGATATGATCTCCCATGAGAGATGGGGAATAGAACTAGGAGGGAGAGACGAGTAAATCCTTCGCTAGTGTGTCCTACCTAAGCTTATTTTTTAGTTGGTCAAGTATATAAGGATATTATGTGATATATTGATTTCCTTAATTAACCCTTGTTTTTGGCGACAAGATTTGAGAATGTCGATCGAGAATATTAACAATGGAAATGAGACCGTGGAGACGCTCAGACTCACCAACGAGGAGAGAACGTGCAACAGTCGGGCAATGTTCTCCCGTGAACAACACCACCGAAAGCGAGATGATGAACGAGGGATGTTTAGAAGCTTTTTGCAGCCTCATGCAAAATCGCAGACGAGGAGACTCGTGTTCAAAATACATGAAGAAATGATAGCAATTCACGGGTTGTCACAACCAAGCGATTCAAAGAGTTGGGACCACGAATTTAAGGGAAAGCCGATCCGATCATGGCGGAAACATGGGTCAAACAAATTACCAAGATATTCGATGTCTTGGGATGCACTGAGGAACGAAGGTTCCATTTGCCACCTTTATGTTAAAAGTGGCGAGGCGGATCATCGGTGGGAGTCTCAAGCGCACTCCATCCACCAAGACTCAAAGATGTCTTGGGAGACGTTTCAGAACTATTTAATGACAAATACTTTCCCGAAAGTGTTCGTCATATGAAGGAAGTGGAGTTTATTAGGATCGAGCAGAAACAACATGACGGTGTCTCAAAGACGAGGCAAAGTTTGTAGAGTTATCCAGTTTGCACCTCATTTGTTGGAGAATGAGGAACGATGACGCGGATGTTTCTTAGAGGTTTGAAACCCAAGATACGCCAAGATCTCATTTCTCATAAATTTTCTCTATTCAGATGTTGTAAATGTGGCTCAATTATTAGAGCGAGATAACGAGTACGGCCAACCGAGGGACCACAACCGTGGATCGTACTCGTAGATAGCGATCAATGTAATAATGATAACCACGCGGAGAAAGAAACAGACGGACAAAAATGGTAACCACTGTGGTGGTAATCATGGCCATGAAAATAGAAGAAGCGAAGTCGAGGAGGAGATTTTAAAAAGAGGAGATTTAACAATGACCATGTGAAGATGACAGTCTTGTTTGCAAAGAATCGGTTCTAAGGGAAGAGAACGACCACCATTGGTCATATGTTACAAAATGCGGAAAAGAGGGACATATCACCAAACCGCCCACAACAGATTCAAGGTATGCTATAATTATGGAAAGGAAGGACATATCGCTCGATATTATACACAAGAGCGAAACCTAGTTCAATGGGGACGGTGACTCAAAAGACCGTCCCCGTAAAAGTCAAAGTCAACGATTTCGGAAAGAGCGTTTGTTGTGATCGGTCATAATGCGAGGAACCCAAACGAGGTGATCACGGTAAGCTATTTATAAATTCTTGCGAAGTTTATACCTTACTTGATATCGGTGCTACCCATTCATTTATCTCTCTGCATGTGCTCAACGTTTAAACTTGACTCAGGAGAAATTAGACTTTGACCTATCTCGTGGAAACTCCGTTAGAGAAACTTTCATCACATCCATCGCTTATAAATCTTGTTTGATTCAAGTTGGCACCATCACCTTACCATTGACCTTATCTCTTTAAAGATACTTGCTTTTGATGTGATTTTAGGGATTGATTGGTTAACTACTCATCATGCCAAAATTGATTGTTTTCGTAAGGTTGTTAGTTTTCATATTCCTAACCAACCTGTTGCATTTAATTCAAGCAACTAAACCATTAAAATCAATCACTATCATATCTAATCATAAAGCTATTCGCTTATTGAAAAATGGATGTCAAGCTTTCTTAGCCCATGTTATGGATTTGAATAAAGACACGTCAAATTTGAATAATATTCCTATTGTTATTGACTTTCCGACGATTTCTGAAGAACTTCCTGCCTACTCCCGTAACGTGAAGTTGAATTCTTTATTGATCTTGAACCCTGTACAAAGCCCATTTCTAAAACCCCATATCGAATGGCTCCTATTGAACTTCGGGGAGTTAAAGGTCCAACTACAGGAATTGTTGGACATCGGTTTCATTCGCCCTAGTACATCTCCTTCGGGTGCTCCTGTTTTATTTGTAAAGAAGAAAGACGGAGTATGCGACTTTTGTATCGACTATCGGGAATTGAACCATGTCACCATCAAGAATAGGTATCCTCTACCTCGTATTGATGACTTGTTTGACCAATTGCAAGGGCACAATTCTTTTCAAAAATCGATCTTCGATTCGGATATCATCACCAAGATTAGGCGAGGATATTCCAAAGACCGCTTTTAGAACCCAGACGGGCATTATGAATTCTTAGTCATGTCGTTCGGATGACTAATGCTCCCATGGCTTTCATGGATATGATGAACCGAGTATTCAAGGAATATTTTGATCGCTTTGTTGTTGTCTTTATTGATGACATCCTCATATATTCCAAAAGTCGTGAAGATCATGAGCACCATTTGAAGTCGGTACTCCAAAGGCTTCGTGAAAACAAACTATATGCCAAATTGAAGAAATGCGAATTCGCTTGAGGAAGTAGCATTCCTTGGGAACGTGGTGTCGAAACATGGAGTATCTGTTGATCCGTCGAAGATTGAAGCAATACAAAGTTGGGAGCAATCAAGTCATGATCAAGCACGTAGCTTTTTGGGCTTAGCATTTGGTTATTATCGGAGATTCGTGGAAGGGTTTTCGAATCTCTACTCCATTAACTCATTAACTCGGAAGGATACAAAATTTGTTTGGAGCGAAGAATGCGAGAAGAGTTTCCAAGAGCTTAAGAGGAGACTTATTTTGGCACTGTTTCTAACAATACCATCCGGTTCGGATGGATTTGTTATCTACATCGATGCTTCGTGCAAAAGGGTTAGGATGTGTTCTCATGCAACGTGGGAAAGTCATAGCCTATGCCTCATGACAACTTAAAGAGTATGAGAGGAATTATCCTACTCATGATCTAGAGTTAAAGAAATGTTGCTGCTAAAGATATGGAGGCACTATCTATATGGGGAGAAAGTGGAGATATATTCGCACCATAAAAGCCTTAAATATTTCTTCACTCAAAAGAACTCAACATGCGGTAGCGACGTTGGCTCGAGCTATTGAAAGACTACGACCACACTATTCAATACCATCCCGAAAAGTTTAACGTGGTAGTTGACGCGTTGAGAGTAGAAGATCATATGCGAGGAACGAGTGTGATGATGTCAAGTATACGACAGAGCCAACTTTAATAGAAAAAGTTAAGGTTGCTCAAGCCACCCAACCTTGAGTCGATGCGTATGAAGAAGAAAGTACAAGAAGGAGCTATTCCTAAGGCGAGAATTGATGAAGAAGGAATACTTGAGTCCACTCTAGACTTTGTGTTCCTAACGACTCGATTTGAAGTACAAGATTATGATGGAGGCACACAATACACCATTTGTAATCCATCCCGAAGTACTAAAATGTATCATGATCTTGACATACATTTTGGTGGAACAATATGAAGAGAGAGATTGCAAAGTTTATCTCAATGTGTTTAACTTGTCAACGTGTAAAGGCGGAGCATCTAGTACCTAAGGGTCCGTTACAACCACTTGAGATTCCGAAATGGAAGTGGGAACACATTACCATGGATTTCGTTACGGGTCTTCCTACGGTTTCAAGGCATCAATGCTATTTGGGTTATTGTTGATAGATTAACCAAGTTCCGCTTCATTTCTTGCCGACACGGAGACTTATTCACTTGAACGTCTTGCTAGTATGTACGTGAATGAGATTGTGAGGTTGCATGGCATGGTCAGTATCCATAGTTTGGATCGTGACCCAAGATTCACTTCAAGATTTTGGGTTAGCTTGCAAAAAGCTATAGCACCTGATTTACGATTGAGCCTCGCATACCATCCTCAAAGCAGACGGACAATCGAAAGGACTATTCAAACTCTTGAAGATTTTTAAGACTCGTGTCCTAGACTTTCAAGGCGGTTGGGATAAGTATTTACCATTGGTGGAATTCTCCTACAACAACAGCTTATCGTGCAAGTATAGGTGTGGCTCCATTTGAAGCATTATATGGACGAAAGTGTCGCTCTCAAAGTATGTTGGGACGAGGTGGGTGAAGCAACACCGTTGGGACCCGAGTTGATGTACGTATGATCACTTTAAAAGATCCAAATGATTCGACAACGATACAAAACAAGACAAGATCGACAAAAGAGTTATGCGGATCTTCATCGAAAGGACGTGGAATTTAGTGTAGGGGATCATGTATTGTCATGAAGTTGCTCCATGGAAGGGAGTTACAAGATTTGGGAAGAGAGGAAAGCTCAATCCACGATTTATTGGTCCATTTCAAATTCTTGACCGAGTAGGAAATGTAGCCTATAGACTCGCGCTACCTCCGAGTATGTCTCGTGTTCATAATGTGTTCACATATCTCGCACTTCGTAAATATGTGAAAGACCCAAACCACGTTATTGAGTTAGAACCCGGACGAGATAGCCGAAGACTTAACGTATGAGGAGGTACCGCCAAGATCTTAGATAGGAAGGAGCATGTCCCACGCCAAGAAAGGTCATACCACAAGTTAAAGTTTTGTGGAGGAATCATGCTATAGAGGAAATGACATGGGAATTGGAAACGGAAATGAAAGCGAGGTATCCTCATCTTTTGAAACACTGTACGTACGACGTCAATTTCGAGGACTAAATTTCATAAGGAGGGGAGGTTGTAAGACCCCAACTTATTATTAATGAAATTTAATTTTCTATTTATTATTTTAAAATAGTAAGGGTTGATTTGATTAATGTGGATAGTTAGGGGTAAAATACTTAAATACTTCAAAATAAGCAAGTGGTTATAAAATATTCATTGTTGTCGAGGGAATATTCGTTTGGTCGTGGAATATTCGCATCGTCGGGAATATTCATAACGACGGCGTTGACCAAATGTGTGGGCCCCATAACTGAAAGCGATTGGATGAAGAAAACGACAAATATAAGTGGTTTAAAAATAATGGCGTAGTTGTTACATCAAGTAATATCGTTAAAATATCCGGTGGTTAAAACACAAGAAGACACCAGTATTGCACCAATTATTGATTCTTACGAAGAAGGCACTACTCAATAATGGTTATGTAATTAATGTTCAAGATTTTATCGAGTTAATAATTGTTGCGTTGATATTTTATATTGTTTGTTGTTTCAATAATTGTCATTACACAAGTATTTTCCATTATCAAGTAATAATTCATATTATCTCGAATAATATTATTAGATAACATTATTGGCAATGTCTAGAAAGTTCTCGTCTAAGGAGAGGTTTGGTCACCTAATTGCGCGCCAAGAAGAAGAAATTCTTATTGAAAGCCCTCTTTCCTGAACCGCCTGGTCATCAATATTGTGATTCTCGTAATATTATTTGTGAATAATTAATTATTGATTCATGTGATGAGAAAAATATTGATTTTATGTGGATATAGATGGAGAAAATTTTTAATGTGACAATTGTTGAAAATTGAAATTTTATCTTTTCTCGATAAAATAATTCATTTAAATATATTATTATATTTTAATAATATAATAATGGTGATATTTTTACAATCTAATGTGGGATATATGAGTATACAAGGAGGAAGAGTATTTTTGTTGCAATAAATGTTTAAAACATGTTAAACATGTCATTGGACCCCATTTATCGGTGAAATTTGATTATAACTGTAAAATCGCTCTGCTTGTGGATTTTGGTCAATTTTATTTGGAATTTGGAAAACTTTCTTCGCAAAGTTGTAGAGAATTGAATTTCCTATAAAAACTCGCGTGATTCGAATTTTTCTGATAAAAGGGCTATTTATTATGAATTATTGAAGTTCAAGCTCAAATAATTGATTTTGGAAGTTTAAAATATTTAAAATTAGAAAAACGTTTTTCTTACTTTTTCTAGAATGTGGCATGTGTTTGATGGCTGAAATTAGATTCTAGGCATGTGTAGGAAATTTATATAATTATATTATTAATTTATTAAATTTTCGCTTTGGTGTTCTAAGCAATTTCCTATAAATAGGTGCTTAGGTTAGAATTGAAAATCACAATTTAAATCAAGTTTTTCTCTCTATATTATCGAGTGTATTCTTGTGAGTATTTTGAGTATACTTTGAGTATTGTTAGACGGTGCAAGTTCCTTCAAAGACTATATCCCAGATTCCAAATTAGAAGTACTAATTTTTCGAGGTAAGGGATGTTAGTTTCTTTTTCTCAAATGATATTATTTCTTCAATATCATTATGTGAAATATTGGTTGGAAATTTTATCAAATTTGGAATTTTTTCATGCTCTGTCGGGTTACTATTCATGAGTTACTATTCACGAGTTACTATTCATGAGTTACTATTCACGAGTTACTATTCACGAGTACTATTCATGAAGCGTGAAGATGTTTTTTTGTGGAATTTCTATCTTTTGGTGTTAGAGTTACTATTCATGTATACTCAAGACTATTCACGATACGGCACTATTCATAGAAAAATAAAATTTCTTCTTTTTGTCCAAAATATCTATTCGGATACTAGCTTTGATTGTATCCATGTTTTGATCATTCTTGAATTTTACACCACTACGACTATTTTTTGAGGTATTTTTTGAACATGGATAAAACAAAGTACTAATCCTTAATCCTTAATCCTTGTCATTTTGTTTCATCGGATTCGTTTCTTTAAAAATATTTTCATCATCCTCGCCTTAAATGATGATATTATTGAATATCTTTGCCTCAGTAGTGCAAAGATGAATGATTTCAAGAATATCTTTGGTCAGTAGTGCAAAGATGAACAGTGTTTAGATGAACATGATTAATCGATGAATATCTTTGGCTCAGAGTGCAAAGATGAATATTTGATTCCAGATGTATATTGATTGATGTTACAGGATAAAAGATAGAGCGATGAACTTTTAAATTCATACATAGAAGATAGTAGTTTGCATTCTCTACTTAACTCTTCTAATGAATTATTATTTCCATATGAATATTGATTTAAAATTTGTTGTCTATTGTATTCTATTAGATTTTTCCTCGTTGAAGACTAACGATAATTTGTTGTATATTATCTTAGTCATAATATTCTTTAATGGGCTAGTTGAGCTCACCCTTTTCTTTTTTGTTCCATTTTCTTCTCGAGAGGCGAGAATATAGCTTAGTACGCAGCCTGGGGTATGGAATGAAGTTTTTAGAAAGAATTGTTTAGTAGTCCTCACCATTTTTGTAAAATAATGTATCAATAAATGTGATGAGGATTTATTTGAGTATAGATATTGTCTAGAAGATAATATTTGTATTCAAACTCACAGTTTTACTGTTGTAATAATAAAGTTGTAGTTGTTTCTGTACCATGTATTGACAACTCAGAATAGGTGATGTATACCTATTTTGGGGGCGTCACAGATGAGTTATCAAAGAATAATGTAAAACTTTCAATAGAAAAGTTTAATAATTGTAGAAAGATCTTTGTGAAAAGAAGGGGTTATAGAACCCAATGAATGAATAAAGTATTAACGTAAAATCGTTTTTAATAGATTGAATGAATAAAGATTAATAGATAAAATTTCGAGGACGAAATTCTTAGAAGAAAGGGTGAATGTAATATCCCGAGTGTTTATGATAATGATCCTTAGAGAAAGATAATGAACGGGTCAAAGAATATATAATACTCAAAATATAATTGAGTTCAAGTGAAAGTTATGAAATAAAACTTACAAGAATTTATTATCAAGAATGGTGGGAGTAGGAAATATAAAACCTATATTAAGGTAATGTGTTGAAGTTATTCAATGATAATTGTGAAAGAGATTTTGTGAAAACCTTATTAAGGTAGGGTTTCGGTGATTCCGAGGACGGAATCCTTATAAGGAGGGAATGATGTGACAACCCGAATTTTTGAAAATTATTAAAATAAAAATTTAATAAATAAAATTCTTATTATGATATGAGAGAGTAATGTATGTTACATATAAATGTAATATGTTAATATGTTACGATTGTGAGATCGTAAATAATTAAAATATTTATCAAGTAAAATAAGTATTTTAGTTGAAATATTTATGGAATAAATAAATATTCAATGAAAATTATTATGGAATAATTTATTTAAGTATGATGATAATAAATAAATTGATGATAAATAGTTTTATAATTTGTGCATAATTATTACGTTAATGTGGTGGTGATTTTCTAATTTAATTAATTAATTAAATTGGAGGATTAATGATTGTTAAATAAAATTATAATTATATTGGCTAAATAGAAGCTATAATTTTATTAGTAAGGTTTAATTGAATTTATTAATGAATTGAGATTAATTCAATTCAAATAGTTAATGGGTGTGACAAGGGTATCATATGATAAGAAGGACTGCTAAAAAAATTGAAAAAAGGAGATTTTGGGTGCTAGCCAAACATGGCATAGTGACCCTTTGTTATTGTAACTGATGAGGCCATAATGCATACGCATTATGTTTATATCAGTTATATGGATGCACGTGTTTTGTTCCTAAAGCCTAAGAATAAAGAAAACAGAGTGTTGGAGAAGAGAGTTAGAGAGCTTTGAGAAGAAGCTTGTGGGAATCAAGGAAGAAGAGGAAGGTTTCTCATCATCTAATCAAGTTTAAGAAGAATCAAAGATATTCATCTAGTTCTAAAATTTTAATTTATAGTTTCACAAGTTTTTCACTTAAAAAGCTATTTTGGGTGTGTGATTTGAAGAGATGTTATATATATATATATGTGTGTGTGTGTGTGTGTGTGTGGGTGTATAATCTGGTATATACAGTCTCTTTAATTGGTTCTAGAGTAATCAAAATCATAAGAATATGTTAAAGATAAAAAACTTGGGTTTTGATTGCATATGTATATTTTAACTTATGTTGGAGTTAAAACTGATAGATAGAATCTGAAATTGATGATAGATATTGTTAGTATGTTGAAAAACAAAAACAACCCAAGTTGAACGAGTCAAAACGGATGTAAAACAAATTCACAATGCAGAATTTCGCTATGAATGTCAAAAAAACAAGGAAATAATAGAAATAGTGAAATTAAAGGTTGTAATCTTGATGTTTATGTTGTTTATGTGGTTAGAAACGTGTTAGAAACCTTAGTTTATGTTTCTGTAAACATATTACACCTTGGAAAAGTTAGTATGGTTGTTAGAAAGGAGTTTGTAGGCCTAATTTGGCTTTCTATAGTGTTCTAAATCAAAAATCGCAAAAACACAGAAGGGACCCCTGCCCCAATGGGCCCCCTAGTACAAAAAACCCCGCTCCGGCATGTGGTAATCTGCCGAGATTAATTTTGGAAAAAAACTAACCGGTCATGTTTTACTAAAATGAGCATAAAGTTTTCATACGAACTTCGATTGATGCGATTCAAGATGTTCTGAAACGAGGGCGAGTAGACCTACAACTTTTTTTCTTTAAGTGTTTTAATTTGATGTAGGGAACAAGGGTCCAAATGGTCATATTTAGGACTATTGTGTTTTCAGGGGCAATCGAAAGGCGTCGGGCATGCACGTATGCAAGTGTCGCGCTTCTGAAGAAAAAAGATGTTTTTCTAAGTTATAAAACATGAATATTATGAAGTATAATGATGCTTAACAGTAATAAATGATATATTAGATAAGTTGTATACGTATACTAAGCACACACAAGAGAGACAAATTGGGTGTGTGACGAATAAACGTCAAAACGCCGTGATAAATGTTAATGAAAGTAAAGAGTGTTTTAAGTCAAATGAAATGAATATTATAAGATATGAAATGGGTTTAATATAAAACCAATAATGATTCCTAGTAATACTTAAACACTTGAATGAACTTCGAGTATGAAATATAGTGAGATATAAGTCGAAAGTTAACACAATCAAATTGAACATTGTGTATTGATTAATAAGAAGGGTTATGGGAGGTAGATTAATGTTTACATTAAAACTATTATGCGTTGCTATGTGACTAATAATTAATGTGCATGATTATATAATTGTGTAGGGCACATGAAGTGCAGATAACTGTAAGCTGTTAAACTTTTATTGGTATATAACGATCAAGGCAAGTCTTTCAGTTCCTATTTGTTATGTGAACTTGATGATGAACTGTTTTAAATATTTATTGCAAAGAGTATGATGTGTTCTATATATATTGAAAGTATGAAACGTTAAAGTCAATTTATGACTACGTTGATTGAATAATGATTGTTGATAGAGTAAGGAACTCAATCTTTGTACTTGTTATATGAAATGCAGCATGCATGTTATGTTAGTCCAATGTTTATGAGATATATGTTGAGCATAATATTATGTGCTATGTGATGCATGAAAACTGTTAGATTTTGCTGGGCTGTCGAGCTCAACCTTGCAAATAACTACTTTTGCAGGTTAAAGATTTAAGGTAAGGTTATGTGCTACTTGAAATATATGAATCAGATGTGATACTTGAAGATTTATATACTTGGCCTGAGTTATTATTATTTCAACCATGTTTAATGTTCCGAATAATGTATTAATATTGAATTGTAATATTGTTTTGCGATGTAAACTCTTGTAATATTACAATGATTCTGAGATATTAAGATGTAAAGGTTGAAAGTTCTGGGATATTTAGATGTAAAGGTTGAAAGGTTAAGTCACTTTAGTAGATTAGATTTGATTAGCTTGAATAACAGAATCTATTCTCATAATGGGTATTGTGTGGTCGCCTACTACTTAGTATAAAGCCTGCAACACAATTGCGCCATGCCTCGAACAATAGCAGCGAATGAGACTGCTTTTGCGAGCCTTATTCCACTTAGATTCTTTTTGATTTAAACTAGTTCAAATTCATCATTAAAAGTTTTAAATATGTACTCATACATCCTAAACACATTATAGCATGTCAATTCACATCAATTGACATGGAATTTTAAGAAATTTAAAGAATTTAGCAAAAACCAATTCAAGAACATAAATGGAATTTATACCTCCTTAAGCTTGAATTGAACTCCTCACACACTGAATATACTTCTACAATAGCTCAGCAACCCACACTCTCAAACTTAGACTTATTAGATAATTTTTCACTTAACAGAAAATTGAGGAAGGTGAGCTTCTATTTATGGAGAATTTATTGACCATTTTATAGCTTTGCACCCAGGTTTAATTCAATGGGAAATGAGAGTAAACAACAGATATTCAAGAGTTGGCCAACTGCTTACATGTAGCCATACTTAGCTCTTAACTGTCGACTAACTTTTACATAATGTAATATTAGGCCACTATTCATGTACTGATAAATGACACTTATTTTGGGACATGGCTAATTCTCAGCACTAGAGCTTAGTTTAGTAACTATAATTCGCAAAAATGAATTTTAATGTACAATTTTTACCATAATAGGAAAAATTTGGAATTATTTATGTACTCACATCATATAATCCATGTACATTAAATACACATAATAAAATAATGCAATTAGGTATTATTGTCCGGGTATCTCCATATTTATTTTTACTACTTACATAACCTCTTTATAACATTATTTAACTGTTCAGTTTACACACGAAATTTCTTTCCCAATTTCTGAAATACACATATATTTAATTATTCTTATATTAAAATCACATATGATTTAATTGTACTACTTGATACTTTATATCATTAGAATGTATTCTTATCATATGATTTTATTCATGTCACACTTTTCATTAATGTTCCATTTCATTTCTATAGTAGAACACTAATTTTTTCCCAGATTGGCCACTGGCGCAGCTGTGCCATTTTGTACTACTGGGAGGGCGCATCTGCGCCGGTTCCTGGCAGTGCCAAAATAGTTAAGCTTCAAGCTAGTTCCAATTTCTATCACCACACTAGTTTTACATGATACGAATTAACTTCTATATTGGTGATATTACTAGTTTTAGAGTGTATTTATTCCTTATATGGAATCACATATTCACACACAATTAATCTTCCCCTTGGTTTAATCGCTTAAATTTCCCTTCTCACGCCACACAAGGTATTTCTCCATTCTCATCACAACTTTCCAGTTATAAATTCAACTTAAATTAATTGAACTACTCAGCTTACTACACATCAATATTTATATTCAAATAAATACTCATTTTCTTATTATATTGAAATAATTATTTATTCCTAAAATTCTCGGTTCTTACATCCTCCCCTCTTATAAAAATTCCATCCTCGGAATTGTACAAGGTTACACAAATAAATGGGGATAATCCATTCGCATCTTATCTTCTAATTCCCACGTGGCCTCCTCGGCGTCGTGGTTTCACCAAAGTACTTTTACTGAAGTGATAATTTTATTCCTTAATGTTTGTTCTTTCCTATCTAATATTTGGACAGAAATTTCTTCATATGCTAGATCCTTTTCCACTTGGATGGGCTCGTAAGAAATCACGTGTTTGTAGTCAGACTTGTATGGACGCAACACGGAGATGTGAAACCCATTATGGATGTGCTCCAACTCAGGTGGTAGTGCAACATGGCACGCCACTTCGTCCACTCTCTTCAGTATCTCAAATGGTCCTATGAATTGCGGACTCAATTTTCCCTTCTTTCCGAATCGTATTTTTCCTTTCCAAGGAGATACTTTCAAGAAAATATGACTTCCCATCCTCTTTTGCAAGCTTTTCCAGAATTTTGACGTGAAGCGTGGATATCGATCAAAAATAATTGATACTGGCACTCTATATCGTGAAACAATTTCCTTTACATACAGATTAGCTAACTAATTCAAACTATATCAGATCTTGATCGGTAGAAAATGGGTTGTCTTCGTTAGTCGATCCACGATAACCCAAATGGCGTCAAAACCTTTCTGCGTGACTGGAAGTCCTACCACGAAATCCATCGTAATATGCTCCCATTTCCACTCCGGTATCTTAAACGCTTGAAGTAGACCACTCAGGCTTTGGTGCTCCACTTTGACCCGTTGACATGTAAGACATCTACTAATGCACTCCGTGATTTCTCATTTCAAATTTGGCCACCAAAAATGTTTCCTTAATTCTCGGTACATCTTCGTGCCTCCTAGATGAACGGAATACGTTGTGTTGTGTGCCTCATGTAAAATTTATTCCCTCAACTCGGTTCTCACAGGCACCCACACTCTCCCTTCAAATCTTAAAATACCGTCTCTATCCATCTTGAACTTTTCTTCCTTATTTTCCCAAATCCTCTTCCTGATTTTCTCACATTCTTCATCCTTTTCTTGGGATTCCTGTACTCTATCCAACAAGCTCGAACGAGCTTCTACTGCAAACAATCTCTCATCAGACATCTCCGGTCCCTTCACTTATACTTCTAATTTGTCCATATCCCTTACTAACTCCTCCTGAGTTGTCAATTGAAATAACTTCTATAAGACCCCAACTTTTATTAATAAAGAATAATTTTTTTCTCGAAATATATTTTTGAATATTATTGTGTGGATATGATATAATGTTATAGTTGTGGGTAATATTTAAAAATTTTGCAAAGTAAACAAGTTGATATAAAATATTCGTTGTGTCGGAGAATATTCGATTAATTCTGGGGAATATTCGTTTTAACAGGGAATATTCGTGATTGACTAAGCAAAATCATTGGTGGACCCCACATCGAAGTATTGTCGAGTTAGAAAACCATGTAAATATCATTTTATAAAAATAACGCGCCGAAAGTTTTACCGTTAAACTGCTGAACTACCCGTGGTAAAAGTACGAAGAATATTATGTGGTTGCATAGTAGCACACAATATTGATTATTAATGCTTACGTGAGAAGTCACTCAGTTATACTTAATTATTGCTACAGTAATTGCTTCATAATATCTCTCATATTATTGATTTAATTATTGTCACAGTATTAATATTTGATATTATTAAATCAATAATTGAGACGACAAAGTTATTCATATTATTATTTGCAATATTGACAATGTCTAGAAAGTTCTGTCGAGGAGAGGTTTGGTCACCTAATTGCGCGCCAATAGGGAGAAATCCTTATCGGAAAGCCCCCTCTTTCCTAGGAATGATCTGGTTGTTAAATATTTTGAGTTATAATATTAATGATGAATAATTGTTAATAATGTGTTTATTAAAGATAAATACTTTGTGGTTAATATTTATTCAATTTTTGATATAAATGTAGGGATTGTTATGAGGCGTTTGTTGTAAGTTTGACTTAGTATTCCATGAGAAGATTTACTAATTTTATAAACCGTCGGTGGTGGTTTTAAAAGTAAATAAATCTGGACCGTTGGTATTGGTTTTAAAAGTAAATCAATCTGGACCGTCGATGGTGGTTTTAAATGTAAATCAATTTGGACCGTCAGTGGTGGTGTTAAACGTAAATCAATCTGGACCGTCGGTTGTGGTTTTAATAGTAATCAATATGAACTGTCCGTTCTAATAGTAAATCAATCTGGACCGTTCATAAATTAGTTACTATTTAGTCCATTCTCCTATAAATAGAAGCTTAATTCTTCTTTCATTCTCACCAATTCACTAAGATTCACAAGAGATATATAGAGAGAGAGAAACTATAGAGAGCAAGAAGAAGAGTATTCTGCTACTTTACTAATGCAGTATTCAGCCTTCTACTAAGGTAAGGGGTATTATTTCTTTCGTATTCATAAGATATACTATTTTTCGTATTCATCCTTTAATATGTCTGAATAACCTCGCCTCACGCGGACACGCATCGTATGACAGGTGAAAATCCATTTGCAGTTTCGTATGTTATTTCCTTTCATATTTTTAAATCTAAACTTACTATGGTATGTAATGCTTCTATAACCCTTGAAATTAGTGGAATATCCTTGAGTTTTGTGCTTTATCCAATATCGTTTTATTGGAATATTGATCTGAACTTTCTTATTAAATATCAATATTTTCACCCGGGGTACTATTCATGGGTTACTATTCACCCAGTTACTATTCACTATAATATTATTCACTCGGGTATTTGGGGAACTTTTCATGCCAGGGTACTATTCACGAGTTACTATTCACGGGTTACTATTCACTCAATTACTGTGACACCCCCAAATCCGGGTATCTTCCAACCTGACAGATGGCGCTACACGGTGCTACCATTGACACATACATTCAATTGAAAAGCCTCAATAGAACGAATATGTCTTCTATATAATCAAAATAATATTAACATTTTCCCAGGTTCTTTATAACCATTACATTTGTTCTTGTCATAATATCAAATATATTACAATCATTCACCCTATACTATTACATAAGTATTCTACGGGTTCGTCTTTGCCTTGCCTTATCCTTTCCAGAGCCTTCGGTCCGTTCGATCTTAGCTATGTTCATATGGTTCAAGCAAGAGTGAGCATGAATAGCTCAACAAGTATAATAATTCTAATAAACAACATGCTCGAAACATAGGAATCATATATCTTCAATAACTGAACAATAGTTACGAAGTACTATCGATAATTTAAAATAGCACTTCTTTTCCTTCAAAACGTTTTACAACAACAATTTTCAGTAAAACATCAATTTCGGTCCAAGACCTTGAGCATTTCATACTTTATTTGAAAAGGACATTCCCACACTAAGTCCGTAAGTCTGACATTTCTTATGAGCACGTCTAGGTGATCAGCCTATAGTACTCTATGTTAATCAATACTACATTCATTAAACGTATATACGTTTAAGTTGTGGCAACCTCACGTGCCTGTCGTTTGAGGGCAAAACATTTTTAGCATACTCAGTCTTCATTTGAAAACCACACCAATATAACTTGATAAACATTGGCCATGCTTTGATAGAAACATAATATCAGTCTAGCCGAAAGAGTTGGCTTTGACTTCATCATACAATACTTTATGCGTAAGGATACATGAATTACAAAGCTTGTCCAGATTGAACTAAAATAAGGGTTAGAATACTTTCCTTCAGCATCTGCTATAGTTATAACACATTCACGTTAAGTCTTTAAGTGTCTACAGTAAATGATAACATCACATAACACATTAGGTCATGAATGAACATACATGGTTCCTAATGAATCTTACCCTTCTTCTCAATCTAATTATGACTTATATTTGTTATTATTGGTTCCGACTTTTCGTTACGTCGTTCTTATATTCACATACAATTGACTGACGTTAACCTTAATTGATAATACTTAAGGTTTAAACATGTCTTAACAATATTATAATCAAGCCTTAGGTCATTACTAATGAGTTACCATTCATTTCATACTTGTAAACCTTCTTTACTATGTAAATCCTAGAAATTTGGCGTTATACGCCACCTTTCCCTTCTCTATCACATACGCAAATACCACTTTCTGATGGTCGAGGACCGGACTCGGCGTTGCAACGCGAATCCCAGCATTACATGCCGCGATGCGGCACGAAAGTTTAGTAGGTAAGCTGCCTGCCTTGGCGCTGCAACGCCCCATTTAAGCCTTAGGCTGGCGCCACGACGCCAGCTCTGTGCACCAGACACAGAGCCTATGGTTCAAGAGCCTACGATTATAAGTCCGAATTGGCTCGTTCAAGAGCCTACGGTTCATAAATTTCATACCCTACTCGATTATGCATGAATTTTATCTATTTGACTTCGTTTACTCAAAATTTACGTATTGGTTCATTTTTAATGAAAACGATAAACGTTCGTGAACATTCAACGCTCGTTTCTTCTTTCTAAGTCGGAATTCGGTCATTTTTGAGTCCACAACTCTATAATGCCAAATATGACTTGTCTCCATTGAAAACCAACATTTCCAAGTTCAAATACAAAATACGACTTCCATTCTGAGAATTTCACGAATTCGTCGATTACCGTCCAATCGTGTGAATTCCGGTAAAACTTCATTACTAATGATTTTATCATCGTTCTAAATGAATTCTCATCATCATATGAACATTTCAAATTACATATTACAACAACTTATTTTCAAGCAATGTTATGTCTTATTCTTCATTAGTTCATGACTTAACTTATAAACTACAAGTTTTCATTCCTTTTGACTTATTATAGATTTAAGTCCTTTAATCAACATTCTCATATCTTATCAAACATACTAACTTCATATTGCAATCATATGACAATTAATCATCAGTTTATAACTTATTTAGGTTTATCTTACTTATTCATGATGTATTCGGCTTAAGTCCATTAATTATTCAATTCTTACATGTTCTTAGCATACATGCTTATTAGACTACACTTCTCTTATCACCCTACAATGATAGAGATGGAAGATTATTAGACAAGATTCTTACCCTTGATGAACTAGTACTTCTATTCTTCTTAAAAATCTAACAAAAGATGTTTTGACTTAAAAGTGCTTATTCTCTCTAACATTTAAGTTAATTTGCTTGGATGAAAATTAACAAACAACTAATGAGCCATCTCTTCCTCTATTTATAGGATTTCTAAAGTTAGGGTAAAAGGGTCATTAGATTATTCCACCTCCTTACTAACCTCCTTACTATTTCATTCTTAACCACTACGTAAACTTGCTCCCAACATAAGTTGCTTGGTCACCACATAAAGTACTTGGTCACCAATTCGCCCATGGGTTGCTCCATGGATCAAGCTTAACCCATTGGATCATTACATTGGGCTTAAGTTAAATAACTTAGCTTATTCATATTGGGCTTGCATTAATTTACTTTGGGATTTTGATTAAACCAACACTTAGCTTAATCATCAATACATCTTAGGTTTGTCCCTTAATGCATATTGGACTTGCACTTCATACAAGATCCACCATTCCATTCATTTTGTCTTTAATCCTTAACGTTCTTAATTTAAGTCCGCATGCAAAATATTACGTTTTCTATACTTAGATTATTATTACATAATCCATCTCACCTTGATATTATAACGATATGTATTTCTCGGAAGTTCAAAAATAATTCCCAAGAGGAAATCGATGAATAGTGTTTTTCAAAAACTTTCTCAGAAAACTTTTATTTTCGTCTTGGAAATTCAAACACTTTAATTCCTTTACGTAGTTAAAATACTACGACGTTCCGACGTTTCTAGGTTATAGAACGACATTCATCTTACTACACATAATAATAACAAATAATATTATTTTATTCATTATTTTACAAAGGATCCGAATTTCTCGGTTGTAATGACCCCAAAATTCATACAATTTAATTCTTGACTTCGGTCGTTAATAATACATTCTCGACTTAGTCAAACTCGAAGTTCATTCAAGTGCTTAAGTCTTGTTAGGACTACTTATTGGTTTTATATTAAATCCATTCCATATCTTATAATATTCATTTCAATTGAATTGAAACACTTTTTAAGTTCATTAACACTTGGCACGGCGTGTCGACGTTCATTCGTCACACGTTCGATTCGACTCTCTTGTGTGTGCTTAGTATGCTTATACAACTTATCTAATACGTCATTTATTAATGTTAAGCATCATTATATTTTACTAATATTCATGTTTATAACTTAGGACAACATCTTTTATCGTCAGGAGCACTACATTTGCCTATGTGCATTCCCGACGCCCTCCGATTGCCTCCTAATACATATCAGTCCCACAAATGGCCGTTTTGACCCCTGTTCCCGACCTTAAATTGAAGAATTTAAAGAACAAAAGTTGTAGGTCTATTCATCCTCGTTCCGGATCATCTTGAATCACCTCAATCGGAGTTCGTATGAAAACATTATGACCGTTTTACTATAGAAGGTCAAAACTGCCCGACCTAGACTACTGTTCCAGCGCTGGGGCGCAAGAACTAAGTCAGGCATTGGCGCTGGGGCACGAATTTCAGCGCTGGGGCGTGAAGTTCTGGGCTATTTTTGGTGCTTAGGCGCAAAAATCAGAGTTGGGGCACAGATTTTGGCGCTGGGGCGCCAAAACTTACAGAACCTAACCACGAAGAACAGAATAACTAAATTCTGGACTAATTAATACTGCTAACATCTAAATTAAGACGTAAAAGTTATATAGATTACTCATACACATTTACTTATGATACATATACCAATTTAAAGTAATAAACAACAATTTCAGAAAATTTAAATCCTTGAAATCGTAGTTTAAAATTCAACTCCATTTTTGACGTTGTTTTACAAGGTTTAATACTATAAACTAGAATTATCCAATGAATTCATTCCTTTAAACTACGTTCTCATTAAGTTCTTACCCAATTAACATACATAAGGTTTAATTTCCCAATTAGCATATACTAATTTTGATATTTCTACAAATCACGTTCATACATGAATGTTTACTGTAAAAACGATTTCTTTTCTTGTAGACTTAATTTAGCATACAATCTTATCTATATGTTAAGCATACAATCATATATATATATATATACACACATACTAGTATAACCATTACAATTACAAATACACAAAATTTCCTAACCAATTATAAAAACATGGTTTTACAGAAAGTTTGTAAAGAACTTTATATTACAGTCAAATTCAGGAACACGGAGACTTAGAAATTATAGCGTAAAACATATATGTTAATGTTATGTAACATACCTTTTGTTGATTAAGAAATCCTTGTTAATCACTGAGAATAGCTTGATTTAACTCGTAACTATCTCTTGATTCTCTCTCAGGCTCTCTCAAACTCTCTCAAAATTCTTTTCTTTTCTTTCTTTCAGTATTAAACTAGGCTACTAACAGTAAGCGTAAACTAAAACCCAACTGATAACCAAATGCATAAAATAAAAACGGATATGGCCATAATAAGCCTAATAGTTAAGATCAGTTACCAAAATATAACGTATGGATTATATTTTATTTATATTATTTATTTTATTAATAATTCAAATTTGAAAAATCCAAAAGCCATAAGACTCCGTTTGACAAAACTCTTTAAAAATTAAAGACTTAATATATTTAAGCCTTGTTTGGCAAAACTAAATTAAACTCCTTTAATTTATTTTAATAACTCCTTTATAATATAGTTATTTATCACACTTTATTTAATTAAGTTTTCATACTTAATTTAATTAATTCTAATAACAATTTATTGAATAAATTATTTAATCATTATAAATTCTCTAACTTAATTATTAAATTAAATTAGAATATTATCTCATAACAATTAATTTTCTTAGCTCCTTAATTATTTACTTAACAAATAATTAACCAATCAAGTCAAATCAAATTAAACAAATATTTATTCAACAATAAACAAATATTTATTCAACAATAAACGCATCCATTAAATATTTATATAATTCAATAAATATTTATAGTTACAATTAAAATTCTGGATTATTACAATAATCACATCGTAATAAAAATTTTAATTATTAAATTCTTATTTTAATAACTTATGAAAATTCGGGTTGTCACATCCTTCCCTCCTTATAAGGATTTCGTTCTCGGAATCAACGAAACCTCCTTTACTCGGTTTTCACCAAATCTCTTTTCAAAGATTTATCGTTGAATATCTTCAACACATTACCTTAATATAGATTTTATATTTCTTACTACATTCATTACTTCAACAAATTCTAGGTTTTATTTAGGTTTTATTTCATAACTTTTACTTGAACTCAATTATATTTTGAGTATTATATACTCTTTAACCCATTCATTTTCTTTGCTAAGGATCGATATCATAAACACTCGGGATATTACATTCACTCATTCTTCTAAGAATTTCGTCCTCGAAATTTTATCTATTAATCTTTATTCATTCAATCTATAAAAATAGATTTTATGTTAATACTTTATTCATTCATTGGGTTCTATAACCACTTCCTTCCACAAAGATCTTTCTAAAATTATTAAACATCTTTAATAAAAGTTTTACATTATTCTTTGATAACTCATCTCCTTCTCATTTAAAAATTTCTTTTCTCACTTATTCAATATATTAATCATTTAGTTTCGCATTCAATGACTTACTTCTTTCTAAGGAATATTATCCTTACCACATTCACCTTTAGAATTACAAGACTCTTCCTCAATTGCTCAATAATTGGGAAGAGATATGAATAACAGGAATTTAAAAGATTCCAAATCATGTTGAGGGTCATAAGACCTTGAACTACGTCCACGGTTATAAGTACTCTTTCAACTTAACCCATAACAGTCATTAGACTATAAGGACTCCCGTACTTAGGGTGTTAAGCCCTTCATACGATGTATTGTGCACAAACATTTAAACGCTATGCGTATGTCCATAGTTATAAGTAATCTTTCAACTTAAACTTTAACAGTCATAAGACTATAGTGACTCCTCGTACTTAGGGTGATCAGCCCTCCGTACAATGTATTGTGCACAAACATCTAAATGCCTCCGCGTAATCCCTTATAAAAGGGTTATTCATCTCAGCTTTTCAACATCTGAATCCGCACCAAAACAATTTGGTTTGTCATAAATTTTCAAGAAACGCTTGAATTTCATCAACATCCTTTCAATAATCGTCTAGCTTAATCAAATAGCATAGACTTCTACAATAATTTAGACATCAATCGAAATATACATATACATATATATATATATATTCTCATATCTTAAAGAAATCTCAATAATCCTTTTTATGACGTCATGATACCGCACTGTACTTACAGTTCGTTTGAGGATTCCGTCATTTAGTGATTTTATCATACTGCATCATACCATAGTGGGCTGACGATCCTTATATCACATCCAACACTAAGTAATACTACATTGATGACTCCATCGTTTTTATCATCTCTGCACCAGGTTACATGATGCATTGATGATATAAAAATACATTTTGATATATATTTCAAATCATTTTTGTCTAGCCGAAGCAATTAGCATAGACATACGAATAACAGTGTTGTTTTTAAAACTTATTGGTTTCATCATTTGATCCAATGTTTTTCAAGAAAATAAAAGTGCAAACATCAGCACGAAGTCAATAAATTTTGAAAGTCTAGCATAGCTAGTAGATTTAGAATATCCAAGTATCCATCAACTTCAACCTTTACTTCATTACTTCATTACTTAACTATTCTACCAATCTTCAACTTCATCAATGCTCTCTATACTATAACCGTTTTGTACCCAAAATTGTTGATTAAACTTACCGCACATTGGAAGTTCAGGAACTTGCCACAATAATATGAGTTTAAGAACTTGTCCTAGTCAGACCATAGGCGTCCATTCGCTGAGGGGTTCAAAACATGCCATATTATTATGAGTCACGAACTTACCATATGACTTAATTTTAAGAACCGCACCTAATCCTAATAATATCTGTAACGCCCTAGAAAATTTGGATTTTTGAGAATTAAATTTTTATTTGATTATGTGGATTAAAATGAATTTAATTAATTATATATGGGAGTAAGCTAATTGAAGGTCGTTCTATGACCTAGACATATCGGAACATCATAGTATTTTGGCTACGTGGTAGAATTAAAGTGTTTGAATTTTCAAGACGAAAATAAAAGCTTTTCGAGAAATTTTTTAAAAAACACTATTTACGCATTTATGCTCGGGAATTATTTTTGAAATTCTGAGAAATACGTAATGATAGAATATCGAGGTGAGATAGAATATCCAATAATATTTCAGTTATGGCAAACACAGTTTTTGCTCATGGACTTAAAACCCAATCTGTTAGAAAAGTGAGTTCCGAGAAGGAATTTAAATGCATATAATGAATTAAAGCAATGATCGATAATACGTAGGTATTAGACGACGTAATGGATACGAGTGTGATAATAAGTATCATAATAGTATGTATGAATGATGGAATGTCGATATTAAATAAGTATACGAGTGAGAATACGAGATGAATACGTAGATTATACGTTATAAGACTTTAAGCCAAATGTATTGAATTTGTAGAAATGTGTAGGAGATTGTAATGTCCAATTGGGATGATAATAAAGCCCAATACGAATTAATGTTAAAGCTTAAATATAGGAATGGTTAAGTCCAATGTAATTTAATGAACAAGCCCAATGTATAAGTTAGGTTAATTAAATCTTAAGCCCAAAATATTAATCCAATGGGTAAAGTTTGATCCATGCGGCAACCCATGGGTGAATTGGTGACCAAGAATTTAGTGTGTTGAGAAACTAGACTTAAGTGTTAAGCAAAGGATAAGTTAAGTAACTTAATTGCTAAGTAAAGTGCTTATGTGTGATGAGCAAACAAAGTGCTTTTATGTCATGACCAAGTAACTTAATGGCTAAGTGTTGTGATGAGCAAGTAAAGAATAAGCTATGTGCTAAGCAAGTATACTTAAGAGTTAAGTAAATGTGGAGGCCAAGTTAACTTATTAGCTAGGTAATGAATAGTATGGAGGTTTAGTAAGGAGGTGGAGTGGTCTTATGACCATTATACCCTAACTTAGACTTTCCTATAAATAGCGAACTTGGATTTTATTTTTATTGGTTGTTCATTTCATCTAACAAGTGGAGAGCTTATTTGTTAGAGAAAATAAGCTAGAAAAGCTAGGAAGTTAGTCTTTTATATTTCAAGAAGCAAGAAGGAGATCAAAGATTAACCAAGTGATTATCAAGGGTAAGAACATAGACCATTAATCTCTTTCTCTTCCATTGTTAGAGAAGTGGGTAGTGGTAGAACATGTATGCTAAGGAATGATAAGAATGATTAATCAATGGACTTAAGCCGTATAAGTCATGAATAAGTAATTCAAACTTAATTAAGTTATGAATTTATGAGGAACTTAGATGAACTTCTCATACGTTTACTTTAATAAGATTGTATGATAAAAAGAAGCAAGAATGGTGGTTAAAAGACTTAATCTATAATAAGTCATAAAAAAGGAAGTCATAAGTAGTTTATACTTTTATATGTTATAAACTCACAAAGAACAAGTAATAACTTATCATGTATATAAGTTAATGAAATGAATAGGTTAAGGTGTTAGTATGATGTATTGAATCCATTTGAAACGATGAACAAATCATAAGAAATGAAGTTAAGGCCAAATTTACGAGTTTGGACGATAATCGTTGAATTTGTGAAATTCTCGGAATGGAGGTTGAATTTTGATATTGAGCTTGGAAACATTAGTTTTCAATGGAGACAAGTCATATTTGGCATTATAGAGTTGCAGACTCGAGAATGACCGAATTTCGACTTAGAACGAAGAAACGAGCGTTGAACGTTCACGAACGTTTATCGTTTTTGTTAAAATGAACTAATAGGTGAATTTTTAGTTAACGAAGTCAAATAGATAAAATTCTTGCATGAACACGTAGAGTATGTAATTTGTGAACCGTAAGCTCTTGAACGAGCCAATTCAGACTTATAACAAAGAAGTTATGAGCTCGGGAATCTCACTCAAGAAATTGTTCGTCACAAAATTTTCGGTGTTACGATCGCGCCAGAAGCGCCAAGAATGGTTATGAAAGTTATCGGAATTTTTTGCCAGAAGCGTTAATCAGAATAAAGGGACTCACGCGCAAAGTTGCCGAGTCGTGGTCTTTAGTTTCAGAGGTTCATACATAAACGCTGAAGTAAAGAAGTGGAGTCAAATACCAAATTTTAAGTTTTGACGATATCAAGAGTGTTTATAAGGAGAGCATGAACGGTAACTCATTAGTAATGAACTAAAGTTTATTTATAACATTTTTAAGACATGTTTAAACCTTAATTATGATCATTTAGGGTTGAAGTAAATCTATTGAATGTGAACGTGAACGGTATGCAATATGCGTACTTAACCAAATGACGATCGAGTAAGGATTTAATAACGTAAGGACGGTAGTAAGCCGTGAGGAAGGATGATTAACTCAAAACGAGTTGTATTAATGAAATAATTTCAGTTAAGTTATAGAAGAGAAAGAAGTTGGTAAGAATGATGTAAGTTATAACGATAAGCCGGAACCAATAAATAATAAATCTAATACAAGATTAGATTGAGAAGAAGGGTAAGATTCATTAGGAACCATGTATGTTCATTCATAACCTAATGTCGTATGTTATGTGGTTATGTGTTGTAGAGACCGTAAAGAGTCAAAGGAAAAGTAATTTTACTGTAGCAGACGCTAAAGGCAAGTTTTTCTTAAACACTTGTCTAACCTTCGTGTTAGCCAAGTTTTTTGTGATTCATGTTATGAGATGCATAAACTGTTTTACTAAATGGTCGATGCCAGTTTTACCTCGACTAGACTAATCTTGAAGAGTTAATTGATTTATTTACATGTCTTTCAATATAGAATTGATAACGCTATCCTACGCCAATTGTTTGGTACAGATTCAAGGTAAGCCTGAGTATGAATAAACAAAGGTATTTTTCATCGATTATTCGATGGGCATGCGAGGTTGCCAAAACTTAAACGTACATACGTTTAACATGATGTAGTGTTGATCAACATAGAGTACTATGGGTTGATCACCCAGAAGTGCTCGTAAGATATACCGGACTTACAGACTTAGTGTCGGGTTGTCCTTCTCAAAAGAACTTATAAAATGCTCAAGGTCTTGAACCAAAATTGATGTTTTACTCAATATTGTTGTTGTAAAATGTTTTGAAGGAAAAGAAGTGCTATTTTGAATTATCGATAGTACTTCGTAACTATTGTTCAGTTATGGAAGATATACAATTCCTATGTTTCAAGCATGTCATTTAAAAGAAATTGTTGTACTTGCTGAGCTTGTTATGCTCACTCTTGCTTGAACCATATGAATGCAGTTAGGACCGAATGAACCGAGGGATCCGACAAGGATAAAGGTAAGATGGAGATGAACAATTAGTTTACCTTGTAATAAACTAGTAAGTTATATTCTATACTTGGTACACATCGAGTCTCTAACAGTTTCAATATGGTACGCTGAGGGGTTTCCCACAAACAACCAACAAACTAGGTTCCGAGTTGCTAGTTCGTATATACCTCCACTCTATGAAAGTATCGTTTAGCCCATATACCATACATCAACTATTAAAGAGTACAATTGTATCATACTTAAATATAACTTTCTATTCTTAACTTCTTTATCATACTCTTCTTACAGACATTGCTTATTTATTATCACCTTAAATTCTTATTATTGGAGTTGGGTAACCCCACTTTCATATTCCTTATAACTCTGCGAGATTCTTCTTTGAATCCTCTCACGCATGTTTTAATCCCTTCTTTATATATTTCCTAAATTACTTCTTATCGTTCAAACTTTATTTGAGCTTATTCGTTCATTATCTTAACCTCTCTTCTCTAAGGTTATAGCCTAAGGTACTCATACCTAAGGTTTCTAACCTATCAGCTTTGATACCAACTTTAACGACCCCAAAATTTATACAATTTAATTCTTGACTTCGGTCGTTAATAATACATTCAACCTCTAATTTTACATCATTAAACGATAATACAACCATTGAAATTTGCGGAATAATTTCAATTTTCCATTACAAACTATCCTCGTTCCCAAAACCTTCAACCTTTACATCTAAATATCTTAGGTTTGTAATATTCATGTGCGCAATCAAATTGCAAAAAAAAAGCTAAGCGTGTAAAAATCGAGTTTAAAAATTTACAAACCATATACCGGATCACCCTTTATGCATAATTATTAATTAAACGAAAAGATAAAGAATAAAATCATACCCTCAAGATCGAGCTTCCTCGTGTACAAGTTCACCTCCAAATCCTTTTCGCTCAACTTGAATCCACCGGTTTGGTTCCTTCCTTTCGATCAACGTTAGCCACCCATATGTTGGCTCTCTAGAGGTGATCCACCAAGGAAGAAGAAAATTCAAGAAGAAGGGTGGTTGGCTAAACCCTAGTTTTCTATCTCTATGTAAAAGGGTGTACTCTCCCAACAATCGAATTACGTCTATGTTGAAAAAGTCAACAACCCATACCACCCATAATAAGACTCCTCTTATTTATAGATGTGGGCAACCCACCTTAACAATTAAGGAATGAATTGGGTTTTAATTAATTAATTCTTTTAATTAATTAAGCTCCCTAATCTTATTAGGATAATTAATTAAACTCCTTTAATTAATTTAACTTCCTAATCCAATTAGGAATAAATGAGAGTACTTATATTAAATTAATTCCTAAACTCTTTTAGAAATTAAAATAATAATAATTGTAATAATATTAATAAGACTCCTCTTATTAATTTATATTTAATATTTCTAAAATATTAAATAATAATATTAAGCTATTTAATTTATTCTATCACCATAGATTAAATTAAATATACATAACATATTATTACGATTATGCCATTAACTTCTTAAATAATTATTCTTCCTTTTATGGTGTGACCCTTTTAGGTTCTCCATATTAAACCTATTGTGAATAAATCAATTAGAATAATTTAATCTTATTTAAATAAATAAATTAAACAATTAATTTATTTAAATAAATAATATTTATTCTACAATAGGATAAGCTCTCCCAATGATCAACGACTTTCCAGATAATATAGATTTCAACATTAATCATTAAAGAACCTTTGAGTAAATAGTTACCGCATAATTCAATCCTTCCACCATACAAATTCCCAATTAAATATAAGACATGGAATTATCACAAGTCTTATTTTATTTAATTATATGTATTTCGATCCTTAAATGCACAACTCAAATAATGCAAATTAGAAACTCCTTTCTAATTTTTCATTTCGCTTCGCCAAGGACTACTGGGTTGTCATTTATCGAATCACATAGACATTTTCTTCTTTTATTAGAAGTGGTAGATTCTTTATCGATCATACATTATCTCCATGTATAACTTATTATACCCAAGCATACCCTTTGATATACCCTAAGGGTCTTAAGGAATAAGTCAAAGTATAACTCATCATACACAAGATACTATGATGATCTCAAGTCCAAGGATTACTCAGACTACTATCACTACAGAATTCCTATCGACAGCAAATAAAACTCCATTAGGTATTCCTTAGCGAGCCAATGCTCGTTGAACTTATTCTCTAATAAGCACCTACATACTCTGCTTTTAGTGTTCCACACAAATGATCATGAGATCAATCATCCTCATCCAATGAGCAAGTTAACGATGTACCAATCTATCCGGATTCACTAATCCCCAATTTAGTAATCCAATGATTGAGAACTATTTTAGTTTTAAGCTTTCTAAGAATTTAGATCTCATTAGAATGATCATCATCATTATTCTAAAAGCATTGCTTAAAACTATGGGTTTATCACATATTATAAAACAAAGATCATGTAGATAATTAAAAGCCTTTAATAAATTAATACTTTTATTAATAAATGAATAAGATTGTTACAAAGTATATGCTTTATCATCAAACATGATGGCTTGTGTGCATACTACTTTCAATCTCCCACTTGCACTAAAGCCAATCGTCATGGTATCTCATACTCTTCTTCTCTAAGTGACGATTATCCTCATTGTTGGATAAGCTTTAGTTAATGGATATGTAATGTTGTTCATGAGAGTCCACTATCTCTATAGTGATTTCCCATCTTTCAATGATTCTAATAATCAAATGAAAGTGCCACAACACATGTTTAGATCCAAGATGAGACTTAGAACTATTCCTAGTTCTCAGAATGAACTTTTAATCCAAACAATCAACTTGCAGCCTTCATTTATAGCTATATACTTTGTCTTTATCACTAAACCAAAGAACTCTTTGTCGCTTTGGAACCTTTCCAATTCATCGCACCACCGCTCAAGGTAACACTTTACCTTAAAGTGGATTTTTCGTCATCTTGGTCTCCGTTCGAAAAACTTGAGTCTCATAAGCCCTCTAGTTTTAATTTAGACCCACCATGTTTGATCACATCCTTAGTGCCTTGCTAAGAACTTTAAGATGTTTTTCATCGACTCATAGTGAACTTCTCCATAATACGACTCGATCAACATCGTGTCTCAGATATTTCATTGCATACATGATTGTCACTCATGCGATCTCTCTTTTGGAGTCTATGGGGACTATTAAGAGAGATACACTCCATAGCTCATCGACATGAGACATCTCTTGAGTTTGCCATGCTAAACGACTTTAGCATCAAATGAATATACGCCTCGGGTTAAGTCGAGCATCCTCTTAAATCTATCTATATAGATTTATATCCCCAATTAAGATACTCTTCCAAATCATTCATGGAGGAATGTTTAAACAACTTTATCTTTACCGATCATAGCATTGGTATGTAATTCCTCATCCGTAGTATATCAACATATAATACTAGAAATTTCACGACGCTTCCCAATCGATTCTTTTGTACACACTAGAACTCTTACCTCATCGAATGTAACTCGGATCATCATCTTCTATGATGCTGCACCTCATCATCATCATCCATGATGAATCCATACCTCCTAGGTATCTTCTTGTACTATTCCGCATTTACGATCTTGGCCAGGTACAATAGGTCTATCTACAGGTTCCTCTTATTTGACTTATAGTGTTTTGTGGTTCTTGAACTCTTCAAGATCTATTATCCTCCCACTAGCCCCTTCAATGATAAACGCCTTTATCTTAGAAGGCAACATGTTTCGTAACAAACACATTTTGCTAAGTAGAATTATAGAATATATACCCTAAACTTACTTTAGGATGTCCCACAAATCGACACTTGTCAAATCATGTCCCAAGCTTATCTTTTTGAAACCGTTTCACATAAGTGGACAACCCTTATCTTAACATACTTAAGATTAGAATCCTCCCCGTCCATAACTTTTATGGAGTCTTAAATGGATTTTGAGGTTACCATTTTCGTAGATATGTACCATTTCTAGGACATAATCCTGTAAGGATACCGGAATGCTTCGCAGAAATCATTATGGACCGCACTATGTCCAACAAGGTATGATTTTTCCTTTCAGATACATCAATCAATTATTGCATATCGAGATGTGTCCATTATGAGAAAACCATTTGAGATGATCTAGAAACTTATTGCACAAGTATTTATCCTCGATCTAATCAAAGAATCTTAATACTTTGCCAATTTGTTTCACTTCAATTTTTGAACCTTTCAAATAATTCACACTTCAGATTTCAACAAATACATACATTCAACTCTTTGAATGATCATCTCCTTTTCTTATACTAGTTTGTTCAATTTGCAAAAATATTTTTCATGTAAGTCAAGTATACAAAATTTATTAAGTAATATTCCATTCTATACAAAACATTATTATTATAAATAGAACAACAATTGTTCTTAATTATAATACCAAAATTTTCATCATTCAACAATAAAATGGAAATAATATTTTTAACAAGAACCGGAATACAATAACAACTTATCGACTTAATAGATTTGCTCAGTAGCATTGCTAAACTATAAGTTTCTATAGCTAATGCAAAGCAACCTTTGCTTCATTTTCCACACATATAGATTACTTATATTTGTTTAACTTTCTACTTCTTCTTGGTCCCTTCATAAATCTATATTTATGATAACCAAAGCTCAGATCCAATACCCAAGTAGAACCTCGACTTAAAGAAAAATTTATTTCAATCATGAACAAAATCAGATTTGTAAACCAAACTTCACTAAGCTTCTTTCGTTAGCCTCTCGCAAGATGCTTCTCGCAGCTTTCTTTCCAAAGGTCCAAAGCTTATTGCAAGTGGAAGCAAACTCCTTTGCTATCCGTGACGCTTTTGTTCTTATTATCCTTTGTTTATGCCTTTCTATTTACCTTCTTTGAATCGTTTCTTCTTTTCGTAAGATCCTTTGGCCCCTACCAAGAAGAAGACTTGGTCTTTCATGGTCGAAAGTGACTCTCAACATTTTTCAACATGTTAAGCAAATCAATGAGGTCGATATCTAGCTTGTTCATATGAAAATTCACAACAATTGTGAAAGGAGTCCGGAGTGAGTGCAAGATCAAATCTTCGCTCAACTCTCCATCCATGACAAAACCCGTTGTCCTAATCGATCAATCAAATTGATTATGTTAAGAACTTTTTGTCTGCATTTATAGTGCCATGGCCATTCTAGATCGGAAGAGCTCCTTAGATATCCGATATCTATCGGCCCTACTTTCCTCACCATCAACTACTTAATGTGCGTGAATATAGTAAGAGCATCCATAGTTTCACGCCGACGTCAAGCTCATATCATGGATGCGAAAGCATGATGCATCGAGCCAATCATGCATCATCTTCGCCACTTTCTAAAAGTAGCAATCTTTTCCTCGAGGCATCATCTCTCGCAACCATGCAGGATAAGCGATATTAATGACATAAGATAGCTTTTCACCATGAGAACTATTCTCAAATTCCTTAACCAATCCGCTTAATCTTGGCCCGATTAATTTAGCATCTAATATGCTTTCGCAGTTGATAGTAATTTTAGACATTGTAAAATTTCAGTAAATGAATTTGTAATTAACAACATTTTAACATACATTCTTTTATTAATTACCAAAATAATTTAGGTCTTGTTTTAAATTGGTATCTCCCACTATTTTCTTCAAACTATATTACCTCACTTATATAGTTCGCAAAATCTAATTAAAGATTTGCTAGTGAGAATAAGGATCCCATTTCAAATGTATATAGCCTTGTGGTGACACAACAAACTATATATAAATAAATAGGTAGACAACTTTTGTCAATTACATCAACTACGCAACTCCTCAGATTTTTGCCTCTTAGATTATTTTGATCAAGTGGTGGCACATCCGAATCAAAATTATCCAAGTTAAGTCCGACCTAGCACTCCATATATTCAAAAAAGAAAATATCATCCTTGTGGTGACACAACAAAACAATATTGTTCAATTTTCTTTATAAGCATCAAATGTGATAAATTAACATCTTAAATACTTAATACTTGCCTTGTGGTGACACAACAAACTCATATTAAATATTTAATACTCTATTAATTTTATCATGCTAGAAGGCTTAACGCTCGATATTCCAAATATCTTTGAACGCTAGACTTAATATAAAAATTGAGGGTTTGTTATTAATTTGTCTCATCTTGTTTAGCATGCATATTATATATATATATATAAAATACGCTCATTATATATTAATGAACATGCAAGCATGTTTGCATAATATATAATATATATATATATAGTATAAGCATGCACATATAGAATACTATATTCTACCCTTGATTGATTATGGACTTTTATTCTAGTTTCGTCTCACTAGAGCCACCAAGTGAACCAAAAGGTCAAACCTAGGGGTGCAAGAAATAATATTTAAATATAACTATTACATTTAAACCCTGCTCCATTACAAAACGGTCTTCAAGCGCCTTCGTTTTCTTGATCTCTAATTTTCAAAATTAATTCTAACTATTCCTATTACAAAACTATTTAAAATAAATAGAAACCTCGATCGCAGAAATCAAAGGGAAGTACATAGGAGGAGATAGAATTTACATTAAGAAAAATTAGAGAAGACGAGGCACGCAGACCCCATTTAATAAAAACCCATACATTCATGCATCCAACTAAAATAAAATCCAATCACATCGTCAATAGTCCATAATCAATCCCATTTATTATCATACACATCACCATACGCATCAATAAATAACATTCATCTCATGAATAATAAACATTTAATATATATATTGATATCATTTAATGGGCAAATTTAGTTAGTATAAAATCTAATTTTGAATCAAAATAAACTCCTTTATTTTAATCCAAATTTAAATCAAAATAAAACTATTTTATTTTAATTTATCCAATTTTGAATAAAATAAACTATTTTATTTTAATCAAAATTTTAATCAAAATAAACTCCTTTATTTTAATTAATTATGGAATCCAATTCCATGTATATAAAAAATAATCTTTAATTAAAATAAACTCTTTTATTTTAATTAATTAATGGAATCCAATTCCATGTAAAAAAAAATCTTTTATTAAAGGAAACACTTGATATCTTTTCCTATTCACAAATAAACTCTTTTTATTTTGAATAATATGAAATCTTATTTCATATTTAAATAAACTCCTTTATTTAAGGAAACATGGATTTCTTTCCTATTCACAAATAAACTCTTTTATTTTGAATAATATGAAATCTTATTTCATATCTAAACAAACTCCTTTATTTAAGGAAAGATGGATTTCTTTCCTATTCACAAATAAACTCCTTTTTTTTAAAAAATAAAATCCAATTTCAACTCCAATTAGTTATCATGGAATCCAATTCCAACTCTAATTAGTTAATGAAATTTTAATTTTAAAATTAAAATAAACCTTTTTATTTTAAGATTAAAATAAACCTTTTATTTTAAAATTAAAATAAACTTTTTTATTTTAAATTAAAATAATTATATATATATAATATTATATATTAAAATTAAAATATATTTTATATTAATATATATTATATATATTAAATAAAAATTTATATTTTAATATTAAATAATATTTTATTTTAATAATTAAATAAATATTTTTTATTTTAATATATATAATATATATATATATATATATATATATATATATATATATATATATATATATATATATATATATATATATATATATATATATATATATATATATATCCTTTCCTTGATTACGTATGCCATATATTATATATATATACTATATAATCCTTTTAAATCTTTTAAAAACGTGCACTGCTTTTCCATATATATATATATACATAATCGTATTATATATATATACGTAATTATAAAAAAAACATTTTCATAAATTAGTAAAAGATAATTTATCTTAAATCAATTGTACGCTTTTTTGATTTCCTTTTATTTTTTTTTTTAAAAAATTTTTTTTTTTTTTTTAAATTTTATACAATAAAATTATGCCCAATTAAATTGTTCTAAACACATATCAATATATATATATTAAATTAAAACAATTAATAATTCAGATAAAGGTTCGGGCTCGATGCCATCGTTAGGTTTGTAATATTCAGAACGCAATCAAATTGCAAAAAAAAGCTAAGAAGCGTAAAAATCAGAGTTTAAAAATTTACAAAACCATATACCCGGATCACCCTTTATGCATAATTATTAATTAAACGAAAAGATAAAGAATAAAATCATCATACCCTCAAGATCGAGCTTCCTCGTGTACAAGTTCACCTCCAATCCTTTTCGCTCAACTGAATCCACCGGGTTTGGTTCCTTCCTTCGATCAACGTTAGCCACCCAATATGTTTGGCCTCTCAGAGGTGATCCACCAAGGAAAGAAGAAAATTCAAGAAGAAGGGTATTGGCTAAACCCTAGTTTTTCTATCTATATAAAAAGGCGTACTCTCCCAACAATTGAATTATTACGTATGTTGAAAAAGTCAACAACCCATACCACCCATAATAAGACTCCTCTTATTTATAGATGTGGGCAACCCACCTTAACAATTAAGGAATTGGTTTTATTTAATTAATTAAATTTTTTAATTAATTAAGCTCCCTAATCTTATTAGGATAATTAATTAAACTCCTTTAATTAATTTTCCTTCCTAATCCAATTAGAATAAATGAGAGTACTTATATTAAATTAATTCCTAAACTCTTTTAGAAATTAAAATAATAATAATTGTAATAATATTAATAAGACTCTCTTATTAATTTATATTTAATATTTCTAAAATATTAAATAATAATATTAAGCTATTTAATTTATTCTATCACCATAGATTAAATTAAATATACATAATATATTATTACGATTATGCCATTAACTTCTTAAATAATTATTCTTCCTTTTATGGTGTGACCCTTTAGGTTCTCCATATTAAACCTATTGTGAATAAATCAATTAGAACAATTTAATCTTATTTAAATAAATAAATTAAACAATTAATTTATTTAAATAAATAATATTTATTCTACAATAGGATGTTCTCCCAATGATCATCAACGACTTTCAGATAATATAGATTTCAACATTAATCATTAAAGAACCTTTGAGTAAATAGTTACCAGATAATTCAATCCTTCCACCATACAATGTCCCAATTAAATATAAGACATGGAATTATCACAAGTCTTATTTTATTTAATTATATGTATTTCGATCCTTAAATGCATAACTCAAATAATGCAAATTAGAAACTCCTTTCTAATTTCATTCGCCGCCAAGGACTACCGGGTTGTCATTTATCGAATCACATAGACATTTTCTTCTTTATTAGAAGTGGTAGATTCTTTATCGATCATACATTATCTCCATGTACAACTTATTATACCCAAGCATACCCTTTGATATACCCTAAGGGTCTTAAGGAATAAGTCAAAGTATAACTCATCATACACAAGATACTATGATGATCTCAAGTCCAAGGATTACTTCAGACTACTATCACTCACTACAGTGAATTCCTATCGACAGCAAATAAAACTCCATTAGGTATTCCTTAATGAGCCAATGCTCAAAGTTGAACTTATTCTCTAATAAGCACCTACATACTTGCTTTTAGTGTCTCCACACAAATGATCATGAGATCAATCATCCTCATCCAACGAAAGCAAGAACGATGTATCAATCTATCCGGATTCACTAATCCCCAATTTAGTAATCCAACGATTGGGAACTATTTTAGTTTTAAGCTTTCTAAGAATTTAGATCTCATTAGAATGATCATCATCATTATTCTAAAAGCATTGCTTAAAACTACGGGTTTATCACATATTATAAAACAAAGATCATGTAGATAATTAAAAGCCTTTAATAAATTAATACTTTTTATTAATAAATGAATAAGATTGTTACAAAGTATATGCTTTATCATCAAACATGATCGGGCTTGTGTGCATACTACTTTCAATCTCCCACTTGCACTAAAGCCAATCGTCATGGTATCTCATACTCTTCTTCTCTAAGTGACGATTATCCCGCCGTTGGATAAGCTTTTTAGTTAATGGATATGTAATGTTGTTCATGAGAGTCCACTATCTCTATAGTGATTTCCCATCTTTCAATGATTCTAATAATCAAATGAAAGTGCCACAACACATGTTTAGATCCAAGATGAGACTTAGAACTATTCCTAGTTCTCAGAATGAACTTTTAATCCAAACAATCAACTTGCAGCCTTCATTATATGCTATATACTTTGTCTTTATCACTAAAACAAAGAACTCTTTCATTGCTTGGAACCTTTCCAATTCATCGCACCACCGCTCAAGGTAAACACTTTACCTTAAAGTGGATTTTCTCGTCATCTTGGTCCGTCTTCGAAAAACTTGAGTCCGTTAAGCCCTCTAGTTTTAATTTAGACCCACCATGAATATGATCACATCCTTAGTGCCAAGCTAAGAACTTTAAGATGTTTTTCACCGACTCATAGTGAACTTCTCCATAATACGATCGATCAACATCGTGTCTCAGATATTTCATTGCATACATGATTGTCACTCATGCGATCTCTCTTTTCGTGAGTCTATGGGGACTATTAAGAGAGATACACTCCATAGCTCATCGACATGAGACATCTCTTGAGTTTGCCATGCTAAACGACTTTAGCATCAAATGAATATACGTTCCTCGGGTTAAGTCGAGCATCCTCTTAAATCTATCTATATAGATTTATATCCCCAATTAAGATACTCTTCCAAATCATTCATGGAGGAATGTTTAGACAACTTTATCTTTACCGATTGTAGCATTGGTATGTCATTCCTCATCCGTAGTATATCAACATATAATACTAGAAATGTCACGACGCTCCCAATCGACCTTTTCCCACACTCAGGTTCATTCTTTTGTGACACACTAGAACTCTTACATTCATCTCATATTCGATGTAACTCGATCATCATCTTCTATGATGTGCACCTCCTCATCATCATCATCCATGATGAATCCATACCTCCTAGGTATCTTCTGGTACTATTCCAGCATTTACGATTTATCGATTTGCCAGGTACAACAGTCTATCTATGTGTTCCTCTTATTCGACTTATAGTGTTTTGTGGTTCTTGAACTCTTCAAGATCTATTATCCTCCCACTAGCCCCTTCAATGATAAACACCTTTATCTTGTAAGGCAGCGTGTTTCGAACAAACACCTTTTGCTAAGTAGAATTATAGAACATATACCCTAAACTTACTTTAGGATGTCCCACAAATCACACTTGTCAAATCTTGTCCCAAGCTTATCTTTTGAAACCTTTTCACATAAGTCGACAACCCCTTATCTTAACATACTTAAGATTAGGAATCCTCCCCGTCCATAACTTTTATGGAGTCTTAAATGGATTTTGAGGTTACCTTTTTCAGAGATATGCACCATTTCTAGGACATGACCCTGAAGGATACCGGAATGTCGGTAAAATCATTATGGACCGCATCATGTCCAACAAGGTATGATTTTTCCATTCAGATACATCAATCAATTATCACATATCGATGTGTCCATTATGAGAAAACCATTTGAGATGATCTAGAAACTTATTGCACAAGTATTTATTCCTCGATCTAATCAAAGAATCTTAATACTTTGCCAATTTGTTTCACTTTCAATTCTTTGAACCTTTCAAATAATTCACACTTGTATTTCAACAAATACATACATTCAACTCTTTGAATGATCATCTCCTTTTCTTATACTAGTTTGTTCAATTTGCAAAAATTATTTTCATGTAAGTCAAGTATACAAAATTTATTAAGTAATATTCCATTCTATACAAAACATTATTATTATAAATAGAACAACAATTGTTCTTAATTATAATACCAAAGATTTTTCATTGTTCAACAATAAAATGGAAATAATATTTTTAACAAGAATCGGAATACAATAACAACTTATCGACTTAATAGATTTGCTTCGTAGGCATTGCTAAACTATAAGTTTCTATAGCTAATGCAAAGCAACCTTTGCTTCATTTTCCACACATAGATTACTTATATTTGTTTAGCTTTTCTACTTCTTCTTGGTCCCTTCATAAATCTATATTTATGATAACCAAAGTCAGATCCAATACCCAAGTAGAACCTCGACTTAAAGAAAAATTTATTTCAATCATGAACAAAATCAGATTGTAAACCAAACTTCACTAAGCTTCTTTCGTTAGCCTCTCGCAAGATGCTTTCGCAGCTTTCTTTCCAAGTGTCCAAAGCTTATTGCAGTGGAAGCAAACTCCTTTGCTATCCGTGACGCTTTTGTTCTTATTATCCTTTGTTTATGCCTTTCTATTTACCTTCTTTGAATCGCTCTTCTTCTTTCGTAAGATCCTTTGGCCCCTACCAAGAAGACATGGTCTTTCTTGGTTGAAAGTGACTCTCAACATTTTTCAACATGTTAAGCAAATCAACGAGGTCGATATCTAGCTTGTTCATATGAAAAATTCACAACAATTGTGAAAGGAGTCCGGAGTGAGTGCAAGATCAAATCTTCGCTCAACTCTCCATCCATGACAAAACCAGTTGTCCTAATCGATCAATCAAATTGATTATGTTAAGAACTTTTTGTCTGCATTATAGTGCCATATGGCCATTCTAGATCGGAAGAGCTCCTTAGATATCTCGATATCTATCATCGCCCCTACTTTCCTCACCATCAACTACTGATGTGCAGGAATATAGTAAGAGCATCCATAGTTTCAGGTCGACGTCAAGCTCAAGTTACTCATGGATGCGAGCATGATGCATCGAGCCAATCGTGCATCATCTTGCCACTTTCTAAAAGTAGCAATCTCTTCCTCGAGGCATTGTCTCGCAACCATTGCAGGATAAGCGATTAAGGACATAAGATAGCTTTTCAAACCATGAGAACTATTCTCAAATTCCTTAACCAATCCGCTTAATTTGGCCCGATTAATTTAGCATCTAATATGCTTCGCAGTTGATAGTAATTTAGACATTGTAAAATTTTTGTAAATGAATTTGTAATTAACAACATTTTAACATACATTCTTTTATTAATTACCAAAATAATTTAGGTCTTGTTTTAAATTGGTATCTCCCACTATTTTCTTCAAACTATATTACCTCACTTATATAGTTCTAAGCAAAATCTAATTAAAGATTTGCTAGTGAGAATAAGGATCCCATTTCAAATGTATATAGCCTTGTGGTGACACAACAAACTATATATAAATAAATAGGTAGACAACTTTTGTCAATTACATCAACTATGCAACTCCTTTATTTTGCCTCTTAGATTATTTTGATCAAGTGGTGGCACATCCGAATCAAAATTATCCAAGTTAAGTCCCACCTAGCACTCCATATATTCAAAAAAGAAAATATCATCCTTGTGGTGACACAACAAAACAATATTGTTCAATTTTCTTTATAAGCATCAAATGTGATAAATTAACATCTTAAATACTTAATATATTGCTTGTGGTGACACAACAAACTCATATTAAATATTTAATACTCTATTAATTTTATCATGCTAGAAGGCTTAACGCTCGATATTCCAAATATCTTTGAACGCTTAGACTTTAATAAAAAAATTGAGGGGTTTGTTATTAATTTGTCTCATCTTGTTTAAATACATATGCATATATATATATATAAAATACGCAATATATTAATGAACACGCTATACATGTTTGCATAATATATATATATATATATAGTATAAGCATGCACATATGTAGAATACTATATTCTACCCGGATTGATTATGGACTTTTATTCTAGTTTGGTTCACTAGAGCCACCAAGTGAACCAAAAGGTCAAACCCTAGGGGTGCAAGAAATAATATTTAAATATAACTATTACATTTAAACCTGCTCCATTACAAACGGGTCTTCAAGCGCTTCTTGTCCTTTTGATCTCTAATTTTCAAAATTAATTCTAACTATTCCTATTACAAAACTATTTAAAATAAATAGAAACCTTGATCGCCAAAATAAGGGAAGTACATAGAGAGGAGATAGAATTTACATTAAGAAAAATTAGAGAAGACGAGGTACACGCAGACCCCATTTAATAAAACCCATACATTCATGCATCCAACTAAAATAAAATCCAATCACATTGGTCAATAGTCCATAATCAATCCCATTTATTATCATACACATCACCATATGCATCAATAAATAACATTCATCTCATGAATAATAAACATTTAATATATATATTGATATCATTTAATGGGAAAATTTAGTTAGTATAAAATCTATTTTGAATCAAAATAAACTCCTTTATTTTAATCCAAATTTAAATCAAAATAAAACTATTTTATTTTAATTTATCCAATTTTGAATAAAATAAACTATTTTATTTTAATCAAAATTTTAATCAAAATAAACTCCTTTATTTTAATTAATTATGGAATCCAATTCCATGTATATAAAAAATCTTTAATTAAAATAAACTTTTATTTTAATTAATTATGGAATTTTCATGTAAAAAAAAAATTCTTTTATTAAAAAAACACGATATTCTTTTTCCTATTCACAAATAAACTCCTTTATTTTGAATAATATGAAATCTTATTTCATATTTAAATAAACTCCTTTATTTAAGGAAACATGGATTCTCTTTCCTATTCACAAATAAACTCTTTTATTTTGAATAATATGAAATCTTATTTCATATCTAAATAAACTCCTTTATTTAAGGAAAGATGGATTTACTTCCTATTCACAAATAAACTCCTTTATTTTAGGAAAAATAAAATCCAATTTCAACTCCAATTAGTTATCATGGAATCCAATTCCAACTCTAATTAGTTAGCATGATGAAATTTAATTTTAAAATTAAAATAAACCTTTTTATTTTAAATTAAAATAAACCTTTTATTTTAAAATTAAAATAAACTTTTTATTTTAAAAATTAAAAATTAATTATATATATATAATATTATTTTAAAATTAAAATAAACTCTTTTATTTTAATTATAAAATATTAAAATTAAAATAAAACTTTATATATTTTAATATTAAATAAATATATTTTATTTTAAAATTAAAATAAACTTTTATTTTAATATATATAATAATAGAATATATATATATATATATATATATATATATATATATATATATATATATATATATATATATATATATATATATATATATATATATATCCGTTATATTGATTTCAAATAATATATATATATATATATATATATATATATATAATATAATCCTTTTAAAAATTAAAAAATTTATAATCTTAAAATATATATATATATATAATATATATTATATATATATATATACGTAATTATAAAAAAAAACGGGTTCTTTTGTTTATAAAAGATGCATAAATTAAAATAATTAAATTTTTTGATTTTATCACAAAAATTAAAAAATTTTTAAAAAAAATTTTTTTTTTTTTTTTTTTTAAATAAATTTTATACAATAAAATTATGCCCAATTAAATTGTTCTAAACACATATCATCAATATATATCAAATTAAAACAATTAATAATTCGTGATAAAGGTTTGGCTCGATGCCACCGTTAGGTTTGTAATATTCATATGAACGCAATCAAATTGCAAAATAAAGCTAAGCGTGTAAAAATCGAGTTTAAAAATTTACAAACCATATACCCGGATCACCCTTTATGCATAATTATTAATTAAACGAAAAGATAAAGAATAAAATCATACCCTTGAAGATCGAGCTTCCTCGTGTACAAGTTCACCTCCAAATCCTTTCGCGTTTCAACTTGAATCCACCGGGTTTGGTTCCTTCCTTTGATCAACGCGTTAGCCACCCAAATGTTTGGCCTCTAGAGGTGATCCACCAAGAAGAAGAAGAAAATTCAAGAAGAAGGGTGGTTGGCTAAACCCTAGTTTTTTCTATCTCTATAGAAAAAGGTGTACTCTCCCAACAAATTGGAATTATCGTATGTTGAAAAAAGTCAACAACCCATACCACCCATAATAAGACTCCTCTTATTTATAGATGTGGGCAACCCACCTTAACAATTAAGGAATTGGGTTTTATTTAATTAATTAAATTCTTTTAATTAATTAAGCTCCCTAATCTTATTAGGGATAATTAATTAAACTCCTTTAACTAATTTTCCTTCCTAATCCAATTAGGAATAAATGAGAGTACTTATATTAAATTAATTCCTAAACTCTTTTAGAAATTAAAAAATAATAATAATTGTAATAATATTAATAAGACTCTCTCTTATTAATTTATATTTAATATTTCTAAAAATATTAAATAATAATATTAAGCTATTTAATTTATTCTATCACCATAGATTAAATTAAATATATATAATATATTATTACGATTATGCCATTAACTTTTAAATAATTATTCTTCCTTTTATGGTGTGACCCTTTAGGTTCTCCATATTAAACCGGTTGTGAATAAATCAATTAGAACAATTCTAATCTTATTTAAATAAATAAATTAAACAATTAATTTATTTAAATAAATAATATTTATTCTACAATAGGGATAAGCCTCCCTAGCGATCAACGACTTTCCAGATAATATAGATTTCAACATTAATCATAAAAGAACCTTTGAGTAAATAGTTACAGATAATTCAATCCTTCCACCATACAATGTCCCAATTAAATATAAGACATGGAATTATTGTCAAGTCTTATTTTATTTAATTATATGTATTTCGATCCTTAAATGCACAACTCCAAATAATGCAAATTAGAAACTCCTTTCTAATTTCATTCTGCCTTGGCCAAGGACTACTGGGTTGTCATTTATCGAATCACATAGGACATTTCTCTTTTTTTATTAGAAGTGGTAGATTCTTTATTGATCATACATTATCTCCATGTACAACTTATTATACCCAAGCATACCCTTTGATATACCCTAAGGGTCTTAAGGAATAAGTCAAAGTATAACTCATCATACACAAGATACTATGATGATCTCAAGTCCAAGGATTACTAGACTACTACTATCACTCTGAGAATTCCTATTGACAGCAAATAAAACTCCATTAGGTATTCCTTAGCGAGCCACGCGCTCAAAGTGAACTTATTCTCTAATAAGCACCTACATACTTGCTTTAGTGTCTCCACACAAATGATCATGAGATCAATCATCCTCATCCAATGAGCAAGCAACGTATGTACCAATCTATCCGGATTCACTAATCCCCAATTTAGTAATCCAATGATTGGGAACTATTTTAGTTTTAAGCTTTCTAAGAATTTAGATCTCATTAGAATGATCATCATCATTATTCTAAAAGCATTGCTTAAAACTATGGGTTTATCACATATTATAAAACAAAGATCATGTAGATAATTAAAAGCCTTTAATAAATTAATACTTTTTATTAATAAATGAATAAGATTGTTACAAAGTATATGCTTTATCATCAAACATGATTGGCTTGTGTGCATACTACTTTCAATCTCCCACTTGCACTAAAAGCCAATCGTCATGGTATCTTATACTCTTCTTCTCTAAGTGACGATTATCCCTTTGTTGGATAAGCTTTAGTTAATGGATATGTAATGTTGTTCATGAGAGTCCACTATCTCTATAGTGATTTCCCATCTTTCAATGATTCTAATAATCAAATGAAAGTGCCACAACACATGTTTAGATCCAAGATGAGACTTAGGAACTATTCCTAGTTCGTAATGAACTTTTAATCCAAACAATCAACTTGCGACTTCATTTATAGCTATATACTTTGTCTTTATCACTAAACCAAAGACTCTTTCTTTGTTTGGAACCTTTCCAATTCATCGCACCACCTTTATTCAAGGTAACACTTTACCTTAAAGTGGATTTTCGTCATCTTGGTGTCCGTCTGAAAACTTGAGTCCGTTAAGCCCTCTAGTTTTAATTTAGACCCACCATGAATATGATCACATCCTTAGTCTTGGTTAAGAACTTTAAGATGTTTTTCACCGACTCATAGTGAACTTTCTCATAATATGACCGATCAACATCGGTCTCGTATATTTCATTGCATACATGATTGTCACTCATGCGCGATCTCTCTCTTTTGTGAGTCTATGTGGGGACTATTAAGAGAGATACACTCCATAGCTCATCAACATGAGACATCTCTTGGAGTTTGCCATGCTAAACGACTTTAGCATCAAATGAATATACGTTCCTTGGGTTAAGTCGAGCATCCTCTTAAATCTATCTATATAGATTTATATCCCCAATTAAGATACTCTTCCAAATCATTCATGGAGGAATGTTTAGACAACTTTATCTTTACTGATTGTAGCATTGGTAGCATTGGTATGTAATTCCTCATCCGTAGTATATCAACATATAATTTTTAGAAATTTCACGATTTATTCCTCGTTCCATTTTGACCCTTTTGTACACACTAGAACTCTTACCTCATCAGATGTAACTCTGGATCATCATCTTCTATGATGTGTACCTCATCATCATCATCATCATGATGAATCCATACCTCCTAGGTATCTTTGGTACTATTCAGATTTACGATTCGATTTTTGTGGTACAATGGAAGTCTATCTATGAGTTCCTCTTATTTGACTTATAGTGTTTTGTGGTTCTTGAACTCTTCAAGATCTATTATCCTCCCACTAGCCCCTTCAATGATAAACACCTTTTATCTTAGAAGGCGTGTTTCGTAACAAACACCTTTTGCTAAGTAGGATTATAGAACATATACCCTAAACTTACTTTAGGATGTCCCACAAAATCACACTTGTCAAATCTTGTCCCAAGCTTATCCTTTGAAACCTTTTCACATAAGTTGGACAACCCCTTTATCTTAACATACTTAAGATTAGGAATCCTCCCATCCATAACTTTTATGGAGTCTTGGAAAAATGGATTTTGAGGTTACCTTTTTTTCGAGATATGCAGACCATTTCTAGGACATGATCCCTGAAGGATTTGGAATGTCGGTAAAATCATTATGGACCGCACCATGTTCAACAAGGTACGATTTTTCCTTTCAGATACATCAATCAATTATTGCGTATCAGGATGTGTCCATTATGAGAAAACCATTTGAGATGATCTAGAAACTTATTGCACAAGTATTTATTCCTTGATCTAATCAAAGAATCTTAATACTTTGCCAATTTGTTTCACTTCTGAATTCTTTGAACCTTTCAAATAATTCACACTTGTATTTCAACAAATACATACATTCAACTCTTTGAATGATCATCTCCTTTTCTTATACTAGTTTGTTCAATTTGCAAAATTATTTTCATGTAAGTCAAGTATACAAAATTTATTAAGTAATATTCCAGTTCTATACAAAACATTATTATTATAAATAGAACAACAATTGTTCTTAATTATAATACCAAAGATTTCATTGTCCAACAATAAAATGGAAATAATATTTTTAACAAGAACTGGAATACAATAACAACTTATTGACTTAATAGATTTGCCCGTAGCATTGCTAAACTATAAGTTTCTATGGCTAATGCCAGCAACCTTTGCTTCATTTTCCACACATAGGATTACTTATATTTGTTTAGCTTTCTACTTCTGCTTGGTCCCTTCATAAATCTATATTTATGATAACCAAAGTCGGTATCCAATACCCAAGTAGAACCTTGACTTAAAGAAAAATTTATTTAAATCATGAACAAAATCGTATTTAAACCAAACTTCACTAAGCTTCTTTGGTTAGCTCTCGCAAGATGCTTCTCGCAGATTTCTTTCCGGTGTCGGGCTTATTGCGGTGGAAGCAAACTCCTTTGCTATCCGTATCGAGTTTTGTTCTTATTATCCTTTGTTTATGCCTTCTATTTACCTTCTTTGAATCGTTCTTCTTTCGGAAGATCCTTTGGCCCCTACCAAGAAGACTTGGTCTTTCTTGGTTGGAAAGTGACTCTCAACATTTTTCAATATGTTAAGCAAATCAACGAGAAAGTCGATATCTAGCTTGTTCATATGAAAAATTCACAACAATTGTGAAAGGAGTCCGGAGTGAGTGCAAGATCAAATCTTGGCTCAACTCTCCATCCATCCATGACAAAACCATTGTGTCTAATTGATCAATCAAATTGATTATGTTAAGAACTTTTTTATCTCATATTTATAGTGCCATTGGCCATTCTAGATCGGAAGAGCTCCTTAGATATCGATATCTATCACCCTATTTTCCTCACCATCAACTACTTGATGTGCGGGAATATAGTAGAGAGCATCCATAGTTTCATCGACGTGAAGCTCGTTACTCATGGATGCGAGCATGATGCATTGAGCCAATGTGCATCATCTTGCCACTTTCTAAAAGTAGCAATCTCTTCCTCAGAGGCATTATCGCAACCACATTGAGGATAGGCGTATTAAGGACATAAGATAGCTTTTTCAACTATGAGAACTATTCTCAAATTCCTTAACCAATCCGTTTAATTTGGCCCCGTTAATTTAGCATCTAATATGCTTCGCAGTTGATAGTAATTTTAGACATTGTAAAATTTCGTAAATGAATTTGTAATTAACAACATTTTAACATACATTCTTTTATTAATTACCAAAATAATTTAGGTCTTGTTTTAAATTGGTATCTCCCACTATTTTCTTCAAACTATATTACCCTCACTTATATAGTTCGGCAAAATCTAATTAAAGATTTGCTAGTGAGAATAAGGATCCCATTTCAAATGTATATAGCCTTGTGGTGACACAACAAACTATATATAAATAAATAGGTAGACAACTTTTGTCAATTACATCAACTATGCAACTCCTTTTATTTTGCCTCTTAGATTATTTTGATCAAGTGGTGGCACATCCGAATCAAAATTATCCAAGTTAAGTCCAACCTAGCACTCCATATATTCAAAAAAAGAAAAATATCATCCTTGTGGTGACACAACAAAACAATATTGTTCAATTTTCTTTATAAGCATCAAATGTGATAAATTAACATCTTAAATACTTAATACTTGCCTTGTGGTGACACAACAAACTCATATTAAATATTTAATACTCTATTAATTTTATCATGCTAGAAGGCGACGTTCGATATTCCAAATATCTTTGAACGCTTAGGACTTAATATAAAAATTGAGGGGTTTGTTATTAATTTGTCATCATCTTTTTTTAGCATATGCATATATATATATATATAAAATACGCGTTATATTAATGAACATGCGAAGCATGTTTGCATAATATATATATATATATATATATAAGCATGCACATATAGAATACTATATTCTACCCGGATTGATTATGGACTTTTATTCTAGTTTGGTTCACTAGAGCCACCAAGTGAACCAAAAGGTCAAACCCCTAGGGGGTGCAAGAAATAATATTTAAATATAACTATTACATTTAAACCCGGGCTCCATTACAAACGGGTCTTTCAGCGCTCCTTGCTTCCTTGATCTCTAATTTTTCAAAATTAATTCTAACTATTCCTATTACAAAACTATTTAAAATAAATAGAAACCTTGATCGCAATCGAGGGAAGTACATAGGAGGAGATAGAATTTACATTAAGAAAAATTAGAGAAGACGAGGCACGCAGACCCCATTTAATAAAAAAACCCATACATTCATGCATCCAACTAAAATAAAATCCAATCACATTGGTCAATAGTCCATAATCAATCCCATTTATTATCATACACATCACCATATGCATCAATAAATAACATTCATCTATGAATAATAAACATTTAATATATATATTGATATCATTTAATGGGCAAATTTAGTTAGTATAAAATCTATTTTTGAATCAAAATAAACTCCTTTATTTTAATCCAAATTTAAATCAAAATAAAAACTTTTTATTTTAATTTATCCAATTTTGAATAAAATAAACTATTTTATTTTAATCAAAATTTTAATCAAAATAAACTCCTTTATTTTAATTAATTATGGAATCCAATTCCATGTAATAAAAAAATCTTTAATTAAAATAAACTCTTTTTTATTTTAATTAATTATGGAATCAATTCCATGTAAAAAAAAAAATCTTTTATTAAAGGAAACACGGATATTCTTTTCCTATTCACAAATAAACTCCTTTATTTTGAATAATATGAAATCTTATTTCATATTTAAATAAACTCCTTTATTTAAGGAAACATGGATTCTCTTTCCTATTCACAAATAAACTCTTTTATTTTGAATAATATGAAATCTTATTTCATATCTAAATAAACTCCTTTATTTAAGAAAATATGAAATTTACTTTCATATTCTAAATAAACTCCTTTATTTTAGGAAAAATAAAATCCAATTTCAACTCCAATTAGTTATCATGGAATCCAATTCCAACAACAACTCTAATTAGTTAGCATGAAATTTAATTTTAAAATTAAAATAAAACTTTTTATTTTAAAATTAAAATAAACCTTTTATTTTAAAATTAAAATAAACTTTTATTTTAAAATTAAAATAATTATATATTATTATTTTAATATATAAAATAAACTTTTATTTTAATTATAAAATTATTAATAATTATATATAAATATATATAATATATATATAAATATATTTTATATATATATATATATATATATATATATATATATATATATATATATATATATATATATATATATATATATATATATATATATATATATATATATATATATATATATATATATATATATATATATATATATATATATATTTATATATATATATATATATATTATTATATATATATATATAATATTTTTAAATTTTTTAAATAATATATATTATATATATATATATATATACATAATATATATATATATATATATATAATTATAAAAAAACTTTTTTTAAAATTTAAAGATGAAGATGCAAAACAATGAATCCAAATTTTTTTTTATTTTAAATTAATTTTTTTTTTTTTTTTTTTTTTTTTTTTTTTTTTTTTTTTTTTAAATTTTATACAATAAAATTATGCCCAATTAAATTGTTCTAAAACACATATCAATATACATATCAAATTAAAACAATTAATAATTCGCATAAAGGTTTGGGGCTCGATGCCATTGTTAGGTTTGTAATATTCATAAGAACGCAATCAAATTGCAAAAAAAAGCTAAGCGTGTAAAATCGAGTTTTAAAAATTTTACAAACCATATACCCGGATCACCCTTTTTATGCATAATTATTAATTAAACGAAAAGATAAAGATAAAAAAATCATACCCTTGAAGATCGAGCTTCCTCGTACAAGTTCACCTCCAAATCCTTTTCGCGTTCAACTTGAATCCACCGGGTTTGGTTCCTTCCTTCGATCAACGTTAGCCACCACATATGTTTGGCCTCAGAGGTGATCCACCAAGGAAAATAAAAATTCAAGAAGAAGGGGTGTTTGGCTAAACCCTAGTTTTTCTATCTCTATAAAAAAGGTGTACTCTCCAACAAATGGAATTATTACGTATGTTGAAAAAGTCAACAACCCCCACCACCCATAATAAGACTCCTCTTATTTATAGATGTGGGCAACCCACCTTAACAATTAAGGAATTGGGTTTTATTTAATTAATTAAATTCTTTTAATTAATTAAGCTCCCTAATCTTATTAGGGATAATTAATTAAACTCCTTTAACTAATTTTCCTTCCTAATCCAATTAGGAATAAATGAGAGTACTTATATTAAATTAATTCCTAAACTCTTTTAGAAATTAAAAAATAATAATAATTGTAATAATATTAATAAGACTCCTCTTATTAATTTATATTTAATATTTCTAAAATATTAAATAATAATATTAAGCTATTTAATTTATTCTATCACCATAGATTAAATTAAATATACATAACATATTATTACGATTATGCCATTAACTTCTTAAATAATTATTCTTCCTTTTATGGTGTGACCCTTTAGGTTCTCCATATTAAACCGGTTGTGAATAAATCAATTAGAACAATTCTAATCTTATTTAAATAAATAAATTAAACAATTAATTTATTTAAATAAATAATATTTATTCTACAATAGGATAAGCCTCCCTAGCGATCAACGACTTTCCAGATAATATAGATTTCAACATTAATCATTAAAGAACCTTTGAGTAAATAGTTACCGCACAATTCAATCCTTCCACCATACAATGTCCCAATTAAATATAAGACATGGAATTCTTTGTCAAGTCTTATTTTATTTAATTATATGTATTTCGATCCTTAAATGCACAACTCAAATAATGCAAATTAGAAACTCCTTTCTAATTTCATTCGCCTCGCCGCCAAGGACTATTGGGTTGTCATTTATCGAATCACATAGGACATTCTCTTCTTTTATTAGAAGTGGTAGATTCTTTATCTTTATTGATCATACATTATCTCCATGTACAACTTATTATACCCAAGCATACCCTTTGATATACCCTAAGGGTCTTAAGGAATAAGTCAAAGTATAACTCATCATACACACAAGATACTATGATGATCTCAAGTCCAAGGATTACTTGTACTACTATCACTACAGAATTCCTATCGACAGCAAATAAAACTCCATTAGGTATTCCTTAGCGAGCCACGCTCAAAGTGAACTTATTCTCTAATAAGCACCTACATACTTGCTTTAGTGTCTCCACACAAATGATCATGAGATCAATCATCCTCATCCAATGAAAAGCAACGATGTACCAATCTATCCGGATTCACTAATCCCCAATTTAGTAATCCAATGATTGGGAACTATTTTAGTTTTAAGCTTTCTAAGAATTTAGATCTCATTAGAATGATCATCATCATTATTCTAAAAGCATTGCTTAAAACTATGGGTTTATCACATATTATAAAACAAAGATCATGTAGATAATTAAAAGCCTTTAATAAATTAATACTTTTTATTAATAAATGAATAAGATTGTTACAAAGTATATGCTTTATCATCAAACATGATTGGCTTGTGTGCATACTACTTTCAATCTCCCACTTGCACTAAAGCCAATCGTCATGGTATCTTATACTCTTCTTCTCTAAGTGACGATTATCCTGCTTTGTTGGATAAGCTTTAGTTAATGGATATGTAATGTTGTTCATGAGAGTCCACTATCTCTATAGTGATTTCCCATCTTTCAATGATTCTAATAATCAAATGAAAGTGCCACAACACATGTTTAGATCCAAGATGAGACTTAGGAACTATTCCTAGTTCTCGTAATGAACTTTTAATCCAAACAATCAACTCTTGCAGCTTCATTTATAGCTATATACTTTGTCTTTATCACTAAACCAAAGAACTCTTTTTGTTGTTTGGAACCTTTCAATTCATCGCACCACTCGCTCAAGGTAACACTTTACCTTAAAGTGGATTTTTTCGTCATCTTGGTCCGTCTGAAAAACTTGAGTCTGTTAAGCCCTCTAGTTTTAATTTAGACCCACCATGAATATGATCACATCCTTAGTGCTTGGGTTAAGAACTTTAAGATGTTTTTCATCGACTCATAGTGAACTTCTCCGAATATGATCGATCAACATCAGGTCTCGTATATTTCATTGCATACATGATTGTCACTCATGCGATCTCTCTTTTTGAGAGTCTATGGGGACTATTAAGAGAGATACACTCCATAGCTCATCGACATGAGACATCTCTTGAGTTTGCCATGCTAAACGACTTTAGCATCAAATGAATATACGTTCCTTGGGTTAAGTCGAGCATCCTCTTAAATCTATCTATATAGATTTATATCCCCAATTAAGATACTCTTCCAAATCATTCATGGAGGAATGTTTAGACAACTTTATCTTTACCGATTGTAGCATTGGTATGTCATTCCTCATCCGTAGTATATCAACATATAATACTAGGAAATTTCACGACGCTTTTGTACACCTTTTTCTTTTTGATACACTAGAACTCTTCTCATCATCGAATGTAACTCGATCATCATCTTCTATGATGCACACCTCATCATCATCATCCATGATGAATCCATACCTCCTCAGGTATCTATGATGAATCCATACCTCTAGGTATTCGTATTTATTCGATTTACGATTTATTGTGGTACAACAGTCTATCTATGAGTTCCTCTTATTTGACTTATAGTGTTTTGTGGTTCTTGAACTTTTCAAGATCTATTATCCTCCGACTAGCCCCTTCAATGATAAACACCTTTATCTTTAGAAGGCAGCGTGTTTCGTAACAAACACCTTTTGCTAAGTAGAATTATAGAACATATACCCTAAACTTACTTTAGGATGTCCCACAAATCGACACTTGTCAAATCTTGTCCCAAGCTTATCCTTTGAAACCTTTTCACATAAGTGGACAACCCCTTATCTTAACATACTTAAGATTAGGAATCCTCCCCATCCATAACTTTTATGGAGTCTTAAATGGATTTTGAGGTTACCATTTTCGTAGATATGCAGCCATTTCTAGGACATTATCCCAGAAGGATACTGGAATGTCAGTAAAATCATTATGGACCGCACCATGTCCAACAAGGTACGATTTTTCCTTTTCAGATACATCAATCAATTATTATGTATCGGGATGTGTCCATTATGAGAAAACCATTTGAGATGATCTAGAAACTTATTGCACAAGTATTTATTCCTTGATCTAATCAAAGAATCTTAATACTTTGCCAATTTGTTCACTTTTCGAATTCTTTGAACCTTTCAAATAATTCACACTTGTATTTCAACAAATACACACATTCAACTCTTTGAATGATCATCTCCTTTTCTTATACTAGTTTGTTCAATTTGCAAAAATTATTTTTCATGTAAGTCAAGTATACAAAATTTATTAAGTAATATTTCATTCTATACAAAACATTATTATTATAAATAGAACAACAATTGTTCTTAATTATAATACCAAAGATTTCATTGTCCAACAATAAAATGGAAATAATATTTTTAACAAGAACTGGAATACAATAACAACTTATTGACTTAATAGATTTGCCCGTAGGCATTGCTAAACTATAAGTTTCTATGGCTAATATGGCAACCTTTGCTTCATTTTCCACACATAGGATTACTTATATTTGTTTAGCTTTCTACTTCTGCTTGGTCCCTTCATAAATCTATATTTATGATAACCAAAGTCGGTATCCAATACCCAAGTAGAACCTTGACTTAAAGAAAAATTTATTTTAAATCATGAACAAAAAAATTGTATTGTAAATCAAACTTCACTAAGCTTCTTTGGTTAGCCTCTCGCAAGATGCTTCTCGCAGCTTTCTTTCCAAAGTGTCCAAAGCTTATTAAAGGGAAGCAAACTCCTTTGCTATCCGTGATCGCTTTTGTTCTTATTATCTTTGTTTTTTGCCTTTCTTTATTTACCTTCTTTGAATCGTTCTTCTTTTCGGAAGATCCTTTGGCCCCTACCAAGAAGACTTGGTCTTTCTTGGTTGGAAAGTGACTCTCAACATTTTTCAATATGTTAAGCAAATCAATGAGGTCGATATCTAGCTTGTTCATATGAAAAATTCACAACAATTGTGAAAGGAGTCCGGGAGTGAGTGCAAGATCAAATCTTGGCTCAACTCTCCATCCATGAAAAACTCGTTGTCCTAATTGATCAATCAAATTGATTATGTTAAGAACTTTTTTATTCAGCATTATAGTGCCATTGGCCATTCTAGATCGGAAGAGCTCCTTAGATATCTCGATATCTATCGGCCCTACTTTCCTCACCATCAACTACTTGATGTGCGAGAATATAGTAGAGAGCATCCATAGTTTCATGCTTCGACGTCAAGCTCGTTACTCATGGATGCGAGCATGATGCATCGAGCCAATCAGTGCATCATCTTGCCACTTTCTAAAAGTAGCAATCTCTTCCTCAGAGGCATTATTCGCAACCATTGCAGGATAAGCGTATTAAGGACATAAGATAGCTTTTTCAAACCATGAGAACTATTCTCAAATTCCTTAACAATCCCATTTAATTTGGGCCCGATTAATTTAGCATCTAATATGCTTTCGCAGATGATAGTAATTTTAGACATTGTAAAATTTCAGTAAATGAATTTGTAATTAACAACATTTTAACATACATTCTTTTATTAATTACCAAAATAAATTAGGTCTTGTTTTTAAATTGGTATCTCCCACTATTTTCTTCAAACTATATTACCTCACTTATATAGTTCGCAAAATCTAATTAAAGATTTGCTAGTGAGAATAAGGATCCCATTTCAAATGTATATAGCCTTGTGGTGACACAACAAACTATATATAAATAAATAGGTAGACAACTTTTGTCAATTACATCAACTATGCAACTCCTTTTATTTTGCCTCTTAGATTATTTTTGATCAAGTGGTGGCACATCCGAATCAAAATTATCCAAGTTAAGTCCGACCTAGCACCATATATATTCAAAAAAAAAAAATATCATCCTTGTGGTGACACAACAAAACAATATTGTTCAATTTTCTTTATAAGCATCAAATGTGATAAATTAACATCTTAAATACTTAATACTTGCTTTGTGGTGACACAACAAACTCATATTAAATATTTAATACTCTATTAATTTTATCATGCTAGAAGGGCGACGCTCGATATTCCAAATATCTTTGAACGCTTAGGACTTAATATAAAAAATTGAGGGGTTTGTTATTAATTTGTCTCATCTTGTTTATGCAGTATATATATTATATATATATATATAAAATACGCGCATTATATTAATGAACATGCGAAGCATGTTTGCATAATATATATATATATATATAGTATATATATATGCATATATAGAATACTATATTCTACCCGGATTGATTATGGACTTTTATTCTAGTTTGGTTCACTAGAGCCACCAAGTGAACCAAAAGGTCAAACCCTAGGGGTGCAAGAAATAATATTTAAATATAACTATTACATTTAAACCCTGCTCCATTACAAACGGGTCTTCAAGCGCTTCTTGTCTCCTTGATCTCTAATTTTTCAAAATTAATTCTAACTATTCCTATTACAAAACTATTTAAAATAAATAGAAACCTTGATCAAAAATCAAGGGAAGTACATAGGAGGAGATAGAATTTACATTAAGAAAAATTAGAGAAGACGAGGTACGCAGCAACCCCATTTAATAAAACCCATACATTCATGCATCCAACTAAAATAAAATCCAATCACATCGGGTCAATAGTCCATAATCAATCCCATTTATTATCATACACATCACCATATGCATCAATAAATAACATTCATCTCATGAATAATAAACATTTAATATATATATTGATATCATTTAATGGGCAAATTTAGTTAGTATAAAATCTATTTTGAATCAAAATAAACTCCTTTATTTTAATCCAAATTTAAATCAAAATAAAACTATTTTATTTTAATTTATCCAATTTTGAATAAAATAAACTATTTATTTTATTTTAATCAAAATTTTAATCAAAATAAACTCCTTTATTTTAATTAATTATGGAATCCAATCCAATAAAAAAAATATTAAAAAAAATTATTTTAATTAAAATAAACTCTTTTATTTTAATTAATTAGGAATCCAATTCCATGTAAAAAAAAAATCTTTTATTAAAGGAAACACGGATATTCTTTCCTATTCACAAATAAACTCCTTTATTTTGAATAATATGAAATCTTATTTCATATTTAAATAAACTCCTTTATTTAAGGAAACATGGATTTCTCTTTCCTATTCACAAATAAACTCTTTTATTTTGAATAATATGAAATCTTATTTCATATCTAAATAAACTCCTTTATTTAAGGAAAGATGGATTTACTTTCCTATTCACAAATAAACTCCTTTATTTTCAATAAAATCCAATTTCAACTCCAATTAGTTATCATGGAATCCAATTCCAACTCTAATTAGTTAGCATGAAATTTAATTTTAAAATTAAAATAAAACTTTTATTTTAAGATTAAAATAAACCTTTTATTTTAAAATTAAAATAAACTTTTATTTTAAAATAAAAATTAAATTATATATATTAAATATATATATATAAAATTAATATAAATTTATATATATATATATATTATATATATAAAATATTTATATTTTATATATATATATATATATATAATATATATTATATATATTTTATATATATATATATATATATATATATATATATATATATATATATATATATATATATATATATATATATATATATATATATATATATATATATATATATATATATATATATATATATATATATATATAATATATTTATATATATATATATATATATATATATATATCTATATATATTTTAAAAATATAAATATATATATATAAATATATATATTTTATATATATATATATATATTATTTATAAATTTTTTTTTTAAAAAAATAATGCACGAATTTTTTTTTTAAATTCGAAATTTAAAAAAAATTAAAAAAATTTTTTTTTTTTTTTTTTTTTTTTTTTTTAATAAATTTTATACAATAAAATTATGCCCAATTAAATTGTTCTAAACACATATCAATATACATATCAAATTAAAACAATTAATAATTCGCATAAAGGTTTGGCTCGATGCCATCGTTAGGTTTGTAATATTCATAACGAACGCAATCAAATTGCAAAAAAATGCTAAAGCGTGTAAAAAATCGAGTTTAAAAATTTTTACAAACCATATACCCGGATCACCCTTTATGCATAATTAATTATTAATTAAACGAAAAGATAAAGAATAAAATCATACCCTTGAAGATCGAGCTTCCTCGTGTACAAGTTCACCTCCAAATCCTTTTCGCTCAACTTGAATCCACCGGGTTTGGTTCCTTCCTTTCGATCAACGTTAGCCACCCAAATGTTTGGCCTCTAGAGGTGATCCACCAAGGAAGAAAAAAGATCAAGAAGAAGAAGGGTGGTTGGCTAAACCTAGTTTTTTCTATCTCTATAGAAAAAAGGCGTACTCTCCCAACAATTGGAATTATACGTCGTATGTTCAAAAAGTCAACAACCCATACCACCCATAATAAGACTCCTCTTATTTATAGATGTGGGCAACCCACCTTAACAATTAAGGAATTGGGTTTTATTTAATTAATTAAATTTTTAATTAATTAAGCTCCCTAATCTTATTAGGGATAATTAATTAAACTCCTTTAATTAATTTTCCTTCCTAATCCAATTAGGAATAAATGAGAGTACTTATATTAAATTAATTCCTAAACTCTTTTAGAAATTAAAATAATAATAATTGTAATAATATTAATAAGACTCCTCTTATTAATTTATATTTAATATTTTAAAATATTAAATAATAATATTAAGCTATTTAATTTATTCTATCACCATAGATTAAATTAAATATACATAATATATTATTACGATTATGCCATTAACTTCTTAAATAATTATTCTTCCTTTTATGGTGTGACCCCTTTAGGTTCTCCATATTAAACCTATTGTGAATAAATCAATTAGAATAATTCTAATCTTATTTAAATAAATAAATTAAACAATTAATTTATTTAAATAAATAATATTTATTCTACAATAGGATAAGCCTCCAAATGATCAACGACTTTCCAGATAATATAGATTTCAACATTAATCATAAAAAGAACCTTTGAGTAAATAGTTTACCGATAATTCAATCCTTCCACCATACAATGTCCCAATTAAATATAAGACATGGAATTATCGTCAAGTCTTATTTTATTTAATTATATGTATTTCGATCCTTAAATGCACAACTCAAATAATGCAAATTAGAAACTCCTTTCTAATTTCATTCGCCGCCAAGGACTACATTGGGTTGTCATTTATCGAATCACATAGACATTTCTCTTCTTTTATTAGAAGTGGTAGATTCTTTATCGATCATACATTATCTCCATGTACAACTTATTATACCCAAGCATACCCTTTTGATATACCCTAAGGGTCTTAAGGAATAAGTCAAAGTATAACTCATCACACACAAGATACTATGATGATCTCAAGTCCAAGGATTACTTGTACTACTATCTATCACTACAGAATTCCTATCGACAGCAAATAAAACTCCATTAGGTATTCCTTAGCGAGCCACGCTCAAATGAACTTATTCTCTAATAAGCACCTACATACTTGCTTTTAGTGTTCCACACAAATGATCATGAGATCAATCATCCTCATCCAATGAGCAAGCAACGATGTATCAATCTATCCGGATTCACTAATCCCCAATTTAGTAATCCAATGATTGGGAACTATTTTAGTTTTAAGCTTTCTAAGAATTTAGATCTCATTAGAATGATCATCATCATTATTCTAAAAGCATTGCTTAAAACTATGGGTTTATCACATATTATAAAACAAAGATCATGTAGATAATTAAAAGCCTTTAATAAATTAATACTTTTTATTAATAAATGAATAAGATTGTTACAAAGTATAGTATATGCTTTATCATCAAACATGATGGCTTTGTGCATACTACTTTCAATCTCCCACTGCACTAAAGCCAATCGTCATGGTATCTATACTCTTCTTCTCTAAGTGACGATTATCCCGTTGTTGGATAAGCTTTAGTTAATGGATATGTAATGTTGTTCATGAGAGTCCACTATCTCTATAGTGATTTCCCATCTTCAATGATTCTAATAATCAAATGAAAGTGCCACAACACATGTTTAGATCCAAGATGAGACTTAGAACTATTCCTAGTTCTCAGAATGAACTTTTAATCCAAACAATCAACTTGCAGCCTTCATTTATAGCTATATACTTTGTCTTTATCACTAAACCAAAGACTCTTTCATTGCTTGGAACCTTTCCAATTCATCGCACCACTGCTCAAGGTAACACTTTACCTTAAAGTGGATTTTCGTCATCTTCGTCTCTGTCTCGAAAAACTTGAGTCTGTTAAGCCCTCTAGTTTTAATTTAGACCCACCATGAATATGATCACATCCTTAGTGCCTTAAGAACTTTAAGATGTTTTTTTTCATCGACTCATAGTGAACTTCTCCATAATATGACCGATCAACATCGTGTCTCAGATATTTCATTGCATACATGATTGTCACTCATGCGATCTCTCTTTTTGAGAGTCTGTGGGGACTATTAAGAGAGATACACTCCATAGCTCATCGACATGAGACATCTCTTGAGTTTGCCATGCTAAACGACTTTAGCATCAAATGAATATACGTTCCTCGGGTTAAGTCGAGCATCCTCTTAAATCTATCTATATAGATTTATATCCCCAATTAAGATACTCTTCCAAATCATTCATGGAGGAATGTTTAGACAACTTTATCTTTATCGATTGTAGCATTGGTATGTAATTCCTCATCCGTAGTATATCAACATATAATATTAGAAATTTCACGACGCCCCAATCGACCTTTTTTGTACACTAGAACTCTTACCTCATCAGATGTAAACTCGATCATCATCTTCTATGATGTGCATCTCATCATCATCATCCATGATGAATCCATACCTCCTAGGTATCTTCTTGTACTATTCCGCATTTACGATTCTGCCAGGTACAACAGTCTATCTATAGTGTTCCTCTTATTCGACTTATAGTGTTTTGTGGTTCTTGAACTCTTCAAGATCTATTATCCTCCCACTAGCCCCTTCAATGATAAACACCTTTATCTTAGAAGGCAACGTGTTTCAGAACAAACACCTTTTGCTAAGTAGATTATAGAACATATACCCTAAACTTACTTTAGGATGTCCCACAAATCGACACTTGTCAAATCTTGTCCCAAGCTTATCTTTTGAAACCTTTTCACATAAGTTGGACAACCCCTTATCTTAACATACTTAAGATTAGGAATCCTCCCCGTCCATAACTTTTATGGAGTCTTCAAATGGATTTTGAGGTTACCTTTTTTCGTAGATATGCGTACCATTTCTAGGACATTATCCTGTAGGATACCGAATGTCAGTAAAATCATTATGGACCGCACTATGTCCAACAAGGTACGATTTTTCTTTCAGATACATCAATCAATTATTATGTATCGATGTGTCCATTATGAGAAAACCATTTGAGATGATCTAGAAACTTATTGCACAAGTATTTATTCCTCGATCTAATCAAAGAATCTTAATACTTTGCCAATTTGTTTTCACTTCAATTCTTTGAACCTTTCAAATAATTCACACTTGTATTTCAACAAATACATACATTCAACTCTTTGAATGATCATCTCCTTTTCTTATACTAGTTTGTTCAATTTGCAAAATTATTTTCATGTAAGTCAAGTATACAAAATTTATTAAGTAATATTCCATTTATACAAAACATTATTATTATAAATAGAACAACAATTGTTCTTAATTATAATACCAAAGATTTCATTGTTCAACAATAAAATGGAAATAATATTTTAACAAGAATCGGAATACAATAACAACTATCGACTTAATAGATTTGTTTCGTAGCATTGCTAAACTATAAGTTTCTATAGCTAATGCAAGCAACCTTTGCTTCATTTTCCACACATAGGATTACTTATATTTGTTTAGCTTTCTACTTGCTTGGTCCCTTCATAAATCTATATTTATGATAACCAAAGTCAGATCCAATACCCAAGTAGAACCTCGACTTAAAGAAAAATTTATTTCAATCATGAACAAAATCAGATTTGTAAACCAAACTTCACTAAGCTTCTTTTTCGTTAGCCTCTCGCAAGATGCTTTCGCAGCTTTCTTTCCAAAGGTCCGTGCTTATTGCAAAGTGGAAGCAAACTCCTTTGCTATCCGTGACGCTTTTGTTCTTATTATCCTTTGTTTTTGCCTTTCTATTTACCTTCTTTGAATCGTTTCTTCTTTTCGTAAGATCCTTTGGCCCCTACCAAGAAGACATGGTCTTTCTTGGTTGAAAGTGACTCTCAACATTTTTCAACATGTTAAGCAAAAATCAATGAGGTCGATATCTAGCTTGTTCATATGAAAAATTCACAACAATTGTGAAAGGAGTCCGGAGTGAGTGCAAGATCAAATCTTGGCTCAACTCCTCCATCCATGACAAAACTCGTTGTCCTAATCGATCAATCAAATTGATTATGTTAAGAACTTTTGTTCTGCATTATAGTGCCATATGGCCATTCTAGATCGGAAGAGCTCCTTAGATATCTCGATATCTATCGGCCCTACTTTTTCCTCACCACCATCAACTACTTGATGTGCAGAATATAGTAGAGCATCCATAGTTTCACGCCGACGTCAAGCTCGTTACTCATGGATGCGAGCATGATGCATCGAGCTAATCAGGCATCATCTTGCCACTTTCTAAAAGTAGCAATCTCTTCCTCAGAGGCATTGTTCGCAACAACCATTGCAGGATAAGCGATAATGACATAAGATAGCTTTTCACCATGAGAACTATTCTCAAATTCCTTAACCAATCCGCTTAATTGGTATCCCGTTAATTTAGCATCTAATATGCTTCGCAAAGTTGATAGTAATTTTAGACATTGTAAAATTTCAGTAAATGAATTTGTAATTAACAACATTTTAACATACATTCTTTTATTAATTACCAAAATAAATTAGGTCTTGTTTTAAATTGGTATCTCCCACTATTTTCTTCAAACTATATTACCTCACTTATATAGTTTCGCAAAATCTAATTAAAGATTTGCTAGTGAGAATAAGGATCCCATTTCAAATGTATATAGCCTTGTGGTGACACAACAAACTATATATAAATAAATAGGTAGACAACTTTTGTCAATTACATCAACTATGCAACTCCTTCAGATTTTGCCTCTTAGATTATTTTGATCAAGTGGTGGCACATCCGAATCAAAATTATCCAAGTTAAGTCCCAACCTAGCACTCCATATATTCAAAAAGAAAAATATCATCCTTGTGGTGACACAACAAAACAATATTGTTCAATTTTCTTTATAGCATCAAATGTGATAAATTAACATCTTAAATACTTAATACTTGCCTTGTGGTGACACAACAAACTCATATTAAATATTTAATACTCTATTAATTTTATCATGCTAGAAGGCGACGCTCGATATTCCAAATATCTTTGAACGCTAGACTTAATATATAAAAATTGAGGGGTTTGTTATTAATTTGTCTCATCTTGTTTAATGCATTTATATATATATATATAAAATACGCTATTATATTAATTAATGAACATGCGAAGCATGTTTTTGCATATATATATATATATATATATATATAGTATAAGCATGCACATATAGAATACTATATTCTACCCTTGATTGATTATGGACTTTTATTCTAGTTTCGTTCACTAGAGCCACCAAGTGAACCAAAAAAGGTCAAACCCTAGGGGTGCAAGAAATAATATTTAAATATAACTATTACATTTAAACCCTGCTCCATTACAAACGGGTCTTCAAGCGCTTCTTCTTTTTTCGATCTCTAATTTTTCAAAATTAATTCTAACTATTCCTATTACAAAACTATTTTAAAATAAATAGAAACCTCGATCGCAAAGCCAAGGGAAGTACATAGAGAGGAGATAGAATTTACATTAAGAAAAATTAGAGAAGACGAGGTACGCAGACCCCATTTAATAAAACCCATACATTCATGCATCCAACTAAAATAAAATCCAATCGCATGGTCAATAGTCCATAATCAATCCCATTTATTATCATACACATCACCATATGCATCAATAAATAACATTCATCTCATGAATAATAAACATTTAATATATATATTGATATCATTTAATGGGCAAATTTAGTTAGTATAAAATCTATTTTGAATCAAAATAAACTCCTTTATTTTAATCCAAATTTAAATCAAAATAAAACTATTTTATTTTAATTTATCCAATTTTGAATAAAATAAACTATTTTATTTTAATCAAAAATTTTAATCAAAATAAACTCCTTTATTTTAATTAATTATGGAATCCAATTCCATATATATAAAAAAAATCTTTAATTAAAATAAACTCTTTTATTTTAATTAATTATGGAATCCAATTCCATGTAAAAAAAAAAATCTTTTATTAAAGGAAACACGGATATTCTTTCCTATTCACAAATAAACTCCTTTATTTTGAATAATATGAAATCTTATTTCATATTTAAATAAACTCCTTTATTTAAGGAAACATGGATTTCTTTCCTATTCACAAATAAACTCTTTTATTTTGAATAATATGAAATCTTATTTCATATCTAAATAAACTCCTTTATTTAAGGAAAGATGGATTTACTTTTCCTATTCACAAATAAACTCCTTTATTTTAGGAAAAATAAAATCCAATTTCAACTCCAATTAGTTATCATGGAATCCAATTCCAACTCTAATTAGTTAGCATGAAATTTAATTTTAAAATTAAAAAACCTTTTTTTTTTAAATTAAAATAAACCTTTTATTTTAAAATTAAAATTTTTTTATTTAAAATTAAAATAATATATATATATAATATTCAATTTTAAAATTAAAATAAACTCTTTTATTTTAATTTAAAATTATTAAAATTAAAATAAAATTTATATTTTAATATTAAAATAAACCTTTTATTTTAAAATTAAAATAAACTTATATATATATATATATAATATATATATATATATATATATATATATATATATATATATATATATATATATATATATATATATATATATATATATATATATATATATATATATATATATATATATATATATATGATTATATATATATATATATATATATAATATTTTTAAATCTTTTAAAGCATTTTTAAATATATATATATATATATATATATAATATATATATATATATTTTATATATATTAAAAAAATTAAAATAATTTAAGTAAAAATCAAATATAAATAATTTTTAATTTCAATTTTTTTTAAAAATTTAAAAAAAAATTTTTTTTTTTTTTTTTTTTTTTTTTTTTTTTTTAATAAATTTTACAATAAAATTATGCCCAATTAAATTGTTCTAAACACATATCAATATATATATCAAATTAAAACAATTAATAATTCGTGATAAAGGTTTGGGCTCGATGCCACCGTTAGGTTTGTAATATTCATGAACGCAATCAAATTGCATAAAAAAAAAGCTAAGCGTAAAAATCGAGTTTAAAAAATTTACAAACCATATACCCTGATCACCCTTTATGCATAATTATTAATTAAACGAAAAGATAAAGAATAAAATCATACCCTCAAGATCGAGCTTCCTCGTGTACAAGTTCACCTCCAAATCTTTTTCGCTCAACTGAATCCACCGGTTTGGTTCCTTCCTTCGATCAACGTTAGCCACCCATATGTTCGCCTCTCAGAGGTGATCCACCAAGGAAGAAAAAAATTCAAGAAGAAGGGTGGTTGGCTAAACCCTAGTTTTTCTATCTCTATATAAAAGGTGTACTCTCCCAACAATTGGAATTATTACGTCGATACATTAAAAAAAGTCAACAACCCATACCACCCATAATAAGACTCCTCTTATTTATAGATATGGGCAACCCACCTTAACAATTAAGGAATTGGGTTTTATTTAATTAATTAAATTCTTTTAATTAATTAAGCTCCCTAATCTTATTAGGGATAATTAATTAACTCCTTTAACTAATTTTCCTTCCTAATCCAATTAGGAATAAATGAGAGTATTTATATTAAATTAATTCCTAAACTCTTTTAGAAATTAAAATAATAATAATTGTAATAATATTAATAAGACTCTCTCTTATTAATTTATATTTAATATTTCTAAAATATTAAATAATAATATTAAGCTATTTAATTTATTCTATCACCATAGATTAAATTAAATATACATAACATATTATTACGATTATGCCATTAACTTCTTAAATAATTATTCTTCCTTTTATGGTGTGACCCTTTAGGTTCTCCATATTAAACCTACAGAATAAATCAATTAGAATAATTCTAATCTTATTTAAATAAATAAATTAAACAATTAATTTATTTAAATAAATAATATTTATTCTACAATAGGATAAGCCTCCCAATGATCAACGACTTTCCAGATAATATAGATTTCAACATTAATCATTAAAGAACCTTTGAGTAAATAGTTACCGTGATAATTCAATCCTTCCACCATACAATGTCCCAATTAAATATAAGACATGGAATTATCACAAGTCTTATTTTATTTAATTATATGTATTTCGATCCTTAAATGCATAACTCAAATAATGCAAATTAGAAACTCCTTTCTAATTTTTCATTCGCTTCGCCAAGGACTACTGGGTTGTCATTTATCGAATCACATAGACATTTCTTCTTTTATTAGAAGTGGTAGATTCTTTATCGATCATACATTATCTCCATGTACAACTTATTATACCCAAGCATACCCTTTGATATACCCTAAGGGTCTTAAGGAATAAGTCAAAGTATAACTCATCATACACAAGATACTATGATGATCTCAAGTCCAAGGATTACTCAGACTACTATCACTACAGAATTCCTATCGATGACAGCAAATAAAACTCCATTAGGTATTCCTTAGCGAGCAACGCTCAAATGAACTTATTCTCTAATAAGCACCTACATACTTGCTTTAGTGTTCTCCACACAAATGATCATGAGATCAATCATCCTCATCCAACGAAAGCAAGCAACGATGTACCAATCTATCCGGATTCACTAATCCCCAATTTAGTAATCCAATGATTGGGAACTATTTTAGTTTTAAGCTTTCTAAGAATTTAGATCTCATTAGAATGATCATCATCATTATTCTAAAAGCATTGCTTAAAACTATGGGTTTATCACATATTATAAAACAAAGATCATGTAGATAATTAAAAGCCTTTAATAAATTAATACTTTTTATTAATAAATGAATAAGATTGTTACAAAGTATATGCTTTATCATCAAACATGATTGGCTTTGTGTGCATACTACTTATATCTTATAATATTCATTTCAATTGAATTGAAACACTTTTTAAGTTCTTTAACACTTGGCACGGTGTTTCGACGTTCATTCGTCACACGCTCGATTCGACTCTCTTGTGCGTGCTTAGTATTCATATACAACTTATCTAATACATCATTTATTAATGTTAAGAATCATTATATTTAGTAATATTCATGTTTTATTACTTAGGACAACATCTTTTATCGTTAGGAGCACTACATTTGCATATGTGCATTCTCGACGCCCTCCGATTGCCTCCGAATACATATCAGTCCCATAAATGATCATTTTTACCTCTGTTCCCGACCTCCAATTGAAAACCTTAAAGAACAAAAGTTGTAGGTCTATTCGTCCTCGTTCCTTATCATCTTGAATCACCTCAATAGGAGTTTATATGAAAAATGTATGGTCGTTTTACGACAGGAGGTCAAAATTGCCCGACCCAGACTACTGTTCCATCGCTGGGGCGCGAGAACTAAGTCAGGCATTGGAGTTGGGGCATGAATTTCAGCGTTGGGGTGCAAAGTTCATTATTTGGGGCTCAAGTTCAGGCTATTTTTGGTATTTCGATGTTCAAATACAGATTTTGGCGTTGGTATTTAAAACTTACAAGTAACCCAACCACAAAAAATAGAATAACTAAATTCTGGACTAATTAATACTGCTAACATCTAAATTAAGACGTAAAACTTATATAGATTACTCATAAACATTTACTTATCATACATATACCAATTTAAAGCAATTAAACAACAATTTCAGAAAATTTAAATCCTTGAAATCATAGTTTAAAACTCAACTCCATTGTTGACGTTGTTTTACAAGGTTTAACACTGTAAACCACAATTATCCAACGAATTCATTCCTTTGAACTACGTTCTCATTAAGTTCTTACACAATTAACATACATATCCCAATTAGCATATACTAATTTTGATATTTCTACAAATCACGTTCATACATGAATGTTTACTATAAAAACAATTTCTTTTCTTGTAGACTTAATTTAGCATACAATCTTATCTATATGTTAAGCATACAATCATATATATATATATATATGCTAGTATAACCATTACAATTACAAATACACAAAATTTCCTAACCAATTATAAAAACATGGTTTCACAGAAAGTTTGTAAAGAACTTTATATTATAGTCAAATTCAGGAACACAAAGACTTAGAAATTATAGTGTAAAACATATATGTTAAGGTTATGTAACATACCTTTTGTTGATTAAGAATCCTTGTTAATCACTGAGAATAGCTTGATGAACTCATAACTTTCTCTCTTGATTCTCTCTCAGGCTCTCTCAAACTCTCTCAAAATTCTTTTCTTTTCTTTCTTTCAGTATTAAACTAGGCTACTAACAGTAAGTGTAAACTAAAACCCAACTGATAACCAAATGCGTAAAATAAAAATGGATATGGCCATAATAAGCCTAATAATTAACATCAGTTACCAAAATATAACGTATAGATTATATTTTATTTATATTATTTATTTTATTAATAATTCAAATTTTAAAAATCCAAAAGCCATAAGGCTCCGTTTAGCAAAACTCTTTAAAAATTAAAGACTTAATATACTTAACCATTGTTTGGCAAAACTAAATTAAACTCCTTTAATTTATTTTAATAACTCCTTTATAATTTAGTTATTTATCACACTTTATTTAATTAAGTTTTCATACTTAATTTAATTAATTCTAATAACAATTTATTGAATAAATCATTTAATCATTATAAACTCTCTAACTTAATTATTAAATTAAATTAGAATATTATCTCATAACAATTAATTTTTTAGCTCCTTAATTATTTACATAACAAATAATTAACCAATCAAGTCAAATCAAATTAAACAAATATTTATTCAATAATAAACAAATATTTATTCAACAATAAACGCATCCATTAAATATTTATATAATTCAATAGATATTTATAATTACAATTAAAATTCTGGATTTTTACATTAATCACATCGTAATAAGAATTTCAATTATTAAATTCTTAATTTAATAACTAATAAAAATTCGGGTTGTCACATCGGTCGTTACATTCTTCCCCCCTTATAAAGATTCTGTCCGCAGAATCTCGTCTCTTACTACTCAAACAACTAAGGGTAATCCTTTTTTATCTTTTCTTCCAATTCCCACGTTCCTTCTTCTGCATCGTGGTTCTTCCATAACACCTTCACGGAAGGTATAACTTTATTCCGCAAAACTTGTTCTTTTCTATCGACAATTTGAAGTGGCGTTTCTTCGTATGTTAAGTCCTTCTCGATATAAATAGGTTCATATTCTATCACGTGCTTATAATCCGTCTTATGAGGACGCAATACCGATACATGAAACACGTTATGTATTCGTTCTAGTTCTGGAGGTAATGCTATCATATAAGCTACCTCACCTACCCGTTTTAACACTTCAAAATGTCCTATAAACCTCAGACTTAACTTCCCCTTCTTTCCAAAGCGTATCTTTTCTTTCCAGGGAGATACCTTTAGAAATACGTAAGAGCCTACTTTAAACTCCCTATTTTTTCAATGCAAGTTCGCATAATTCTTTTGTCCGTTTTGAGCTGCAATGAGACGCATTCGTATCAACTTTACCATATTCGCTATTTGCTGCACCAATTCTGGTCCTAGCATTCGGCGTTCTCCTACTTCATCCCAATACAATGGCGTTCTGCACTTCCTCCCATACAAAGCTTCGTAAGGCGGCATACCTATGCTTGCATGATAACTATTGTTATACGCAAACTCTACTAATGGTAGATGATCATCCCAACTACCCTTGAAATCCATGACGTAAGATCTCAACATATCTTCTAATGTCTGAATTGTTCTCTCGCTCTGTCCATCAGTTTGTTGATGATACGTCGTACTCAGCTTCAACTGCATTCCCAACTGCTCTTGTAGACTCCTCCAAAAGTTTGATGTGAATCGTGGATCACGAGCTGACACAATCGATACTGGTGCTCCATGTTTGGAAATTATTTCCTTAACATAAAGTCTAACTAACTGGTCTAAGTTATATTTGACCCTAATTGGCAAAAAGTGAGCCGACTTCGTCAACCGGTCCACTATTACCCAAATTGCATCATACCCTTTCGTTGTAGTCAGAAGTCCCACCACAAAGTCCATCGTGATATGTTCCCACTTTCACTCCAGAATCTCCAATGACTACAACAAGCCACTTGGTCGTTGATGTTCGACCATAAATTTTTGACAAGTTAAGTACCAACTCACATACTCAGTTTTTTCCCTCTTCATGTTTGGCCACCAAAAACTCTGTCGAAGGTCTTGATACATCTTAGTATTACCAGGATGAATCAAAAACCTCGAACTATGAGCCTTTTGTAATACCCGCTCCTTTAATTATGTCTCATTCGGAACCCAAATTCTTCCTTCAGATCTTAATAATCCCTCATTATCAATACTGTACTTAGTATCTTTTTCATTGGTTAGCCGCTCTTTTATCCGGTCACACTCAACAGTTTTGAGCTGCACCTCCTTGACTCTCTCTATGATGGTAGATTGTATCTCCATCGCAAATAATATCTGCTCCGATTCTCTTGGCAACTTCACTTCTATTTCCATCATAGCCATCTCTGTTATTAACTCAATTTGAGCCGTTAACATAGATAACTTCTCCCGACCCTTCCTACTTAAGGCATCGACAACTACATTGGCTTTTCCAAGGTGATACAGGATTTTACAGTTGTAATCCTTTATCAACTTCAGCCATAGCCTCTGTCTCATATTCAACTTCTTCTGTGTGAAGATATATTTTAGACTCTTATGGTCCGTGTATATCTCACATTTTTCTCCGTAAAGATAATGTCTCCATATCTTTAGAGCAAAAATTATTGCGGCTAGTTCCAAATCATGAGTAGGGTAAACTTTCTCATAATCCTTCAACTGCCTTTATGCATACACAATGACCTTGCCATGCTGCATGAGCACGCAACCAATTCCTCTATGTGAATCATCGCTATAAACTACGAAATTTCATGTGTCATCGGGCAATGACAAAATAGGCGCTTCACTCAATTTCTTCTTCAGTTCCTGAAAACTGTCCTCACACTTATCAGTCCACGTGTATTTCACCGTCTTGTCAAATTAGTTAATGGAGTAACTATCTTCAAAAAATCGTAGATAAATCTCCGATAGTAACCCGTTAACCCTAGGAAACTTCGCACCTTAGTTGGCATTTTCGGTTGTTCCCAATTCATCATGGCTTCCACCTTTGCTGAATCTACCGAAATTCCCTCATGGTCAATGACATGACCTAAAAATTGTACCTTTTCCAACCAAAATTCACAATTAGTGAACTTCGCATATAACTTCTCCTTCCTTAGTGTCTCCAACACTAATCTTAGGTGTTCAACATGATCTTCTGGCGTCTTAGAATATACTACAATATCATCGATAAACACCACGACGAACTTGTCTAAATATTGTTTGAACACTCTATTCATCATATCCATAAATGCAGCTGGTGTATTAGTCAACCCAAATGACATCACCAGAAACTCGTAATGACCATAACGAGTCCCGAATGCTATCTTTGATACATCCTCCTTCCTAACCTTCAACTGGTGATACCCCATTCTTAAATCTATTTTAAAAAAAATACTTATCCCATTTCAACTGATCAAAAAGATCATTGATCCTGGGCAATGGGTATCTATTCTTTATTGTTAACTTGTTCAAATCTCTATGGTCGATACAAAGTCTCAACGATCTGTCCTTCTTCTTGAAAAAAGATCTAAGGTGCTCTACTAAGCAAAACACTCGGTTGAATGTACTTCCGTCCAGCATGGTTCTTGCAATCGCACCATTAACTCCTTCATCTCCATTTGGCGCCATACGATACGATTGGTTTCGGAAACTAGTGCCTGCATGGCACAATGTATATTACAAACTCGGTCTCCCTATCCGGTGGAAGACCCGACAATTAACAAAGAAATACATCGGCGAATTCTCTAACTATAGGTATTTTTTCCATGGTTGCTACCACTCTCTGGGTATCAACAACATGACACAGATAACCCACACATCCCTTCCTCAATAATTTCCTTGTTTGTGTCATGGTTAGACAACACGAATGCCCCAGCGATCTATTCCCATAAAATACTACCTGTGGTTATTTTTGAAGGGTTTCGACACAGAAACACACAGCAAAAATAGAACAATTTAAACCAATTTTGAAAGCCTAAACAGGATCCATGCGAAAACAATTAATTCTGTGGTTAGAAATTATACTGATTAAGAAAGCTAGAAAGGATGCGGTCGAATCTCCAACGCAATTCAAACGAACTGCGTCTCTACGGTATCCACACGAATGCTCCGCGAATCGTCCTACGATCTGCAGAAGAAGGAACCGCGGTACTAGCCACCAAGGATGAGGATTTTCGAAACTATTTTCTCTAGTCTCTCTCTAAGAGCGGCTAGGGTTTTTTTTTTTATTTTGACATAATCCCTAAAGTGATTGATATATATCATATATATAGCAGTTATGAGGAATTAATCAAAACCTAATATTATTAAAATCCAAATTTATATATATATATATATATATATATCTTAATTAAGTCTTAATTCATATACATATACATATAATTTATCCTTTTTAATTTAAATTCGTGATTTAAAATACTATCAATCATATTGATATATTTAAATCCTTACAATTTAAATTAAATTCCTTTTTAAATTATGTTCTATGTATGTGACCCTATAGGTTATTATTACGTTGGTAATAATTTTAAAATCATATTATAAAATTATAAATAGTGAGCGGCATCTAGTAATGCATCACTGCTACCCAAGTAATAATAAGATCGATGATTCGATGCAACCTTTTCGTGACCAATGTTTCAATGTAATTTAATTCTTTTAACCTTAATATCCTAGATTAAACTCGAGTCATTGAATGTGTCATACTCTTCATAATTTAATCTGAGTTTTTCTTGATCAATGAGTAGACTATATGAAACAAATCACTATTTGAGCATGGCCATGCATTTCATAGTCCTTCTCAATCAAGAGGCCTATGGATATCATCCGTAATATATAGGATGGTTAAATTCCATCTAGATCACTCATATTCCTCACACGATTCATGATGTACCCAATAATCACCTTTATAGTCCACCCTATTAAAGGTGACATTTGATAATATCAAAGTACATAAATTCTCGTATAGTAATATAGTGATTTTAGGTCGGAGGACCATTACATCATTGTCACTATGAGAATTTGATACGCCCCCAAATCCAGGTTCTCTAACCTCAGATTCGCTGCTCACGATCTATCATCATCATAAGCATTCTATAACTATTATGGAATAATAAATATACATTGTTCATTATAATAAAGTTTCATAACATAGTCCCAAGGTCTTCTTAACCTTAACTTAAACACACCATTCATATTACAAAAGGTTTACATAAGAAATTCCATCAGATAATAATAACTAACATTCATTCTAAACTATTCTTGGATCTTGCCCTTGCCTTTGGCTTTCGTATTGGATCCTTCGGGCTTAACTGAAATAAATGTCATGATATAGCAAGGGTAAACAACTAATTTGCTTAGTAAGTTTATATACAAGGGAGATATATCATGACTAGAAAGAATTTTTGCTTTCAATGTTCAACAATAGTATAAGATTGTGAAGGAACATGAATTAATAACCAACAATTGAATATTCGAATAATTGAATAATGTGTACTGAGTGGTTTTGAAATAACCATGAACATTTTCCAAGGTTCTCAGTCATTTAAACTGAACCTTTTAATAAGTTTTGGTATTCAAGGGGATCAGCCTTTCATACCCCGTGATTTATGCATAAACACTTAATAATCCAACATCGATATCATGCCTTAATCAAATTCATCCTTTTCTCAGTCAAGTGTTCTTATCATATCAATTTAATAAGAACAGCTTTTTAAAACACATTTGATTTAACAAATTTAAACATGCTTGATCTAGCTGATACAATTAGCATAGATCTATCTCATAAACAGTTCATAAATGAAAGAACTTTAATTTAATTCACAGTTCAATAATAATAGAACAGGAATTCAATTGCACAAAGTGCGAATTTCAATAATCATTATAGATGTGAATAATCATCAATAATTATTCACTAACATGCTTTGAAAATAATAACTCGAGTTTGAGTTAGGAAACTTGCCTCGTTTGTAGGTTACGGCTACGCAATTAAATTCGATCTGCTAGGCAGTTTAATTATCTTCCTTTGAGAGATCTAAAGTTAATCATTCAATTAGCCATAGCATAACATTAGATTATGTGATCACATAGATATTATATATTATATTTAGTTCCTAGAAATATTATCCTGCCTCGATAATGTTACTATTAAATAACAACTACCTTTAATTCACTTAATATTATTAATCTTGATAATATTTAATTCACCTCTTAGAATTATTAGTTCACTAATAATTATTTGCTTACTAATATTATTAACATCTTAATAATATTTTAATACATTACTAATATTATTAATCCTCTTAATAATATTTTAATAATGCATTAACATTATTACTTTAATAATATCTTACTTATGCTTTAGTATCGTTAATCAATTAATAATACTTTTATTCATTTACCAATAGTATTAATATTTTATTCGTTTACTAATATTATTAATCATTTAATAATATTTTATTCCTTTACTAATGTTATTACATTTTTAATAACATTTTATTTAATCTCGAATATTATTATTTACTTAATAATATTTTAATAATCCAATAATACTTTAATTTAATATTATTAATCTTTCAATAATATTTTAATCTAATATTATTAATCATTTAATAATACATTAATCATTTATTAATGCTTAAATCAAATACTATTAACCATTTAATAATATTTTAATGAAGTTTTAATCTTAATTTTTTATTTACTTAATAATATCATATTCTAATATTGTTAATAACATAATAACATTTTAATAATTTATTAGATCAATAAAAAAAATTTCTAATTGTTCACCATTTATAAAATCACTTATTTAATATTCATAAAAGGTCATAAATAATATTTCTTATTATAAATTACCAAAATACCCTAAAATAGTCATAATATTAAATATTAGGAGTATTCAAGCATTAAAATCACATTTTTCTTATTTAAGACACCATTTAACTATTTATTTCCTTTTATTTATAACTTCATCATTTTTAGGAAAAAGACCAAACTAATTCCAAAAATTCTTTTTTTTTTCTGGATTTGGACAGTATATGACCCAACAATGGTCCCCAAATTTTTTCAGAATTTTAGAAAGCGATTTACTAATTTTAAAGTGCCAAAAACACTCGGATCTTGCTTCATTTTTCATAAATCGAGTTTTGCTCAGAAAATTCTAAAATTGTAAGTGTATACTCTCATAACATATACGAACATACTGTAAAATTTTGGAATTTTCCAGTGTATATACTTTGAGAAATTCGGGTATTAATATTTAGGAGTCCTTTACATAAATAGTCATCATGCACAACCTATAAATGGAAACGTGTCCGTTCTTTTTCCTACACGTAGATAACTTCTTAATGTACCTCTGTGATGTTTCCCAAATTTTTAAAAGACTTGAAACTGTCCGAAACAACCTTAAGAAAAATGGGGACAATAGCTTTTTAGGGTTTTAAAACTTTAACTTTTCTATGTGGACTGTTTTGGGGAAAACAGCCCCCATGGCTTCAATACTTGCTAGATTTGTGTTCTATCACTTGGGTTTACTAGATAACTCATGTATCTAGCACCTCCCTTTGACGGATCACAAATCCAAGTTGTAAAACTTGAGTTACACAAGATTTAGTGGAACAAAAACAAGGGTTTAACCCTCTAGGAGAACATATGCTCATTCTCTTCCTCTAAACCTTTGATCTAACACTCAAGATACTTAGTTCCATACATGATGATATGTAGAACTATGGTATCTTGAGTATTAATTCATAACCCCATCAAATCTTGCTATAACACCAAATAGAAGAAGAAGATGAAGATTTAGGTTATACCTTGTTCTAGTAGCAACCTCCCTTGATTTACCAAAGCAATATATAATCTTATGGTGCATTAATCAAGCTAGCACACTCCTCTCTCTCTTCAAAACCGAACCCTCTCTCTCTTTTCTCTCTTTGTATCTCGCTTGCTTGGCCGAAAAATAGAAGAAGAATAATAAGAGAAATGAAATGTCTAGCAAATGAAATGTGGTGATTTAACTAATATCCCCATACTTTTGTTGTCTCTTGGAAAAAAGGCTTCACCTTATCTCTTTCAATTGAGCCTAATCATGTAATTAAGGGTGCTAAGTAGATTTTCTACCAATGGGAAATGGACACACTTGTACTTGATGTAAGAGTTACTAATTAAGGAACTTGATTAGCATAATTTTGTTGTCCTAAAAGGCCTAATAGGGCCGGTCCCCTTGCCCCCCATTATCTCCTCCATTTTGCTTTTATTTTAATGCACAAATTTGATTAATCAAAAGTCTAAAATACCCTTAATCAAGTGGGCTAAGTATTGGTTTGCATTTTATTTCTTTTGGGCTTCTTCTTTAATTGTTTTGGGCCTTGTAATGAACATAGTCTAACAATTTTAATATATGCTACCCAAATTGATTATTTAGGGTTTCCATTCCCAATCTTATGAAATTTAATTACTTATACATGTGACTTTAGCTCATAACCTAATTAGGTTTACTAGAAATAGGTTTAAAATTAATAGTCACTTGAAATAACAAGATTATCCACTTAAGTTAGTATACATATTAAATACTAACCTTTCCTTATTACAATAAACCTTATATTATTTAATCGTCTCGCCTAATGTATAATTAGGTTACGAAGCTTTCATTTTTAATAAAATCTATAAATGTATATATCCATAACTATAGTATATATGTTTATTGATCCATGCACCACTTCACATATGTTGTCACATATTAAATCACTATATAACACAAAGTTTTAAATATCAATAATGTACATACATATATAGTGACTTAAAATTCATGGTTATTACAGAATTGCTAATGACACTTCGCATAATGCTCCATATAGAATTCGCATGGTGGGTTTGTCCAGTACATCGTTCTCTAACATGTACCTATGCATTGACTTAATATCTCATATATTTATTACCAATGAGATTTGGTCATCAGTCAATCCACATACTAGTCTTAATGCATCATTGTTGTCCCATTAACAATGATACTCGATTAGGGACATTTAAGAACAATATACTAATTGTAATTATATAATCTCATGTTTAAGTCACATACTTGAAACTATATAATTTGTATCACTATTCTAAGGATTTTTATTATGTTAACATTTATATAACGCAGTAAATAAAACCATAATAAAATCATTCATTTATTCAATCAAATATAATATCAAAACGTTAAGCAATTATATCAAATAATTGGCCTCTAGGGCATAAACTCTAACAGTTTTAACGTTCTAAGGTTCACACATTTCTTCTGACAATCTATAATTGCTCCATGGTTTACCAACCAATCCATTCCGAGAATTACATCGAATTCTCCTAACTTTATCGGTATCAAATCTACCGATAATTTACAACCTCGTATATTTATGCAACAACTCCTATGAACATCTTCAACAGGAATTATTTCTTCGTTTGCTACCTTAATATTTAAAGGTATAGGCAACTTTTTGGGAAGTAATCCTAATCGTCTAGCAAAATCACATGCTATAAACGAACAAGTAGCACCCGAATCAAATAAAACGTAATCATTTATGTCGTTGATCGGAATAATACCTGCGACGACGTCCCTTGATGCAACTGCATCTTGGACTGTCATGTTAAAGGTGTGGCCCATCGGCCCACCCGGCTACGCTGGACCACTAATAGCTAACTTACCGCCTTTAGTGCCTAGGTTCCCGTTTGTCCCCTTCTTCGGGTAGTTCTTTGCAATGCGGTCTGTTGACCTACACACAAAGCATCCGTGATTCTTCTTCAGACTTGGACAGTTAGGCGAGATATGCCCTTCCTGCCCACAGTTGTAGCATACGGCCTTTCCCTTGAGACAGACTCCTAAGTGAGTCTTCCCACAGGTCTTGCGGGCCTCCATTCTCCTCTTCGGATCTCCTTGCTTCACTCTGGTATTCCCAGAGCTGAACGCTTTCCTCTTCTACCCCTCACCACTCCCGCTGGCTCCCTCGACCTTCACTCCTCCATCCACTTTCCCCTTGTTCTTCTTATCTTTGTGGTACTGGCTCAACACCTCGCTACCACCTTTGGCGATTATCGCCTTCCCTAAAATGGTCCCAAATGAAGTACTTTGGAACACAGAAATACAGTTATAGAGCCAGGGTTTCAAGCCCTGCTCAAACCGTCACGCCTTTCTAACCTCAGTGTCCACTTTGTGTGGAGCAAACCTCGCCAGTTCATTAAATTTGGCGGCGTATTGGGGAACCATCATGTCCCCTTGTTTCAATTCAAGAAACCGCATCTCCATCCTCCCCTGCATGCTCGTGGTAAAGTTGTTCTCGAAGAATATCTCTTTGAACCTCACCCACGTTAGATTCTCGATCCCGGACCTAGCCTGATTGGCCTCCCACCAAAAGTTGGCCTCTCCCTTCATTATATAGGTTGCAAAGGCAACCTTCTGACCCTCATCGACATTTGCTATCACAAATACCTACTCGATTTCTTTAACCCACATTTGGGCTTCAATAGGGTCCGTAGTTCTTTTGAACTCTGGCGGACCAACACTCTTAAAATCCTTAAAGGTAGTTGCTCGTGCCACTCCCAGATTTACGGGGATATTAGCCCTAGTTCTATTAAATGCACCTGTTAAAAGATTAACAAACTCTTGCATGGGGTTAACCAGACCTCCCTCCGGTTGATTTACATTAGCTCCTTGATTACGTTGTACTCTTCTTGACGATATTTTGCTGTTACAATAAACAACACATTTCGTTATCTTTCTTTATTAGTTAGTTATTATTTGATATTAAACAATAACTTCATCACCCATTACTCATTATGTTCCATAAAAAGGCTTATATTCATTCATTCATTATAGTATAGTACTACATCATTTACATTACACAGCCTAAGCTGATTACATTAATATCCCGCTATTGCTTTCCAAAAATTAGGATTTACAAAAGACTACCCTTTGTTATACAAAAAAAGGTTTTACGTCACTACTAAGCACACAATATTTACATATCTAAACTACTTTAGCTACTACTAGATTACATCTACCTCAAGGCATTATCAAAATCTGCCTTGGCAAGACCGGCAATAATATCACGGTTGATAGTATATCACATCTGCCCTACCTCTATGGGATATTTAGCTACCTGCTGCTAGAAATCTATATGAGAACTCCTATGAATATAGGACATTCTCCCTATCTTATGCTTTTTGGTTTTTAGCTACTCCTTGAGCTCAAAAACGTCATGCCTCAACTCATGGACCTTGTCCTTAGCCAAAACTCTCTCATCGTGTTCCTGCTCCCATATGAACTCCACATCAGTCTTGTCCTATATGACAGCCTGTAACTCTTCTTTCAGCTCGTTAACCTCTTGACAGTAATGTATATTTTTATCCAATACTGATATAAACAATGACATCATTGACTCCCCAGGAGCCATCTCTGCTACTATTGCTACCGGGTTGAAGGACACTACCTCCACCTCCTCTTCTATCATGTCGTCGAACACGGACATGTGATCATGATCCTCTGAGTCTCCAGACTCAATGATAACTATTTCAGGCTCTGCCGCTATGGGGTTCGATATAACCTCTATCTGGTTAACCGATTCTGCGCTAACTGCCTGAATAACTAACTGCATTCCATTTACACCTGACATCTACACAACACAATTAAGTTGATTAGTACACGTCAGAAGAATAATAAAAACACATAACATATAGATAATGCATTTTTATAAGGTTATTTTCTTCTTTTTCTTCTTTAACTTCTCTTGAGGTTATAACTTAAGATTTTAATTCCCCCCTTAAGTTTTATAACCTAATGCTTTGATACCAACCTGTGACGCCCCCAAATCCGGGTATCTTCCAAACCGACAGATGGTGCTACACAGTACTACCATTCACACATACATTCAATTGAGAAGCCTCAATAGAACGAATATGTCTTCTATATAATCAAAACAATATTAGCATTTCCCCAGGTTCTTTATAACCATTACCTTTATTCTTGTCATTATATCAAATATATTACAATCATTCACCCTATACTATTACATAATTATTCTATGAGTTCGTCTTTGCCTTGCCCTTATCCTTTCCGGAGCCTTTGGTCTGTTCAATCTGTGCTGTGTTCATATGGTTCAAGCAAAAGTGAGCATGACTAGCTCAGCAAGTTTAATAAATCTAATAAATAACATGCTCAAAACATAGGAATCATATATCTTCAATAACTGAACAATAGTTATGAAGTACTATCGATAATTCAAAATAGCACTTTTTTTCCTTCAAAACGTTTTACAACAACAATATTCAGTAAAACATCAATTCTAGTCCAAGACCTTGAGCATTTCATACTTTATTTGAAAAGGACATCCCGACACTAAGTCTATAAGTCCAACATTTCTTACGAGCGCGTCTAGGTGATCAGCCTATAGTACTCTATGTTGATCAACACTACGTTCATTAAACGTATATACGTTTAAGTGGTGGCAACCTCATGTGCCTGTTGTTTGACGACAAAACATTTTTAGCATACTCAATCTTTGTTTGAAAACTATACCAATATAACTTGGTAAACATTGGCCATGCTTGGATAGAAACATAATATCAGTCTAGCCGAAAGAGTTGGCTTTGACTTCATCATACAATACTTCATGCGTAAGGATACATGAATTACAAAGCTTGTCCAAATTGAACTGAAATAAGGGTTAGAATACTTGCCTTCAGCATCTGCTACAGTTATAACACGTTCACGTTAAGTCTTTAAGTGTCTATAGTAAATGATAACATCATATAACACATTAGGTCATGAATGAACATACATGGTTCCTAATGAATCTTACTCTTTGTATCAATCTAATTATGACTTAGATTTGTTATTATTGGTTCCAGCTTTTCTTTATGTCGTTCTTACATTCACATACAATTGACTTACGTTAACCTTAATTGATAATACTTAAGGTTTAAACATGTCTTAACAATATTATAATCAAGCCTTAGTTCATTACTAATGAGTTACCATTTATTTCATACTTGTAAACCTTCTTTACTATGTAAATTTTAGGGCTGGCATTGCGGTGCCACCCTTCCTTCTCTATACCGCGCTGCGGCACGAAAGTTTAGTAGATAAGCTACCTAGCTCAGCTCTACAGCACCCCATTTAAGCCTTGGGTTGCCGCCGCGGCGCTAGCTCTGTGCACCGGACACTTTTGATTGTTTTTCAACTTTATGAGATTTTCGGGCTTGTAACTTCTTCGTTATAAGTCTGAATTGGCTCGTTGAAGAGCCTACGGTTCACAAATTTCATACCCTACATGATTATGCAAGAATTTTATCTATTTGACTTTGTTTACTTAAAATTCACCTATTGGTTCATTTTTAACGAAAACGGTAAATGTTCGTGAACGTTCAACGCTCGTTTCTTCGTTCTAAGTCAGAATCCGGTCATTTTCGAGTCCACAACTCTATAATGCAAAAATATGACTTGTCTCCATCGAAAACCAACGTTTCTGAGTTCAAATACAAAATATGACTTCCATTCCGAGAATTTCACGAATTCGACGATTACCGTCCAATCGTGTGAATTCCGGTAAAATTTCATTACTAATGATTTGATCATCGTTCTAAATGAATTCTCACCATCATATGAACATTTCAAACTACATATTACAACAACTTATTTTCAAGCTATGTTATGGCTTATTATTCATAAGTTCATGACTTAACTTATAAATTACAAGTTTTCATTCCTTATGACTTATTATAAATTTAAGTCCTTTAATCAACATTCTCGCATCTTATCAAACATACTAACTTCATATGGAAATCATATGACAATTCATCATAAGTTTATAACTTATTTAGGTTTATCTTATTTATTCATGACTTATTCGGCTTAAGTTCGTTAATTATTCAATTCTTACATGTTCTTAGCATACATGCTTATTAGACTACACTTATCTTATTACCCTACAATGATAGAGATGGAAGATTATTAGACAAGAGTCTTACCCTTGATGAACTAGTACTTCTCTTCTTCTTGAAAATCTAACAAAGGATGTTTTGACTTAAAAGTGCTTATTCTCTCTAACACTCAAGTTACTTTGCTTGGATGAAAATTAACAAACAACTAATGAGCCATCTCCTCCTCTATTTATAGGATTTCTAAAGTTAGGGTAAAAGGGTCATTAGATTATTCCACCTCCTTACTATTTCATTCTTAACCACTAAGTAAACTTGCTCCCTACATAAGTTGCTTGGTCACCACATAAAGTACTTTGTCTCCAATTCACCCATGGGTTGCTCCATAGATCAAGCTTAACCCATTAGATCATTACATTGGGCTTAAGTTAAATAACTTAGCTTATTCATATTGGGCTTGTATTAATTTACTTTGGGCTTTTGATTAAACTAACACTTAGCTTAATCATCAATACATCTTGGGCTTGTCCCTTAATGCATATTGGACTTGCACTTCATACAAGATCCACCATTCCATTCATTTCGTCTTTAATCTTTAACGTTCTTAATTTAAGTCCGCATGCAAAATATTGCGTTTTCCATACTTAGATTATTATTACATAATCCATCTCACCATGATATTATAACATTATGTATTTCTCGGAAGTTCAAAAATAATTTCCGAGCGAAAAACTTTTATTTTCGTCTTGGAAATTCAAACACTTTAATTCCTTTACGTAGTTAAAAACTACGACGTTCCAGCGTTTCTAGGTTATAAAATGACATTCATCTTACTACACATAATAATAACAGATAATATTATTTTATTCATTATTTTATTAAATAAAATTATTTTACAAAGGATCCAAATTTCTCGGTCGTTACAATTACTATTCACTAAAATATTATTCACTCGGGTATTTAGGGCACTTTTCATGTCGGGGTACTATTCACGGGGTACTATTCCCAAAGTATTATTCATATGGTAATATTCACGGGGTACTATTCACTAAAAAATTTATTTCTTTTTTGTCCAAATTATTTTTGATACATGGATATTATTCTTGAATTTTACTCCACAAAGAAGTATCATGTTGACAATTTGGACATTATTGAATTATGGATAAATTAAGTTATAAATATTTAAAAATTTATCCTTTGCTTTCTTTTAATTGAATTCTTATATCATTGTCATCATCCTCATGCTTATATTGTGATGAAAGTCATCTTTGGCTTACGTGCATAGATGAACTGTTGATTAGTATGATTATGACCAAGGATAATTCGGTATGATCATGACCATTGATGATTACACGAATATTCTTGGCCCATAGTGCAAGAATAATTTGTGGACGTGATACTAATGAATATCATTGGCCCGTAGGGCAGGGATGATTCGATGATGTGATTTATTTATTAAGCTGAGTCCCAGCGATAAAGTTAATGATAAACTTTTTAAATCATAGAAGATAGTAGATATCATGCTCTACTTGACTCTTCTAATGGATTTGTTGTTCCCCTGCAGTTAAACTTGTTGTCTATTATATTCTATCAGTTTAACATTGTTGAAGGCTAATGATAACTTATTCTCCATTATCTTAGTCATAATATTTCTTACTGGCCTAGTTGAGCTCACCCTTTTACTTCCATTGTTCTCTTTAAAAAATGAAAACGTAGCCGGAACTAGTCGGGGAATGGAGTGATGGTCCGAGATGGTGTTATAGTAGTCCTCACTATTCTATAAAATTGTGTGCCAATAAATGTAATGAGGACTCCATTTGAGTTTGGATATTGTCTAGAAGACAATATTCGTGTAAAAACTCTCAGCTCATGTTGTATAATTAAGTTTGTATTAGTATCCAGTACCATGTATTTGGCAACCCAAGATGGGTGATGTATACCTATTTTGGGAGCGTCACAGTTGTTATCAAAGCTTAAGGATATGATCCCTGGCTGAGATGTGAGACAAGAACTAGGAGGGGAGAAACGGGGAGTTCCTTCACTAGTATGACCTACCTAAGTTTATTTGGTATTTAATTGGTCGGTCAGAGTATAGGGATAATATGTGGCATGTCAATTAACCCTTGTTTTGTGGCAGTGTTTGAAAATGGCATCTGAAAATTTTGAGATAAGCAATGAAGCACATGAGACCGTTGAGTCACCAACGATAAATATCCAGGATAATGTGCAATATGAAGATAATAATCCTCAGTTAAACAACAACACCGATCAAATGATGAACGATGGGATGTTCAGAGGCTTTATGTAATTTATGCAACATCAGGCGAGAGCGGCTCCTGTTCAAAATACAGGTGGAAACACTGGCAACTCTCAGATGGTCACTGCTAAGAAATTCAAGGAGCTGGGACCACCGGAGTTTTTGGGATAGCCAAAACCATTTAAGGAGAAGACGTGGATAAAGCAGATCATAAAGATATTTGATGTCTTGGGATGCTACGAGGAGCAAAAGGTTCCTTTTGCCACCTTTATGTTGAGAGGAGAGGCAGATTACTGGTGGGAATCAGTAAAACATACTCAGCCTGCCACACTCAAAATGTCTTGGGAAAAGTTCCAAAAACTGTTCAACGATAAGTACTTTCCTGAAAGTATTCATCACATGAAGGAGGTAAAGTTTATCAAGTTGGAGCAAAACAATATGATCGTGTCGCAGTACAAGGCTAAGTTTGCTGTGTTGTCCCAGTTCGCTTCCCATTTGGTTGATAATGAGGAGAGAATAACGCGAATGTTTCTACGAGGTTTGAGACCTGAAATACGTCCATACCTCATTTCTCATAAACCGTGTTTGTATTCAGATGTTGTAAATAAGGCTCAGTTATTGGAGCGCAATAATGAGTCAACCCAACCAATAGAGAGCAGCCGGCAAGTCGATAATACCAGTGGTAGCAGTTATCAAAGCGGTGACAACAAACGTGGAGGGAATCAACATGCCAGAAATGGTAACTACTTCGGTGGTAATCATGGCGAAGATAATAGAAGTTGAAATTTCAAGAAGAGATGATTCAATTATGATGGAAAGACGTCAGCACCAACACCTGTTGTTAAGGAAGGAGAACGACCACCGGTCGTATGTTACAAATGCGGAGGGGAGGGACACATCAGTCCAAACTATACGCAGCAGTCCAAAGCATGTTACAATTGTGGAAGAGAAGGTCACCTAGCCCGATTTTGTCGTGCACCAAAGTTAAGTCTAGCTGGGATGGAGGTATCAAAGGCCGAACTAGATAAGACAAAACAGGTAGTTCAAGGGAGAGCGTTTGTCGTAACCTCCCAAAAAGTGAAGAATCCGAACGAGGTGATCACGGGTAAGCTAATCATAAACTCTTGCGAAGTTTATACCTTATTTGATACCGGTTCTACCCATTCTTTTATTTCTCCTACTTGTACTCAACGTTTAAATTTGACTCTGGAGAAATTAGACTTTAACTTATTGGTTGAAACTTTGTTAGGAGAAACCTTCGTTACATCCACCATTTATAAATATTATTTGATTCAAATCGATACCCTCACTTTACCTGTCGATCTTATCTCTTTGAAAATACTTGCATTCGATGTGATTTTAGGAATTGATTGGTTAACTACTCATCATGCTAAAATTGATTATTTTCATAAGGTTGTTAGTTTTCATATTCCTAACCAACCTGCTATATGAATTCAAGTAACCAAACCACTAAAGTCATTCACTATCATATCAATCCATAAAGTTATTCGTTTATTAAAAAACGAATGTCAAGCTTTCTTTGCCCATGTCATAGATTTAAATAAAAATACGTCATTCTTGAATGATATTTCTATTGTTAATAAATTTCCTGACATATTCCCCAAAGAACTTTTTAGACTACTTAGAGCATGAAATTGAATTTTATATTGACCTTGAACCCGGTACAAAACCCTCAAATATTTCTTCTCCTAAAATGAACATAACATGCGCCGAATACGTTGGCTCGAGATATTGAACATTACGATCATACCATTCAATACCATCCTGGAAAAGTGAACGTAGTAGCTGACGCATTGAGTAGAAGATCATATGCGGGTACGAGTACGATATTGTCAACGCAAAGGCCAATTTTATATAACTACAAAGGATGGAGATAGAGTAAAAGATTCCAGGGATCCATGTGATGATGGCGAATATACGAGTAGAACTGACTTTAATCAATAAAATTAAAGCTGGTCAAGCTACAGACTCAGAGCTAATGAATGTGAAGAAGAAGGTGCAAGAAGGCGTTATTCTAAAAGCAAGAATCGACGAAGAGAGGAAATCTCAACCCTCAATTTTATTGGCCCATTTGAAATCCTCGATCGAGTAGAAACTGTGGCCTATAGACTCGCCTTACCGCCAAGTGTGTCACGTGTTCATAATCTTTTTCAAGTATCGATGTTACGTAAATATGTGGATGACCCAAACCACATTATTGAATTAGAACTAGACGAGATATCAGAAGATTTAACGTATGAAAAGGTACCTGTTAAAATCTTGGATAAGAAGAAGCATATTCTACGCTCAAAGGTTATACCTCAAAGAGTTAGAATCTAAACAAGGTATCCTCACCTCTTCGACATATCAGGTACGTACCCTAATTTTGGGGACAAAATTCTATAAGAAGGGGAGGTTGTAAGACCCCAACTTTTATGAATAAAGAATAATATTTTTGTCGAAATATATTTTTGAATATTATTGTGTGGATATGATATAATGTTATAGTTGTGGATAATATTTGAAAATTTTTCAAAGTAAGCAAGTTGATATAAAATATTCATTGTGTCGGGGAATATTTGTTTTAACAGCGAATATTCGTATGACGGCACAATCATTGGTGGACCCCATAATGAAAGTATTATCGTATTTAGAAAATGACAAAAATATCATTTTATAAAAAATAACGGCGAAAGTTTTACCATTAAATTGTTGAACTACCCGATGGTAAAAGTACAGTAATACGCGTGGTTGCATAGTAGCACACGGTATTGATTATTGATGCTTACGTGAGAAGTCACTCAGTTATACTCAATTATTACAACATTATTTGCTGCATAATATCTCTCATATTATTGATTCAATTATTGTTATAGTATTAATATTTTATATTATTAAATCAATAGTTGAGACGATAAAGTTATTCATATTATTATTTGCAATATTGATAATGTCTAGAAAGCTCTGTCGAGGAGAGGTTTGGTCACCTAATTGCGCGCTAATAGGGAGAAATTCTTATCGGAAAGCCCCCTCTTTCCTGGGAATGAGCTGGTTGTTAAATATTGTGAGTTAAAATATTAATGATGAATAATTGTTAATAATGTGTTTATTAAAGATAAATAATCTGTGGTAAATATTTATTCAATTTTTGATATAAATATAGGGATTGTTATGAGGCATTTGTTGTAAGTTTGACTTAGTATTCCATGGGAAGATTTACTAATTTTATGGACCGTCAGTGGTGGTTTTAAAAGTAAATCAATCTGGACCGTCGGTGGTGGTTTTAAAAGTAAATCAATCTGGACCGTCGATGGTGGTTTTAAAAGTAAATCAATCTGGATCGTCGGTGGTGGTTTTAGAAGTAAATCAATTTGGATCGTCGGTTGTGGTTTTAATAGTAATCAATATGAACTGTTCGTTCTAATAGTAAATCAATCTAGACCATTCATAAATTAGTTACTATTTAGTCCATTCTCCTAGAAAAAGAAGTTTAATTCTTCTTTCATTCTCACCAATTCACTGACATTCACAAGAGACACTATAGAGAGAGAAACTACATAGAGCAACAAGAAGAGTATTCTGCTACTTCACTATTGCAGTATCCAGCCTTCTAATAAGGTAAGGGATATTATTTCTTTCATATTCATCCTTTAATATGTCGAATAACTTTTGTCGCGGACACGGATTCGTGCCTATGACGGTGAAAATCCATTTTTGATTTAAGTATGTTATTTCCTTTCATATTTTTAAATCTAAACTTACTATGGTAAGTATTGTTTCTATAATCCTTGAAATTAGTAGAATATTCTTGAGTTTTGTGCTTCATCTAGTATCGTTTTATTGGAATACTGATCTAAACTTTCTTATAAAATATCAATATTTTCACCCGGGATACTATTCACGAGTTACTATTCACCCAATTACTATTCACTATAATATTATTCACTAAGGTATTCGGGGAACTTTTCATGCCAAGGTACTATTCACGAGTTACTATTCACGGGTTACTATTCACCCGATTACTATTCACTCAAATATTGTTCACACGGGTATTCGGGGCACTTTTAATGTCAGGATACTATTCACGGGGTACTATTCCTGAAGTACTATTCATATGGTACTAATCATGGGGTACTATTCACCAAAAAATTTATTTCTTTTCTGTCCAAATTATTTTTGATACATGGATATTATTCTTGAATTTTACTCCACAAAGCAGTATCATGTTGACAATTTGGACATTATTGAATTATGGATAAATTAAGTTATAAATCTTTAAAAATGTATCCTTTGCTTTCTTTTAATTGAATTCTTATATCATTGTCATCATCATCATGCTTATATTGTGATGAAAGTCATCTTTGGCTTACGTGCATAAATGAACTGTTGATTGGTATGATTATAATCAGGGATAGTTCGGTATGATCATGACCATTGATGATTACACGAATATTCTTGGCCCGTAGTGCAAGAATAATTTGTGGACGTGATACTAATGAATATCCTTGGCCCGTAGGGCATGGATGATTCGATGATGTGATTTATTTATTAAGCTGAGTCCCAGTGATAAAGTTAATGATAAACTTTTTTAATCATAGAAGATAGTAGATATCATGCTCTACTTGACTCTTCTAATTGATTGCTTGTTCCGCTGCAGTTAAACTTGTTGTTTATTATATTCTATCAGTTTAACATTATTGAAGGCTAATGATAACTTATTCTGCATTATCTTAGTCATAATATTTCTTACTGGGATAATTGAGCTCACCCTTTTACTTCCATTGTTCTCTTCAAGAAATGAGAACGTAGCCCGAACTAGTCGGGGAACAGAGTGATGGTCCGAGATGGTGTTATAGTAGTCCTCATTATTCTATAAAATAGTGTGCCAATAAATGTAATAAAGACTCCATTTGAGTTTGGATATTGTCTAGAAGACAATATTCGTGTAAAAACTCTCAGCTCATGTTGTATAATTAAGTTTGTATTTGTATTCAGTACCATGTATTTGGCGACCCAAGATGGGTGATGTATACCTATTTTGGGGGCGTCACAACTTCTCCCTTCCTTTTCTACTCAACGCGTTGGCCACAACCTTCGCCTTTCCCAGGTGATAAAGATTATCACGGTCATAATCCGTAATCAATTCTAACCACCTCCTTTGATTCATGTTCAATTCCTTCTATGTGAAGATATGTTTCAGACCCTTGTGCTCCATATATATCTCACATTTTTTACCGTACAAATAGTGTCTCAAATTTTATAATGCAAAATCTACTTCCGCTAACTCTAAGTCATGAGTAGGGTATCATTTTTCATAATCCTTCAACTGTCGTGATGTATACGCAATGACCTTGTAATGTTTCATTAGCACACAACCCAATCCTCTGTGCGATTCATCACTATACATAACAAATCTTCTCGTATCTCTAGTAATGATAATACAGGCACCTCTCTTAATCGCTTTTTCAGCTCTTGGAAACTCTCCTCACACTTGTCTGTCCACACAAATTTCACCAACTTCCTTGTTAAGTTGGTTAACGGGGTTGCTATCTTTGAAAAATGCTGGATAAATCTTCGATAGTACCCAACTAAGCCTAAGAAAATTTTTACTTCAGTTGTCATCTTCGGTTGTTCCCAATTACTCACTGCTTCTACTTTCGCAGGGTCTACTGATATTCCATCCTTATCCACCACGTGTCCTAAGAATTGAACCTTCTCCATCCAAAATTCACACCTAGAAAATTTTGCATACATCTTTTCTTTTCTTAGTGCTTCCAAAACCATCTTTAGATGTTCGACATGTTCTTCCTCCGTCTTTGAGTAGATCAGTATATCGTCGATGAAAACTACTATGAATTTATCTAAGAATGGCTTGAAGACTCGGTTCATCAAGTCCATAAATGCTGCTAGAGCATTCGTCTATCCGAATAACATTACCAAAAATTCAAAATGTTCGTAACGAGTTCGAAATGTCGTCTTTGATATATCTTCTTCCCGTACCTTCAACTGGTGATAACCCGTTCGTAAATCTATCTTCAAGAAACACTTGACTCCCTTCAGTTGGTCGAAAAGATCGTCTATCCTTGGTAACAGATATCTATTCTTAATCGTCACTCTGTTAAATTCTCGATAATCGATAATGTTGGGCCATGATATTTTATACATATTGGGTCGAACCTTTGGAACAAGTCCGTTGGGCCTGACCATTAGGAATGTAATGGTTTTAATTGGGCTTTGACCGATGATAATGATTTAGATAACTGTTGACTGATATCCTGCATTGCATTAATGAGGATTGGATAGATTCGGCCGGCGGTGGACAAAGGTGATGGAATCAATTGGTAAGCTACCAATCTGAGGGATGGTGTCAGGCAGGTCGGTTCCACGCAAAACTGGAGTTGGAGTATATGAGGACCGGATAGAACACAATTAGAGGTAACTGATATTTTTATCTATCAAAATACTAGAATTCTTATCCTCTGTGATAAACCTTGTATCTGCATGTACTGACTCTCACGTCGGAGCTATCCCCCGACGGTCCAAGTCGTCAAGCTTCTGGTATTGACTTGTTGAACTGTGCAGGATTGAACGCGCTCTTACGTGATTGAGGCGCGTGGAAAGATCTTGGCGTTAACAGATACAGAGCCTCATTGATCCATCATTCTTCTTTATAAACAACACAAGTGCTCCCCAAGGAGACACACTCGGTCGTATGTAACCCTTATCCATCAACTCTTGCAATTGTATCATCAATTCCTTCATTTTTATTGGCGCCATACGGTATGGGGTTTTTGAAATTGATGCAGTTTCCGATGCTAAGTCTATTACGAATTCAATTTCTCTGTCTGGCGGAAGACCAGACAGATTGTCAAGAAATACATCTCAAAATTCTCTTACTACGGATATATCCTTAATTTTTACTCCCTTTTTTCGAGTGTCAACAATATAAGCTAAGTACCCTACACATCCTTTTCTTATCAATCTCTTGGCCTGCATCATCGTAAGATAACATGATTTCTTATGCGATGAGCTACCATAAAACACTACCTTACACTTATTCTGAGTCTGAAGGTTCACACTTTTATTTTGGCAGTTAATTATCGCAGCATGGTTATATAACCAATCCATTCTTAACATTACATCAAATTATCCCAATCTTATCGGGATTAAGTCTATTCTTAGTTTATGATTTCTATTATTTACGCGACAATTTTTGTAAATATACTCTACAATGATTACTTCCTTATTCATAAATTCTATGTTCAAAGGACTTTCTAATCGTTCTTGGGGTAATTTAAGTCGATTAGCAGATTTCTCAGATACAAAAGAACAGGTGGCACCCGAATTGAACAATATATAGGCATTTATATCATTGATCGGGATGATACCTGACATAACATCCTTTGTAGCTACCGCATCCTGGATGGTCATATTAAACGTTCTGGCAGTTGGATAATTGGAAGGCGTTGATCCGCCAATCATCAGTTTGTCACTCCCTCTTTGTTGGCTACTTCCTCCGCTACTTCCTTTCTTCTGGCAGTCCTTGATCAGATGGTCCAACGAACCACAAGAGAAACATCCTTTGATCTTCTTCAGCTTTGGGCAGTTTAGAGCATAATGTCCCTCTTGGCCACAGTTGTAACATACACTGCGCCTTTTCCAACATTCGCCCTGGTGATACCTTCCACACTTTGGGCATCCTTCCACCTTCTTCTTAAATTCTCATCGAAACTTTCCCACTTGATTGTTGAGATTCTTGTTTTTGTTGTTCTCCCACTTCCTATTTCCTAAATTGCTACCTCTGCTGCTACTTCCTCCTCGGTTCTCTCCACTGATGCTATTTCCCTTCTTCTCTTTGTTATATCAACTTAAAGCTTCACTTCACCCTTTTGCAATAATAACCTTCTCCATCAATTTCATAAAAGAATTAATCTAAAGAACTGATACATTGTTAAACAACCAAGGCTTCAACCCTTGTTCAAAACGCCTAGCTTTCCTCTCTTTGCCTACCACCTGGTGTTCAGCAAACTGAGCTAGTTCATTAAACTTAGCTGCATATTGCGCCACCGACATATCTCCTTACTTAAGTTCTAAAAACTTTACCTCCATCTTATTTTTCATGCTCTTCAGGAAATAATTCTCGAAGAACAGAGTCTTAAACCTCTCCCAAATGACTATCCCTTCTCCCGCTTTTTATTGATTCGCCTCAAACTAGTATTTCGCTTCGTCCATCATCATGTAGGTTGCAAATGCCGTCTTCTGGTCTTCACCCACATGAGCGATGATGAAAGCCTTCTCTATCTCTTTGATCCTTGCCTGAGCCACGATCAGATCGGTCGGTACACTCCTAAAATCTTTAAAGTTTATAACTTTAACTGCTTGGGGAATGGGCGGTACTGGTTCATTTCTTCCCCTAAGAGCTTCTCCTAACAAATCTACAATCCTCTGTATTGGATCTACTGGTCCCCTCTCGTCATTAACCGACTCTTCTGGTGTAGTTATTCTACGTCTGGGTGGCAAGTTTCTGCATCATAAAATTTTCATTTTATTATCAAATTATATTACTTAAACATTTTTCAATTAAAAAAAACTAAAAGTTTATAACACGTTTCTGAAACAAGATCATTTATATTCATATGCCAAATGGTTTTAATTACATGGTCTTTTCTAGCATACTTCTATAAATGGCAAAATCATATCCCCTCTTAACACAAAAGATGAGGACAACACTCACATATTACCCCTCTAACATTTTTCAAAAGTTTTGGGGTTTACAACTATCTCACATCTTACACAAAGACTGAGATTTAACAACAACAATTTAAACATCACATAAATAAAATACTATAACTACTAAGCTTCTTCCTCTAGACTCAATCTAATATCCCACGCTCCACGGTGCTCTGATATTCCCTCTGAGTATTGTGCACCACCATGTCTCGGCTTATGGTATGTCGGGTCTGTCCTTGCTCAGTTGGGTAGTGATTTACCCCATCAATTAGCCTCTCCATGGCCGTGCATAGAGCATACCCCAGCTTGTTCATCTTTCTTGTCTTACACCGCACCTCGTCCTCTAAATTATTTTCCCTATCATTGGCTTCCTCCCACTTCTCCTCGAAGTGAATCCTATCCATCACCTCCATCTCTAACTGAGTACAGATAACTTCCTTCTCCGTCCTCATGCTCAAAACTCTTTGTTCTATTTCCTCTAGCTTCCCTCCCAAATCACGTTCCTCACCACCGATCGGTGAAACAAGGTCCCCATCTGGATTCCTGCCTCCTTACGGTGAGCAATCTCCACCTCCATCTCCTGCATCGCTAATTTCCTCTGATGGTCCTCGTCCCTCAATTTCTAGAACTCAGACTCCCTCTCCCTAGCCTTAGCCTCTAATTCCTCCACTCTACATCTTAACTCCAAAATCTTCTCCTCATACTCCCCCAACATCTGATCCTCAAAAGTAGCCTCATCAGAGTCCTCCATAGGTTTAGGCTTCTCCTCCATAGGCTTCTCCTCTAGATCAGACTCCTCGGGTAATGGCTCAATCTCCTCCTCCTTGTCATCATCATCGATAGGGGTCACTGCTGATATAAACTCCGCTATCAATGGTGCCTCAAATACAACGTCGATGTCACGCGGCTCCTCCTCTACCACTCGGCTAGGCTCTCCCATATAAGTCATCCTACAATCACCAATATAAGACAACAAAAACAACAACTCCATCAGAATATTAAATAAACATAAGTTCATTATATATAATGAAATTATATTTCATAGCATACTAAGTCTCTCTCTAGGAAAACTCTACATGAGTCTCCTCTATCTTCTAAGTTCTCCTAAGTTATAATCTAAGGACTCTCGCTCCTAAGGTTTATAACTACAGCTCTGATACCAACCTGTGACAACCCCAAATTCAGACCACACTTGTCTCAAATTTGGTTGTCACGTACTAACTCTAATAATAAATCAACATCTTATACTGTGAGACCCCAAATTTTATGAATAAAGATTTAAATTTCTCGAAATATTTTTTTTAATATTATTGTGTGGATTTGATATAATGTTATAGTTGTGGGTAATATTTATAAATTTTGCAAAGTATGCAAGTTGTTATATAATATTCGATTGGTCGGGGAATATTCTTTTTGTCGGGGAATATTCGTACGACGGCACAATCATTAGTGGATCCCACAACAGAAGTATTATCGTAGTTAGAAAACGATAAAATTATCTTTTTATAAAAATAATGGCGAAAGTGTACCGTTAAAACTATTGAACTACCCAGTAGTAAATGTAAAGTAATACGCGTGGTTGCATAGTAGCACACGATATTGATTATTGATGCTTACGTAAGAAGTCACTCAGTTATACTCAATTATTGCTACAATAATTCACGCATCGTCATATCTCATATTATTGATTCAATTATTATTGTCATAGATCATCATCGTATAATATGTTATATTATTAAATCAATAATTGAGACGGCAAAGTTATTCATATTATTATTTGCAATATTGACAATGTCTAGAAGTTCTGCCAAGGAGAGGTTTGGTCACCTAAGTGTGCGCCAATAAGGAGAAATCTTTATCAGAAAGCCCCATTTTTCCTGGGAACGACCTGGTTGTTAAATATTGTGAATTATAATTTTAATGATGAATAAGTTCGTGTTGATTAAAGATGAAATTAATAGTTCCATTGTGTTGGAATTATTAGTGTTAGTGAAAATTAACATTTATTTTGATAATAATTGATGTCTGGAGGTTATATTAACCAATCGGGTAATTAACCGGATAAATGAGCAATTAATTGCTACTAATTCACATGCTTATAACTATTTGTTCACATGCGTGTATTATTGATTCACATTCATTTACTATTAGGGGAGTTGGTGCAAGATTGATAATACTTGCATGACTAAATTAAAAATGGAGGTATAGATGAAGGTACTATACTATAATTATTTTTTTCACATGTTTAGAACTATTAAGTCACATGATTTACTATTGATTCATATGATTTATTTTTAGGGGAGGTGGTGCAAGTTTGATAAAACTTGCAGGACTAAATTAAAAATAAAGAAAAAGAGGAAGAGGAAGGTATTATACTGTAATATTTTGAGCCCCAAAACGTGCAATTATCGAAACTATATTTTTCTATAAATAGAAGCTCATTCCTTCATTATTTTTCACCAATTCACTGAAGCTATAGAGCAATTATTATAGAGAGAAATTATAGAGAGAAAGAAGAAGAGAAGTCTGCTACCTCACTATTCCAGTATCTAGTCTTCTTTTGAGGTAAGGGTATTATTCTTTTCGTATTATTTCAAGAGAGAGTTATTTTCTTTCAATACTCGTAAGGGTTGTTATTCCATTCTTTATTATTATGTTGGAATAACTGCCCTATACATCTGTGCATACCGCATACATGGTAAAATTCTTACGTTATTCCATTCTTTATTATTACATTGGAATAACATGTATGTGTGGTCTATCGCACGCTACGGTGAATTCTGTTGTTATTTCATTCTTTATTATTACATTGGAATATCTTTTACATGCGGATTATTACGCTTTGACTCGGTTCCATTCTTTATTAATCTATTGGAATATCCCGTCGTGTAGATTACGTGTAAATGACTGGTTCCATTTTTTATAATTCTATTGGAATAACCTGTCTGTGTGGACTACCGCATGCATGGTGAAAGATCATGCGTATTCATTCTTTATTAAATTGTGGAAATGATGCGCTTCACGTGGATTACCGCACGACGGTGAAAATCCATTTCGAGTTTCAGATATATTCTATTATACTCGCCCCGAGATATCATTTCTTTTGTACTCATCATGGAATATCATTTTCTTTGGTATTTTTTTACGAGTTACTATTCACGAGTTACTATTCACCCATTTACTATTCACTCCGGTATTATTCACTCGGGTATTCGGGTTACTTTTCGTACCGGAGTACTATTCATAAGTTACTATTCACCCAATTACTATTCACTCTAGTATCATTCACTCGGGTATTTGGGACACTTTTCGTAATTGTAGTACTTATTCACGGGTACTATTCTCAAGTACTATTCACACGGGTACTATTCACTAAAAAAATATTTCTTTTCTGTCCAAATTATTTTGGTACATGAATATTATTCTTGAATTTTACTCTACAAAGCAGTATCATGTTGACAATTTGGACGTTATTGATTTATGGATAAATTAAATTATAAATCTTAAAAATTTATCCTTGAACTTGTTTTATTGAATTATTATATCATTGTCATCATCCTCGTGCTTATATTGTGATTAAAGTCATCTTTGGCTTACGTGCATAGATGGACTTGGTATGATTATGACCAGGGATTATTCGCTATAATCATGCCCGTAATGTGACGAATGATGTGGTAAAAGTCCTCATTGGTCTGTAGTTCATTGATGGACAGTTGTTGGTATGATTATGACAAGGGATTATTCGGTATAATCATGACCATTGATGATTACATGAATATCCTTGGCCCACAGTGCGGGGATGATTCGATTTTATTTATTGTCGAGTCTCAAATGATAAAGTTGATGAAAAACTTTTTAAATCATAGAAGATAGTAGATTTTATGCTCTACTTGACTCTTCTAATGGATTGCTTATTTCCGCTGCAGTTGTTGATCTTAAACTTGTTGTCTATTGTATTCTATTAGTTGTTATACTGTTGAAGGCTAAGGATAATTTATTATGCATTATCTTAGTCATAATATTTCTTACTGGGCTAGTTGAGGTCACCCTTTCTTTCACTGTTCTCTTAAGGAAATGAGAATATAGCTGGGACGAGTCGGGGAACGGATTAACGGTCCAGATGGTTGTTTTTGTAGTCCTCACTATTCTATAAAATAGTGTGACAATAAATGTAATGAGGACTCCATTGAGTGTGGATATTGTCTAGATGACAATATTCTTATTAAAACTCTTAGATAATCTTACACGACTGTTGTATAATTAAGTTGTATTTGAATTTTGTACCATGTATTTGGCGACTCAAGATGGGTGATGTATACCTATTTTGGGGGCATCTCAGTTGGTATCAAAGCTTAGGGATATGATCCCTGGCTGAGATGTGAGACAAGATCTAGGAGGGGAGAAACCGGGAATTCCTTCGCTAGTACGACCTACCTAAGTTTATTTGGTATTTAATTGGTTGGTCAGAGTATAGGGATAATATGTGATATGTCAATTAACCCTTGTTTTGTGACAGTATTTGAAAATGGCATCTGAAAATTTTTAGATCAACAATGAAGCACATGAGACCGTTGAGTCACCAACGATCAATACCTAGGAAAATGTGCAACAGGAAGACAATAATCCTCAGGTAAATAACAACACCGATCAAATGATGAACGATGGGATGTTTATAGGCTTTATTCAATTCATGCAATATCAGGTAAGAGAGACTCCTGTTCAAAATATAGGTGGAAATAATGGCAACCCACGGTCGGTCATTGCTAAGCAGTTCAAGGAGCTAGGACCGCCAGAGTTTTTGGGAAAGCCAGAACCACTTAAGGAGGAGACGTTATTAAAGCAGATCACCAAGATATTTGATGTCTTGGGATGCTCCGAGGAGCAAAAGGTTCCCTTTGCCACCTTTATGTTGCGTGAAGAGGTAGATTACTGGTGGGAATCTATAAAACGTACCCAGCCTGACACACTCAAGATGTCTTGGGAGAAGTTCCAAGACCTGTTCAACGACAAGTACTTTCCTGAAAGTATTCGTCACATGAAGGAGGTGGAATTCATCAAGCTAGAACAAAATAATATGACTGTGTCGCAGTACAAGGCTAAATTTGCGGAGTTATCCTGGTTTGCGTCCCATTTGGTCGATAATGAGGAGCGAATGACGCGAATGTGTCTAAGAGGTTTGAAACCCGAAATACATCAATACCTCATTTCTCACAAACTTTGTTTATATTCAGATGTTGTGAATAGGGCTCAGTTATTGGAGTGCGATAATGAGTCAGCAGAACCAAAAGGCAACGATAAACAACACGATAATAATCGTACCGGTGGCAACGGCCATCGAAACAATGATAACCATCGTGGGGGAAATTAGCATGCCAAGAATGGTAACCACTTTGGTGGTAATCATGGCCAAGATAATAGGAGTGGAAATTTCAAGAAGAGAAGGTTTAACAACGATGGAAAGACTGCAGCACCAACACCCGTTTTCAAGGAAGGAGAACGACCACCAATTGTATGCTTCAAATGCGGAGGGGAAGGACATATCAGTCCAAGCTGCACGATGCAGTCCATAGCATGTTACAATTGTGGAAAAGAAGATCACCTAGCCCGATTTTGTCGTGCACCAAAGTCAAGTCCAGCTGGGACGGTGGCACCAAAGGCGGATACGGACAAAACAAAGTCGGTGGTTTCAGGGAGAGCGTTTTCCTGACTTCTCAAAAAGCGAGTAACCCGAATGAAGTTAGCATGGGTTAGTTAATTATAAATTCTTGCAAAGTCTATACCTTATTAGATACCAGTTCTACCCATTATTTTATCTCTCTTGCTTGCGCTCAACGTTTATATTTGACTCCGGAGAAATTAGACTTTGACTTATCGATTGAAACTCTATTAGGAGAAACCTTCATTACCTCCACTGTTTATAAATCTTATTATATAAATCGATACCCTCACGTTACCTGTCGATCTTATCTCTTTGAAAATACTTACCTTTGATGTGATTTTAGGAATCGATTGGTTAACTACTTATCATGCCAAAATTGATTATTTTCGTAAGGTTGTTAGCTTTCATATTCTTAACTAACCTATTATGCGAATTCAAGCAACCAACCCACTAAAGTCAATCATTGTCATATCAAGCCATAAGTAAAGAGCCTCGAGCCCTTCGCTGGGGACTTCCAAGTCTTGGAATACACCAAAGCTAGAATATCCATAGGGGACGTTGTGAATAACGGTGGGAAGTTGATAGATATCAATGTGACGTGTTATCCAAGTCTTGGATGAGGGTCACAGTTTTGAATGATATTTCTATTGTTAATAAATTTCCTGACGTATTCTTGAAGAACTTCCTGGCCTACCCCAAGAGCGTGAAATCGAATTTTATATTGACTCCAATACAAAACCCATTTCTAAAACCCTCAAATATTTCTTCAACTAAAATGAACGTATCATGCGCCAAGGACGTTGGCTCGAGCTGTTGAAGATTACAACAATACCATCCAATATCATCGTGGAAGAGCGAACGTGGTAGTAGACGCGTTGAGTAGAAGATCGTATGCGGTTATGAGTATGACGTTGTTAACACAAAAAACCATTTTTTATAACTTACAAATGATGAAGATAGAGTTAAAAACTCTAGGGACCCACATGAAGATAACAAATATATGAGTAGAATCGACTTTAATCGTTAAAGTTAAAGCCGCTCAGGCTACACACCCGGAGCTGATGAATGTGAAGAAGAAGATTCAAGAGGGCATTATTCTAGAAGAAAGAGTCGATGAACAGAGGAAATCTCAACCCTTGATTTTAATGGTCTATTTGAAATCCTGGATCCAGTAGGAACTGTGGCCTATAGACTCGTTTATTGCCAAGTATATCGCGTGTTCATAATGTTTTTCACGTATCGATGTTACGTAAATATGTGGACTAACCAAACCACATTATTAAATTAGAACTAGATGAGATAGCAGAAGATTTAACGTATGAGGAGATACATGTTAAAATCTTGGATAAGAAGGATCATATTTGACACTCAAAGGTTATACCTCAAGAGTTAGAATCTAAGCAAGGTATCCTCACCTTTTCGGCATACCAGGTACGTACATAAATTTTGAAGACGAAATTTCATAAGGAGGGGAGATTGTGAGACCCCAAATTTTATGAATAAAGATTTAAATTTTTTGAAATATTTTTTTTTAATATTATGGTGTGGATTTGATATAATGTTATAGTTGTGGGTAATATTTATAAATTTTTCAAAGTATGCAAGTTGTTATATAATATTCGATTGGCCGGAGAATATTCTTTTTGTCGGGGAATATCCGTACGATGACACAATCATTGGTGGACCCCACAACAGAAGTATTGTCGTAGTTAGAAAGCGACAGAATTATCTTTTTATAAAAATAACGCCTAAAGTGTACCGTTAAAACTGTTGAACTACCCAGTAGTAAAAGAACAGTAATACACATGGTTGCATAGTAGCACACGGTATTGATTATTGATGCTTATGTAAGAAGTCACTCAGTTATACTCAATTATTGCTACAGTAATTGTTGCATCATATCTCTCAAATTATTGATTTAATTATTGGCATAGTATCATCTGTATAATATGTTATATTATTAAATCAATAATTGAGATGGCAAAGTTATTCATATTATTATTTACAATATTGACAATGTCTAGAAGTTCTGTCAAGGAGAGGTTTGGTCACCTAATTGCGCGCCAATAAGGAGAAATCCTTATCGGAAAGCCCCTTCTTTCCTGGAAACGACCTGGTTGTTAAATATTGTGAATTATAATATTAATGATGAATAAGTTTGTGTTGATTAAAGATGAAATTAATAGTTCCATTGTGTTGGAATTATTAGTGTTAGTGAAAATTGACATTTATTTCAATACTAATTTGATGTCTGGAGGTTATATTAACCAATCGGGTAATTAACTGGATAAATGAGAAATTAATTGCTATTAATTCACATGCTTAATTGCTATTAATTCATATGCTTATAACTATTTGTTTTATCAGTCTCATTACTGTTTGTCGACGAGTAATTACAATCACGACTATGGAAAGAAGCAACTGTTGTTCATTATATGTGGTTGGGACTTGGACAATAATTTTCATACATGTTTTGAGTATTTGATGAAAGTGATTTAATTGGTAGTGTACAATGAAATAAGCATTTGCATCTGGTGGGAGTTATAATTCATGCTGTCTTTATCACCAATTATCTTGTTATAGTATTTTATATAAAATTTGACTATTGTTGAGGCGACCAACTTAACCAAATTGTGAATGAACACACAGACACTGCATGCTAGGTAGATGACGCAGTTCCTTATGACATTTGATGTTTGATGTAGGTCTGTTGAATCCAAATTAGTTACGGCCTCATCGATTGATCGTATATTTCCTCTTGGTGAATTTTGTATTAAGCAAAAAATCTAGATTTACTAATGACAGAATAAACTCTTAGGACTTTGACAATGAAGCTTAAACTACAAAACCAGTAACTTACTTATATTTGTACACTAAAATTGTAACTAGTTTTTACTATAATAATAAGTTACTGGTTTTGCCATTTTGTTTTTTGTAGGAATCCTTGATGAGGATGACTTTGGACTCCATATGTAAGGTGGGATTTGGAGTTGAAATCAGAATATTAGCTCCCCATCTACCAAGGAATTGCTTTGCTCAGGCATTTGACACTGCAAACACAATTGTCACTCTACGATTCATAGATCCTCTATGGAAAATTAGTTTGGTTTATTTTGTGGATGTAATCAAATTCACAATTCAATATAGTAGTAATTTATATTGAAAAGTGAATTTGAGATGTATATATGGATAGTTTGGTATATATTTTATGGATGTAGTAATTTGAAACTGTAAATGAATGGTATTATTGGGATGTATTTTGAATGGTTGATACATTTTGGCTTAAATTTAAATGAGAATTTAGACCTTTTAGCTATATATCATGGAATTAGCATATTGCATGTGAATTGGTAATATAGGTGAACCATAACATTTTTTTTATTATTATTTTTTTATCTACAACATTTTAAAAATGTTGTATATTTGTATAAATAAATGACACCTTCTAAACATTGTATAAATTGGTTAAAAACGTTGTCTGATATATTAAACTACAGCGTTTTTATCCAGAAAACGTTGTGGAATCATACCTTCTACAACGTTTTTAAGCATCTACTAATTTATGGAAAACAAATCTACAACGTTTTTTTCTTAAAAAATGTTGTGTAATGTGCTAAACTATAACGTTTTAAAAATGTTGTGCACCCTTAACCACGACGTTTTTCTGACTGAAACCACAACGTTTTTTCCACGTTGTCTATTTACTATTTTGTATTAGTGATTCTTGCGTAAACTTTAGCTGCTACAATTCATAGTGATGATGGCTACGAAGATTGTGACACCCCCAAATCTAGGTACTTCATTCCCACATAATTTGGTGCTCACTATCCAAAACTATTACATCTAAGTACCCATAATAAAGGATAAGGACATAATTTAAATAACTTAAACAAAAAGCTTCCCCATTAAAGGGTTACATCAATTTTTAAACAATTCCACGTAATCTAACCTTAACTTATTACATAAGTCTGGAATACATCACAAAATAAATTAAGTCCGACAATATAAGTTCAGTAAATAAATTAAACAACTCTTCAACATTTGAAAATTTTGCCCTTGCCTTTGCTGGAAGATGGCTCATCAGATTTCTCAACTTTAGCTGCAGTGTTAAATGTAAGAGTGAGCAAACAATTGCTCACTGATATAAGTCAACTTTAGATTTCTCCTAAGGGTTAGGGTTTGAATAACCTAAGTCTTTTCGAGAGTTCGGTATGTCAAAATGAAATTCTGTCGAAAGATTTGACGATAATATATCGTGAAAAGTTAAGTAAGCCGATAAAATATTTTCTTGAAAAACGTGCAAAAATCGGACAAAATAAAAACAACGAAAAGTACTGTTATGTACTTTTTCTTCGTTTAACTATGTTAGGGGAAAACGTGAAGGAAAACGGTTAACGCCCAAAAGTTTTTTTTAGTTTTTCAGAGATCCGAAGAATACATAAAAGTTAAAATGTAAACGAAAGACGAAATATCCAAAAATATTTGGATTCCGAGAATCACAGTTTTTAAAACTGTTAGACGAAACCCGAAAGATGGAACCACGAAACTTCGAAGGGAAGTTTCATGAAGAGTAAGGAGTTGGAATAATAAGTAGGTGTGAATAGTAACTGGAGGGGCGAAATGACTATTTTGCCCCTAGCTTGGAAAATCTATAAAAGGAAGCTTAGATTTCATTTGTTGGGATTTTGAAAATCAACCAACATATGAGACAGAGAGAGAGAGATTTTGGATGAGGAAGAAGAGGAAAAGGATGAGGAAAAGTTGTCTCGTGAGCAAACTTTGTCCGATGGAAGGAGATTAAAGAAGGAATGTAATCCAAAACCTTACTTATATATAGTTTTTTTTAAAGTTTATATGTTTAAAATATAGCTTAACGAGAATATGAAGTTAATGATGTTAGGAATGATTTAACATGGTTGAAATCATTGAGAAAAGAAGAAAGAAGAATTATAAATTTATTTTATAAATTTCTTAAGGAAGTATAAGATTCGTAATAAATTTGAGTGATCTGAATGAATCATATGAATGATTCGTTGAAATAAGTAAGGAATGGTGTTTTATAACATCAAATTCCAAGAAAAAGTGAAATCGTAATCAAAATATCGATTAAAAATGAAGAACGAACTAAGAACACGCAAAGAACGCGAAGAACGTTGTTGATGGATAAATATAAAACCATCGTATTATAATTGTTGTTGATGGACAAGTTTAAAACCAGTGAGTATAAGTTAGTTGCTTATTGCTTGGTTAGGAACGGTAGAAACGTTCATGAAGAACGGATTAAAACGTAGTTATAACGAAGTTATGGCAAAAATTTTGTAAAAGACGAACGAGAATTAGAAAGTTAGTAAATGAACCCGAGCGTGTAGGGTTTCATAAGAAAGTAAGAGAATGTAGAAAAAGTGAGTCGTGGACTCAAGAACGAACGAGTTTCGAGTTCGGATGACCGAATTACGGACGAAGGAACGAAAAACGTTAATAAAGTAAAATGAACGAAGGACGAAGATTAAGCCAATCGAATGGCATGTTAACGGATTCAGAACAAAGTTCTGTCTGAGGGTAATTGAAGTACGTAAGATAAGAAAGAGAATGGCTTTGGAACAGCCTCGTTCTGAGTTATAACAAATAAGTTATGAGATCGTGAAGTAAGTGTCTCAAACAGGTTCAACACTTAGAAAAAAAAATTCTGAGTTTTAGGCTTAACGCAGCAGCGCCAACTATGCCTTGGGAGGCGGTGCTGCAATTGCATAGCTTTGGGCGGTTAGCTCTTGCAGAGTGGTGATGCTGACATGAGAGCAAGAGAAGGAACTGGAGCCGCAACGCTGGTGTAGGGAAAAAGCCAGAGAAGGGCTTTTAACTGCTCAGCTCTTGGGGGAAACGTAAGGGAAGATAAAGAACATAATGTTCAACTATAGTAATACTTAATCAAGTGATTTAATGAGATTAAAAGACAAAGAATGTAATTGCATATTACAGAATCGATATCCGCGGACCATAGTAGAGATAAAATGAACATGGGGGATTGCTATGATTGTGATTCCTTAAACGTTGAGTGACGAGGGTGATGAATAACATTTTGATTCCTTAAACTTGATTCATATTCTAAATGAATGTTAGTTTCTTAAACTTCTCAGATGTTGAACTTGAGAAGTTCTTTCTATCTGCAAATGTGCGATATTTGTACAAGGTGGTAGAACATATGAGGCCTTGTGCCAGAATTTGAACACTTTGGTGTTTCTGTGAGATGAATTGTTCTGTGATTAAACTGTTGAATAAGAAAATGTTATATTTATACATGAACCATTATTTTTAAGTCTGTGCTATTGATTCTAGTCAGACAGGATGTGTATGAAAAAGGTAGAAGAATGAAAGTATTTTAAAGTGAATGTGACTAATGTTTTAAAATGATAGGAATCAGAATTATTCCTATTATTCAAGCTGCTTCATAACCTTTGTTCGTTATTGAAGTCTTAAAAGAATGTTTAAATTCTTGAAGTTGTTTGTTCAACTACTATGACTTGCTGAGCAATTGGATGCTCACACTTGCTTTAAATACAAACATTTTCAGCGAACGATGTTAGAAAGAAATAAGGATCCCGTAAAGATCAAGCTGATCGGTATCCAGATGAAGTGTCATTCATTAGATGAATGAGCATGAATAGAATAATGTAATTAAACTATAGAATAGTTTAATGAACGGTTATGTATCCTTGGTGGCAGATGAAAGTCACTCTTGTAAGAGATAACAAATAATGTAATTATCATTATTTATAATGAACAAGGTTATAAGTATTAGAACCTAGGATTTAAGAATGTATGTTGTTATATTTAACTATATAATAATGTATGTTTGGCAAGAGATGGGATTGTGACGCACAGAATTCGGGTGTAAAAATAGACCAGATTTCGAGGTGTTACAGAGTGGTATCGGAGCTGATAGGTTTTAAATATTAGGTATGAGTACCTAAGACTATAATCATAGAGTGATAAGAAAATCACCATTTGATCATAGTGAATCGTAGTAACAGATGATCTGTTAAATGATGAATGATTTATAGCTAATGTTATGAATGAATAGTACTACGAAGTAGTACGGAAAGAAGAACTCAGATTGAGTTATAAAGGATAGCATATGAATTAAAGAAAATTCGTATTAAGTAAAGAGAAAAGTTAGAAGTTCTAAAATTTCAACCGAGGACTCATGTGGTAGCTGTGTTGTATGAATCTTTGTTATGGGCAGAGGTTTGTGCTTAGTGTAACAACTGCTTAGCTTATTACAATGATAATCGTCGAAATTGGTCGCGCTATCAATATGTATATGACGAGAAGGTGAATCTTTTCTCATGTATATACTTGATAGGTAGAGAATGATAAGGTAGGTGCAAGTTCTTGAAACTTATACTTATGGTAAGTTCGTGACTAATAATCATATGGTATGTTTCTGAACTTCTCAGCAAATGGACGCCTATGGTCTGATTGGGATAAGTTCTTAAACTCATATTATTGTGGAAAGTTTCTGAACTCATAATGTGTGGTAAGTTGACGGACTATACTAAGGTATAGGAATGTTTAGACTAAAAATGAGTATTTTCAGTAGACTTAGCATTGAAGGTGCTAGAGAAGATTAAGTATTGTCCCAAGTAAAACAATAAAGGAAGATGGAGAATAGGATATTCCAAGTTATCTAGCTATGCTAGCTTTCAAAGTTTATTGAAATCGTGCTTATGTGTACGCATTTTGAAAATGAAAGAATTGGTTCAACTTTTGGAACCAATGGATTTTAAAAAGAACTATTCTTTATATGTCTATGTTAATTGTTTCGGCTAGACAGAAATTGATTTAAAATATCAAAATAAATTTTATATCATTAGTGCATTTGATGCAAGGATGGTAAAAGGATGGAGTTATTACTGCAATTGAATCTGGTGTTGGATGTGATCTTAGTATCAACAACCCGCTATGGTATGATGTATAATGATGAAGTCATAAACTGACGAAGTCCTCAATGTACTATGAAAAATATGGTATCATGACGTCATAAATGGCTTTGATGTATTGCGAAAGAATTTAAAGAAGTACTCAATGTCAATTAATTTGACTAGACAAATGTTTCAAGTTGATAACCAATTTATTGGTATGGTCTAAGCTACTTGATTTGGCTAAGACGAATGGTATGTTATGATTAAAAGAAAATCGAGCTTTCTTTGAAGAATTTGTGCCAAACCAAATTGCTTTGGTACGGAATCTAATGTTTAATTCTGAGGTGAACACACCCCGAAATGGGGTTATACTATGGGTTGATCGCCTACGTATGGAAGAGGTAGTTTACTTTCTTGGTGATTGTAAACTGACCGTGATAGAAGGGTTTACGGTGAAATGTTGTTAAACCTAGTAAGAGTTCATGGTCAATTTGACCCCTCAGCAAAAGTATAAAATGTTTTAAAGGAATCATTATATTCCTATTTATTCCTTCTACTTTATGATTCTTGATAAGTTATGAAGGGTAGGGAATGTTTAAAAGATAAGAACTTCTTTTCAGAGAAGTTGAGAAGAAGGTTAAGCTAAAATTTTGAGGACGAAATTCTGTGAAGAAGGGGTGAATGTGATGACCCGGGAATATGTGTGGTTTTAGAAATTCTGAAGACGGAATTTTTATAAGGAGGGAAGAATAAGACAACCCGGAAAATTAGTTTATCTAGAATTTAAGATTTAAAGAATTAGTTATTAATAAAAGGAATTTTTATTAATAATATTATGTGCTATTTGTTTATTAATCGTTCTAGAACCTAGGTTAATTATAATACGGGAGGATTTTGGCTACGAGCTGGACTGAACGAATAAGAATTTTCAAGACGAAAATAAATTTTTTCGTGAACAAAATTTTTTTTTGGGAAAAAGACGAAATATGCACTATTCACCCAACGAAACCCTAAGGGTTAGGGTTTGAATAGCCTAAGCCTTTTCAAGAGTTCGGTATGTCAAAATGGCATTCCGTTGAAAGATTTGACGATAATATATCGTGAAAAGTTAAGTAAGTCGATAAATGTTTTTCTCAAAAAATGTGCAAAAATCGGACGAAATAAAAACGATTAAAAGTATTGTTATGTACTTTTCCTTCGTTTAACTACGTTAGGGGAAAATGTGAAGGAAAACAGTTAACGCTAAAAAGTGTTTTTCAGTTTTTCGGAGATCCGAAGAATAAGTAAAAGTTATACTGTAAACGAAAGATGAAATATCCAAAAATATTTGGATTCCGAGAATCGCAGTTTTGAAAACTGTCGGACGAAACCCGAAAGACGAAACCATGAAACTTCCAAGGGAAGTTTCGTGAATAATAAGGAGCTGGAATAGTAAGGAGGTGTGAATAGTAACTGGAGGGGCGAAATGATAATTTTGCCCCTAGCTTGGAAAATCTATAAAAGGAAGCTTAAATTTCATTTGTTGGGATTTTGAAAAATCAACCAATATATATATATGAGAGAGAGAGAGAGAGAGAGAGATTTTGGATGAGGAAGAAGAGGAAAAGGAGGAGGAAAAGTTGGCTCATGAGCAAACTTTGTCCGACGGAAGGAGATTAAAGAAGGAAGGTAATCCGAAACCTAACTTATATTTAGTTTTTTTTAAGTTTATATGTTTAAAACATATCTTAATGAGAATAAGAAATAAGTGATGTTAGAAATAATTTCATATGGTTGAAATCATTGAGAAAAGAAGAAATAAGAATTAGAAATTTATTTTATAAATTTCTTAAGGAAGTATAAGATTCGTAATGAATTTGAGCGATCTGAATGAAACATATGAACGATTCGGTGAAATAAGTAAGGAATGGTGTTATATAACATCGAATTCCAAGAAAAAGTCAAATCATAATCAAAATATTGATTAAAAATGAAGAACGAACGAAGAACGCGAAAAATACGCGACAAATGCGAAGATCGTTGTTGATGGACAAATTTAAAACCATCGTAGTATAATTGTTGTTGATGGACAAGTTTAAAACCATTGCGTATAAGTTAGTTGCTTATTTTTTGGTTAGGAACGGTAGAAACGTTCATGAAGAACGGATTAAAACGTAGTTATAACGAAGTTATGGCGAAAATTTCATAAAAGACGAATGAGAATTAGAAAGTTAGTAAATGAACCTGAACATGTAGGGTTTCATAAGAAAGTAAGAGAACGTAGAAAAAGTGAGTCATGGACTCAAGAATGAACGAGTTCCGAGTTCGGATGACCGAATTACGGATGAACGAACGAAGAACGTTAATAACGTAAATTTAATGAAGGATGAAGATTAAGCCAATCGAATGGCATGTTAACGGATTCAGAACAAAGTTTTGGTCAAGGGGAATTAAAGTACATAAGATAAGGAACAAAATGGCTTTAGAACGACCTCGTTTTGAGTTATAACGAATAAGTTATAAGATCGGGAAGTAAGCATCTCAAATAGGTTCAACACATAGAAAAAAAATTTTGAGTTTTAGGCTTAGCGCCGCAGTGCCTGCTATGCCTTAGGAGGCAACGCCACAGTGCCAGCCCAGGCAATTGGCTATTGCAAACTGGCACTACATTGTGGGAGAGAAGAAGGAAGGCCGTGGCAGTCACGGTAGGGAAAAAAGCAGAGAAGAGCATTTAAGCTGTCAAATTTCATGGGGAAACGTAAGGGAAGATAAAGAACATAATGTTCAACTAAAGTAACACTTAATCAAGTGATTTAAACCTTTAGTAAAGGTTGAACGAAAAGATTTAACGGGATTAAAAGACAAAGAATGTAATTGCAGATTACGGAATCGATATTCGGGGACGGTAGTAGCGATAAAATGAAAGTGGGGGATTGTTATGATTATGATTCCTTAAACGTTGAGTGACAAGGGTGATGAATAACATTTCGATGTTATGTTGTAGTAATGAGAGCTACGTGTAAAGCGTATAGACGCTGTGAATGCAACACAGTTGCGATGAACGATCAGTCTTAGCATACAACGAACCGTATGGCTTCGACATTAAGAAAGAATAATGAACATGGGGTTCAGGTGATGGGTAATGAATGAAAGCGATTAAAACCTTGGATGAAGGTTGAATAGAATTAAGAGACAATATGGCGAATGTTCTAAGTGTACATTGATTGTATAACTTAGACGTTGATGAAGGTAGTAAGTAGGATATGATTTATCAAGAAAGTCGTAACGAACGGTACAAAGATTAATGAAAGTCGAATGTGAGTCGGATGGAGAATGTTAGAATGAAATGTTATCGTTAAACACTTTAACCAACGTAAGGGTTTAGTGTACGCGAATATTAAACGGGCAGAACCTACACCCCGTGTATGGTTTGACCGTAAGGTAATGAAGATCAATGATTAAACATGTGAACGGTGAAGAAACTGAATTAAAGACAATGAAGTATAACGTAAAGAAGTTGAGTTAATGATTAACTTGGATGACGTTCTGAGTCAAATGAACCAGACATTGTAAGATAAGAATAAGGTAATGTAAAATGCTTAATGCTTTGAATGTATGGAATTAATATTGAATGATCGTTTTGAGTATACAAAAGACTGTATGACTTAGACGATAATGAATAAATCCTTAGGTATGGCATTTAGTTGCTAGAAAGCCATAAGGAATAAGAAATTGACTTAACGAACATAATAGTTTAATTATTCTGATAAGTTAAGATAAGTTTAGGTTGTGCTACAATCGAAACCTTTGATGGTTGACATATGGGAGCAGGGCTAAACAATTCCTTCAGAGAGCGAAGGTATATACGAAACTGGCAACCGATCTAACTTACTGTGATGGCAGTTTAGATGAGACAAGAACTTGCTTGTTGGTTATTTGTGGGAAACCACTCAGAGTACCATATGGACTACTAGAAGAGAAGCGATGTGTGCTGAGTCCTAGAGAAGTTATGAGAAGAAGATAAAAATGTAAATCATCAAAGATGATTAACGTATTGAGTAAGATATCTCTGTATGTCATGAAGCCGTAAACCGGTAATGAAAGTGGTCGCATAAACTTAGTTTGCAAGAACGCGAACCCTAAGAAGTAAAGTTAAGTAAACCAATGTGTAAGTCAAGTATATGACTAATTGGTGTATGTGTTATAGGGATTGGAATGAGCAGTTCAGTGTAAGCTGTAGCTGTCCGTAAGGCAAGTTTCCTAACTTCATTCATATTCTAAATGAATGTTAGTTTCTTAAACTTCTCAGATGTTGAACTTGAGAAGTTCTATCTATGTGTGAATGTGCGATATTTGTACAAGGTGGTAGAACGTATAAGGCCTTGTGCCACAATTTGAACACTTTGAATGAGGATCCCATAAAGATCAAGCTGATCGGTATCCAGACGAAGTGCCATTCATTAGATGAATGAGCGTGAAGATCAAGAGAAAACTAATAATGTAGAATAATGTAATTAAACTATAGAATAGTTTAATGAACGGTTATGTATCCTTGGTGGCGGATGAAAGTCACTCTTGTAAGAGATAAAGAATAATGTAATTATCATTATTTGTAATGAACAAGGTTATAAGTTATTAGAACATGGGACTTGAGAATGTATGTTGTTATATTTAACTATATAATGATGTATGCTTGGTAAGAGATGGGATTTGTGACGTTTTAGAATAAAGGGTGTGAAAATAGGAAATAGAATTTTGTATGCGTTCTGAGATTTCTACACTAAAGATAGTTTTGTTTGGAACTAGCTTATCAGTGGTTCTAGAATTTTAGAACATTATTCAATTATAGATTAGTTCAATCACTAAGAGTTTGCTTGCTACTTGAAGGTTCAATACAATATTATAGAATTGAACAAGGTTATTTAAGTCAAAGATTGAATAACAACAATATACAATTGAGTAGACATGGTATACATGCAAAGTACTACATTCAAAAGAGTTAGAATAATCTCATTTGAACCAATATATTAAAATAGTATATGCTTTGAATAGCAATAACATGAAATAGGAAAGTGAAACTCGCTTGATGTAACGAATTAGATTACAAGAGCTTGTACAACCATACACAAGATAGAATCAATATACTTGCTCAACTTTAATATAGGATTTGCATAATGATAATTTAGGACTAGAAAGCTTGCTTGACAATCACAAGATAACGGAATTATGAAACTTTCATTCATTATAAAGAGATGAAGTTAGGGAACTTGCCTCATGTGTAAGCTACACAACTATAATAATGTTCGCCAAATACCCTACACATACTATTTAAATTGCAATACCAATTAGTTGTATCAACATAAGCTTTATAGGTTCAACCCACCATTTAGGTCATAATCATATTGGTTAACCTCCCTAACGAATTTGAAATCTCATTATCACCTAATATAAACTTTATCATTCACTTCTAACTCTTGTAAATGTCAACTTTTGTTCATTACATAACTTGTTCAAATAACAATTTAAAATCTTCACATTTAGTATTACATTACATTACAATCTATTATTGTATGCCATGTTATGATTTAACATCTTTATCATGCATGCCAATCTAGATTAGGTTCACATATTATGGTCTGCAAATAATCAGAACTCACTGCCTCTGAACAAGGCACGACATAGCTGCGCTGGTGCAAAAACTTGGAAGGCCTTACGGTAGCTATGCGTTACTGCTTCGCTTGTGGTCTTCGGTCCAATTGCGTTGTATGCGAGACGAAGCTGCGGTTCATGACTCTGAAACACAACACATTCCAATTTCACCCAATTTCCACAAAAATTCACAAAGCCTAACAACTGAAACTTTGTCATAGCATAAATAAACATGCAATTCATTATTCTAACAACATAAACACTATATATACTTAACTTTTAAGGATCAAAATGACACTTTTTTCCAATTTCTTCATTTTTAACACTTTTAGCGAATTTGATTGCCACAACTTCGTTTCTTAACCAATTGACATGATTCAAATTACGTTGTTTTTGTTTCTTGATGTACTAACACAATCTAACATCAATTTGCAAATTATATCAAATATTGGACATCAAATTTTGTACTTAAACAAGCCATATTACACCCAAATACACACTATTATTCTAACTTCCTTCTTGCAAAGCCAATTCTTGTAATAACCCGATATTTTCTATATAATTAAATCAGAAATTTTGCGTATAAAATTTTATTATTATTATTATTATTTTATTTATTTAAAATAAAGGTGAGAATATATGCAAGATAATGTGTATGTATTTATGTGAATGATTACGAATAATTTTATTTTAGAATTATTAACCATTATAAATTATATTTTATAATAATTATTTTTATAGTAGAAATATTTTTATTATTTATTTTCCATAAAAATATGATTTTATATTATTTAAATAATAAATGAAATGATTATTAGAATTATTATAATAATTATTTTATTATATGAATTTATTTGATTAATTAATTTAATTATTATAACTTAATTAATAATGGTATTTATATGAAAGATAAATCATATATGGAATCCAAACCCTAATTCTTGATTTGGAATAAGGAAAGAGAATAATAATATAATATTAATTATATTTCAGTATTATAAATATGTATGTTATGTGTGGGGATAAATCAACTTTTGGTACCTATACTGAGACACGACTTACAATTTGGTACCCGAAGTGAAAAAAGTTACAAACTAATGATTGTACTCAAAAAATATTACACTCCGTTAAATATTTGGAACATAACTTACAATTTGGTACCCGAAGTGAAAAAAGTTACAAACTGGTGATTGTACTCGAAAAATGTTACACTCTGTTAAACAGTAGGGTTTCATCTTTATTCTGTTTGAAAATTAGGGTTCTCTTCTTCTGTCTTTCTTCTTCTCTCATTCTTCTTGTCTCGATTCTCCATTGATTACTGGTTCTCATATATTTATTAAAGGATTTTCAGTGTTTAATTGAAAGGATGAGCTCGTCTTGGAGTGGAATCGTAAATGAAATCAGGGAAGAAAATTGTAGTTCATGCAATAATAATGAATGGATTACACTAGTGTTCCCAAGTCGGTGCCATTGTGGAGCAATGGTGCGAATGTGGGAGGCAAGGAAAGATGGAACAAAACATCGAGGATCTTCTTCGCGTCAACTTCGCTTCTCTCTCTGTATGTTTGTCTCTCGCGTTGGATAAATTTTAATGATTATTTAAAAATTGGAAAGTACAAGCACCAGATTTCAACATTTTTCGAGTACAATCACCAGTTTGTAACTTTTTTCACTTCGGGTACCAAATTGTAAGTCGTGTCCCTAATGTTTAACGGAGTGTAACATTTTTCGAGTACAATCACCAGTTTGTAACTTTTTTCACATCGGATACCAAATTGTAAGTCGCGTCCCAGTACAGGTACCAAAAGTTGATTTATCCCGTAATGTGTGTAAGGTTAATGTGTCGAACAATTTTGATTGAACAGTAGAAAACCCTAGTATTATAGATAAACTCTAGTTTTGAAGTCAAATGAGACTTTGAAATCTGTGTAGTTACTGTGTTATGTGATTAATGGTTAGTATTATAAATTTTTATCCTAATTAGGAAAAACCTAATTTTTGAAACCCTAATTAATATTTATAAACCCTAATTTCTATATTTGGAACCCTAATTGTCAAGTGGGGAAACCCTAATTGCAACATTCGAATGTTTAATATTAATTAGTGGACCTAAACCTAATAAGCAAGTTCTAAGTAATTAAAAATCTAAACTATTTTAAGAAACCCTAATTATAATTTTTGAAACTAAAATTTTAATTTTAAACCCTAAACTGAAATCCTACAAATCTTTGTGTCAAACCTTAGGGTTAAACCCCAAAGGTCAAACCCTAATGGTTGGATAAGTTACAAATGTGCCATTAAATTAATTAGAGAAAAATAGTTTTTAATTGTTAAAAATACAAAATAAATTACTAAAAATTATTTTAAAGCTTGAAAATTAGTTTTAATAATTTTAATATATTTCATAAATATTTAATATTTTGAAATATTAAAGGTATTTAATTTATTTAATTATTATATTAAATAAATTATTTAAAAATGATTTTTATATTTTAAAAATCATTTAAAATTATATTATGGTATAAGAAAATATTTGAAGTTATTTTTAATAACTTTTAATATTTTGTGATAAATTTCATTAATAAATTAATATTAATGATAATTAAGTTATTTAATAAATGTATTAAATAAATTATGAAAAATAGAATTAATGATTTAAAATCATATAAAAATTATTTAAGTATTATAAAAATATTTTAAGTTATAAAATATAACTTTTGATATTTTGTCATGAAAATATTAATATTTTAATATTAATGATATTAGATTTATTTAATATTTATATTAAATAAATTAGTTTAAAAATGATTTTAATATTATAAAAATCATTTTAAATAAAAATAAAGCGTTTAAGAATATTTTAAGTTATAAAATATAACTTTTAATATTTAAAGGATGATTTCATTAATAATTTAATATTAATGATATTAAGTTTATTTAATAATTATAGTAAATAAATAGTTTAAAATGGTTTTATTAAATTAAAAATCATTTAAAAGGTATATAAATGAATTAAAAATATTTTAAATTATAATAAATGACTTTTAATATTTTGATGAATAATACATTAATATTTAAATATTAATGATAATTATTTAAAAAATTATTTTAAATATTTTAAAAATCATTTAAGTGTAATATTATTGTTTTTAAAGTATTTTAAGTTATTATAAATAAAGATTTTGGCAATGGTTTCATTAATAATTTAATATTAATTAAATATTAATGATAATAGAATTATTTGATATTTAAATCATTTAATAATGATTCTAGTGTTTGAAAGTTCATAATAAATTATAATAATTATTTAAAAATTATTATATGGCTATGAAAAATTGTATGATTGATATTTACATCTATTGAACTTCGATTTAAAGTCTTAGACTCGTTAATTACCGATAAAGATGACGTCATGCCGACATGTTTTAGAAATTGATCTGGATTTGGATAATTTGATTAGCTACGTGTATGTTTGTCATCCAACGACTGCTAAACGTATGTGACAATGTGATTAGGTTATGTGCTGACTGCAATAAGTAGTACTATATGTTATGATATGTTATTCTAATCGATTGAATGATCTTAATAATGATAGGTCTCGGTATAAAAGATAAAACTAAGTTGCGTATTGTAAGTAGTAGACCAGACAAGTATCCTACCTTTGCATTTCCTTTATGCAATGGGCATAAGTAAGAAAGTTTCAAAATTATATTTTCATTGTGCCAGAATATTAATATTATTGTTATCGATTATGTAGCCGAACATTATTTATTAGTACAGTATTATTATATAATCCAGATATTTATTCTGTTCGTTAATTTCTAAATAAGATTATACAAGTGTCCCCACTTGGATAATCATTGTATTTAATCACATGTTGATATATACCTATTGATCTCCAGTATGTATACATTAATTAAAAGCCGTCTAAGCTATTTGACCCAGCTAGACACAAATTCAGATATATCATTGAACATGATAAAACTTTATTGTATCCAACCGAATTATTTTGGTTCGGATTCCCGACTAAGTATGAACATCCCAAATATGAGAAAACTTTTATGCGCCCAATGCGAAAAAGATGAATGATAATATCGTTCTTGTATGTAGTATTGATCAATACAGTACACGTTAAATGAGATCACCGTGTAATAAAAGTAAGTTATGACGGTTTGCGGATGAAGTTCTGCTAAACCTTATCAAAAATTGAAAATAATGTTCGTAGTCTGTCGACTAATACTTATTTATAGTCAGTACATATTTATAAAATTTTTATATAGAATTGATATGTTATTATTATTGGTTCAGCTTACTTCACAACTATTAATTCATTGTAGAAGTGTTATACAAAGAAAACATTTACTTCTTTCAGCTTATATTTATAATTGCTATTACTTGTTGGGCACTCAAATGCTCATCCTTGCTTAATTTAAATGTTTTCAGCTAAGTGTGATCAACTTGAAGGTTCATGCGGAAACAAAGGAAAAGAGAAAGTTGTTGAATGAATATTATACTATATAATATGTAATAGTTTGGTTTTATTAAGATAAGGATGATATTTATTATTATCATGTATTGTAATGAATGTAGTAAAGGTTGCGTACTTGGGATTAGACTCTGATAAATGTAAGTTAAGTTTGATATTCATATTATTGTTAGTATTATTAGTATTATTCTGCTCATAGAAATGGTATTGTAAAGCACCGAGCTCGGGTTTCAAGTAACTGAATTTGGGTGCGTTACAATTCTCACGAATTTGATAACCCAATATCACTTATATATGATGATTAACATGTGACGCCCCCAAAATAGGTATACATCACCCATCTTGATTCGCCAGATACAATGTACATAAATTCAAATACAACTTAATTATACAACAGTCGTGTAAAAATACGACAAAACATAGCTGAGAGTTTAAACAATAATATTGTCATCTAGACAATATCCACACTCAATGGTGTCCTCATTACATTTATTATCACACTATTTAACAGAATAGTGAGGACTACTAATGCTATCATCTGGATCGTCACTCCGTTCCCCGACTCGTCCCAGCTATATTCTCATTTCATGAAGAGAACAGTGAAAGAAAGGGTGAGCTCAACTAGCCCAGTAAGAAATATTATGACTAAGATAATGCAGAATAAATTATCATTAGTCTTCAACAATGTTAAACTGATAAAATACAATAGACATCAAGTTTAAATGCAGCAGAATAAGCAATCCATTAGAAGAGTCAAGTAGAGCATGATATCTATTATCTTCTATGTTTTAAAATATTTTCATCAATATTTATCACTGAGACTCAGCTTAATAAATAAACCACATCATTGAATCATCCCTGCACTACGGGCCAAGGATATTCATTAGATCATCAATGGGCATGACTATACCGAATAATCCTTGGTTATAATCATACAAAAAAATTGTCCATCAATGCACTATAGGCCACTGAGGACTTTTACCACATCATTTATAACATTACATATCATGATTATACCGAATGATCCCTGGTCATAATCATACCAAGTTCATCTATGCACGTAAGCCAAAGATGACTTTCATCACAATATAAGCATGAGGATGATGACAATGATATAAGCATTAATCAAACAAAAACAAGGATAAATATTAAAGACTTTAAATTTATCCAAATATTATCAATCACTTAATAAACTCATCATCTAATATTATTAATATTATAATAATATTTTAATCACTTCTTAAACTTATAAATGTTTTATTTCAATTGTTTACACTTTACTAAATAATGCATTTAATCATTAAAAAATGCCATACTCATAAGATTTCATCACCAATGATCAAATCCCTCATCAAAAATCTGCATATACCCTATATAGGATTCCCAAGCCATAAAATCCTATTTTCCAATTTTGTTACTTCACATAACATATTTAATTCATTTACTCATAACTAGTTAATTTTCATGAAAAATACCAAATCAGTCCCAAAAGTATTTATTTTCTGGGATTTAGCAGAATATAGTCCCATATTGAACATATATTTTTCTCGAAATTTTTACAATTCATTTATTATTTTTCATATGGCCAAAACTGCAAAATATTTAGACATTTATCATAAATTGTACTTTTGTCCAAAAATTCTGAAATTTATAGGGTATACTCCTCTAATATATATATCTACTCCCAATAAAAATTTCACCAAATTTGGAGTTAACCACAAAGAGTTATAAGGGTTTACTTTTAAAATAGGCATTTCCCATAAAATCCATAACTCTTAATCTATACATCCAAAAATCGCCATTTTTGGACACAATCTAGAAAACTCATCAAATTATCATTTCAATTTTTTCCAAAATTTTTTAGGGTCAGAAAAATTATGAAACTGCCCCTGGCAGAAACCCCTTTTGAATAAAAATACTATTCATATGAATACAAATGATCATTCACCATGCATGCGGTAATCCACATAGACAGGTTATTCTAAGAATAATAAAGAATGGAATAATAGAAGAATTCACCATGCATGCGATAGAATCGCAGATGCATAAAAGTTATTCTCAATGTAATAATAAAGAATGGAACGAGTCGTGCAGTAAATCGCATGCACAGGATATTCCAAATGTAATAATAAAGAATGGAATAATAAAGAATTCACCATGAATGCGATAGATCGCACAGATAGGTTATTCCAACAGAATAATAAAGAATGGAACCAGGTCTAGCGTAATCCACACAGATAGGATATTCCAACAGAATAATAAAGAATGGAACCTGTGTCTAAAGCGTAATCCGCATTGCATGGATATTCCAAATGAATAATAAAGAATGGAATAATAGTAGAATTTCACCATGTATGCGGTACTTCGCATAGACAGGTTATTCCAACATAATAATAAGGAATGGAATAACAGAAGCTCTCTTCATGAATACGAAAGAAATAATACCCCTAACCTTAGAAAGAAACTGGATACTGGAGTAGAGAGGTAGCAAACTTCTCTTCTTCTTTCTCTCTATAATTTCTCTTTATAATAATTGCTCTATAGCTTTAGTGAATTGGTGAGAAATGAAGGAAGAATAAGCTTCTATTTATAGGAAAATATAGTTTCGATAATTTCACATTTTGGGGCTCAAAATATTATAGTACAATACCTCCAACTTTCCTTTCATTTTTAATTTAGTCCTATAAGTATTATCAAACTTGCACCACCTCCCCTAATAGTAAATAATGTGAATCAATAGTTCAATCATGTGATTCAGTAGTTATAATCATGTGAAAATACGAATAACAGTATAGTACCTCCATCTATACCTCCATCTTTAACTTAGTCATGCAAGTATTATCAATCTTGCACCAACTCCACTAATAGTACATGAATGTGAATCAATAGTACACATGTGAACAAATAGTTATAATCATGTGAATTAATAGCAACTAATTCCTCATTTATCTGATTAATTACCCGATAACTTTCAGACATCAATTATTATCGAAATAAATGTTGATTTTCACTAACACTAATAATTCCAACTCAATGGAACTATCAATTTCATCTTTAATCAACACAAACTTATTCATCATTAATATTATAATTCATAATATTTAACAACCAGGTCGTTCCCAGGAAAGAAGGGGCTTTCCGAGAAAAATATATGTTCAATATGGGACTATATTCTACTAAATCCCAGAAAAGAAATATTTTTGGGACTGATTTGGTATTTTTCATGAAAATAATCTAGTTATGAGTAAATGAGTTAAATATGTTATGTGAAGTAACAAAATTGGAAAATAGGATTTTATGGCTTGGGAATCCTATATAGGGAATATGAAGATTTTTTATAAAGGATTTTATCACTGGTGATGAGATCTTATGAGTATGGCATTTTGAATGATTAAATTCATAATGTGGTAAAGTGTAAACAATTGAAAGAAATTGTTTATAAGTTTGAGAAGTGATTAAAATATTGTTATAATATTAATAATATTAGATTATGAGTTTATTAAGTGGTTGATAATATCTGGATAAATTTAAAGTCTTTAATATTTATCCTTGTTTTCGTTTGATTAATGCTTATATCATTGTCATCATCCTCATGCTTATATGGTGATGAAACTTATCTTTGGCTTACGTGCACAGATGAACTTTTGATTATTGAATTGTATATCTTTGGCTTACGTGCAAAGATGGATTGTTGATTATTGATTTTATTGTTGTATATCTTTGGATTACATGCAGAGATGGATTTGGTATGATTATGACCAGGGATTATTCGGTAGTCATGACCATTGATGATTTAATGAATATCCTTGGCCCGTAGTGCTGGGATGATTCGATGATGTGGTTTATTTATTAAGTTCAGTCTCAGCGATAGAAATTGATAAAAACTTTTTAAATCATAGAAGATAATAGATTTTATTCTCAACTTGACTCTTCTAATGGATTGCTTATTCTGCTGCAGTTAAACTTGATGTCTATTGTATTTTATCAGTTTAACATTGTTGAAGACTAATGATAATTTATTCTGCATTATCTTAGTCATAATATTTTTTTACCCAGGCTAGTTGAGCTCACCATTTCCTTCTTTGTTCTCTTGTGAAATGAGAATATAGCTTGGATTTAGTCGGGAAGCGAGTGATTATTCCGATGATAACATTAGTAGTCCTCACTATTCTGTTAAATAGCGTGACAATAAATGTAATGAGGATTCCTTTGATTATGGATATTTTCTAGATGACAATATTCTCTCAGCTATGTTTTGTCGTATTGTTTACATGACGTTTGTATAATTAAGTTGTATTTGTATTTTGTACCATATATCTAGCGACTCAAGATGGGTGATGTATACCTATTTTTGGGGGCATAACAGTTGGTATCAAAACTTAGGGACATGATCCCTGGCTGAGATGTGAGACAAGAACTAGGATAGGAGAGACGGGGAATTCCTTTACGAGTATGACCTACCTAATTTTATTTGGTATTTAAATTGTCGGTAAGAGTATAGGGATAATATGTGACATGTCAATTAACCCTTGTTTTATGATAGTGTTTGAAAATGGCATCTGAAAATGTTGAGATCAGCAATGAAGCACATGAGACCGTTGAGTCAGCTCAACTAAGAGGTCGACCAACAACACGATAATAATCGTACCGGTGGCAACGGCCATCGGAACAATGATAACCATCATGGGGGAAATTATCATGCCATGAATGGTAACCACTTCGATGGTAATCATGTCCAATATAATAAAGGTGGAAATTTCAAGAAGAGAATGTCACCTAGCTCAATTTTGTCGTGTAGTGAAATCAAGCCAACTAGGACGGTGGCACCAAAGGCGGATACGGACAAAACAAATTCGGTGGTTTCAGGAAGAGCATTTTTCGTGACACCTCAAAAAGCGAGTAACCCGAACGAAGTTAGCATAAGTTACTTAATTATAATTTTTTGCAAAGTCTAAATCTTATTAGATACCGGTTCTACCCATTATTTTATCTCTCTTGCTTGCGCTCAACGTTTAAATTTGACTCCGGAGAAATTAGAGTTTGACTTATTGGTTAAAACTTCATTAGTAGAAACCTTCATTTCATGTGCTATCCCAGTCTTGGATGAGAGTCACAGTTTTGAATGATATTTCTATTGTTAATTAATTTCCTGACGTATTCTTGAAGACTTCTTAGCCTACTTAGAACGTGAAATATAATTTTGTATTGACCCCAGTACAAAATCAATTTCTAAAACCCTCAAATATTTCTTTACCTAAAACAATCGTATAATGCACCAAAGACATTGGCTTTAGCTGTTGAAGATTACGATCATACAATTAAATACCATCGTGGGAAAGCGAACGTGGTAGCTGACGTGCTGAGTAGAAGATCGTATGCGTTTATGAGTGCGAAGTTGTTAAAACAAAGACCCATTTCGTATAACTTACAAATGATGAAGATAGAGTTAAAGACTCTAGGGACCTACGTGAAGATAACGAATATACGATTAGAATCGACTTTAGTCGATAAAGTTAAAACCTTGCAAGCTACATACTCAGAGCTGATGAATATGATGAAGAAGGTTCAAGAAGGCGTTATCTCAACCCTCGATTTTATTGGCCCATTTGAAATCGTCGATCGAGTATGAACTGTGGCCTATAAACTCTCTTTACCGCCGCGTATGTCGTGTGTTCATAACATTTTCACGTTTCGATATTACATAAATATGTGGATGACCTAAACCACATTAGTGAATTAGAACTAGACGAGATAGCAGAAGATTTAACGTATGAGGAGATAATTGTTAAAATCTTTGATAAGAAGGATAACATTCGACACTCAAGGTTATACCTCTTGAGTTAGAATTTGAAATGAAGTCAAGGTATCCTCATCTCTTCGGCATACCAATACGTACGTAAATTTTGAGGGTGAAATTTCATAAGGAGGGGAGATTGTAAGTCCCCAAATTTTATGAATAAAGATTTAAATTTCTCAAAATATTTTTTTTTAATATTATGGTGTGAATTTGATATAATGTTATAGTTGTGGGTAATATTTATAAATTTTGCAAAGTAAGCAAGTTGTTATAAAATATTCATTTGGTCGGGGAATATTCTTTTTGTCGGGAATATTCTTACGACGGAACAATCATTGGTGAACCCACAACGGAAGTACTGTCGTAGTTAGAAAATGACAAAAAAAATTTATGAAAATAACGGCAGAGGTTTTACCGTTAATACTGTTGAACTACCCGGTAGTAAAAGCACAGTAATACGCGTGGTTGCATAGTAGCACAAGGTATTGATTATTGGTGCTTACGTGATAAGTCACTCAGTTATACTCCATTATTGCTATAGCAATTGCTGCATCATATCTCTCATATTATTGATTCTATTATTGTCACAGTGTCATCTGTATAATATGTTATATTATTAAATCAATAACTGAGACGACAAAGTTATTCATATTATTAAATTGCAATATTTACAATGTCTAGAAGTTCTGTCAATGAGAGGTTTGGTTATCTAATTGCGCGCCAATAAGGAGAAATCCTTATCGGAAAGCCCCCTCTGTCCTGGGAACGACCTGGTTGTTAAATATTGTGAGTTATGATATTAATGATGAATAAGTTCGTGTTGATTTAAGATGAAATTGATAGTTCCATTGTGTTGGAATTATTAGTGTTAGTGGAACTCGACATTTATTTCGGTATTAATTGATGTCTGGAAGTTAAACTGACCAGTCAGATAATTAATCGGATAAATGAGCAATTAATTCACATGATTATAACTATTTGTTCACATGTGTGTACAATTGAATCACATTCTTATACTATTAGGAGAGTTAGTGCAAGATTGATAATACTTGCATGACTAAGTTAAAGATGGAGGTATAGATGGAGGTACTATACCGTAATTCGTATTTTCACATGATTATAACTATTGAATCACATGATTAAACTATTGATTCACATGATTTACTATTAGGGGAGGGAGTGCAAGTTTGATAATACTTGCAGGACTAAATTAAAAATGAAAGAAAAGTTGGAGGTATTGTACTGTAATTTTTTGAGCCCCAAAACGTGCAATTATTAAAACTATATTTTTCTATAAATAGAAGCTCATTCTTCCTTCATTTCTCACCAATTCACTAAAGCTATAGAGCAATTATTATAGAGAAATATTATAGAGAGAAAGAAGAAGAGAAGCCTGCTACCTCTCTACTCCAGTATCCAGTTTCTTTCTAAGGTAAGGGATATTATTTGTTATACCCGTAAGGGGTATTATTTCTTTCGTATTCATGAAGAGAGCCATTGTTATTCTATCCCTTATTATTCTGTTAGAATAACCTGTATATGCGAAGTGCCGCATACATGGTGAAATTCTTCTGTTATTCCATTCTTTATTATTATGTTGGAATAAACTATTTATGCGAAGTACCGCATACATGGTGAAATTCTTCTATTATTCCGTTCTTTATTATTATGTCAGAATATACCGTCTCTAATGCGCGCGTTCTGTGGACCGATTCCATTATTTATTATTACGTCGAATATCGTATCATGTCTGTTCTGGGGACTGGTTCCATTATTTATTATTCTGTCGGAATATCATGTCGGTCCGTTTACGCATGACCTGGTTCCATTCTTTATTATTTTATTGGGAATAACCTGTTTGTGCAGTCTATCGCACGCATGGTGAATCCTTCTGTTATTCCATTCTTTATTATTCTGTTGGAATAACCTGTCTATGTGGATTACTACATGCATGGTGAATGATCCTTTTGTATTCATTTCTTATTAAATTATGGAAATGATCAATTTACGTGGATTATGATGAAAGTCATAATAAAAGCATTGGACTGATGAAAATCATGGGTATATGTATTATTAGTAAGTGTTATGATGAGTTATGTTGGTTGTTATGTGAAAACATGAAAGTTTCTTAGAAATCATAAAGGGTTGAAAATTAAATTTTGGTGAAAATGGAACATGAAATTCAATTTACCATATCTCCTATTATATTTTGAATTTTTGAGTGTGGTAAAGTTCTAGAGTTAGATCTATGAGTTTTCTAACTTATCTAAGTCGAATCACTGGATAAGGTATTATAGATTTCCGTGTGGACTTATTTTAGCGAAGGAGTAAAAAACTACCAATTTCGAAAAAGCTACTGCCCAGATTTTTAAAAGGGCATTTTCGGCCACTTGGTTTGTAAGAAAAATTCTGGCCTATTGGGACATGAAAGTATATGGTATAAAGAACCTCCTGTCCAAAAATGAGCTCATTCCGACTTAAAATGAGCAAGTTATGACCATTTCAATATTTAGGTTTTTCTGACGAAAAATGCTATAACTGGAGTTCTATAACTCCGATGACCATGAAATTTAAACTGGAAGCTCACGTTAACATGTGTAAGATCCTGCCAAGATTTGGGAATTTATGGAGTTAAACTTGAGGTAGCTAATTTCTTAAAGAATTAATTAGAAATTGATTTTTGAAAAATAGTACATGAATTTTAAAAATTCTGAGAAAAATATATGTTCAATATGGGACTATATTCTACTAAATTTCAGAAAAGAAATATTTTTGGGACTGATTTGGTATATTTCATGAAAATAATCTAGTTATGAGTAAATGAGTTAAATATGTTATGTGAAGTAACAAAATAGGAAAATAGGATTTTATGGCTTGAGAATCCTATATAGGGAATATGTAGATTTTTGATAAAGGATTTGATCACTGGTGATGAGATCTTATGAGTATGGCATTTTGAATGATTAAATTCATTATGTGGTAAAGTGTAAACAATTGAAATAAATTGTTTATAAGTTTGAGAAGTGATTAAAATATTGTTATAATATTAATAATATTAGATTATGAGTTTATTAAGTGGTTGATAATATCTGGATAAATTTAAAGTCTTTAATATTTATCCTTATTTTCGTTTGATTAATGCTTATATCATTGTCATCATCCTCATGCTTATATGGTGATGAAACTTATCTTTGGCTTACGTGCAAAGATGAACTTTTGATTATTGAATTGTATATCTTTGGCTTACGTGCAAAGATGGATTGTTGATTATTGATTTTATTGTTGTATATCTTTGGCTTCCATGCAGAGATGGATTTGGTATGATTAAGACCAGGGATTATTCGGTAGTCATGACCATTGATGATTTAATGAATATCCTTGGCCCGTAATGCAAGGATGATTCGATGATGTGGTTTATTTATTAAGCTGAGTCTCAGCGATAGAAATTGATAAAAACTTTTTAAATCATAGAAGATAGTAGATTTTATTATCTACTTGACTCTTCTAATGGATTGCTTATTCCGCTGCAGTTAAACTTGATGTCTATTGTATTTTATCAGTTTAACATTGTTGAAGATTAATGATAATTTATTCTTCATTATTTTAGTCATAATATTTTTTACTGGGCTAGTTGAGCTCACCCTTTCCTTCACTGTTCTCTTCAGAAAATGAGAATATAGCTAGGATGAGTCGGGGAACGGAGTGACGATCCAGATGATAGCATTAGTAGTCCTCACTATTCTGTTAAATAATGTGACAATAAATGTAATGAGGACTCCTTTGAGTGTGGATATTGTCTAGATGACAATATTCTCTTAGCTATGATTTATCGTATTGCTTACACAACATTTGTATAATTAAGTTGTATTTGTATTTTGTACCATATATCTGGCGACTCAAGATGGGTGATGTATACCTATTTTTGGGGGCGTCACAAAACATGTGTGTCAATGTGATTAGGTTATGTGCTGACTGCAATGAGCAGTACTATGTGTTATGATATATGATTCTAATCGATAGAATGATCTTATTAATGATAGGTTTCAGTATAAAAGATAAAACTAAGTTGCGTCTTGTAAGCAGCAGTCTAGGCAAGTATCCTACCTTTGCATTTTCTTTATGCAATGGACATGAGTAATAATGTTTTAGAATTATATTATTATTATGCTAAATTATTAAAACTATTGTGATATATTATATATCTGATCATTGTTTATCAACATGATATTATATTATATAATTCAGATATATATTACTGTTCGTTATTTTATAAACATGGTTATACAAGTGTCCCCACACTTGGTAATCATTGTATTTAATCACATGTTGATATATATATATATATATATATATATATATATATATATATATATATATATATATATATATATATTGAACCCCAAAGATGAATGTAGTAAAAGTCGTCTAAGTTATTTGACCTAGCTAAACACAGATTCAGAAATATCGTTGAATATGATAAAACTCTTTTGTATCCAATCAAACTATTTTGGTTCGGATTCCTGACTAATTATGAACATCCCGGATATGGGAAAATTTTTATGCGCCAAGGCGGACAAAGGATGAACGATAATATCGTTCTTGCAATGTAGTATTGATCAATACAGGGTCCATGGGATGTACACCCTCGTGCCCATAAGTTATGACGGTTTGTAGATGATGTTCTGTCTAACCTTTTCGAAAACAAAAAACAATGTTCATAATCTGTCGACTACCCTATATATAGTCAATACGTAGTTTCAAAAACTTTGATATAGAAATAATATATGGTTATGATTGGTTCAGTTTACTTCACAATTATTAATTCGTTGTAGAAGTTATGTACAAAGAAAACATTTAATTCTTTCAGCTAATTATATTTATAATTGTTATTACTTGTTGGGCACCCAAATGCTCATTCTTGCTTTAAATTTAATTATTTTCAGCTAGGCATGATCAACCTGAAGGTTCAGACAAGAACAAGTGAAAAAGAAAGCAAACAAAATATGATTATTGGTATCTTTTGTAATAGTTAGATTGTATTAAGATAATGTAATGTATTATATATCATGTAAAGAATGTAGTAAAGGTTCCGTACTTGGGATTAGACTCTAATAAATGTAAGTTGAGTTTGATATTTATATTATTGTTATTATTACTAGTATTATTTTCGCTCATAGAAATGGTATCGTAAAGCACTGAATTCAGGTTTTAAGTACCTGAATTTGGGGGCGTTACACCGAAAGTCCTCCCTTGCTAAGTTTTTCAACTTTGCGTTAAATTTCCATTCGTCCGTAATTCGTTCATCTGAACCCGGAATTCATTCGTTCTTGAGTCCACAACTCACATTTTCTATATTTTCTTACATTATTATGAAACCCTACTCATTCGAGTTCATTAGCTACCTTTCTATATTCGTTTTGTCTTTTATGAAATTTCGCCATAACTTCTTTATTAGCTAATTTCAATCCTTTCTTCATATGTTTCTCTAAATCCTAACAAAGAAATAAACAACTAACTTATACGTGGTGCTTTTAAACTTATCCATCAACAATAAGTTCTAATTATGATGGTTTTCAATTTGTCCATCAACAACGTTCTTCGCGTGTTTTTCGTGTTCTTCGTTCGTTCTTCATTTTTAATTGATATTTTGATTACGATTTCACTTTTTATTGAATTTTAGTATTATAAAACACCAATCCTTACTTATTTTACCAATTTTTTCACATGATTCATTCGGATCATTCAAATTCATCAAGCAAACCATAGTTCCTATGAAAGCTTTTAAGAAATTTTTATAACTAAACTTCTAATTCTTATTTCTTCATTTTCTTATGATTTCAACCATATAAAAATCATTATTAACACCTTTTACTTCTATTTTCATTAAGCTATATGATTCCATATAAGAACTTAAAGAAAATTTAGATTAAACTAGGTTTTAGGATTGTCTTTCTTCTTTAATCTTCTTCCGTTGGACAAAGCTAGCCCGAGAAAGTTTGCTATCGGGCTAGGTTTTCCTCTTTCTTTCCTTGTCTTCCCCATCCGATTTTTTTTTTCTCTCTCTCTCTAGAAGTTAGTTGAAATTTTCTAAACCAAACAAATGAGCTTAAGGTTTGTTTATATAGAAAACCAAAGCTAGAGGCATTTTGGTAATTTGGCCAAACCGCCCTACTATTCACACCTCCTTACTATTAATGAATCTTGAAGCTTCGTTGTCTAGTCTTTCGGGATCCGCCCATTAGTTCGAAAACTGCGACTCTCAGAATCTAAATATTTTTAGATATTCTATCTTTCCTCTACAGATTAACTTTTACACATTCTTCAGAAATTCCAAAAATTGAAAAACACTTTTTGATGAATAGTGTTTTCCTTCACATTTCCCAAAAATTAGCTAACCGAATGAAAAGTACATAATAGTACTTTTCGTCATTTTTATTTTGTCCAATTTCTACACGTTTTTTGAGAAAAAATTTTATCGACTAACATAACTTTTCACGACTTATTATCGTCAAATCTTTCGACGGAATGTCATTTCGACATACCGATCTCTCGAAAAGGCCTAGGTTATTCAAACCCTAACCCTTAGGTTTTGTCAAGTGAATAATTCCTATTTTGTCTTTTTCTCAAAAATATTTTTTTCCTGAAAAAAATTTATTTTCATCTTGAAAATTCTTACTGGTTCAGTCTAACTCGAAGCTAGAATCCTCCCTTTTTATAATCATCCTAGGTCCTATAAAGATTAATAAACACGTAGCATAGAATATTATTAATAAAAATTCATTTTACTAATAACTAATTCTTTAAACTTAATTTCTGAACACTCTGATTTTTCAGGTTGTCACACAACCCACGTCCCCAATTTGTATATAAACACATGTCTAAACCCTGTTGACGTCGGGATTTTTATTTGTCCCTTTCTGTTCTTATCTTTTGGTGTTCTCATGTTAAGTGAGATTTGTTTGAAAAAATAAGTTTGAAAAGGTCCGACATGTATATGTTGACGATTGGACTGTAAGAGTCGCCAGTTGGTATTTTTAAATGGTTGCACCAACTCAACTGAGAAAAGGTTTGCACAATGACCTAGTGATGTGACACTGCTTAACTGGTCTGTGAACCGGAGATTCTTTAGGGTCTGGGGGCTTGATTAAGCAGAGGGAAGGTGTTAGGCATCCCCTGACTTCTATGGTGACACTGTTATTGCTGCTTTTCAATTTAAACTTTTATCTGAATGTGTGTGTGTAGGTCAATGTGCAATTATCTGGAAGTATTGATATACCTCGTTTGCACCTATATACAAAGGGTTTGAATCTTGTATAAAAGTTTAATTCTAACGAGATATGGCAATGATTTTTTTGTAAAACAGGGTTTTTTAACCTTGTGTTCAATAGTAGTTGAGGCCTTTGATACTTCCATTTTATTATGTGTTTGGCTTGATTACTTTTATTATTTTTGAGATGCGAAGCATCTTCGAGAAAATAATATACATAGTAATGTCGAACTCCTTGTGGGCATGAGAGCCATCTAAGGATATTCAAACACCGTGAATAATTTACAAGCTGGTAGCAGCTGAAAATGTCCATCACGGGAACCGAATCTAGATTCAGTAACTGAATTTGTGATCACGTGATTCCTAGGCTCACGTGATGAAGAAATATGTGTAAAAAGTTGTCAACAGATATGTATATATATATATATATATATATATATATATATATATATATATACTTCGGATCTTAAGCTCACCCCTTATTCAACTCACCCGAGCTCACCGCCTTTTAGTGACGGACCCGGTGATGGTTCGGTCATACAACCGCCGTCTAAACTGTGACGCCCCCAAAATAGGTCCACACGACCCATTCTGAATCGCCAGATATCACACTATAAAAATCAAATACAAACTTCCTTTATACAATTGTTGAACTGTCGAGCAGGATACGACCATAGTTAAATTGTTAGTTTTAATACAAATGTATGTAACTCTCATGGTGCCTCGACCACAACCTTACAATGGTACTTTACATAAAAGTACAGTCAAAAACTATTTTAGAAATTAAAATCTTTGGGAAGTGCTCAAGGAAACCTTCGTACATGGGAGGCCATGTGATAAGTGGGTTTTATACCTACTTATTGGATATCAATTTACGCTAATTATGTCCATCTCAAGTACATTTTAGTCTATTTTAGTTGCATTTCATGTTATTTTGCATTGCATGTACTGAGAACCTCTTTTTGGCATAAAAGTGCAGGAAATGGCATACTTTAGTGATGTTGGATTGCAAGAGGCTATTGGATGCATGGCCCGAGGATTATGGATGCGTGGCATGAAGATCAAATGAAGCAGAAGGCTAAGCATGGATGGAAAAAGGAAGGAGCAAGAGAATGATCAAGTACAGAAGAGCAGTAACCGTAATTCATAATGTTGCAGTCACAATGGCAGCCAAGACGGCAAAATAAGCTAGAGGATCGCATACGCGCTGTAGCACCCTACCAGCACAACTCAATATACTGCAAGTTTGGCGCCCGCGCGAGGAATATATCGGGGAGCGCAAGAAACGCATGGCAACGGGTCAAGTCACGATTTGTTTTGTTTTAATTTTTAATTAAAAGGGTTATAAGTTGTTTTAAACGATATCTAACTGGAGTCAGACATAACTTGGATAATTTTTTACGTATTTTCATAGTAGTAACTAGGGTTTACACAGTGAGAGAGATTCCAACGTAGAACGAAGCTTAAAACGACTACTTCTCCAATTCTTCTTGGGATTTTCTGTCATTGTGGATTATTATTATTGTTTTGCTGGATTTTTATGAGCAGTGAACGTTGATATTGGTTTACAATTTGAAATTGGGTTTGATCGTTTCTATCCTTCATCTTTCAATTGTTTGCTTGTTAATCATGTTTAGCTTTGATCCCATAATGGCTTTTGGTTAAGTCATGAACTAAACTCCATTATGGGATTTTAACGGATTTTAATATGTAATTTAGTTTCATGCTTGATTGTTGGGGCTGTTTTACATATCATATGGGATTTCTATTATGATTGTTTTACATGTATGAATGCTTGATCACCATTCGTTTCAATACTTGTATGGAATTGACAATGAACATGCGAATATGGATTGTAGTCATGATAGCATACGTATATGGGGCTATTTTATATAGCTTGTGTATTTCGTGAATGAGATAGACATATACTTATTCACCGTATGAGTTAAAATAAGGGCTTGTGCTTAAATTCAATTTGATTGCAATTTCACATAGACATATAGTGATTTTGGTTATATTGATGATTACATGGAGTCTATCATTTGTGGATGTTGTGTAAGTAGGTCTTAGTACATTGAAAAATGGCTATGACTCTATTAGTGCTCTTGGCTACTTTCCTGTGATATGTGAACAATTCTTGCATGATAGTGGTAATTGGATGAAGTATTAAACGA